>CAWUFW010005019.1:0-600000 GCA_963921515.1 Calotriton arnoldi
GTATCTTGGACTCTCATCTCATAAAGAGATTAGTAGTTAGTGTTTAGAAATAAATACATATATTTTATATATATACCTTGTGTGGTTCTCCTTTCATTTGGTCATTCAAGAGGTTATAATCTGGTAAACCAAGCTGCTTTACACTCCTTCAAGACTTAGCCTGAAGGCTGCTCTCCATAGCTACCACTAGGATAGCTTTCAATAAAGGTTGTCTTTAAACCTATCATCAATAAGGGTCGTTTGGACTGGTGCAAGGTGCCCACTATAACTAGTGGACAGTATATGCCAGGCCAACTTCTCACATTGGCGACAACCCGAGTGGGTTGCTGCAGACTGCGGGCCTCTGGTCGCTCTCAGGTTCCGGGTCTTGTGTCGCCCTGAGAGCTGGAGCAGGGGGCGGACCTTCCATGGCCGGGGAGGCGGGCTCACATGCTTCACCGCTGTGGCTTAGGAGTCCATCTGAGAAAGTCTCGTTGTGCCCTTCGGGCATCGGGAATTCGCCCACGTCGTCATCGGGGACTTTCTTGAAGAATGATATGTTGCGGGTCACACTCTCATGCCCTCTTTGGGCAGTTCCCATGGTGCCCTTTATCACAGTCACAGTCCAGGGGTTTAGTTCAAAGGGCAACCTGAACTTTCCTCCGGGGTGGCGGTCTCGTACTAGTACGCGGTCACCAACGGCAATTGGGCTTTCTTTGGCGTGTCTCCTCTGGGATGCTGCATTGTTACTCTTTTCTCGCCTGGAGCACGACTGGTTCAGGGGGTTGGGCGCTTCAACCCACGCCGGATGATGCGGGATGGTATCTGTCACGGCTCGACCAAAGCACAGCCGGCTCGGGGTGATGCCTGTGGTGCAGTGAGGAGTGAGCCGATACTCTCGGAGGAACCGATACACAGCTTGCTCTAGATTGTGTCCGTCAGCTAGGGCAATTTGAATTGTTTTGTTCAGGGTCCGCATCAGACGTTCCACCTCCCCATTGGCCTGGGGCCATCTTGGCGTTATCTTGTGGTGCTTCACTTTGTGGGAGGCTAAGTACTCGGCTACCTCTGCACTGGTGAACGGTGGTCCATTGTCGGTGCGGAGCTCACCAAAGAGTCCATGGGTTGCCATGAGCTTCTCTAGTTTCGGAATCACTTCTGCAGCGGATGTGGAGAGGACAAATTCAACCTTGGGGTATCGTGAGAAATTGTCCACTACTACCAACATGTACTTCCCTCCGGGCAGGCTACCAAAGTCAGCACTCACTCTCTCCCATGGTGCATTCGGAGCCGCTTCCGTGATGACTGGTGCTGGCTTGCTTGGCAGGCTCGTCGCTAAACATACAGGGCAGTGTTGCACCACTGACTCTATCCGTTGGTCCAGGCCAGGGAACCAGACTTTGCTCCGGAGTCGGTTTTTCGATTTGACGATTCCCTGGTGAGCGCCATGCGCAAGGAGGTCTGCTTGTTGAGTCAAACTCTCCGGTAGGACAAGGCACGGGCCTCTCAGAAGGCAGCCGTCGGCTGACACAGACAGTTCATGGCGGACTAGGTACAGGGACTTCAATATTGTCTGGGCGGATGCTGTCCGGAGCGGTGAAGGGCTTTGTAGGGGCTTCCAGTCTCCTGAGGCGACAGCTCGGATGGCGATCTAGAGGCAGTCGTCATCTTGCGTGGCTTCTATGACTTCCTTCAGGGACATCGGGAGAGGTCGGGACCTTTCCACAACCAGCCTTACGTAGTCTTCTGTGGCTGCTGCTCCGGCCGCTTCCGGAGGGGTGACCGGCCGGGCGTGCCGCGACAGGAAGTCAGCAGGATTTCGGGTGCCAGGTCTGTATTCCACTGTGAACTGGAATTCTTGCAACTGTAGGATCCATTTCTCGATCCGTGGGGGTGGGCGAGACGAGGAGCCTTGTAATAGCGGGATCAAAGGCTTGTGGTCTGTGATGACTGTAAACGGGTGGCCGTATAAGTATATGTGGAAGTGGCGGCACCCCCATAGGATCGCGATGGCCTCTTTCTCAATTTGAGAATATCGTTGCTCGGTGGGCGTGAGGGTCCGGCTGGCGTAGGCAACAGGGGCCCATTCTCCGCAGTCCTGTCGTTGCGCTAGGACAGCGCCCAGGCCTGTGGGGCTGGCGTCAACCACTAGTTGGGAGTCATGTCGTGGATCGAAGTAGACCAGCGTGGTATCGGCAGACAGAGCAGCCTTTGTTTGCTGGAACGCCATTTCCTGTTCCGGACCCCATGTCCAGTGGCTGGTGGTTTTGGTGAGGTCCCGGAGGGGGCCAGTTAGGTCAGAAAGGTTCCTGATGAAACGCCAGCAGTACATAACCATGCCCAGGAAGCTGCGGACTCCTGACACCGACGTTGGGGAGGGCGCTTCCTGGACATCCTTCACCTTGTCCGGATCGGGTCCGATGCCTTTGTCTGAGAACCGATACCCAAAGAAGCTGATGTCCCGCCGCAGGAACTCACACTTCTCCTTGTGCAGGGTAAGCCCGCTGTCTCGGAGACGAACGAACACAGCGTGAAGACGCAGGAGATGTTCTTCCAAAGAGGGAGCGTGCACCAAGATGTCGTCGCTCACGTTGAGCACTCCCTCTAGCCCTTGGAGGACGGTCTTGACGATGTTTTGGAATACCTCGGCTGCGCTTGAAATTCCGAAGTTGAGGCGGGTGTAGCGCCAGAGTCCAGCATGGGTGGAGAACGTGGTGATCGGACGGGAGTCAGGGTGTAGTGGGACCTGGTGGTACCCTGAGCGGAGGTCTATCTTCGAGAACCACTTGGACCCCGCGAGCTCGCCAATGATATCGTCGACCGCGGGCGTCAGGTGGCGTTCACGTTTGATGGCGAGGTTTGGGATCCTCATGTCCACGCAGATGCGGACTGCATCAGGCTGCTTCGGTTTCCTCGCGACAACGATGGGGGACACCCACGGAGTGGGGCCTCGCACCCGTTCGATGATCCCGGCATTCTCCAAGAGGCGGAGCTCCGCTTCAACCTTCGGTCGGAGGTGAAAAGCAATCCTCCTGTGTCTAAGGGCTATAGGAGCTACGGACTTGTCTATGTGCAGTTGGACAGCCGGGCCTTTTAGGCATCCAATCCCTTCGAAGAGAGGTGTGAACTCGTTCAGCAGGCGGTCAAGGTCGTGGGCATGCACGGTGAAGGCGAATTGGATAAAGTGAAGATCTTGTGCGGTGCGACAGCTGAGCAAGAACCCTGACCCTTCTTGCGATACGTAAACTTTGGACCGCTGGTGAGTGTGGTCATGGGAGAGGTCCGCCTGGAAGACACTGCACAGTTTGAGTGGAGAGTGGGTGCCGAACGCATACGCTGGACTTTGGTGTTGCGGAGGGCTGGCGGGTTGGGTAGGCTCCGGTAGACGCTGGCAGCCATGAGGTTGATGGTTGTGCCTGTGTCGATTAGCGCTGCTACAGGGTGGTCCTGCACCTTGATTGTACACATGGGCGCCTCCTGCGGGGAGGCCGTGAGGGCGTGCAGCATGCGTACGACGTGTACTGTCGCTGCTTCATCTTCGTCCATGTCGCCGCTCGAGGAATCTTCCGGAAGAGGTTCGAGGGCTCTCACGTGGCAAGGTGGGCCTTTCGGTTTTCGTCTTGGCATCGAGCGGCATACTTTGGAAAAATGATTCAGCTTTCCACACGCACTGCAGGATTTTCCGTGGGCTGGGCAGGCGCCGTTGTGGGGGAGCGGGCCGCCGCACCACCCGCACGGGCGAGTCTTTGGGCTCTGTCTGGAGGCTTGTGCGGACGGCTTAGTGGACCTTGGCTGAGAGTCGCGGGCGTCCGAGCAGATGGCACAGACTGGTTCTTCCTTGACGGCAGCAGTGGCCTTGAGTTCCATGTGGGCCGCCCTGGCTTTGGACAGTTCCTTGGAGCGCCCTAGGGTCAGGATGTCCCTCATCGGCATGTTGTGCTTCTGCAGGATGCGCTCACGCAGCTTGGAGGAGGCGCAGCCCTGAATGAATTGCGCCCGGACTTCATCATCCACATCGGGGAGGGTGCAGGTGCTCGCCAGCTCCTTAAGTCGTCCATAGAAGACGTCGACAGACTCAGCCGGCTGCTGCCGCGCTTGGCAGAGAAGGAAACGCTCGTAGTCGGGGTTGGTGTAGGGCTCAAAATGGGCAGTAATGGCGTCGCGCATCGTGGCATAGTTCCTTGGGGGCCCAGCTTCGCAAACAGTCTTCGCGATTTTGTGAATGTCCGCTCCCCCCAGGTGGAGGAGCATGGGCCTCCTCCGTGGGGCCGGGATGTCTGCGGCATCAAAGTATGTTTCTAGGCGCTCCACCCATGCCTTCCAGCGCGCTGCTTGGGAGGGCGGGGGCCCTGTGATGGCGAAGGGCTCCAGCGGTGGAACAGACGTCATGTGGGCAAGAAGGTAGGTAACAGCCAAGCAGGTGACGTGCACACGGACAGCGGGCGCAGGTGGGTGCAGGCACCAACAGATGAGGCAGAGGCTGGGCGTGGGAGCTTGCCAGGCGAGGAGCGGGCGCCCTGCGACGTGTGCCGGTGAGAGGGCCTGAAGGACAGATGGCTGGGACCCTGGAGGCGGAGCGTGGACGAAGGGAGTACACAGCAGACAGCAGAAACCCCTGCTGGAAAGGGGTGAGCGTGGCAGACATCCAACTGTGGCCTTGGATGCAGGCGTAGACAGGCAGGGGCACCGGCGGCCGGGAGACAACGTGGGCAGAGGAGATGGCTGGCAGCTAGGCCCTCGTAGGCGCGGGAGCGCGAGTAGCTGGCAGAGGTCAGCTTGATAGCAGGGAGGCAGCGGGGCCAAGCAGAGCGGCTTACCGGGAGTCGGTGCGCGTTGTCCTCGAGCGCACTTGCAGTCTGTAGAGCGCGCGGCGTTACGTGGGCCGGAGGCTGAGACCGCACGTGCGCGCGCTCGTTTGCGGAGCTGCGTGGAGATCCTGGGCCGGGAGGCAGGCAGGTGAGCTCGCTGGGCCGGCAGGAGATCGGCGCCGCTCACAGGCGCAGGGCAGGCCGGACACGCGGCAGGGGCGCGCCGGGTCGAGGGCACGGGAGGCGCGGCAGGAGCGCTCCCAAAGAGGCGACAGTGGCCGGCACGGTGGGTGAGAGGCAGTGCAGCAGGCTGCTGGACCACCTCGTCGCCAGTGTGATGTAGTGGCCTAGGCCCTGAGGCCGCTACAAATAATAGGACCTGGAGGCACGTTAGTGGTGGTGGCCAGATCCAGACTGAGCCACGCCCAGAGCCCTGGGCTATTTATTGGCATGCATTACGTTAAGCCGGCATACGCCGGGCTGGCTCATTTACACTTACGCTTGTAGAGGGAGGTCTAACGGGACCACCCCTAACACAGTGAGGGACGTGGTGGGTTCCACCACCCTCACAACATTACAATATCCTTTCGGATGAATGTTGCGCTTAACAAAATACAAATACGAATAATCAAAAGGGAATGACAAAGCCAATAGTCTCAAAGGCAAGACCTATTGGCTTTACAAGGGCTTGTTATATTCCTGCTAATGTCCAAAATCAATGTCACTGGTCAATAAAATCATAGCTCTCAACACAACCCTTTTTGGAGAGTGACACACACCATGAGGTGTCTCCCACCCTTCCACCCCCCAGACATTTTTCTTCACTTTTTCCCTGCTGCTTTGCATTGCAGGTTGTGGCTCTATTTCCAAGATTCTGAAACGAATAGAGTGAGCTCTTGCCAGACTGCTTCCTGATAAGACACTTTTGCAACAGAGATGCGTGCTGCATGATGGACGCTGTGTATCAAAACAATGTTACTTTGAGAAAATCAGATTGCTCTAAAATTTATGTTTTTCCAGTGAATTAAATGAGCATTAAAATAAGCAATCCAGTAATAAAATATTTATCAAAGGCCAGCTTCAAATATGCTCACAAAAGTAAAATACGGTACTTTTCGAGTTAAAATGTGGGATATACCTGTCTACAGCCAATGTTGGCATGATACCACATAAATTACAAAAACGTTGAGACGTGTTCTAGAATTTAGGAAAGAAACATTATTTTAGTTACAAAAGATTGTTTCTTATTCTTTCATTATCCTCCTCCTAAAAATAAAAAAAGTAGCCCTCGGGTCAATGTAAGACAATGTGGCAACACAGTGGTCTATCTTCATAAGACTCACATGCAAAGTATGTGCGTGTTCCCCTCATTACAAGTCCCCTGTGAAGTCACGCCCTCTCTACTACCTCAAGGAAGCTTTTCCACTATAGGAAATTCTGTATTCCAAGCCTATAGAAGTGCCTTCCCAGTGTGTTTTGAGTTACTGCCACTTATTACAGTATTATGCCTTTAGTTGTATTTTGTACCCCATGTATCATATATTTTGTACCCCATGTACCCCCTGCTGTATTCACGCCCTCTCTACTACCTCAAGGAAGTTCTTCCACTATAGGAAATTCTGTACTCCAAGCCTATAGAAGTGCCTTCCCAGTGTGTTATGAGTGACTGCCACTTATTGCAGTATTATACCTCTATTTGTATTTTGTACCCCATGTTTCATGCACACCTGTCACTTTGTCCTCTTGGAACTTATTCCTCTTTTTGTATTTGGTTTGTTTGTTTTTTGCACAATTGTCACTTTTCCTCATGCAATGTAACGCTTGCCTTTGTATTATGCTCATTTGTATCCTCCTCCTTATGTAATGTTGCTGTTCCTGTTGTGAAGCGCTCTGACACCCTCGGGTAAAGTCCGCGCTATATAAAAACGCATAAATAAATAAAATAAATAAATAAGTGAGACCTCAGATCAGGCGTCAAGCATTTATTGCGACAGAACTGTTCTTCACGAATCAAAGCACGAAAAGCGCACTGCGGGAATATTGCCAGGAGAATATCCCACTTCAATATGGCCACAAATTCTGCCACTCTCTCGTCCGTCGTCGATGTCATTGGACACCCTCCACCTAACCAGACGGACAGCATGGCACACAGCCGGGGAGGACCTAACAAGTGAACGGAGGTGGAGCTGCAAAGTTGCCGGCGACAGTCCAGGAGGCGGGAGGAGCATCAGTCAGTGTGCCTACGTCTTCTGCTGTCCATCTGTCAGCCCACAGCCGTCTGCCCCCCTGCCCGGGAGATGATCAGGAAAGAGCTCACAAGATCTTACCAGGAGGTACAGTGCTAGGCTCAGTTGTACATGTGGGTCGGTGTCGGAGATAGCAGCACCGAGGCTGACCCTCAATATTGTACAGTCGATGTTTAGGATCGGGCTTTCTGCTGTTTCCAGTAGGGGGGAACATTTGCCTCAGGTTTTTTATGTGGTCCCTGATCAAAAAGCAAACTTGTAACAAGAATAGACAAAGATAATTCCAATAGAACTGCAAGTGCCTGGTGGGAGGTCCCCGCAGCGAGTGAAAATAAAACCCACAAGAAGGTGGCGGCATGTAGATGCAAGTCCTCTGTGAACAACAACTGAATACACCAGATGGCTTCTAAGAAGTATCGCTGTTCATCTGTCTTCAGCATTCTGTTGAATTGGTCTCCTAGAAGGGATGAAATATAGCCCTGCCCCGCCTTGAACCATACTACTTTCGGCTGCAGCTTAATATTGGGTGTATAAGAGTTCATAACTATATAAGCATTGTTGTGAACTGTTAATTAAACGTTTTGCTGCTTTTATTGCAGAAAAACAGGTTTCATGATCCATATTTCACAGGGATTTTGTCATAACTATTACATTTTTCCATAGTATGTGAAATTATATAATTCCTGTGATTTAGGAATTTCATCCACTGAAGTGTTTCCGTTTGAATGTGGTTTCCTTCTCTCCAGCTAACTAATTAAACCCTAAGGCATGACGGTAATCAGGGCCATTGTTAGTTTAAAAGTGTAGGATGCATTTGCAAGAGTTCTCACTTTTACAGGCACATTTTCACAAACATGATTGTTAGTTTATGTTTTCATTATAGTACAGTAAATAATAGACTCGCAACCATCTGACTCTAAATAACATAACATTTTTTAATTCCCTTTACTGCAGACAACTTAACAGCACTGTCCGAACTGTAACTTTATGTTTTCAGTAAACGTTAACGTGTTTTTGATGCTGAAGGCTATAGACATGTAGTATGGAAAATTAATGTGTGTTGTGTATTATGGTCCATCACAGCCAACATGGGGTTGGTTAGATTTACAAACCACTCAACCTTTGGCCTGTGGTTAATTATGCCATCAGAGCAGCTAATTTGCATTATTGGACCATAATACAGATACCTGTTATGCTTTCTCTGTTTATTGCATATTGCTCTATAGTTATTGCAAAAAGGCGATAATGATTGGCAGTACACATGACCCCAATATGAATTATGCGTTGTCATGTTCTGTATCCTCTGTGTTTTATGCTTGCCTGTTGTGTTTCAGTAATGTAGGTAGTGTATGTTTCAAACACTGTTAACATAGGAAAATAGTTAAAGTGGTAAGAGAAAGCATGCAGAAACAATGCCACTTAATTCTGCTCACTTGTTGGGATTATCCTCTTTGCCTCCAAACAGATCTGTTCAAGTTTCCCGCCTGGGGGGCAGATTATTAAAGGATATCCTGCCCAGTGCAGACATTTGGCTGAAACAGGCAAAAGATAAAGGTGCTAAATTCAGCGCCATGGGATTTCCTGTAGGATATGTCACATGCCGTGTCACATGACGCAGACACAGTATAGTTAATAGGGATTCGTACAGAGCAGCACATTTTTAAGACTAATGTCGGTTTATTTTACTGCTCATCATGGATCTTTTTTTTCGAACGTTAATAACATTTTTAAATAGAGCAAGGCACGTAATTTGGAATAATAGTGAAAGCAGCATGTAGAGGGCTGCAACAAATCTATTATTTTTGGTTTGGATAATACTTAAGGCCGAAGACAGCCAAGAGCGAGGAACAGTGCATATGCATTAATGTATAGTTATGAAGCCAGCTGTAGACAGAATTCCTCTTTGCCTTGTGCCAGAAGTCCAAGATACTGCAAGCCAGATATAAAAAGCTACTTTAAAGGCTCAAAGTCAGCACTATGCTAAGTAATAGGCACAGCACCTGCAGTATCTAGTCCAGGTAACTTCAAACCTGTCGATCACGAGCTACCAGTAGCTCACAGACACCTTCAGAGTAGATCCCAGCCTGGAGTTCATTATTAAATAAGCGCAGGCTCACATTATCCTTTTAATGTTAAAGGAAGGCTGTATTTATTTCACATTATTATCACCAGGCTGCAGATAGCAGGCAGGGCCTGCTAACAAGTGCTTAGTCAGATTTATAACCCTCCCATTTAAAAGAATAGTTGTGTTATACGTGTAAAGGGGCCACCTTACCTGCGAGAAGGATGAGGCGCTAAGAGGAAATGAAATAAACACGTGCTTGGCAAAGGTGTTCGCCTGCTTTAGGCAAAATCAACTGCTATGTAACTCAGAAAAGTCTGAAATTATTTTCTTTGGACATACTCCAGGCGATGAATGGCGCCATTGGTCGCCACAGAATTTGTCCCCTCCAGCAAGCCCAGTCACCACCGTAAAAAACCTCGGGGTGAAACTGGACGCTGATATGTCCATGAAGTCCCAGGTCCAATCAGTAGCCGGCACTTGTTTTGGGCTATTAAAAATGATGAGGAACTTCCTCCCCTTGCTTCCAATCTCGCATAGGAAAACTGTGGTCCAAGCCCTGAATACGTCACGGTTGGACTATGTCAACGTGTTGTACTTGGGCCTCCCTGATTACTTACTAGGCCGCCTGCAGGTGGTACAAAACGCGGCGGCAAGGGCCGTACTTATGGTCGGTCCAAGGACACACATGACCCCTTATTTGAAGTCCTTGCACTGGCTCTCAGTGCGAAAAAGGGTTCATTTTAAAGCCCTTGTGCTGGCCTTCAAAGCCTTTCACAACATTGGGGCCCCTTACATTAGGAACAGAGTTCAGCCCTATACACCATCCAGAACCTTGCGGTCTTCGACCCAGCGCCTGACGATCGTGCCAAAGTTCTTTCGGTCACAAAAGGGGGGACGCTCCTTTCAGGTGGCAGCCTCGAAGCTATGGAATAGCCTGCCGCCTTCCCTGAGACAGGTACAGGACCTCCTGAGTTTCAGGAGAATCTTAAAGACTTGGCTCTTCCAACAGTAATGAAGGCGTCTGCTGTTGTGTTTCACTGCTCTGTTAAGGGGTCACGCTAGCGCCGGGACACTCCCAGGAGTAGCCGCGCGCTCTACAAATACCCTGTAACATAACATAACATATGGCAAAAGGTAAGTCCTGTGCCACAAGTACATATGACACAATTCTCAGTCACCCATACACATACATCCCATTCATACGCACCCATGTTCATACATCCCCAAAGACCACGCTCTCACTGACACACATGGCAGCCCTGTCATAGTGCAGCTAGTCAAAGTATTTTGTACAAACCATAGTATCAGGCTCTTTGGACGTTAGGCTTAAAGTCATGAGTTGCTTTGCCTTCAGTAGCTCACAATGATTTTTATTGATCAGAAGTCACTTTCAATTCAGAAAAGGTTGGAGACCCCAGATTAGTCCCAGTAATGAACAGTACCACTGCACTTTGCAATTCCCATTACACAACATAAGGCCCACAATCAGACTTTGTGTACCGCAAAGGACAAGATGGTGGGGTCCACTCTTCAGTGAGTCTAATAGAGATGTGCCAATGCTCTGTGCCCGCACAAGCAGTCACAAAACTGTGACTAGATCATAGCTCGATGAGTGCCGGAGGTAACCATTCACAAAGTGCAATTGGTTAATAGGAAACTCCTCTGACTTTGAAAGAAGTGGCCACGGCCATAAGGCAACTCGCTGAGTCTCCCATTGGCTGCTTTGACTGTTTGCTTCACATTTTGGTATTTTTACTCCTTTAAATACAGGTGTCAGAATGCTGATGTACTGAGAAAACAAAAACAGTGAGAGAAGCTTGCTTTCTATCCAGGCTTACTTCGAGATTTTACAGTTCTACACATGACATGCTCACCCAAATTTCCTCAAATATTACCAAGGGGCACAGCTCCTTAACTCAGAACCTATTGGGTAAAGCAGTAACCTGGTCTCTGTAAAAGACATGTAAAAGCACACATTGCTCAATATTGACCAATCAGATAGTCTGCACTTAATTGTTTGCCGCTGTTATTATTATAACTTTATGATGCCATACAGTGATACCAGCTTAGTGATGAACACCAGAGTATTTCCAAATGGGCCAGGCCTTGCAAACAATTCTAGGACACCAGTCGACTTAACAAGTCATCTTAATGATAAAATTGACTTGGGATACATAGAACACATTATTTGTGGATTTCTGAATGTGTGCTCTACCTTGGCACATGCAGCTTCGATTTACAATAAGTTCGAGGACCATTCAGTTTTTTCTTACATAAATCTTGGTTCTACTCTTCTTTTTCACTTGATTCTTGAAGAGTATTCAATAAAACACAACACTAAACAAGCACTGGCATAACCAATAGGTCAATTGGCTGCCAGCCTTTTGGTTTTGTCAGTCTTTATTTTATTTTGTCATGGTTTTAGAAAAACGTTATTGTTGAGTAGACTGCCAGGTTCTAATCAATCTAAAAAACAAAATGACTGAAAGCAAGAACATATTTTGCTCTCAAAAAGCGCACATTGCGATAGTAGTCCCTGACACTCAAGGGAACTTTTTTTTTAATGAATGCGCTCCATACGAAATGGCTGAACGCTGTCACTCACAGTGAAGTAGGCCAATGACTGGAGTGTTCTGACCCATTGCTCCATACTGTATGCAGTAGTGGGCAGACGAAAAATGTGAATAACACAATAACCAACCAGCAGACGAAGAGGACTGCCCGAATGCCCATATTAGTAGGTATATTGTACAGATAATTTTAGTAAAATCAAAAGGTCTTGGATAATACCAGACCTAAATATGTGGAAAAGAGATGTATTGGAGTATAAGGCTTAGTAATACTTTGCATATCAGAAAACCTCCTCATAACTTGGGCTTTCAAGCCCTGAATATACACTGAACAATTTAAACTTTCTGAAAAATGTTCTGTTTCCTGCTCTATGTACAAATTCCTTGGTGCCCTTGAATATCCTTTGTTAACTAGGGCCTTGGTTGCCAGATAGTTACTGCTGATTTCAGTATGCTCTTTAGTGTGATGTCTCACAAATTTACTATTGTAGACCTGCACGCTGCAGGACCTAAAATTATTGCTCTAACACTCCATTCAGATCTCAAATGTAGTTACTCTCACAGGAACCTAAAATTGCCCTTACTGCTATATTTCCCAACATCATTAATCTAAGCACTGTAGGATAACAGTGGAACCTTTTTTGATTGCTTAGTTGAGATATGCCCATGTCTTCTGATCCCGTCCTCACTTTGCCCAAAAAGATTTGACTGACTCCACTTGTGGAAATACAAAGATCCTCAAGCCATGTGAAGCCTTCTGTTTGGCTGCGTATTACTGTCACTGGTATGGTTTAATTCAGAAGTTCATTTCAGAAGTTTTAACAGGGCTGCCTTCAGATGAAGTGTCTCAGTGCCTCCGTCTGGAAAGAAGGGATGTATTTCTCACCAACTTTCAGATCTTGTCTCTTCAGTGCTGGTACTTCATTATGCTGTGTATGTCATTTGAATAATTTAATATCATCGTAATAGTACCTACAGTTTGACCTCTGGCACGTTTTCCCTGTGACAGGCTCCAGGTCGTCTCTGCAGCTCAGTTGATTATTTAAAATATCTTGAAGGACCTTGTTGGGGACCCTTTTCCACTTGGCAGGAAAGAATCAAATAAACCTTACATTTGCTGCCATTTACATAAGCTCCGTCCTTTTAAATATCATATCCTTGCTAACAGGGGCATAGTATCTGGGTTGTGCCTGACCACTTCTACTATGTTCAGTTGTCTGTCAGCATCTTTTAATTTGGACACGAAGTCTGCCATTTTTAGGTCTCGCCTGGCGTTAGCAGCGCGCATGCGCTGCTCTCGCCATGCGAGGGCTTCTTGGAATCAATACGATTTCAGAAGCTCGCTTTCTGCTCCGGCCGTGTTTTCCATTGGTGCGCGTCATTTTGCGTCACTAATTATGCAAAACCGGGTGTTATGATTGTCCAGGAGGCTTTTTAGTCCCTCCTGGTTACCACCCTGTCCACTTTTGGCCCCGCCCACCGGGATTGGATCTTTTACTTGCGGCGGGAGACAGTGTCTCTTAATTAGCCGCTAAGCACTTTTTTCGCTCCACCCGCACATGTCTCCCGGGATCAGCCGTGATTACGTGGAGCTCGCAGCCTCGCGTAGTTCAGGCTTTTCTCCAAGCGCACATCTCTCACCGTGCTCTAGTTGTCAAAGAAATGTGTTGGTGGTACCGATATTTATTTAACTTATAATTTGAAAATCTGAAGTCCAACCATAACTCAAGTGAGCAGATTTTGGAGGCTGTGATAAAGGGAAATCAATGATAAAATCTTATATGATTCGGACGTTGTTATTGCCGCCACCAAATGGACACGGGGTAAGTAGCTGTGTTTTTCCAAGCTGGAAGTAAAGTGTCTTGCGTCTGTCCGCTCTCGTCTATGTTTCCCAGTCCTCTTCACCTCCACCCTGAAGTCTCCCACCTCCCCCATGTTCCCTTAAGTATACTTTCTTCTCATGGTTATTGTGCATGTTTCTGCTTTTTCAGGATGTATCATTTTTGAAAGTCAAACGCTGATCTAGACGCGCGCCTTCTTCATTAGTCTAAAGTTGAGAGCCCCGTGGTTGGTGTGGGAAATGTCGTTGTTTGCTTACACCCGTGCTTGAAATGGAAAGTGCAGGTAGTTAGTGTCACAGAGTGCCTGCTTGCCCCTCAGAAGTTCCCGTCCTCTCACGTCACTTCCCCCGACTAATAATCAATTCGATGTGAAAGGAAGTGTCTCCCAGAATGTCAGAGACTCGCATTATATTTGCTGTGCTCATTATTGCAGATTGCAGTGCTCTGCGCGTTTCAAAATAGCACATTTTCAGCACGTTACGCACTCATCCGAGAAGAACACCGCAGCTGCTCCACTCTGGCGTGCACCTGACGATTCGACCTGGTCTTCAGCGCTTAGAAGCAGTCCCATGCTGCCACGGGTGCTATACAAACCTTAACAGAAAACAGCATACCAGAACAATGCCGAGATGGCATGCATGTGCCTTTCAGGCACTGGTGGCGATGTTCGGGCGGCTGCAGCGGGGGTCTGAATAAGATGCCAGTGGTTGCCATGGGGAAGAAAGTGCAGGCGCTCGCAGTGTTCGCAGCCTCACAAACCGGGTGCGGGCCCTTTAAGAGTAGAGCAGCTCCTCGTGATAGATCCCGGTACCAGCTCTCACTAAAGGAGAGCCGTAGACACAGAACAGTGAGTATTCAATCTCTGCAGCAGCACTGCCCGAGCAGGGGTAAACCACCCCTTTCTCTTCCTGGTTCGAGCAGACTCCCCATGTACCTAAACTATGAACTTTTTTCCGCTTGGTTCATTTACTAAGTGTTTTGCTTTGTAAATGTAGTGAAAATAATACAATTTGTTGTGTATAATTTAAAAATAGTGCACAATACCTGCAATTATAAATGCACGTGATACCTTGCACCATACATTCTTACACCAGAGTTGTAAAAGTACCCCACCCCGTACCAGTGATTCTCCAGTCCACGTGATGCACAGAACTGTCCTGGATTTAGAGCGGGACTTTTACAAGAAGAAGGGTGTTTGTTGTATTCTATAAAAGTTATGCGATCATACGACGGGAACATTTGAGAAACTCAATTTCTAGGCAAAATTGACTATTATTTACCCGCCCCTTCCCCCCATTATGCAGATATTTTGCATAGGAATGGACAAGACCTTACTTGTGTATCTTAGTTATTATTGTTATTCTCATATTGGTGGTAGTACTCCATAACTAAGTGATAGTCATAACAACGTAGCGTGGTGAAAGGATGGATAACTTATGTTTGGTTGCAATGACCCTTGATTCGATGTTTGTATTACTTCTCACTCGAGCAGATGACTTTGCACCTAAGGGGTCCCCTAGTTGCCCTAAAAACAAACATTAAAAATGCAATAGGTCTCGCCTTTCATTAAGTTAAAGCCATTTGCTTTGCTATACAATACCATTAGCAAAGCAAATGGCTTTAACTTAATCAAAGGCGCGACCTATTGCATTTTCAATGCTTGTTCTTTTAGCCCCTGTTGCCCGTACCCTTTCCCGCATGTGACTCCACCAGCATTATTATTTTTCCTACATTATTTATACTTTTCAGAACGGTATCCAAAGTTGCCTTCATCATGCCTGTCCTCTTTTAAGTCACCCACAGATGCTAGAGTCAGCATATTTAACAGAAGTTATTTGGCTATACTGTTTGATATCCAGGACACTCGGAAATGGCTGACTGAAGTTCACAGATTCCTTTGCATCACCAGATAGGTACTGGTTATCTGATCGTGGGCCCAAAAGAACTCCCCACTATGCTCTCAGGGTCTTGTACTAATATCCTGTGCTCGATGGCGCAGTAATCTCACCCATGGCCTGTATGGTCCTTGCTATTCCCTTTTAAGCAAGTACACTCCACCCATTGAGGTATATTGAGCTTTCATATCTGCCTGCAGAGATCTATGTCTGTGGAGGGCACTACATGCGTTCCTTCTGTTTAAGGTCTTGGCTGCTGACAACTTTAGTTCTCTGTTACCCAGACATATTATTTACAATATACATTGAGTAGGCTTTGAGTCAACTCTTTTCTCATGATCAATTGGCTTCGGTGTCTCTCTCAGTTGTCTCCTCTTAATTTGATGGCTTTCCTCCCTATTCTTATGTTTGTCTCGAGTTCTGATTCGTTGACTTTTATCTTTCCACTGCTGACGTTGCTTGCATTTAGGGAACTACTGTTTGCTTTTCCCATAAACACTCCATGGAATAGCATGTGTTTTGTTGCTCTCTTACCCTTGTGCCACTCGCTTTCCATGTTTCTACCCCATCCTCACCCCCAGCTCGTCCATTGCTTGTCGTTTTTGCAAATATCCCCCACCCTCACTCCTTCGTTGCAAAACCGTCCTTCCCTGTTTGTCACCACCTTCCGTCACACATTACCCACTTTATTTTGTTATACTTTTTTGCACCAGCCACGCTATTGTCAAGTGTCCATCTTAAAATTGTATTTTTCTTGAACAGGGGCCCACAGAAGAAAGGGAACCGGCTGTGGCTAACTGTAATAATATCCCAGGGTTAGAGGTGGGGAGAGGTTTATTGTGGTATTTGCTAATATTAACCCTGCAATTTTCTGTCACCGGTTCAGTCAGCCTGGCAAATGCTGGTCCATTTGGTAATTTGTGCATAAGTCTCGTATATCGTTATCGACTAAAATTGGTACAATGTTGTCATTAAAAAAAATGGTACTTTACCCATTTTAATATGTCTACCTACCCAGCGGGCACCAAGAAATGGTCAAATCAAAGATGGCTGTCGTGGATGCACACTACACACACATCCACCGCTGGGCCAACGTAGAATGTGTTTTTTGAATGTTATGTATGTATTCAAAGTTGGCCTTCTTGGATCTGTGCACATCCACTGTGGTCATCTTTGAATGCGTTTGTAATATTTGAACAACCCCATTGAAAGGTGGCCATGGTGGAGGCACCCACCATCTTTGAATGCATGCATTTTAAAATCTATTTGTCCCTTTTTGTGCCAAGGAGCAAGGTGAGCAGTTATAGCAGTGTTCTCATTGTATCTTAGCTTAGTTGATAGCCTCTCTGAGTATACCAGGGCTCATATTATATCTGGGTTTGGATTCGATTCTAGCAAGGCTTTGATTTTGATATCTTTCTGCAAATGTATATACTAGGGCTGGAGGTAGGCAGGAATGGTTATTTTCAGAGCTGCATTGCCTAATGACTTTGTCCACGACCACAACCTTAAATGTTTAAGGGTATCATCAAATTCTCTTCCCACACTGGAAAAATTAAAATTTATTTATGACAAGGGCAGGATTAAAACTTTTTCCAGGGTAGGGGGTGTAGGGAAAGCAATTTCTCTACGAGGGAAAATATTTTCTGTCTTGAGAAAAAAGAAAACAAAATTAACAGGTCAATTAGTAATTGCTCTGCAGATTTTCAGATGAGCAAATATATGTATATACGTGTGAGGCTTGAAGTTTTCAGGTCTACGTCTGTAACCTCTTGTGATTTCCTAAAAGGTGTAAATCTGTATCAATGCAAGGCCTTACACTGATTCTGAAATACAATTTTTTTTTTAATATTGACATGCATCAAACTTGTTTTCCTAAATGATTCCTCAGAGAAATGGTATTTAAAGTAGTACAATAGTTTAGCAAAACGATTTTTTCAAGTTGCTGTTTTTGCGTACATTTTATTATGAAATCAAGCAACGATCTTGCTTTCATGCTTCTATATGTATTTGCATAAAATCAGGGTGCATTCTGGGAGCATGTTATGCTATGCGTATTTGTAAAGTGCACTATCACTTGCAAGGATAGACTGGCACTGAAGCATAATAAACAGCCACAACTTGTTACATTTTGAAACGTGCATACATTTTTTTATATTGGATCGCTGTCAATAACACAAGCTGAGCGTACAGCTCATTGCATTTCCTTGCAGTTCGTAGAAGAAAGGTCAGACTGCATTCAGTTTTGCATGGCATCCCGGCCGAGGGATGCAGGATTTAACCTAAGACCCGTTTTCGACGACTAGCTTACATTATTTGGCATTATCCTTTGGACATTAGGCACGCAGATTTTACCATTACTTTTTTGCCTTGAAGAAGCCTTGGCCAGCAGGCAACTGGGCGAAACAACGTGTCGGCTGTTTCTGTTTTCACCTGCATTTTAAGAAAATTATAAATAAAAAGGACTAAACTACAATGACCTTATTGCTTCCTTCATATATACCATAATGACAGACCATACCAAGTCACTTTGATACCAACATAACTTTATGGGATTAAACCAACTCTGAGATTGAAGTGAATTTTGAAGGCACAAAACCCTCTTCATTTTCTGAATACCTATCTCATTTCCTTGCAGTGCCCATTCTAATAGTCAAGTCTTTGCATTAATGAATCATATATACAATGGTGAAAAATGTACAGATTGTTTATTGAGAGACAATCGTCTTTCCCACAACCATACTGTGGTACTGTAAACTGTCAGCCACAGGATTTGTGCTGCAGAGGTTTGGGCCTAGCCTACTTGTCCATTGGACAAAATAAATATGAAAACTTGTTGTCTTTGACCCCAAACAATATGTCCTCGATCTTGATATCTAGGAATTCTACGCTCATGTAACCGTTATTGGTGTCTAGAGATTTACTTGAAATATCATGCAGTTTAAGAGCAGCAACTGTCATTAACCAAAGTGAAGTGGATTAGAGATTAATGTCTCTGAAATAGATACCAAACAACAACTAAAGAGTGAACTCAAAAGAAACGAAAAAGAACAAAAAAGAGAACACAAGGAAAACCATTAGTGTTTAAAAGAACCCTCACTCACCAACCTAATTGGTGACATGCTTCATCATTGGGTCCCCACCAGAGAGGCCGACTGCCTCTCCGGTGTGCTACGACGCCTGATTACAGCGGAGCTGGTTAGCTGTGATTGGTGTGAGTGATAGTGAAGATTAAAAGATGCCTCGGTTTATTCCCAGAAAAATGTAATGGTGGAAAACCAGGCAACAGTAAAAAACAACAAGTGTATTGGATGGTGACTGCCCGGCTAATTTGTCCAAGCACATCCAGTGTGTGAAGTGTATAAAAGAATGGTCAACATGTTTCTGCTTCAAAGTGCGAATAGCGAAGCTTTCGTCAGGACCAACCCACCACGGCGGTATGTGCACGCTAAGGCACACCCTAACCTGTGGGGGTTTAACAAATAAACTCACGGTTTACTTGATCAGACCTTCAGAACTTCTGAAAGCCATTATAAATAGGAAGTTATACTAAACTCCGCAACATGGGTCCCGGTGGGGGGCGCTTGACATCTGTTCAAGCCTTAAATGTAGACCAGCGCCCGTTCAGCACCTACTCGTAGCCCTCCGTGGATCCGAATAAGAGTGACTTCTTTGTTTTCCCTCGCTCTCCTGTTGTTGAATTCTGTCTGAAATAGATACCTCCAGCGCCTTAAACATTTGTCAAAAAGACTAGGGTCCAATCCTAATTGTCCTGCTTAAATTGGGTGCAAATTGCACACGTACTAATTTATGATTGCACAGGGTTTGTAGATTAACGGATGCACTTTTTGCAGTCAACTATGTTTTGGTGAGCTTGTGAAACGGGACTAACACATTGATAGATTTTATCCTCCTGGCGAAGAGCTCTTGGTGGTGAAACACGCACACTACACACATACCACATACACACCGCACACCACACATACATCACACATACATCACACACCACACACCCTACACACCACACACACTTTCTTTACTTTACTTTTAATTTGTGTTGCTGAAGAAGAATGCATGATAAAGGTATACTGTTTATTATTTGTGTAATATAGAATATTTATTTATCCTACCAGGAAGCTAAGCACTTTGCACAGAATCAAAAACAATGGAAGTTATATTTCAGTAACTTTAGTAAACAACAGAGTAACAGGTTAACTTCAAGGATATGGTTTGAGTGGGGAAATTGTGTTCATTGAGGGAGCATAACAGTTGTTCGTCTGGGGTAATATGTTCTTCTTTGAGAATATGGAACGGTTACGTGTTGAACTGGGAGGAGAAAAAGATGAGATATAAATTCTTTGAGAAAGACTAAGTTCTAGATTATGTGGATTTACTCAGGTAGATTGTTCTATATTTTGATATGAAGCAAGAGAATATTTGACCAGATATTTTAGATTTCTTAGTGTAAGTGACAGATGTTAACGGAAAGGAATGTTTTGTTCCCGGTATTTTTTATAGCTGCCTTCATTCTCAGGAACTCCACTTTTATGCCTCTGGTTTGCTCAACAGTGGAATTTGAAAATGCTCTTTCTCTGGCAGTCTGTCTTAGCAACTCAATGATTGCAGAAATAACTGGTGCTAGCCTAGCTTGTAGGGCTTCCAGTCATGATGCATGACTATATTTTTGTATTGCCTACCTGGTAGGTAGAGTGTTATTTTAATAGTTTTTTATAGCGCTAACATGACCCTTGGGAGTTGATTTTAAACGCTTCTGTCTGACCTTAAAACATTTATCAGGGTCTGCATCCCGCATACATCAGAACAAAATCATCCTTTGTAAGCTAAGATGAGCACTGGCTCTGCAAATGTCTCCTTCTTTCGGTCTTTATTAAGACACACGTCAGAAGTAAATAGAAGCTTGCAGTTTATTCTCATAACCCATGGAACTCCATTCTACATATACTCATACATTGAGTAGGCTGGTTCCATCTTGCTGTCATCATTGTTGATGTATCCCTTGAAGCTTAAAAAAATTGTTTAATTTGTGAGTGTATTATAAATATTTTATAACATTTTCAAGGATGAAAGACTTTTCAAACCCATTGAGATTTGAATCTGTGACATACAGTTTAGCCACATATCTCTGTCATGACCGTTTTACTAGTGGGTGCCATGTCTTAGATAATTTGCAGATAGTGCCCAGATGCTAGGACGATGTTTTCCTCAAAAATAGATGAGGTAATGTGTCCCTAAAGCCAGTATTCAAACAGCATTTCAAAATATACCCAGTAATGAAGTATGACTCAGATAGTGAGTTTGAGATCAGTAATTTAGAAAACCATGAAGGTTTATTAAAATATTAAAGTGCAATACAGAAAATTTAAAAATTCAAATGCAGCAGCAGACTTGGTGAATCGGTCAAAAGGCATAGAAATCAATTGCCATAAAAGCTCCTAGAATGTAAGTAAATACATCATTGAGCAACATCTGAAAAATAGACTAAGTCCTAAAAAGTGCCGCAAACTAAAATCGGACAGCATCCTTAGTAGAAACATAGAAAACTCTGGCTCACCCCAAATTTGAAGGTTTACATGGTTAATTTCACCATCGAAAATGACAGAAACTGCAATGTCAGCATGATGCAGGCAAAAGTATAATTTCAGCTAATCACATTTCAGCATTATAAAACGTCATATAATCCTACCATCCTAACACTCTCACTACATGATTATTGATTCGCCCCTTCTGACCTAATGTCGTCCAAAGTTGTCAGAACAAACTAGTTACATAAACAATAGAAAAGAGTCTTGAATGAATGCAATACAGTCTGTCTGCAGGAAGAGCCTTGGAAATCAACAAAGACTCCCTCCAAAGAGTTCTTTTGGAACAACGTGTCATACAAATAGACCGTGCACATTTTGCTGCGTGCTGTGTCAGAGATAAATAAAAACATACGATGAATGATATGAAGTCAGTTACAAGTGACTCATATTATTAGGCTAATATATTTTTCTAATTAAAGAAAACTCTAACAACTGATTGCTTTAAAATCATGTCTGTTTTTTAATAGTTCTTACTGGTTTGTGTAAGAATCTCTGTGCATAATTACAACCACGAGATAGTCTTCATGTTTGCATGTGCCTTCTACCTGTGCTACTTTTGGCAGCTGCATTGTATACGTTCAAGGGCTCTTTAGGCAAACGCTTCTCTGATACTACTGGCGCCAGTGCACACAGAACTCCAAAGGTTACTTGGATATGCTTCGATGAGCCTCTGGAAGCGGATATCAACCCCCTCAGCAAGTTTAAAGTTACTGATGTCAACATTTTGCAGTATTCTTGACCAGTTCTTTGCAGATAGTATTTTCAGTGTGTGAAAATCTTCAGATGAAAACTGTGGCCAGAGGGCCTTAGTGGAGAATAATGTCTGGCTTTGAAATCTTTATTGTGATGGAATGCAAGTATGGAAGCTGGATATGAGCAATCCAGTTAGTGATGCATTGCTTTGATGTCGGAAAGATAATTTTGATATGTAAAAAACTACTTTCTTCTCTTAATTTTGGAGCCATGTATAATAGCCTTTAAAAATAGCAACATTTTAAGAATAGTATTAAAGAGGAAATGGACAAGATTAAAAATAAATTTCTGCATAAACAAAATTATAAAATTACTAAAGAGCACGAAGTGTACCAAGGAAGTACAAAATCTAACGTTAAATATGAAAGTAGTGTGTGAGGGAAGGAAAAAGCAGCTAAATATATTGCCTTCACTAATGTGTCCGATTTAACTTCTTAAGGGTATGAGGCCTAACCACAGCCTGCACATAAAAAACGAAAACACCGATTTTCACACAATATTTTTTTCTACAAGAAATGCTCTTCCTGTTTGAAACAAAGCTTGAAGTTGTCCCCTGGCCCAGTCACCCATTACTGACTGATGGATAAAAGGAAAAACACCTAGAATCAAACGAGTTTTAGCCATTCTTATTCTTTATGGGTTTTCGTGCAATATATGAAAAGAAGAAGGAAAATGAACAAAAATGTATTATGGTTCATTCTTATTTTTAGTAATAAAGAAGAAAATGCATTAAACATTGGAAAAGCATATTTTTATTAAGGATTTAACAATGTTGGGTTAGTTTTACGGTTAAGGCAATGACAAGAGTTATAAAGTAAGTGTTGTTTAATCGTTCAGCTTCCAGATGTGATTAGGGTTTTGCTTTAGGGTAGAATTGAGTTTGTGAGTTATAGCTACATTGAGTGTGACAGGGTAGGGGTGGGACCCCAAACACAGTAACTGAGCCAGCCCGAGGGATGGGGTCCCTGGGGCCTTTGGATGCTCAGGGAGGAGGGGGCACACAGCCTCCTCCCTTTAAACTTAGTTTCAGTCTCAGGGTATGGGGTCCCCGGGACCAACAATGGCTCATGGAGGGAGATCATGCCCTAGCCCCTTCCCCTTTAAATAAATAAAATCTGCCCCGGGGTGTGGGGTCCCTGGGGCCTAGAAATGCTAGAAGATGGTGGCTGCGTGGCCTCCACCTCCCCGTTTTACCACATTTTGGCCCTGGGGAATTGACTCGGGGGAGGCGGGGGGGTTAGGGAGGTGCTTCTGAGTCCCCTCCACAGGGCCTGGGGGGCAGGGTAGCCCTACCCTGCTCCCTAATATTATTATGTTTTTAAACTTCAGGGCAGGGGATTAAGGGCCAGATGTACAAAGCATTTTTTCGGTTGCAAAAGGACCGAATCGCAGAATCGGGCCATTTGTCACTGCAAAAATGCATTTTCAAATGTGCAAAATGCAATTCTATAATTGTTACCACATCGCAATTTGGATTGAATTTCGGTATTTGGAAGATGCGTGTTTTGGGCGTCCCTTCAAAATACCGAATTGGTATGGTAGGTATTACTGTTTTGCGACCGAATTCTAGTCGCTTAACAGTAATTCTTTACCACCATTTTAAAAGTGATAGTAACCGATTGACAAATGGTAAGGGGTCCCCTAGGGACCCCTTCCCCTTTGAGAATGTTGAATTCTCACAGACCACTGCCTATTCTTAAAAAATGAAACTTCAAAGTTAATTTCTTTTCTTTTTTAACGTATCCCGTTTTGTTTCAAAGAAAAAAGATTGCTTTATTAAAAAGCAATTACAGACATGGTAGTCTGTTGACCTCAGCAGGCCACCATCCTTGTGATGGCTGCGATTCCTAGTGGGTGGCAAATTGCAACCTACGGCATTAATATTCATGAGGTAGGTCGATTTGCAACCTACTAGGAATTGCTAATTAGAAATAAAAGGTTTTATACATTAGGAATACCTATTTCCTAATTGTGATTTAGATATAATCACAATTAGGAAAACAGTATTCCTAATGTTAGTACATCTGGCCCCAAGTCCCCGAGTCCTCTAATCACTACAAGCAACATTTTTCTCATGTTGTTGTCAGCCAATCAGAGCACTCCCACTCTCGCGGCATTTTCTATGGAAGTCCTAACTTAACTATAACTACCCAGTGGCAACGCTACTGGGATGGAGATATATATATATATTCGAAACGCGTCAGGCATTTCCATTACGGAGCAGCTTCTACAAGCGGATCCTCGTCCCTACCTATCATAAACAAAGCTGCTGATCGAGTGCTACTCACCAGGTGGACAACCTTTGGAGCAGAATGTAATACGCGGCCGTCCTGCCGCGGAGTGTGCACCACATCGTAATGTTATGGGGGCCACCCGACATGGTAACTATCATGTCGGCTACGTGGACCAGCAGCCGCAAACAGGATTGAGGACGAGTCCACTTGCAGGGTCCATACAGGACAAGATTTGTGTGCTATCCGGACCACATTTCCCACAATGCACAGTCTCATTCGAGCTTCCCATTAGTGGGTGCGCAATATGAAAATGGCGAAGTGGGTTCAGCGTTTGCACACACTG
Organism: Calotriton arnoldi; assembly: GCA_963921515.1. Classification (NCBI taxonomy): domain Eukaryota; kingdom Metazoa; phylum Chordata; class Amphibia; order Caudata; family Salamandridae; genus Calotriton; species Calotriton arnoldi. Next base: position 24,338 of record CAWUFW010005019.1, read on the forward strand.
TCTCCGTTCAAGCCTCTGAAGAGAAGCATATGGAGCTTCGAAACGCGTCAGGCATTTCCATTACGGAGCAGCTTCTACAAGCGGATCCTCGTCCCTACCTATCATAAACAAAGCTGCTGATCGAGTGCTACTCACCAGGTGGACAACCTTTGGAGCAGATATATATATATATATATATATATATATATATATATATAGTCAGTAGGTAGTTATAGTTAGGACTTAATTAGGACCTAGTTTCCATAGGAAAAGTGTTTTTTGACTATATCTCTGGTGCAGTTTGACGAATCTTCACAAAAATTTCACAAAAAAAGTGTGCAGCTGATTCTAGTTATACATGGAAAGTTTCAGGGTGATCTGTCAAATGGGGGCCAAGAAAAAGGGGGTCAAAAAAGTATCTTTCCCATGTTAATTCCCATAGGGATTTTAGACACAAATACAGCCCGAACCGCTGAGTGGAAATACACCAAATTTGGTAGAAAGGTAGATCTTGGTCCAGAAAGCGACCTTTTGTGACTTGGTGTAAATCCTTTTAGTAGTTTTTCGAGATATTAACTGAAATCCAAATTTGGATGTCTAGGGACGCGGATCCTCCTCAGATCCTCCTCAGATCCCTGTCAACAAGAGGATAACCTTCAAGCTCCTCACCCACGCACACAAAGCACTCCACAACTCCGGACCAGCCTACCTCAACAGACGACTCAGCTTCTACACCCCCACCCGCCAGCTCCGCTCGACCAGCCTCGCCCTCGCCACAGTCCCCCGCATCCGGAAAACGACCGCCGGCGGCAGATCCTTCTCCCACCTCGCCGCCAAGACCTGGAACACCCTCCCCACCAACCTCCGACAGACCCAAGACCTACTGGCCTTCAGAAGACTCCTCAAGACCTGGCTCTTCGATCAGTAGCAGCACCACAACCCTCTTCCCCCAGCGCCTTGAGACCCTCGCGGGTATGTAGTGCGCTTTATAAGTGACATGATTGATTGATTGATTGATCTTCCTTGGATTCACGAATCCAGGTGCCAACAGCAATGCAGTGATTGGCTGGCTGCAACCTGAGAGGAAAGTTGCAGCCGCCATTTTGTTCATTGGGACTCTGTTCCCAGCAGGAAAAATAATGTTAAAAAGTGATAGAAGGGGTCAGAGTAGAGGTACCCTGACTCCATGGGACTAATGGAGGGCTCTGTGAGGGACCCCTCATGGGCCAAAAACTGTCCAAAAACCTTTTTTTTCTTACCACGCGAGGATCGGTGGATCCTCCCTAGATCCTCCCGGATTTTGGTGGATTCACGGATCCAGACCCCACTTAAAAAAACATACACTCACAGATCCACACACCTACTCACACACTCACTCACACACCCACCTACACACCCACACAACCACTCACACACCCACTCACAGACCTTCAAAACCACTCACAGACCCACACAGCTTTCAAGCACCCCCTCACACACCCAGGTAGCAGGGATGTTATAGTTAGGAAATAGCATTAAAAAACCATAGAACATTCACTGAAAAAACCAAAGGTCTTGGAGTCGTTATAGTTAGGAAATAACAATGTTAAAACCTTAGAAATTCACTGAAAAAACCAAAGGTTACAGGGATGTTATAGTTAGGTTCAGATTTTATACACACAAAACTATAGACGTTTAGCAGTTATAGTTATCTCAAGTAACTATAACACATGTCCTAAGGTAACTATAACTCACACCCTCTCCATGAACTGCTAATTACCTCACATATTACATCACTCATGACATCTTCTATGACATCATTGATAATTTCACTGCAACATTTGCAGTGCAATTATTGATGAGAAAACTGTGCATTACGGGGGAGCGAGTTATAATTACCTTAGGGCACAAGTTATAGTTGCTTAAGATAACTAGAAGTGCTGAATTGATATGCCTTTGTGAATGTAAAATCTGAACCTAACTGTGACGTACGTCCCTGTAACCTTTGGATTTTTCAGTGAATATATATATATATATATATATATAACAGTAGATGAATCCAAGATTTTTTTCTCATAAGGAACTAGTACCCTGGATGAATAGAGAAGAATGAAAGTACCCACTACTGTGTGCCTAATTACTAAGATTGATGAGGGGGCAAAGGCATGTTTCCTCAAACTATGATTGTTCACAGTCACAAAGTTGTTATTTTGTGAAGCTAGTACAAGAATGGTCCATAAATAATTTATATGGTCAGACAGCTTTGGGGCTTCAGAGAACCAGAGAAAGAGACAGCAATCCATAACCCAGAATTCAGAGTAGAAGAGATAGAAGTCCCGAAAGCAGCAATTTATTCCTTAAAGCCAGTGATGTAGCCAGTTACCAACTTTCAAGTGTTAGTATAATCTCAGAAAAATATATTTAACAGCTTTTGTCAATTTGTCCGTCTGCTTCGTAAGCTACACATCCACATGTGGACCCGATGGTCGATGAGTGGGGCTTATTAATGCAATAGTGTGTATGAGAAGATGGGGTGGAATGTGTGGCTAGGGTGGAGTAGTTACACTGGAGCCAGTGCTTGTGGGAATGCTTAGGACGAGTTTGCGCATTAGAATATTTCTGTATTTGGATCCTATTTTTAGGCCTCTTTGTAGGCTTGCGCAGGGACATGTTTTACTTTGGTTCACTGGGAGACTGTTCATGCATAGTCACCTTTCCTTTGTGTCTGGGAGTGACTAGTAAGGTAAAGTCAGGAGTCAGAAAAGTCAGGGAGAGATTACAAGTGAATCAGTAGGGATTCTAATCATTCAGTATAGTTTTTGGACATATTGTTAAAAAGCATGTAGTCTTTTGGGGTAACCTAGGTAATCAGAGAGGAGGCCAAATGGATTGTCTCGGAGAGTTGGGAAATGCAGTGAATATACTGAAAAAGGTGTTATGTAGGGGTTGTCGGAGAAGATGATTTTTTTCTTGTGACCCTTAAGAGCTTAGAATCCTCGATGAAGCCAACAGTATTGAGCCGCAAAAATTCCAGTATGATGAATACACAGCATTGAGCAATGAACGCTGTAGCAAAGACCTTATGAATAGATGTTTCCAAGGAGGGTTGGTGATGTATTTTTCCAGCACGTGACATAGCTATGATTCATTTTCTCTCATTCGTTAGCTACTACACGTGTAAATATGCTGCTAGTTCATTCAACATCTACATATAGCAAAATAAATATTTTTAATTTATATTATGAAGGTATTAGCTTGCATTTTCTTTCCTTTAGCTCAGTGAAGAAACAGAGCAAGCAGTGTTGGACTCTCAACAACAGCAAGAACCTGAAAACGATGAACATGAAGATGAAAATGACAATGAAGATGTTTTACAAGGTGCGTATTGGAAGGCAGAAAATAATAGTTGCACTACGTTACTACTAACAGCACTCTGGTTGCCATCTACCTGCGACATGCATTGTCCAGGTAGCCACAAGTGATGCTGTTACTTCATAAGGAGCATATAGAGCTTGATTAATGGTGGAGAGAGAGCATAAGACTGGGATAGTATTGTTGTTCCATGTTGGCAAACCTGAAATCAGTCTGAATGACATAGCTGTAGCTTTCCTGTTTACCCAGAATACATACAAGCGGTGGACATCTATTCTTCAATTGAGGTGACAGCTGAATACTCCATGGTGGATCCTGCACAGCACTCTATCAGGTACACCAATGAATTAATCTACCCCAGTAGTGGACGCCATAGGTTTACACTTCATTTAACCTCTTTGCCACAGCGGATAAAAACATCACTTCCCATTAGCTAGGGCTACTTCCTAGTGGGGAGTAAGCCTAGACCAATACACATGAGTTTGTTTCAGCTTGATCTTATAACCTTGCCGGGTTAGTCCGTGCTTAACCAACCGCTTGATTGAAGAGGGCACTGCTTGGACTGTAGCAGGGCCCAGTTACTTTAGCTGCTGGGAAGAGACTGGGCAAAAGATAATGACCTTCCCTCCCTGATAGTGGTGAAACGAAAGTTGAGGGGGCCCCCTGCAAGGTACATGGAGGGGCCTCCGCTCCGGATTTAATCCGGAGCTCTCAAACCTTAGTACTGTGCTGAGGGCCCCCCCTGCAGCTCAGGCCCCCCCCCCGCACCGCAGGGACTGCGGGGGCCTGTGTTACGCCCCTGCCTCCCTGAAGCTTAATGGTTGGCCTGCAACAGAAGTGCTTCTTTTGCCACACCTCACCGTATGGCATGTCAGCTCCTTGTGGAAATGATGTGCGTCTTGCGTGGGCTCAGGGAATGCTGGCTACTCCTGAGGGACACATTCGCTGCACCTCCCAACCTGGGTTCCTTGTCAGCCGCCGTAAGCCTGACTTTTCCAGACAGGACTCCCTTGTTTGCCTCATAGAAGACTGTGTTGTGGTGGCTCCAGTTTAACGGTAGCTGAAGGCCACTATAATAGTAGGCCAACCTTAAATCTACAAAAAGTGTAATGAAACCATTGCGCACATCTATTAAAGGTTGTCAACGTTTTTTTTAATCCCTCTATCTCATTCAAATATTTTGATAACATTTTACAAATTGTATGTTGTAAAAACTTTTGGCCATTGCCCTGCTGGGTTTGTAAAGTATTGTGCAGATCCATTTGAAAGAGGAGCCAGGAAAGTATTACTCGCAAAGTGAAACTGACAAAGTAATGATAAATAAATAGGTTGTGGTAGGTCATGGAAAAGGTTGTGCACTTCTAAAAGAAGTGTTTGGTTTCTCTTCTGCCTCAACTTGAAGAAGTGCCTCATTTGTATAGCAGCGTTAACCGTTTCTGTCACGCAGTCTGCATTTAAAGCCACTGACATGTTGGATTCATATTCGTTTTTGTAAACTTTTGATTTACAATATTTTGGACAGACTTACCTTTATGAGTTTAGTCACAAGATTGTTCTGTGCATTTAATATGCAACTGATTTTCGCCCAGCTTGATTTGAACCCACGTATTTGAATACAAAAGCTGGGTTGCATGGAGAAGGTTAGATGGAATATTCATGATTTGAAGCTTTTTCCAAAGTATGGCCCTGTCAACTTAGTCAAATGCTTTAGAGAAATCGATTAAATAAGTGTAGGGCAGCTGGCTTTTGCTAATTGATCTTTCCAACAGTAATTGAAGACATACCAAGTTGTCCAGAGTGCTCGAGCTACCAAGTTAAGAGCCTCTTTCTGTGTAACAGGTGCCAGATTAGACTGCATTGCACAATCTACATTGTAGAAAATATATGGAGCATTTGTGTCACCCAATGCCTTAAATTGCTGTAGCAACGAGAACTATGCCAGGGATATAAATCACACATACAAATGAGACCTAATTTCATCATCTGCTGTGCCTTAGCTTCTGCACTTGGGGACAAAAATGGATTGTCACTGAAGGGCATCTCCAGAGAGTAAAGATCCATGAACCCATCCACCTTGGGCAAGCGGTTCTAAGCCCAGTGTGGGCATTGTACTGCATTTATCTGCTCTCAGGGTCTGAGTAGAGGGCAAGACAGTGATAAGGCATTGTGAATGTGTTCCAGCTCGGTCATTTGTTAGCCCAGATTAAGTTTATTAGCAGTGTGAGCAGCTTCCCAAAGAATATATGCATCAGTGGTGATTGGATGTTAATAAATACATACAGAAGATGAGGCAGCAGCACCATTTTATAAAAATGCTACACAGCATGCCGTTGAGGGGGTTCATGTATTCCACTGTCTACCAATCCATCGACTTTGTGCTTCACAGGCCCATAATTTTCCACTGCTCCCCTTTTGGATTGTTATGAATCCATACACCCAGATATCTCACTACTGAGTCCTTTTGCTGCAGCAGGAATTCCAATTCCAGTTCCCAGAGATTGGGCCATCATTTCTTTCAATTAATGCATAATCCTGACAACTTGCCTGACTTAATTATTTCTGTCAACTTTTGCAGATTTCACTGGAGATTTTTGTTATACAGTAAAATATCATCATCAAAGACTTTATTTCGGTCATACGACCATAAAAGTGCAATGTGCAATATAGCTCGAGTAAAAATACATAAATATAGTAAAACATATAATACATGATACTACCGGATGTAGGCTAGGAGCAGAGTTACAATCACCAAGGTGGACAGATCTCTCTATAGTCCAAACAGAACGATAACAACAAAAACCTCAAAATATCCATATAACACCATCAGGGTCCGCTATGCTGTCAATGTTCATCAATTACCCTGCTACTACTAGTCCTTTGATACTTCCCCAGTCGAGAGACATAAAGAATCTCATCATCATTACATGACTATATTTTATTCATTAGATCATAAAAAGCACAAAGCGTCTCGTAAGAATGATAGGGTAAAAGACATAATCGTCCTAAAATACAGCATATACAATAAAAAAGAATAAAAACACTTCATACTATACATTTGGTGTGCATAATCCAGAGTGCGTGCCAATATTTGACCAAGCAAACAACAGTTAACCTGCTAGTGTCCGTGGAGAGGATTCTCAGCACCTCCAAATAGTGACCACGTCAAATCGATCTGCACAATGTTTCTGTGCTGGTTTTACAAGATGGGCAAAGGGTCTCCGTTGAAGCATTGTGGCTCCATTTGCTGCAGAACACTTTGGTTGGAAATGTCTTGTAGCGAAACTGTATGAGTATTTTGCGAGCCAAGGGAGGAATAATTTCATCAATTGTTTCCTCATACCTATGGGTGGGCTTAAAATCAATAAAAACCCTGGACAAGGTGCCCACCGCATTCACTGTGTCCTTCTCCACAGTTGATTCCCAGTAGATCAGTTTGACCCTAGCTTTTGGTACTAGAGCGAAGCTTTCGGGATTAATCCAGTAGGCCTCCAGCCCTAGTCTCTGTAGTAGACCTCTCAGGGAATAGAACCAGGATGATCGAGGTTATCTGGGGATAGTGCAAAAGGCCGATCACTGTTGCTCGATATGGCGCTAACTCTTCAACGGACCACAAGCGGTGCCAAAACATTAGCAATTTATAGTCAAGCTTGTGAGCCAGTTTTCTCTGGGCTAGATCCAGGTACAAAGGGGCCAGGGGAGTGCTTAGGGGCAGATTTAAAAGGGATCTCAAAAAGCTATTTTCTACTACAGTGAGGCAATTCGTATTCCCGATACCCCACAATTCTGCTCCATAGAGTATCCCCCCAACACGATTTGACATTGTAGATTTCTAGTGCAGGGGCTACTTTCCTGGATACTGTTTTTTTCAAAAATTTTGTAACGTGGGCAGTCTGTTGAATTAGTATCAAATTAGGTTTACCAATGTGGGGTGCCCAGTTTAAATTAGGAATAAGATGGATATCCAGGTAATCAAAGGCCGATACTTATTCCAAAATGGTGTCACCTGCAAACAACTGTCTTCTGGACGAGTTTGCATTTCGTTTGTCAAAGATCATGTACTTGGTTTTGGCCTTCTTTAACTCGAGACCTCGGTTATGGCAAAACCTTGAGAAATCGTTCATCAAATGTTGGAGACCTTGGGGAGATTTCGAAATTAGGGGGGTGTCATCTGCAAAAAGAGCGCCGGTACTCTCTGCTCTCCTGTTTTAGGGGCGTCACACCCATGTCTATCTAGGAAATTGACGACTCCATTTATATAGAGTGAGAAAAGGGTAGGCGCAAGCACTCATCCCTACCTCACACCCCGTTCGATTAGAAATTTCTCTGGTTGCTGATTATTTGCACCCCATCTCACTTGAGCTAAGTTAGAGGTGTGCAGTCTAATTAAGATGTCCAGGAGGTTATGAGGAATGCCCATCTCTTCTAACACTCTCCAACGAGTGGCTCGAGGAACCAGGTCGAACGCTGACCGGAAATCGACAAAAGCCACATGTAGTTTCCCTCCCTTAATAGTCACTTTCTTCCAGTACAAACAAAGGAATCTAAATACCTGGTCAACCGTGCTGATAGCACAGAAGCCAGCTTGGAAGTCACTTAGGATATGAAGATCCAGAATCCAGTCCTGTATCCTCGCCAGAACCTGCTTACAAAAGATTTTCTGAAGGGAGTCAATGAGGCTTATGGGCCTATAGCTAGTTGGAGCAGCTCTGTCGCCATTCTTATAGATGGGTATTATTTCAGCTAGCTTCCATGATGGTGGAATATCCATGCCCGATACAATGGCGTTCATTAACAAATTAATATACGAACCCCAGACAATAGGATCCTCCATATACAAGTCATTTGGGATTCTGTCTGGGCCGGGAGCTCTGGCAGGGACACATAAATGAATTGCCGCTTGGGTTTTTTCCAGAGAGAAGACCAAAGCGTTATACTGCATTTATGTGCTCTCAGGGTCTGGGTAGAGGGGAAGACAGTGATAAGGCATTGTGAATGTGTTCCAGCTCAGTCATTTGTTAGCCCAGATTAAGTTTATTAGCAGTGTGAGCCGCTTCCCAAAGAATATATGCATCAGTGGTGATGGAATGTTAATAAATACGTACAGAAGATGAGGCAGCAGCACCATCTTAAAAAAATGCTACACAACATGCCATTGAGGGGGTTCATGTATTCCACTGTCTAATAATCCATCGACTTTGTGCTTCACAGGCCCATAATTTTCCACTACTCCCCTTTTGGATTTCTATGAATCCATATACTCAGATATCTCACTACTGAGTCCTTTTGCTACAGCAGGAATTCCAATTCCAGTTCCCAGAGATTGGGCCATCATTTCTTTCAATTAATGCATAATCCTGACAACTTGCCTGACTTAATTATTTCTGTCAACTTTTGCAGATTTTACTGGAGATTTTTGTTATACAGTAAAATATCAGCATAGAGAGAGATACCACGCTTCTCTTGCCAAATAATATACCACTGTCTGAGTAACATTCCCTTATTGCGTGTGCCAGTGTCCATAGCTACATAGCGAACAGTAGCAGCAAAAGTGGGCAGCCCTGCTGGTTTGGACATTAACCAGTTGGCTGCTATGTACGCTCGCATGGATGCATATAGCAATGAGATTCAGCCTATAGTGCCCTTCCCCAGAGCAAGCTTCCATAGTCTCCTAGAATGGAAATCTCCATTTCAATGAATCAAATGCTTTTTCAGCATCTAAAAAGTCTAGCCGCAGGTGTTGCATCATGGCACAGATCATGCACATAATATTCGCCTTTTTGTGTCCATTAATAAATCCTGACAGCTCTGGGAGGACCAGCCCAGTCATATATGGGAGCATACTAGCTGATGTCACTTCTGACTATATTTTAATGCTGGTTTTTATAAGACAGACAGGTCTATATGAAGAGCATTTTGCCTGGTTTTCACCAGCTGTGCCATTTATACTCTACTACACCCAAGAGTGGTGTGCCTCATTCCCTTTTTTAAGTCAGCCCTTGTTAGTCGTTCTGGGTGATCCAAGAAACATCATCTGCCATTTGTTTCTCACAGTTGTGGGCCACTGGATCTGCACATTCCCCTCAAGAATGAGGGTGTTCTCAATTCCACTTGCTGATAGGCTATTCCATTACTCATCCAGAAGAATGCTGATCTAATTGCCACCAGTTCGTCAGGTCTTCTCATGCCTAATTCTACACTTAGGGCAATAGTAGGTGCAGGCTATTCAAGTGTCCTCTTAAGAATATCTATCCCAGATCGCTGTACCATAGGAGCATCAAACGGGGTTGGACAAGGACAGAAAGTAGGACATGTCACCAAAATAAAAGTGCCCCCCCCTAGTGATTTAGATAGTTAAAAAAAAACAGGCCCATGTTTGTAAATTAGGGCAGTTTTGAACTTGTAAAGTCACGCTGTATAAGTGTATTGCAAGGTATGGAAGACTACATGAATTTGAGCTTGCTGCAGGCCCATCAGGCCATAAAAAAGTCCCACAAACAGCTGAAACACCGACTCACACACTGACTTGTTATATCAGCCCAATGGGCACTGCCTGATTGCCCTGTAGGCCCGTCTGACCCTGGCATCAATTCTAACCTTTGCCGGTTATTTTACCCTCCCCTTGTCCGAGAACCTGACAACTACTGCAGAGGGGGGTAATAATCTAAAATTACTTTTAAAAGTGTGTTTTTGCCAATTTCCTGGATTTGAAAATCAGCATCCCAGATAACACATCAGGGAAGAACGTTCCAGTGGGAGTGAAATGAAAACCTGACAACCTCCACTTAACACCAACTGTGTTGTGCCCTTTCAAAAACAGTGGTCAGAGAGGAGGCAGTGGGGAATCAACAGAAGGTTTCTGATCGTCATAAAATGAAGAATCTGTTGATCATGAAAGAGGAACACCTTGCCCAATTTGATCTTGTGCTGAAGACAACACTTTAAACTTAATGTGCCAGTTAGCAGTCAGCTAGTAAAGACTGGCTGCAGTAGGACATGTGAGAGAATGAAAAGACCAGCTGAGAAGCACATTTCTACAGGCATTGTAGACAAGTAAACAAAGACTGAAATAAGTCCAAATATGGGCATTTGCAATGTACGAGCCTGAAAGAAATAGTGGCACTTACACCAAAGCAGCAACACCAAGTTGTTCATGCAACACAGAACGTGAATGTCTTTGCACCTCATCAATTCTACAGGACAAGTGATAGTCCAATAGTATGCGATGTAAGGTTCTAGTTTTAATTATTTTAATATATATACTGGTGCCTACCACCAAACTGCAGTCAAGGTGCAAATATCAAAGGTCAACGTAACATCCCCCCTCTGTTCCCTCATCAAGGATTGAAAATGCTATATCTGATCTTTCTTCGGGTCACACCAGGTCATGCCCTGGGCCCATAACATTGCATTGGCAGAGGGGCAGGAGTTCTCCCTCAGGTAGAATCTGAGCTATGTAGGTGTGTTGCCTCCTGCTGTACAGCAATACTTTCAGAAAGTACAGACAGGTAAGCTCCCTAAATTCTGTGGATAAGTATGTGGGGAAGGGAGACCAATGTGTTTCAAAAGTCTTAAGCCTATTCTCAAGAGATAGGGCCCTCTTTTACATCTGTAGAGTTTTGCATATGTGAGCCAGCCAAACCCTTTGTGCTGGTTTTATCAGTTAGTTTCTCTCACAGGAGAAGAGGGAATAGCATTGCAGCCACCAGAGTTACTACAAACATTTTGTCTCTGTGATTGTGGAATCTCAATTCCAAAAAGAATGACTCCTAGATCCCACGGAATTTGGGCACTGATCATCTCATCTAAGGCTATTAAGACCCTTTCCTAATATTCCCCCAGCTTTAGGCAATGCCTCATATTGTGTGTTAATATACCAGCTTCAGGGCATGATACCAATAGGATACTATCTTATACAGAGTGTCCCTTGCAGCACACTGAGCCTGATCTGGAGATAATCTATAGCGTTCGATCGGTATATAGCCATACTCTCTTTTGAGCTCCTCAAAGGACTTAATATTCTCTTTATGAAACAGGGAATCAATAATTGAGCATTTCATGTCTCTCCATTTCCTGCACCTTTCCCTGTCGCAGACAGACCTAAAGTTGGAATTGTCTGGATGGGAGTAAGGCAGAAGGACTGGAAGTTAAAAACATTAGGAGTTCCCAGCATATACCAGATATCGAGCGTCACCTTCATCCCGGTAGACACCCTGGCAGTTGTGTTTTATCTGTATACATGGTACAGTTCGCAGAGCCTTTCCAGCAATATCTGGGCGATACAGATACTTGGCAGCTATCCTCAGTTTCATCCACCATAATAAAGCATTGAGTGTTGTCTGGAACTGAGTGAAGTCAGTATTGGGAGTGGAATTGTCTGAAATCAGTACAGTATCTTGGGTAGTGTGGTCATCTTCACTGCCACAATTCTGACCTATCAGGAGAAGTGTCTCATGTGCTGTTAAAGTCATTCAACATGATCATTTGCATGGTAAACAAGGACAATTTTATTCCGAAATACGGCACAACTTTAGGTGCCAGGTATAACAGACCCCAGGGTGCCTGGAGTGCAAACATTTGGTCTGATGGCATACATAGAACTAATGCTATGTTTTTGGCAAAATTCACCTTGAAACCCGAACATCTATCAAAGTTCTCTAGCTCGTGCATTACAGTGGGCAAGGACGGAGTGGGTCAGTGACCAGCATCATTAAGTTGTCTGCAAACATGGTTAATTTGGATGTGTCTACTCAGACCTTAACGCCCTTGATACTGTCATTTGCTCTAACGCAATTTGCAAAAGGCTATAATGAACGGGCAAACAAGAGAGTGGTTACCCTTGCCTCGTCCTCTTTTAATTGCTATCTTAAAGGATGATATACCATTCATTCTAATGAGTGACCTTAGAGATCAGTAACTGGCTGTGAGCTAGGGGCGAATCCCAGATGTTTAATCAAACCGTTTAGGACTCTCCAGGTGCCCCTGTGGAACACATTTTTTGTCATCTAAAGAGGAAACCATGGCATTCTTGCATGCACACTGTACAATTTCATCTGAAGTATTTTCTTTGGATTATCTTCAAAACGCCATTCAACAATAAACCCTGATTGGTTGGTTATGAGATCTGTTAACCAGCCAAAGTTCCCATAAATCAGGCTTCAAAAGTACTGACATGACTGCATCACATGTGGAATCAGTCATTGTACCCAAGCCCCTGATGGAGCTAAAAAGTCTTGCAAGGATAGGGACCAGAGATCCACAAAAGATTAAAAAAATTAGGCCTCTAGACTCCTTTGTATGGCTTTGTCATGCCCCATAGGCTGGTCTAACTACCCAGTCTTATTGTGCAACACCACATTTGCTTGATAAGGGAGAACATCCCCCTCTGTGACAGCATCCGCCACTGGATCAAAGTCATATAATTATTGCTAGAATTTCTGAAACACCCCTGCAGTGGGATTGCACCCAACTACAACCATGCCCTTCTTGCCATGCAGCTCTCAAACTTTTCCCCGGAACATTTTTGTTGGTAATCTACCAGCTTTGAAGCATAGACCTTTTGTTGCTTCCCAATAGGAAATACTCCAACTTATCCCTATCCAATGCTTGCACCTGTGTGTGTAGTGTTGTTATCTTATGCCACTTCTTTGGCAACAATGTCCGTTTTGTTGTTGTATTCCAATAGTTCTAGTTGTTGTCCAGGAGTTAATCTCACCAGCGCCGTATATCTATTCCAAGGGATGCAGCCAATGTAAACACATCCCTCAGAACCATTTTAGGCATGCCCCATACATTCAATAGTGTTGTACCATCTCTATTGATTTCAACCATAAAGTTTATAATGGCCAATTCTGCCTCTTGCATGAGCTTCCTGTCGTGTAATAAATGGTTATGTAAGCGCCACTTGTTCCTCTCTGGGTCAAACCTAGGAAGGGAAAGGGAACTAGAGACAGGAGCATAATCTAACAACACAATGTTGCCTATGGTAGAGTCTGTCAATGACACTAGTCCTTTGCTCACCAGGAAGTGATCAAACCTAGCATAGGTGTGATGAGCATGTAATTATTAGGTAAAATCGAAGTTGTCTGCATGTTGCATTTTCCATGTATCCATGAGTCCCACTGAAGTCAGCCAGCCCCTGAATGAATACGCCATCACCCCAAACCCACCCGTTCTCTGGGTTGTATAGTCCACTGAGCCGCCATTGACTGTATTTTGATTGCCACCTGTCATCACTTCATCCCTCACTCTCATAAAGATGTTGGAGATGGCAATTTTATGGACAATTCCTGCTTCATACTAGGGACGTATAGACATGCTACTTGAAGTGTCTGGCGCCCCACTGATAGGATCACACTCAGGGCTGTACCTGATGTGTCTGGGATCACCTTTTCGACTTTCTCTCTGAAGCGATTCACACAAAGTTTTGCTACCTCCACTTTCTTGTGGGGTCCTGTGGAGAAGATCTGATGTGGAAACCACTTGGAACCCATTTCCTTTTGATTAGGTGGGTCTCCTGAAGTAGACCAATGTCCCATCCAGTTCTTTAAGTAAGTCCAGGACTGTTAACCTCCTTTCTAAGGCGGCTTGATTTTGTAAAGGTGAGGCTAAAAATGTTCAGCCACTTTCCCATCAATCAGTGTGTACACAACTGGGATGGGTCAACCTCCTGGTGTATGGCAGATGACCTGTAAGACCTTGGTAGTTTGTGCCAGCATCCCTTGAGAGACCACTCTACCCTTTTGCCCAATTATAACTCTTTACAATCAATGCAAGAAATGCAACAAGACACAAGCACTACTGTCCCCTCTCCAGCAGAGTATGGTAGAGTACAGTAACCTTTCCTGGAACGGCCCTCCATCTCACCTTCCTGTCCCATCTCCCACCATCTAGGCATGTGTTCACCTCCCTCAAGTCAAATGATAGCAGAAGGCAGCATCATTGCAGAGTTTCTAGCCTGCCCTTGGTCGAGATCTTTGTTGCCTTCTATATCCCTTCCTGCAGCTATGATCTCTTTCAGATGCTGAACCGCTTCTGCCCTTGCAATGTCTATAGGATGTGGCTGTCAGTTTTTCTTTCCTCAACACACCCTTTGCAAGGTGGTGTGCCTGCCCTTTGCTGCCTGGGGGTTGCTCCCCATCACTTATCACTAATTTTGAGACTCAGGATCTTTAATGCCTTTTTAGGGAGCACACAGCCTGCTGCTTTCCCTCTCATATAAGGGGTGGAATGGGTAGCTTCACTGGTAGGTCCGTCCTCATTCACTCTTTTTTTTTTTTAAACAAATTTTATTCAGGTTTTATACATGGTACAGCATTGAGCATTGGCCAGAGGGCCCATACATCCATAGGATGCAATTCAAATTTCACTGTGTACCAGTTAAGAATAAAACAGGAAAGAAAAGGCAAACTTTAAACCAGAATTAAACTGAGCACAAATTAGGCACCCCTACCTCTCCCCGCCCCACCGAATGTTGACGCTTAGTATCTGGCTAATTAACTATATCGGATTTAAGGAGACTACGTCTATTAGTCTGCATTTCCTGTGCTATGAGGGATTTGGGGGACTCTTCCACCGGTAAATCTATACCCCTATATTCGGCCCACTGTTTCCATATTTTCCCATGCTTTTGTGGACAACCCCGTGCTTGGAACACCTCCAGTTCCATTCCCATACACCAATCCATAGCTTTTTTTTCACTTTTCCAGAGGTGGTGGAGTGGCTCCCTTGCAATGCTGGGCGATATCCCATTTAGCAAGTGTAAGCCCAAGAAATAAAAGATGTTGTTTGTACCTATTACCTCCGATCTCGTCTGTGCTATGAAGTAGAACCAGTTTCGGATCAAACAGGAGATGCTATGATATCACTTTTCCAAGACATGCTATTATCTTGTGCCAGAAGGGTTGGAGAGTATTGCAGCTCCAAAGCGTATGGATAAAAGAGCCAGTTTCTTGATTGCATCTGAGGCACACCGGTGATGGTATCACTCCCATGCGCCAGAGACGGTACCTGGTGTAATAGGCTTGGTGGATGAATTTAAACTGAATCAGACAGTAGCGAGACGCTATGGCCGCACCGCGGGACTCGATAGCGCCTCCGTCCAATCGTCATCTGAGAGATCGGTTATATCACCCTCCCAAGTCCGTCGAAGTGTCCCTAGTGTAGTGCTGTTATGTGTGAGTATGGTTTGATATACTTGTCTGATCTTGCGAACACCTAGGTCTCCCATTAATAATTGCCCTTCTAATGGATGAAACTCCGGGAGGTCTGTAAGTGTTTTAATGTGGGGAGTCAAAGCATGTCGTAGTTGTAGGTACTTATAGAATTGATTGCGATGGAGGTGGAATTCCTCCTGTAATTGCTGAAAGGATTTAAGTACTGTCTCTTTCATTACATCTCCGAGTGTGGATATTCCGATAAGGTCCCAAGTGCGGAGCCCAGGCAATGTCGCAACCTGTCGGATGTAGGTTCCCTGCCACAGTGGGGTCATCTGTGTTAGTCGTCCCTCCCAGTCCATCTGCCGGACCACGCGTCTCCACAATTGAAGTACCACCTTTCTAGCTGGGGGTAGATGACTCAAACTAATGCGACTATATAGTAAGTCAAGCAATGATTGGCCCTCCATCATGCTTCTTTCTACCGCAAATGCAGGGTCCGTTTGGGAATTATACCACCATTCATTAATGTTAAGAAGGTGGGAGGCCGAATAGGACGCAAATATGTCTGCCGCTGCTATCCTGCCGCAGTACGTGGATTGTGTACATGTCCGCAATGCGACCCGTACAGCCCCACCACCCCATAAAAAGCTGGTGAGCATAGCATTGACTTGTGTAAACCAAGACTGAGGGATATTGTAGGGATAATTCTGAAGTCGAGATAAAATCCGCTGTAATGAGACCATCTTGAAGATAGCAGACCTACCATATAGGGATAGGGGAAGGGGGGGGACCAAGCCCGAACCTCATCCCGGATCTTTGTAATAAAGGATTTATGTTGTGTGTCCAAGACAATGCCTGGTCAGGTGATATGAAGATGCCCAGGTTTTTGAAGCCGCCGGATGCATGTGTCAGTTGTGACGCCCACGTACCTCTCCCCTGATTCCCACAGACTGGAAATAGTATGCATTTGGTTGGGTTTGTGCAGAGTCCGGACGTTTCCCCAAACATTCTGAGGATTTGCAACATCTGTGGGCCCGTAAACCCTGGATCTGTGAGGAAGAACAGAACGTCATCCGCATATAATGCGATTCTGTCCGACACCTCCCTGGACCACTCAAATCTGCATATCAGGGGATCCCGCCACACCCATGTTGCCAATGGTTCTATCGCGAGTGCGAAGAGGAGCGGACATAAGGGGCATCCCCGTCTAGTGCCTCTGCTGATTGGAAATGGCCTCAACACTGCTCCAGTCACACGCACAGAGGCAGAGAGGTCTGTGTATAGGAGGCGAACGTAGGATAAGAATTTTGTGCCAAAGTTGAGGGCTTGTAATAGGAGGAATAAGTACTCAGTCTAAAGAATAGAATGCCTTATCAATGTCTGTGAGTAGGATCGCCGCCTGTCGCCCGAGATTTGGCACCATGGCCAGGGCATTGTGAACTCGCCTGACATTGTGATGTGTGGACCGTTGTGGCATGAAGCCGGACTGATCTGGGTGGACGAGTTCCGATATGCATGGAAGGAGGCGATATGCAAGGATTTTGCCCAGGAGCTTGGCTTCTATATTTAATAATGAAATGGGGCGATATGAGGATGGTTCTTCTGGGGGACACCCTGGTTTGAGAAACGCCACTATTTCCGCGTGGCACCAGTCAGGCAGGAGAATCCCCCATTCGAGGGTTTCCTGAAGTGCCACCAGCAGGTGAGGGCCCGCCTGGGAGATATATCCTCTGAAGAATTCACTTGGGAACCCAATCGGGCCCAGGGCTCGGCCAGGACTCATGCTATGGAGAGCGGTAGTGAGTTCTTCTATGGTGAATGGGGCATCCAATTGGTCGCGTACACTATTTGGAACCGCTTTCGGCAGTATGTCCCTCAGGAATTCTCTAATTTGGATTTCCCTTTTCCTGATAGGTAGTGTAGTAGGCTGCAAACGCTTAGGCGACCGCATGTTTGTTTGTGCATAGGGTGCCGTCTCCTCTCCGTGGTACCGGTATTTGGGTCTGCGACTGTGTTACCTGACATAGGCGGTGTAATGTCTTGCTCGATTTATCCTGTACTGAGTCGCCTGCCATGCCTGTTGGGCTTCATTTGTGAGTAATTGATTTATTTGTTGTTGGGAGACGAGAAGACGGCGTCGGGCCTGGTCTCCACCTCCTGCCCTTATCTCGTCCTCGAGAACTCGCTGACGAGACTCCAAATCTACAATCTGTGCGAGCGGCGTCGTTTTGCCCCGGCACAGAAGCTAATGTCAACCCCACGTATGGTGGGGTTAAAGGCCTCCCATAATGTCACACCTGAGGAGGTAGAATCTGCAAAATAATTTGTGACCGCATGATTTAGGACTTCCTTATACCTTGGATTTCTTAAGTGCCAGGGTGACATTCTCCATTGAAATGAGGGTCTTTGGGGCCCTATGTGCAGTTTGAGTGTCATTGGGGAATGATTGGAAAGTCCTCGAGGGAGGATGGAAGCTGCTGCGACCCTGTGGATGTGGGAGAGTGGAAGGAACACGTAGTCTAGTCAAGGTAGGGACCCGTGTATTGCCGAGAAAAAAGTGTATTCAGTGTCCGTTGGATGATATGCCCTCCGCACATCGGACCAGCCCAAAGAGGATGCTAAGAAGTGCAATTTTGATTCGCTTGTGACGTGGTCCTGCTCGCCGGTGCGCCATCTGTCTAAGGGTTTCATGATATCATTCCAGTCTCCTCCCATCACTGATAGGCCACCTGGTAGGTCCCCCCAAAGGCTTATGACCTTCTCCACAAAGGTGTGTCCTAACGGGGGGCATAGAAACTGCCCAAGATCAGGGACTCTCCATACAATATGCCTGCCACTATAATATATCGTCCCCCTAAATCTGACCAGATTTGGGTGCATTTAAAGAGTATCCTACGATGAATAAGGATGGCTGTACCCCGTGACCCCTGGGTTAGTCCTGAGTGATAAACTTGATCGAATCCGTAACGTGCTAGGCAAGGGGCTCTATTTCCCATCATGTGAGTCTCCTGCATCAGCAGCACATCTATGTCTACTCTCTTGGCTTGTTTTAAGACCGCTCCCCGATTGATTTTATCCAACACCCCTTCACGTTCCAAGTCATAATATGAATCCCGTCGGGATGAGCAATCTGCGTGTCCGTCATCGGCTATTTATTAGGGATGGTTCCACGTGTGGATCAGATGGGCCCTTGTGTCTGTGCCTTAACAGTATAAAACATTTCCTAACTAAGGTGAACATCCCTCTCCCCACCCCAATACCTCGAAGAACCTGAAGTATCTGTTTCGGTTTGGGCGCTCCCGGGGAGTCTGGGGAGACTTGCACCAATGGAGCCCCGCAATTCTAACCCCCCCCCCCCTCAACCATCGTTCCTTAGAGCGCGTGGGTGGGGTGTGTGAGGCCAATCGTGGCAATTAGTCCCCCACATGCGAACCAGGTCCTGGAATGATCAGTCCACATCCATTATATCAGTCTCTGGAATAAAAACAGAGAGAAAAAGAAGAGCAGACGAAGGAGGGGAAAGGAGAAAAGCCAAGGCATTTTGATTATGAGTCTTCTCCTTGTGCCTGAGAGCGCCAATTGGACCTTGATCTATGTCTCCGCTTCGACAGAGATCTCTTCGGGCGATTCGACCTGCTGCTTTGGGAAGAGTCTGATTCCAGTGGCGGTGGAGTATTTGGCTTAAGCGGGATAGTCTCGTTGGTCCATTTGAATATCTCCTCTGGGGTATCAAAGAACAGGGTTTTGGATTTATATATGACCCGCATCCGTGCGGGCTATAGCAGCATGTACTGAATGTTGAGCTCTCTCAATTTACGCTTGGCGGCAGCATAGGATTGACGCTGCTGTTGGACGAGGTGCGTGTAATCAGGGAAGATCATGATGTTCTGCGATTCATGAATGAGTTTATCTTTATGGCCCTGGGCAAATTGAAGGTCAGCAACTCTGCCCATGTAACTTTGTAGTTTGGTGAAGACCGGGATCGAGCCCCGGGGGGGGCGGCCTCTTTGCAAGGGCTCTATGGGCTCATTCCACGACAAAGCATGGGGAGAGAGACCCCTCTGGCATGAGTGAGCTCAACCATAGTGTATGAAATTCCGCCATTGATGTTCCCTCGCAGCCCTCGGGAAATCCCACAAAGCGTAGATTATTTTGTATTGCGCGGCCCTCCCCATCTTCCACTTGTGTGGCGAGCTCCTGGGTTATGACAGTGATGTGAATAACTTTCTGTTGTAGTGTTGTTACTGTGTCTTCTACGACTGACACTCTGGTCTCGGCTTCAGTGATACCATCTACCGCCTTATGGAGATCTTGATGGAGAAATTAAACTTCTGTGCCCACTGCACCAATTTTGGCGTCCAGCATATCTCGCGACTGTATGATCGCCTCAAGTAGGGCAGCGTTATCCGGAATAGGGCCTCCCCTGTCCGACCCACCTGTTGCTCCGGTGAAGGCAGTGGCGTACTGATCAAAGGTGCTCTGTTTCGTAGATGAGGCTGACACCTTGTCTTTCGTCATCTTGGCGATGGGGGCAGGCCACCACGGCCAGGGCCCAGCCTTACCGACTATTGGTCCCCGGGTGGGGTTTCTTTAGCGTGGGGAGGGAGAGGCACCGAGAGCCGGACCTCACGGGACTACCACGGCTGCTTCCGCCACCCAAGGACTGACCGCAGGCGGACCCTATAAGAGGATCTCGCCAGCCGGACCGCCAACACCTAGTGCCCCACGCTTCTCAGGTACTCTATCCCTTTGCCCCTCCCGCATCCTCAGCAGGGTATGTCTTCACCAGTGATGGGACCGGCAGCGAGGCTGTTTGTTAGTGGCAATTCCGCCCGGGCCCTGCGCGTGGCCCAGCGCGATGTAGGCCGCTGATTCAGGCTGGGTGGGTAGGCGGGATGGACGGGGCGAGGGCACCTCAGTTTGGGAATGTAGGGCGGCCCAGAATACTCAAGCCCCCCCAGCTGCATGTAGAGCGAAGCAGTGAGCTGAGGGGACGCCCGTCGCACTCAAAAGGTCGGAGGCAGCACTCTTCTTCGGCGCCCCTGGCCCGCTCAAGTACCAGGGTCACCGCTGGTTCCTCTGCAAGGCGTTCGTCCCTGGGTGTCGTGCCCGCTCCTCCCAGCCTTATTGGTCGCAGCAGGGACGCGCCGGCATCGTCACAGTCCGGCCCCGCTCTGGGTCTCACAGGGCCGGAAGGTTCTATTATATGCGGCTACGGCTCCTCCGGCAGTAGGGGGCCCTCCGTTTGGTTGTCGTCTGGCTGTAAGTAGTCGCCCTCCTGCCAGGGACGGGTCCTGCACTCAAGTCGCCGCGGTCAGGCAGGCCTGGGGCCTCGCCTCGTCCGTAAGCTGCAACGACGGCACCGGCTCTTCTGCAGCAGCTCAGGGCTGTCCGTCTTGCCTACTGGTTCCGGAGCAGGGCTCTTTCTCTGTGTCCCCGGTCCACTGACCCGCCAGGGTCTCCGCCGCCCCTTCAGACGTGGGCTCGTCGTTTGGCACTGAGCGTGATACTCCCAGGCCCAGGAGGTCACAACAGGGAGGCACGGGCGTCCCCGCAGGCAGGGCCGCTCTGAATCACTCCTGGCCGAAAGGCTCAATTCCAATCGGCTGCAGCTTTGTCGTCGACAGATATCCTCCCGAATGGTGTTTTGCCAGCGTTTGGGAGTCTCCTGGTCCGCTGATGCGGGGGATTAAGGAGGATAATGGCAGATATTTGTCACGGTGGGCCGAAGCTCTCTAGGATGCATCCGCCATGATGGCTTGTCTGGCCACGCCCTCCATCCACCCTCACTCTTGAAGTAAGTCTTTAACCACCAACACCAAAATTCTTTCTTCCTTTTATGCTAGAGGCTGCCAGGTAGCTGTACAATTACAGCCTATGACCTACAAACCACATCTGCTGCTTGGATGTCCCTAAGGACATTATTTTTCAGTATGTTGTGTGAAGTGTCTTTCTTTTGCCCTGGCTTCTTCTCCTCTGTGTGTAGTGCAGTGCAATTTTTGGGTCCTCTGATCTATTTCTAATAGAATGGAGGCAGATTTTCAAGTCTTCCCCAATTGTACTGATTTCTAATTTAATCTCAAACAGGAAGTGTTGCAGGCATTCCTGAGTGATATTTGTCATTGAAATATCACTGTCATATCTTCCTGGTGAGGGCCTGGTGGAGTCTGTCGATTTTCTCTCTTTTTTGTGCTTTTGGCCACAATCCTATCCTTTACCTGCTGTTCCCTATGGCTTCTGTTAGCCATGATTCCTGCTCATCCTGTTCTACAGGAACTGGAAACTCAGTTTATTGAACTTCAGTCTGTGATGCCCATTGTCAGGACCAGTGGTTCGAAGTTGATCTGTGCTATTGGGCCATACATGTGGTGAGGACCTTATTCTGTGGACTGTCTGTAAATTGGGCCTATTCCCCTTTGTACTGCCAAACACTCCATGGCCCGTCTATGTGTCTTCTACGCCAGGTCTAGGTCGGTGTACCAGAGGTTTCCAACTGGCCAAAGAATTGCTCTAAATGATTCCTTTCTTGACCCAGCTTGGGCCTGCAAAGCTCCAGTCCTTCAGTGAATCACACTGGTGGCTTAGCTGAGTTCTGTTTTCACTGCAGCGTGCAAATAGCCATTAGTTATTTGTGGCTGCAATCACTTCTGGTCATAAAGTTTTTAGAGAGGGAGTATCTTTGTTCTACAGGCATGTCGTGCAGTAGATCCGCCTGTGGTTTTCAGTTGTTTGATTTAGTTAATACGCACAGCCATGTGTTGTCCCTCTGGGAACTCCTGTGCCAGAGTGTTGTGTGTCTGTATTTGCAGGTCTGTGTTGTACAGGTTTGTGGCCTGAGTCTCTCGGGTCAGTGCTTCTTTCCTCTGCTGCACTGCATTGGTTTCCTCAGTAGGAGCTAGAATCTGTGCAACACTGAAGCACGAGTAACGGCCAACATGCAGTGGGCAGTGACATCTGACGAGAGTCTACTGCTGTCCGGTCACACTCTCTCAGTCCAAAACAGCTTCTTGCCGGTTGAGATGTTACTTGGGACCCATAGTATCACTTGTGATGGATTTGATTGGATCTTCCATGCAAGGAATGGCATAAGACTATAGGGTGTTCTGGATGCGGAACACAGAAAAACACACACCAACAACCTACCGATGATACTCTCTTCTCTCCCTATATTTCACCGTTTAGTACATTTAACTAATTTTACTAGTTTTGCCATTCTCATATAATAACACTGTAGACCTTGATGGTGATTGAAGGGTTGCTCTCAATTTGATTCCTGTTGACTTTTTGCATTCAAATGTTGGTGTACAGAATTAGAGAGCAAGGGGTCCTACCGATTGGCAAATGGGCTGGTTTGGTCAATTAAATCATTTTAATAGTAGCAGCAACTATCACATGTAAGAAACCTGTTTATTATTTTGGGTGGGTTACTGCCCACCTCAAAAGAATAATCACAACCTTTGTCAGGGTGAAACCTCAAAGTCATCAGATTAACCTGAGCTCTACCCCCTGGTAGCTATGGCACAGATCAGACAGGCTTAACTTAGGGCAATGTGTAATGTATTTTTGCGGTACCAAAACAGTAATAAATTCAAATTGCACACAAACAATATCCCGAGTTAGAAAAATAGAGTAAGATTTAATAAGCAAATGACACCACAATGGTAAAAATCCAATAAGGCGAACCACAGATATGAATTTTTGAAGTTTTAAGTAGGAATAGCACCAAGAAGCACAAAGTGTCAGTGGTCGCGGTAGACCAGGACCTAGACGCAGTTTGATGCAGACGTGATGAAGCGCGGGTAGGATACAACAACCAGGTTAGTCCTGGTCAAAATTGTTAACTTCTGACTTAGTCCATTTAGTCACAATCCACCACAGAAGTGTACACTTCTAAACCCCTCCAGAACCTCAGGGAAGGCACTTAGATACTCACAGGTAGAGTACAGTCCAGGTCCAGCTGCCACCTGTCAGCTGAGCAGTTTCAGGAAAGGCTCTTGCATTTTGTTGCATCCCTGTAGTTTAAACAAGAGGTCAGCTTTATAACCATTGGAGTACACTTATATGTCTTGGGTACACGAGGGAGCAAGTCCAGTCCTTCAGGGCTCCTCTCGGGTCACAGGTAACAGGTCCAGTCATCTTCTGCTCTTCCTCAGGTCCAGGAGTGTGCTGAAGTGGGTGCTTGGCACAATCTAGTGGGTGGGAATGAGTTCTGTCATAAACAATGGATGAAAACTGCTTGCGGCAAAGCCTACCCACTTTGGGGGTTTTGAAGATGACAAAGTCTTCGGCCCCACTAAACTTGTGCTCTGATGGCTAAGGGTGTGTGTGGGGAGTGTACTATGGTAATCCTAGTGCCCTACTATATCTAATACCAATCTCCAGATTGAAGTAGCCACTGTACCCCCAATAGACCCAGAGACAAAAGCATGGTTTTCAAGCAACCAGACAGTGGAAACACAAGAATTGTCTTGGCATCCTGTTCTGTGCCTTTTAAGTGTGCCCCATTATTAGATGTAAACCCAGCAGACCTGTTAAGCAGGATTTGACACTGTAATGACAAAAAGGATGCTCACAGCTCCCACCCTGCATTGTCTCTGATGTTCAGAGTCAATTCTGCCCATTCAGGTCAGCCTGTTGTTTGCTCCTGGGAGGCATTTCACACCTTTATTTTACACCTATTCAAATGTTAATCGGTGGCTGGAAGAGGTTTGCGAACAAATGCAAATTAGCCTTCAGGAACTTCAGGCAGGGTTAAGGTAACTTTCGAAAACATACTTTTCTTTAATACTTTTTAATAACTGTTAAAATTGTTGTTTAATTGTTTTTCTATCTATTCCCATTCCTGAGTTACAGTACTAGGATTGTAATCTATACTCTGGTTTTGTCCATGGGCCAGCTAGGCTTGCAACAGTGAAAATAGCTTTTCGGTGCTAGTCAGAGTAAGAACATGTTAACATTAAATTTCTACTTGTCCTGCTTTTAAATAACATACCCCCTGCCTTGGGGCTACAAGAGGTGACTTATTAATATTTAAAAGGGAGGCTTTGACCTGTCAAAAGTGTTTCTTTTATAGGTGGCGTTGCAGTTTTTGCACTGCTACTGTCAGGCTACAATGGCAGACCTGAAGCCATGTTTTACACTGTAGTGGATGCTACAATTGATCCTGCAGTCCACTACTGGGAATTTAACTAACAGGTTCTCAGTACACTTTGTACCATATACTAGGAACTTATAGTTAAGTTAAATATGCCAGTTAAGAGTATACCAATTTCATTATGTTGAAAGGAGGAGATCTGGCAGTTTGCCACTGGTTAGCAGAGGTAAAGTGCACAGAGTTCTAAAAACAGAAAAAATAAAGGGTTCAGCAAGAGGAGAAATATATGGGGTGACCACGCAGAAAGGCGGATTTCCTAAAAAGGCCGCACCCAGCCAAGCTGTAGTGTAGGCTAATCAATTCTTTGATGGATTTCCTTGCACAGGAGATAAAACGTGGACAATTTGCTGCCTCTGGAGTGGCACTTGTCTTTCTGTGTCCCTCAAATCAGATTGTACCCCTCTGTATTACCTAGCCTCTAACCCTGTCATGGGGATCCCTTCTCCTCACCTGCACATTCCACCTGGGAGGCAACAAAACATAGCCGGCTCACTGATGCCTCCCAGTAGGCGGATAGAACCACCATGGCTAACAAAGTTATGCAGCCCATTCTGGCTCAGAGGTCAGACTTCTGCTCCCAACCTAGGGCACGTTCTGCTACGGCAGGGAAGGATTTTAAGTATCATATTGGGTAATGTGTGCCCCAGGTTAGTGAGTGCCAGGTGCAGGGAAAATTTCCTCTCCTCCCGGTGCAAACTAGTCGAGTGTACACATGCGCCATCTTACCTGCCACTCCAGCTGGGTGTTTCCATAGCACTGGCAGCCTTTAACCACCCCAGTAGAGTGAGTGTAGTTCATGAATGCACCATGTTAGACCTGACACCCTTGGCTGGTAGTTCCCCAAGCATTTTGCCTCCACCCCTCCTGTTTTACTGAATGTGGTTTTGTTAGCTTTAGGACTGTTTGCACCTTACCTCTGCAAAACAGTCCTTAGGTGCTTTTGCTCTCTCCTTTAAACATGGCAAAATTGGCTTACACTCAATTGGCAAATTTAATTTACTTGAAAGTCCCTAGTAAAGTGGTACTGCATGTACCTAAGGCCTGTAAATTAAATGCTACTTGTGGGCCTGCAGCACATATTGTCCCACCACCTTAAGTAGCTCTTTAAAAACATATCTCAGGACTGCCATTGCAGCCCGTGTGGGCAGTTTTAACTGCCATTTTGACTTGGCAAACATCTACCATTTGCTGTGCCCAAACCTTCCTTTTTAATGCATATAAGTCACCCCTAGTGTAGGCCCAATATAGCCTTTAGGGCAGGGGGTGTGCTGTATTTAAAAGGCTGGACATGTACTTTTAAGTTTTACATGTCCTGGTAGAGAAAAACTCTCTAATACATTTTTTCACTATTACAAGGCTTACCACTCCCATAGGATAACATTGGGTTACCTTGATAAATGTAATTAGTGATAACATTTGAGTGAGAGCAGGTAAGAATGTCACGTTTGGTGACTGATGAATTGTAATTTTAAACACTCTTTTATGGTAAAGTCAGATTTTAAGTCTCAATTCTGAAAATTACTTTTTTTAGAAAGTTGTCCTAAACATTTAGTGCCTGCGGCCTGTTCCTGGGTCACATGACTAGGTGTATTCCTCCCAGACAGAATCACAAAGAGGGAGTAGGATGTTGGCAGAGTGGGCTATCTCTGGCAGGATGAGGGGGCAGAGCTGTCACCTACCACACTTGAATTTCAATGAGACTGCCTCAGCACACACACAAAGGACTTCACACTAGCCTATTGTGCCCCCAGACAGACTGGGACCAGGGCAGGAAGGAAGGAAATTCCAGACACATCTGCAGGGGAAAAACGCCAAAAGCTTCTCTCATTTCAAAGTGGGCACCAGGGGGGGGCAGATCTATTCTTAAGTGCACTCCTAAACCTGTGGATAGTACAGTAGAAGGACACCCTGCTGCTTGAGGCATGCTCTGCTTGCTGAGAAGGAAGACTGGACCTACATTCTTCATCCCAGGCTGAAGTGACTCCAAGGGTTAGCTGACTGACTTCCTGTTCTGAGCTACAGGAGCATAACAAGCTCGGGAGGCCTCCCTGCAACTGCCCAGCTGACATGCTGCAACTGGACGTGCTTGAGCCATGCTGGCCTCTGCTGGAGTGAGTTCCTGAGATCCAAGAGGTGCCTCCAAGGTCCTTGACCCTTGGAGTTCCATTAGTTGTACTCCTCCTAGAAGAAAAGGAGAAATCCTGAAGTTTGGGGCTCTTTGCGACCACAAATTTGCCTGTTCACGCCAAGCTCTTGACGCCTGCAAACGTGAAGCTCCAGTGAACATGGCTCTTCGCGCTACAGCGATGGACAGCGATGCAAGGTCTGCACTTCGCAGTACAGCATCGACAGCCCATGGTGACCGCCAACTTGAATCTCCAGCAACGACCATCTGTAACGCCCGACAAGATCTTTGTGCTACAGCAACAAGCGTCCACGATGCCCAGCCTGCTCTTCGCTCTACAGCAACAACCATGTGTGACACTCTCCCTGCTTCTCGTGGCCTCCTCCACTGTGAACGGAACTCTTTGTGCTGAACTTTAAAAGGTAACTTTTTCAGCGGAACTAACCTGGTCCCTGTATCAGGCCCACAGTCTGCCTGAACTTGTGACCTTAACTCAGTCTTTAATGACCATAAATGATTTTGTGCCAAGCTACCAGAGGGTTAAGCACAGGTTAATTTAATGACTGTTTGTGGTTCTCCCTGACAAGGATTGTGACTGTCACTTGAGGAGGGCTGACAGCCCCATTCAACCAACAACCCAGTTTCTCACACACCACCTACTGGGATCCCCCATGCAATGTGCCATTGTTGTACTGTCTTACAGCTCTGATTTACTCCAGTGGCTTGTGGCTCCGGTGTTATGGTTTTGGGATGCATATTACATAGCTGGCGGAAGGGAAATCTAGATTTTATTAAATACAAGGAGTGAATATTACATGAACTTCTTTCATTGCCCTGTATCAGCTGCAGCTAAAAAAAGCCCACCTTGGACACAATGATGGAACAGCTGTAAAAGTAGGTCTTTTTGTAGTAACTGTTTCTGTAATTCCTCTGAAGTTAGAGTGAAGGGACATTACCGAAAGACCCAAGCAAGATCTCCACCTTGACTATCAGTGAGGAAGTACTTGAACTCGGAAACAAAACAGCATTGAAAATGCTCATGCTGTATGCAAACAAAAGGCCATAGAAAACATGAAGGACTCGGAGTTATTCGGAGTAGACAACCTGATAGCCCCTGTCCCAAAAAAGCTAATCACAACTGAAGGCTTCCTTTGAAATATTTGAAGAGTAAGCATTGAAAGATAAAGGGTTCTTGTGTGAGAGCATGGCCGAGGCACAAGCTCTACAAGCTCAAATGTGAGGATTATACAAATTGCTACGTTCCTCCTAAAGAGTTTGAACACAATCATCGAAAAGAGTGTGGGACATCTGACTAGCCTGCCCGAACACCTCAAGTTTGCGCCGCCTTTTCACATGACACTACCTACCAAATCAAACATCTGATTTCCAAACGAAGTCGAATTCCCCTCTGCCCTCCGATTGCGACTCTCATTCATGAAATATTAGCTCCAGGTCAAGTCAAAATTCCTAGGACAGTAATTGTCATCCACATGAGAAATCTTTTTCTGCCTTCCACTGTTACAACTTGACTTTTACAACAGCAATCCCCCTGGAGAATTGGTCACCTTGGTCACCTTTACAGGATTCAAATCACCAGATTATGCTTTTGTTTCCCATCCCGATTTGCATACTCTCACTCACTCGTGTTCTTTTATTTTTTTAATTTATTTATCTTTTTTCATTAAACCACATACATTGAACATTATACACAGCAGGACACATATTGACTTGTTTCAATAAAAAAAAACACATCAGCATGTGGTTTGTCATACATTAGGAGACCTTGTGTCTGTGCGATCCTAGGGAGAACAGGGCGCCATTGTATTAAAAGGCTCGCTAGGGCGGTCACTATCAGGTATCAGGTGAGTATCTAACAGTGAGGGCATAGAACACATCAAGTGGACGTGCCTCTGCCGCAATAAATATCATCAAGGTGGTGGCGGTATCCGGTGGGGAATTCACATATGCCCTGAAGGGTTCCCAACTATCTCGTGGTCGGGCGTGGGGCTGCTGCATCTCTGCATTGTTCAGTGCCCGCTTGGGACATGGTGGCGTCTGTTAGCCATTTTGCAGTTGTGGACCTTTCAGCCAGTGGCAAGCCAGCTGTTTCCCAGCCAGCACCAGTAGTGCCACCACCAGTTTTCTGGCTGGACTTGGGACTTGTTTGGTGTAGCCTAATAGCACCATTGGGGGGGTGCAATCAGTGTTCGTGTTTACTATATCTGCTATAGTGTGACAGATTGTCATCCAGTATTGATGCATCAATGGGCCTTCCCATGTTAAATGGAAGAAGCCCGCTGGATCACAAGGGCACCAGGGGCAACGTGTCAGCTTTTCCGGATTCAGTTTGTATAGATATTGCGGTGTGCAGTATAGTCTGGGAATGAGTTTGAAGTGGAGTAGCTTATGTTTGTAGCTAATCAAAACCAGTTTAGTTTGCGCACAGCAGTACTTTCAAGTCTCCACACTGATGTAATGGGCGAGGTCCATCTTTCATTGATCCAGAGCCCGAAGGTCCGCAGTAGTGCATTTTTCTGTAAACATTGTGTATAGCACAGATAGCCAGCTTCGACACTTCGGCCTTTGGAGAAGTTGTGTTAGCGGTGGGAGCTCAGGAGGTGCATTGGGAAAGGTGGACTAGGCCGCCGCCCCCCCCATGTTGAAAACTCATGTAGTCGAATACGTTAAGTGAGGTGGTCGGTCTATCTGCTCAAAATTGGTCAAGGGTGATGAATTCCCCATTCATAAAAAGCTGTTCTAGTTTCAGCAGTCCAGTATTCTGAAGTCTGCTTGGTATCCCTGTATCAGAAGTCAGGGGAGGCGTGGGTTGTCCAGCAGTGGCAGATGGGGTGGGGGGGGGCGGAGGTGTTCAAAGTCAGCCTTGTCAGCCGTGCACCACATCGACCAGGCAGTATAATATATGTTATACCCTACTAAGTTGTGTTTGCATGTACTCCAGCCCTGCTGCCCCTAGCTGCTCAGCCAGAGTGTGAGTTGGTTATGGAATGTTGGTGTGCCTGTGATGCGTGGAATGCTTGAGTGTCTGAGTGGATGAGTGTTGTCAGTTAGAGATGGGCTGAGCAGCTAGGCAGGCTGCTCCTGGTGGGGCTGGTACCACACCAGTGCTGGCTGGACTCAAGACTGATGTAACTTGGACTTAAGACTGAATAAAGAAGATTTGAAAATACATCCTGGCACCTGGTGTCTACCTTCACAGGGCACAACATATTTTGGCGACGAGCGGACTTGGAACCTAGAGTCTTCATGATCAGTACAGAAACCAAAAGGGTCTACAAAGAAACTACAAGAGAAACCAAGTGATCCTACAAGCAATTTCTTCAACAAAGTATGTATTTCCAGGCAAGCCAGCCCTAGCCCCACCAGTGTCCTTACCAACGGACAGCCCCACCGACCAGTGTCATCACCAACTGACACTACAGCCTGGAACACTCTAATGGACTACAGTGAGTTGGAGGAGTAGTTAAACTACAGCCACATCTGGTGTTCCAGCCACATCATACTCTAATGGACTATAGTGAGTTGGAGGAGTAGTTAAACTACAGCCACATCTGGTGTTCCAGCCACATCATACTCTAATGGAATTACAAAGTTACAGTGAGTTGGAGGTGTAGTTGCACTACAGCCACTTCTGGTGTCCAGCCACATCTATCTACAGTGACTTTAATACTACAGTGACTTCAGGGTAACTTTTGTCTTGTTGTCTTCGTCTTCAGAAGTCACAACAGACTGCGTGCTGTGCCTGCACTAATAGACAATTCCTGATGCCTAATTTTGTCATACTTCAACCTGAACCAACGTGAGTGCAGCAGTCACAATACACTGTGTGCAGCGCCTGCTCATATGGTCAACTCTTGATGTCCTACTTTGTCATGTTTGTACCTGAACCTAGGTGAGTGCGCACTGGCGCTACACAAGAGCAGTGTGGTTTTGCCCAGAATAGTGTTTTTCGGCAATATGAGAAGCTCTATTGCGAGTGTTTTCATTAGACTTTGCTCTACCAGCAGCACGATAGTGCTCTATTTGCATGATGCCTGGGAGTACTTAACATCGGATGTGCCTTTTCTACATGTTATTCGGCCGGATAAAATGCTGAGTTTGGAGATATTAAGTGGTGAGCCTTATTTTTTATTATTTTTAATCTTTACCGGCAGCGCTTTACTTCTGACAGTTCAACCGCTGCTTAGCGGTTTGAAAATCTTGGCGCGTGCCGTCCTCTGTCCGCGCGCAAGCTTACCTTCTCTTTGTGTTTCTTCATGTCTCCTTGGATTCCGTGCGACGTCCCTTCTTGTTCACGCTGTCTCGCTGCCTCCAGAAGCCAGATGCACAGTCGTGCTGAGAGCCATCCGGCAGCACGTCTGCATACGTGCCGCCATCTTGTGGTTGGCGGCCGTTAGGTTCTCCGTTGTTTTCTGCCGAGTTGCCAATCGCGCTCTTTCTGTCTGCCAATCACGCTGTTTGGGCCTCTACAAATAAAGCTTGATCAATTGTGAACGTCATTTCACGCACGGAGGTGTGCGTTTTTGCACAGAGTTGGGTGATGTCAAGCAGCATTCAGGGTGGTCCAGTTCGGCGTGGCAGGTTTCAAGATCATATCTTCATTGAAAGCCCACTACCAATCTTAACTGATACAGTGTTTGGTTGGTTCCAGTATAGAAGAAAAGTAAAGGTACATTTATCTGTCTTTGTGTAATAACCGTTCTTGGTGGCCTCATGGTGTCCGCGGATTACGCAGAACTTTTGTGTTTGGACATGACATTATACCGTCGTCTGGACATCCTCTGAGTGGAATCCTCCGTTTCATGTATGTCGGAGCTGATTTCACATTGCCGTTTTTTTTTTTACCTCCTTTTGCTCATTATAGACAGTCTTCTTCAGGAATCCATCTATTTGCCTCATGTTTCTTGAAGAGCCAAGGGGCGCTTTCCTCAAGTCTTTGGTTGTGACTGTCGTTATGCTATTGCCTACATTTCTGCTAATGTTTGTGGTGTTGCAGCAAGTCCACTCATCAAGCTCAACTCGGGTGAGAGATCGTTCACCGACGTGTCGCATGTGGGCATCCTAGTTTCTTTAGGGGCATGATTGTATGTTTTGCCTATAGTATTGTGTATAAAAGCTATAGTGTCCTCATTACTTAGAGTTTAAGTTAATAGGTGTTTCTTCTACAGCACATTTGATGTCGTGATACCACAGGTTTACGCTTTTCTGAGGATGGGTCTTCCTTGATTTCTTGTGGGTGGTCATCACATTGTTCCCTTACACGAGGGATGGTTGTGGAGCTAACTTCCCCATTACATTTCACTGTTTGTTACTCCTTCATGGGGGTATGTAACCTCTACAAGGGGGTTGGGCATGGGTTAGTTTCTATAATGGATCTTGGTTAACCCTTACACTGGGTTGGGATTTGGACTTAGTCTCCATTTACAGTTGCGCGCAGTACCAAGGTACATCCCTACACGGGCGTTTCTATGGGTGACGACCCATATACATGTTTGTTCCCTTATTTTTGGGATTGGTGTTGCGGGGTGTGTTCCCCTTTGCGTCACAGTACATAGTCTTACGTTTTGCTACAAATGTTACTATTTGTATTTTTACAGATTTTACAATTTACTTATGCTTCAAAATGCTCATTTTTATGGGGGGGATGGGGGTATTGTTGCTCTTGTTTTTGTAGTCGTATCTTAACCATCCTTTCTTGTCTTAATGGTTCTCTCTCTTGTGATGTTCTGTCTTTATTGCTGCATCCTAGAGTTTCGTACCATTTTTCATTTTTCCTGTTTATTGTTCTTGCCTGTTGTTACTTATTTTCATTTTTTGTTTTCTTCTGAAGAAAAAGGGATAATGTTATACCCTACTAAGTTGTATTTGCATGTACTCCAGCCCTGCTGCCCCTAGCTGCTCAGCCAGAGTGTGAGTTGGTTATGGAATGTTGGTGTGCCTGTGATGCGTGGAATGCTTGGGTGTCTGAGTGGATGAGTGTTGTCAGTTAGAGATGGGCTGAGCAGCTAGGCAGGCTGCTCCTGGTGGGGCTAGTACCACACCAGTGCTGGCTGGACTCAAGACTGATGTAACTTGGACTTAAGACTAAATAAAGAAGATTTGAAAATACATCCTGGCACCTGGTGTCTACCTTCACAGGGCACAACAATATACTATTTGCATTTCTTGGGTCAGTCTCAGGAGTCTGGTAGCTATGCAGGTCTGAAGGTTGTCAGGGATTACCTGAGCACGTTAAATCAGAACATGTAGGTGTCCTGCGTTTGTCAGTACCGGTAGGCAATGCAATGTTACTGTGCAACATGGTAGTATCTTTCTAGGCCCGGTACCGTGAAGCCCCTTCTATCGAACGGCAGCTCCATCCACCCTCCCCCCATACCAGTCCGGTAAGAACTTATTGTAGTTTAGTGAAGAAGGTTTTGTTGAGGGGTATAGGGATGTTTGGAAAGAGGTAAAGGAATTTTGGCAGCACCGGCATTTTAATTAATGCAATCCGCCCTGCCATAGACAGCGGGAGTGCTATCCATCTCTCAGTCTGTTCTGTTAGTTTGGCAAGCGCTGATCCGTAATTCTCTAATATTATCTGTTTATCCCTGTAAAGTATAATTCCCAGGTTGCAGACTGAGCCATCACTCCAGCGTAGATGGTAGTCTATCGTAGGTGGGTTGGTGGCTGCAGTCAGGGGGAAGATTTCCGATTTAATCCAGTTAATGCAGACAAGTCCCCAAAGCGCCCTATTTCATCCATAATTGGGACAAGGCCAACCTCTGGGTCCTTAATGGAGAGTAGTATGTCATCAGCGTACATGGACAGCAGTACACATTTATTTGGGAATGTGAGCCCCTGTTGCATATGTTCTGTTGACAGTCGGGTAGTCTGGGGTTCCATAACGAGGGATAATAAAAGCGGTGAAAGAGGGCACCCCTTTCACATACCTCTGTTTATCGGAAAGGAAGCCAACAAACATTCATTCATCCATACCCTAGCCTGAGGGTTATACAGTTGTTCTAAGTTTTGGACTTTGTACAGTATGCCTAGTTTGTGGAGAACCACAAAGAGAAGAGGCCACTCGAGGGAGTCGAATGCCTTCCCGGGATCGAGCAGAACTGCGGCCCCTGTCAGTTCTGGGTGGATCTGCATCATTACTGCAAAAAAAGTTTGTAGGCTATTAAGGGTAGCTCTGCCTGGTATAAATTCCAACTGTTCTGGCGGAACTAGGCTAGACATCAAGGGTGTCAGCCTGTTCGCGACTACTTATGCAAGTATTTTGTTATCAAGGTTTAGGAGCGATAGTGGTCTAAATGATTGTCAGAGTCTACCATCCTTTTTTTTATGCTTCAGTATCGCAGAGATAATGGCTTCTCTCGTAGTGAGGGGGAGCTCACTCACATCTACAGCATCCTGGTACAAGGTGGCTGAATGCAGTGCTAGTTGTAGCGGAAATATTTTGTCAAATTCAGCTGCAAGGCCGTTGTAGCATGTGACTTGCCGCTCGCCAGGCTGTCAATGGCAATGGCGATTTTCTGTGCATCGATAGGCTGGAAGAGGAATCTTGCCTCAATCGCCTTCTTTAACAATGAGTCTATAAAGCTGGGCATTGGCAAAAGAATCCTTCACATGTGGCTCTAGTACATTGACAGATGTAGACTTTACATTCATACCATTTTATTTTTTTCTATCATCCAGAATTCAAGGGCCTGATTTAGACTTTGTTGGATGGAATACGCCATCACAAATGTGACGGATATCCTGTCCACCATATTAAAAGTACGTTATATCCTATGATACTTGCAATTCGGCAGACGGGATATCCATCATGTTTGTGATGGAGTATCCCATCAGCAAAAGTCTATACCAGGTCCTAAGTTCTGATATAATTAGGCTTTTCTTTAATGTTTCAGCCAGTGAAAATAAGGTTATACTTTATGGAGCATACTTTCCCTTAGATATACTTGTAGCTCCAAACCACACAATGTTTGTAGCTCTTCGCAGAGAATCTTACTCATTCCCTTAACTAGGCCATTTGTAGGCTATAAAGAGGAAATCTCTTATGCACAATTCCACCATGTTCCAAAAATTGTTTCATTTTATAAGACGCAAATTGACTCTTTCATCACTTGTTATTGACACGGGTGGTCCGGGTAAAACAAAAAGATAAAAACAAGACCCAGTTTGTGATTGGTGCATTGAAAAACGTATTAGTAATACTGTGGCATACCTATTGTTAGCAAGGAAAACATCAGTGGCCTGTAAAACTCCTAGAAACGTGTTCCAACTTTCCATATGGAAAAAGCAAAGGTGTCATAGGAAACGTTCTCCATTTCCAACACTTGTCTGGCGTGACATTATTTGAGCGTACTGTAACAAACGTATTTACAGCATGTACTATATTTATCTAGTATGCATTTCTGACTACCTTCTAGTAGCCTTAGCGCCCAAATGACCGTGGTGTACTACTGCACACCCTCAAGTGGTACATAGTTATGCCTCGCAGCAAAATCTTCGCGCTATATAAAACTTTATAAATAAATAAATGTCTTCATCTAGAAAAATCTGTGAAATACTTGAAGCTCTGACTCTACATCCTTTTTCGGACATCGGTGTTCAGAGGGGGTTCCAAAAAACCCGCTCATTTTGACGGCCTCATTTGGGGTACATCAAATGACTTTTCCTGTTCCCTCGCCCCTGTGGCGAGTGCCTGTGAACGGTGCATTTGTCAGCCTATCGTCTAGAGCCACCTCGGTGAAGGCAAGACTGATAGTGTCTGCATCTGGGATGAAGCCTGTGTGTGTGTGGGGTGGAAGGGAGCCCCCTCCCTCCCCCCGGCTGCTGACTTCTGCCCTGGCGACGGCGTTCACGTGTGCCCTGATATGTGGAATGTCAGCACTCCCCTGCAGGCCCGGCTCCAGGAATGTTTATTTGGGTGGGCCAAGGGTACATTTGGGTGGGCCACTGCGGGCCCAATTTGTCGCTTCTTGTGGTAGCCTACAAGCCCTAGATTACTTGCAAACTGTCACCATGCTACAACTGATCAATTCTGTGTGTATACAGAGCATGTGGGGAGTTATTTGAAAATAAGATCAATGTCTGGACCTAAGTGCAAACCCTCAAAATCCAACAGCCCAGGCTTCAAAGCAAGTACATCCAGGCCCGATTTTCCACTTTTCCACCATCCCTCTCCTGTGCACCTTATCTCACAGCTGACCTTGGGCCCCAGCCCCATATCAGCCACCATCCAGCTCCACTTTCATTATTCCCGTAAAAAAACATTAGTAATATCACCTCCAAACTTAAAACATTGAATATAGCAGTAAATATAACTAGCACACACTTTAAAATATGTTCCACAGTTGCCCTAATTACCTGAATGCTAATTAAATAAAAACAGAAATGCCATGACAGGGCCGGCTTTAGTGCTAGTGCGAAAGCCTTTTTTGGCGCCCCACCAATTACCTCTTTCTCCACAGATACCATTACTACCACCCTCCAACAGTGCCCTTCATCTCTCCGTAGCCCTTCTCTCATATGCATTTTATTTGTTGTATAGCGCTACTCATATCAGTGTAGGGTGTCACAGTACTTTACACCACGCACACATTATACAGAGACAATGAATCATATAAGTATGTAAATCAGTCTATAGGGAATGTCACATAAGCCAATGAGGATTTCAAGGTGTAGGAATCACACATCATCCTTACAGGTGGGCAGTATATTTTACCAGGCTTTGGGGTGGGGAAGCGCAAACTCAGGATTTAAAGCATACCCCAGTGGTCGGGGTTGGCTTTACTAATAAAAATTTATATCTGGCCAAACTCTTTTTAGCAAAATTAAAATAATGAAAGATTGGGGAAGTTCTAACTATATAGCAACACAAAAAAAAAGTGAAGTTCTAAATATACCATTCATGTTTGTATGCAGCTCTTTGATGACCGTTCCTAGGTCACTGTCCTATGTTAGGATTGTAACTTCTGAACTGCAAGTAACACAAGAATCTCTGTGACAAAAGCAGTAACCCACTGAGCTATCCAAATAAATTACAGTTTATCTGAATTTCAAAACTACCGACAAAGGATTGCTATCCAGCAGGATCATTAATCACCAGTTATCTGGACATTTTTATTGTTGTCCTGCATCCATGGCCATGATAATGATAAAAAAGATTTAAATGAAGCATACACAAAGTATGTGCCTTGCTCGGCCTGTGCAGATTTTAAAAATAAGAACAAATAGTAACACATTCTCTTACCTACTGAGTTAGTTAAACTTTGTGTCACAGCCTGATCTGATAAGCAGATGCAGGGGTCAGGAAAGGTGAATCAGAATAAACAAACTTCTTTTCTCCACCGTTGAATAAAAAAGGAAATATCCACGCAGCAGCAGGACAGTAGGCAAAAGTTACTCGGTGCCAAATAAATAATTTGTCCCCTTCGCCATGCCCCTCTATTGTACCTGCAGGACATAGCTCACCTTTCTAAAAGGAGTTATGTGATTGGGCCTGGGCTCGTTCTCACAGCCATCCCCAATCATGCAACTCCCAGAACAGGAAGAAAAACAACGTTCGGAGGAACGTTTTAAATTATAGTGCCCATTTTCTATTGGCCTTCATGTCCTCACTGCGAGGGCCAAGGCTCATGTTTGGGTGGGCCAGGCTCATGTTTGTGTGGACCTGGCCCACCCGACCCACCCGCTTGAACCGGGCCTGCTCCCCTGATAGGCCTCCGTTCACGTGCCCAGTGGTGAGCTGGAAGTCCGGCTGCCGCAGTGTTTTCATAGATTTGGGACATACATGATACTTTGTTCCAGGAACCTATTTCAGATTCAGAGCTCATTTCCACTACTAAACACAACACTCAGGAATTAGTTCAACAATTATGTTAACTGGCTGAATAACTCACAGTCAACAGAGCTGGAAATGTTCTGTTTGTACAGACTTGCAATTTAAGTATTATCTATTTCCATTGTATACTTGCGGACGAGTTGTTTAAATATCTGATGTAGCACAAAAGCTATTTAAGCCTTAAAAAGACATAGGGCCAGATGAACGACCCTATTTTGCAATGCGCAAACATGTTGCGCATGCAAAATCTAATAGGGCCATGTACAATCCCTATTTAGCGAGTCGCAATTTTTTTGCGACTCGCTAAATAGGAATTGCGAGTCGCTATTAGGAAGGGGCGTTCCAAGGGCGTCCCTTCCTAATAGCAAGTCAGAGGCCTATGTAAGAATGTTTTGAGACCGCAATTCCGGTCGCAAAACACTTGCAATTTACCGCCCTCTTCAAGAGGGTGGTAAGGCACTCGCAAATGGGAAGGGGTCCCCAAGGGACCCGTTCCCCTTTGCGAATGCAGGAGAAAATATTTTTTAGGGGCAGTCAGTAGTCCCAGAGACCACTACCTGCCCTTAAAAAATGAAACGAAAACATTTCATTTCTCTTTTTTTAAATGCATCCCGTTTCCCTTTAAGGAAAACGGGCTGCGTTTAAAAAAAAAACTGCTTTATTTAAAAGCAGTCCCAGACATGGAGGTCTGCTGAGCCCAGCAGGCCACCATACCTGGGAGGGCCAGCCATTCCTAATGGGGTCGCAAATTGCGAGTACCTCATTAATATGCATGAGGCATGCAATTTGCGACCCCATTAGCAATCGCTAACAGTGTCTCAGAAACTGTTGTACATGGCATTTAGCGACTCGCAAATTGCGACTCGCAATTGAGCGCAATTTGCGAGTCGCTAAATGACATGGTCGTACATCTGGCCCATAATCCGGAAATGACCACAAAAACTCTTAAATGTGCACCTTGGACACGCTAAGAAACTAAACTGAAACAGAAAAAGATTCAAGTGCCAGCACCGTAAAAGCGTGCTTTGTTAGGTAGAAATAGTGAAATTAAATATATAGTGAATTAATTTACTCAGTGCTTTTATGGATACTTGGTGTACCCGAATAAAGATTTTTAACTGAACTACTCAGTTTATCGATTATTTTATATTTTAACAAATTCGTTACGAAATACATGGTTGAAGTTTAATGTTCCTATAGATTCCATATTAATGTGGGATACTAAAACTCATAATTAGTGCAACGTCTTCACAGACGGTGCTAGATGCCTGAAACTTTCAGTATATATGCTTAACAATATAAGGGACTTATATTTAGTCAAACGATTTATTATAGTGATTTTTAGAAATAATTTACATGTTGGTACCTTTGAATTTTGTGGTAGTATGCCACAATTAGGATTAAACGTTTCTGTGTAACAACCACTGACAATTTAACGAGTATATTATAAGTATGAAGTATTACATTATGTTCGAATATAATTGAGCCTTTTAGTATATTAATCGAGAAGCGTCAAAGTCTATTTCGCTTAGAATGTCTTATTTCCTAAACTACATTATTTCATTGCTTAGAAATTGAATTTTGTAACAAAATACATTCTCATCAAGGAAAGGAGACTGATCCTTAAAATTTCATTGCGCGTTTTGGTGAGAAATTCATCTTTGCTCTATATTCATGAAATGATACATTAATAACCTGTCCTTGACAAGCTAACCTGTCGAACTGAAATGGACAGGCCTTTTTCATGAGTCCCATGAGAAAAATATTGGCTTTTGCAAACATGTGCTAACGAAATGGATGGGATGGTCATGTGACGATCGGACCACTATGGAGTGACTATGAATGACATCAGTTTTTTGTTCCTTGTGATATATTACCAACGCTGTGGAAGCAGAGGAAGCCAGACACTTTTCCCTTTTCGTACTGAGCCGTTGCTGTGGCCCATTCCTTAGACACCTCTTTGCGGACTTTGCAGAGACCTTGCAGATTTGTGAGAGCAGATTTGTTGAGTCTGTTCCTCCTTTCCTTGACTCCAATCCTGCCTACCTAACCTAATCTAAAATGCCCTTGCCTTCTTGCCAATGCCAAAGATCTTGCTTATTGGACGATTCAGAGTTTGGTGAGAGACCAGACTTGAACTTTTCTGATTTATGCTTCGGGTTTAGGCCAAGTCATGCTTATGGACTTTAACTTGACCCCTTGCCCGGGCTAGGAAAATCTTTGTGAACCTTCCTTTTGCTCTTAATGATTATAGAACTCTTTAGGATTTGGAACCATCCTTTTATGGGTACCTGTATTTAACAATTGATCTATTCTGACTAGATATGTGGTTTTGTAATTTGAGTTGTTAGATTTATGACTGAACTTCTAAAAATGTTACTTATATGCATTGATATTTGATCATTAATACAATAACCAAATAATTCTAAACTTTACTTAGACTCTTATTGTGTCTTGATGTTCTCGCTACAGAAACTGTGCAAATGTTTATTGATTACTAGATTCCTTACAGGGACAACCACAAACAATTTTCAGAACATCAGATTCTTTTGCTCCTCTTCTGTGTAGCTACAGTCGAGCTCTTAGTCTGCATAATATTAGTGAGACTGAACTTCTTCAGGAGGTTGGGTCTTCCTAGTGCCATATTTTATTTCTATATTATGGTTCTGAGAGTGGGGTATCTGAATCTGATTTCCAATTTGTAAAGTCGGCTGCCAATTATTGGTCCTCATTGGGTAGCTGACAGTGGGACACCCTAATTTCTCTCAACCCTCACTATGACTGTAAAATATTAATCGGAGGACCATTGCCTCTGATGTTAGAAGAGATAATAAAGTGGGCATGTGTTAAAGGGGAACACCCCCAGTGCTGCTGCTGCAACATATTCATGCTTGATTTCTCAGTTTCTGTTGCTAAGAATGGTGTAAAAAACACAAATGGTGCCAGAGCAGATAACAGAATTTAGGGCCAGCTGTACTAAGCAATTTTGCTATTGCAGACCCTGTGATGCGCAAAATTCAAAGGGATGCAAAATGGCTGTTTCCAATGTACAAAACTCATTTTACAAGTTGAAAAAGTATTCTCGACTATTAAGAGAGGTTGAACACGATCCTGGGCACACGTGTTAAGGGTATACCAGTAGTATGAGAGTCTCGTTCAGAAAATCACTCTTATTAATGTCTGGATAGAGTTCAGTGATGTTTATTAAGAGAAAACAAGATTATAGAAACAAAGCAACCAGCCGACACGTGTTTCGTCACAGTATAATTCCTGTGACTCTTCAGGGCTTAGTGGAGTGTGCCACACGAGAAAACAAGGTCTCGAGAACGGTGTGAAAATCAAAATCGTCCCAGGGTCAGGGAGGACTGAAAAATGTGGCGAGTCTGGTATGTTCCAGAAAATAGTTAGGGCAGGTGCAGAGCCACGAGTCCACAAGACGTGCATGGCATGTCAAGGGGGCCCTGTGTATTTATACGGGGTGTCCGTCCAGTATCCTGTGTCTGAAATCGCAAAACTAATAAAGCCGTGTGTGGCAACAAGGTACAGCGCCTGTGATTAGGCATTCAACGACCATCCAGGAAGATGGGTGTGCAGAACGGTGGGTACGCCTGTGAGTAGAGTCCTTCCACATCCGGTTCATGTCACGGCTACAGGTTCCCGCGGCCTTCCTTACTCTACTCACAGGCGTACCTCGCTGCTCTGCACGCCCATCTTCCTGGATGGTCGTTGAATGCCTAATCACAGGCGCTGTACCTTGTTGCCACACACGGCTTTATTAGTTTTGCGATTTCAGACACAGGATACTGGACGGACACCCCGTATAAATACACAGGGCCCCCTTGACATGCCACGCACGTCTTGTGGACTCGTGGCTCTGCACCTGCCCTAACTATTTTCTGGAACATACCAGACTCGCTCACATTTTTCAGTCCTCCCTGACCCTGGGACGATTTTGATTTTCACACCGTTCTCGAGACCTTGCTTTCTCGTGTGGCACACTCCACTAAGCCCTGAAGAGTCACAGGAATTATACTGTGACGAAACACGTGTCGGCTGGTTGCTTTGTTTCTATAATCTTGTTTTCTCTTAATAAACATCACTGAACTCTATCCAGACATTAATAAGAGTGATTTTCTGAACGAGACTCTCATACTACTGGTATACCCTTAACACGTGTGCCCAGGATCGTGTTCATATGTCCAGTGTGGGTTCTCCGACTCACACGCTTACAGGGGTTTTTGGGTTGTTCCTCCGACCTGGAGCACCGCACTATTTTGTGTAACATTACTCACATAACGCGTACTAGTTTGAGCGCCAATCTTCCTGTTCTTACTCAAAACCCTACCCCTATACGTCTATTAAGAGAGGTTCTTTTCCCTTTAGGAATTGTGTGGTAGCCTGAGGGTTTTTTTTAAAGCTGCAATAGCCCCTATAAGGAGCACCAACTGCTTTAAAACAAAAAAAGTTTTCGTTTTGGAAATGCAAACACGGGCCACCATCCCTGTTTTGTAGCCTGTCTCGGGCAAGGGGGTCACAATTTGTGACCCGCCTAATAATATTCATTAAGCTGGTCATTCTGTGACTCCCTGTGGATGATGATTTTGCACAATTTGTGACCACTTTATGAGACAAATATCTTAGAACATCTTGCATATTATTTCTGCTTTTGACTTTAGAATACTGTGGCTTTTGGTTGGTCTGCAATACCTTACAACAGTAACTTCTAGAAATTTATTTATTTTAAGGCATGTTTGCTCATTTGCTGAACTTTTTTATGATACCTTCCTGGTCAGCAGTGAGCACTAATAAGAATGCAGTTTTGAATTTTAAATCAGGGCTCCTGGGCATACCATACAAAGAAGTAAGCTAGGTTGACAGTACACTTTTTCCCATGCACGGTCCATAGAGGTCCACATTAGGTGTGACACTTTCAGCCGGCCCTGGCTTGTTAGCCAGCAATACTTTGTGTGCTGGGATCTTCCAGCCAATAGTCACTATGGTAAAAGCAAACCTACAGGTTTCAGAACACAACATGCTGTCGACTAAAAAAAACTTTTGGACAGCAGATATCAGTTGTGACACAAAGCCACTTGGTAGCTTCTGTCCCATAAATATCAATATTTTTATTAGGGATCGAATAACCAAGCCACTGCCAGATGCTAAATGAATACTATCTGTTATTTATTTGTGTATATCCTGTCATTTTAAATGCAAACCAGTTGGGTAGTTTTTATCCTGCTATTTGAAAAACACAATGCAATTCGTCTTCTCTGCATTTTTGTAAACTGGGAAGGTATTTGCTTTTTGCATTGTGTATATTTATAAACTGGATGCACCTAAGTGCCACACTCCAGTTATACTTTCTTGTCTCAGTAATTGCAGAAAGCGTAATTTGTCTATAGACAATCATTACTCATTTTTATATATAGGGCTTCATATGGTACATCTGCCATTTTACACACTGTAAACAACTGGTGTTATTATTACTCCATTTGATGGGACTCAATGTGCCGACCATGGAAGGATCTTGCAGATCACAGTGGCCAGGGCCGGACTGGCCGTAGCGGGCAC
This sequence comes from Calotriton arnoldi, assembly GCA_963921515.1. NCBI lineage: Eukaryota > Metazoa > Chordata > Amphibia > Caudata > Salamandridae > Calotriton > Calotriton arnoldi. Next base: position 67,528 of record CAWUFW010005019.1, read on the forward strand.
CGGGCATTTCCCCGGTGGGCCGAAGGGGTGGGGGCAGCAGTGCTGCAATATCGGCCCACTGTAACAAAAGCGGGAGCAGCCTCCCCAGCCCCCCCTCTCTCCCAGGGCCGGTCGAGCAGCAATCTGCCAGGGCTGGTTGCTGTTCCCAGTGCGGCCCCGACAGTGGGGTGTGTTGAACTCACAGGAGCATCCTGCTGGCTAATACAATGATAGGGACACTTCAGTAAGCTGCCAAAGTTGTTTACCAAAAAGTCTGTAGCAGACTTTCAGCTCAAGGGAAGACTTTTATGAGGTTCTGCTGAGCCTTTCTTTGTTCTCAGTTGTTTTCATTGCCAGAGAGGTGTCAACAGGTCTACACGCACACAAGTCCCATGTACTCAAACTAGTATGGCAGAGTTATGAATATATTCCTCCGACAATGATTCTTATGTTCCCTCAATAACAATCAATACTGTGCTGCTCAGTCACTTAGTTGCGTACTTTACTCTTAGATCAAATAGATTCTTCAACTTACTAGACTTGTGTGTCTGGTAACATTCTTGAGATGTTTTGAGGCCTGACGACACGGTCAGCAACAAGACATAATATATAGTCTTCCTCTTTAGGTAATGGGTCCTTCTGTTGTGTTGAAGCAACTTTCACTAAGCATCTACTACAACTCCAACCACATATTTGTTTTCATTGTTATTATTGCCTCAATTTGTTCATAACACGGGCATCTATGATAGACAGTCAGCCCTATTGTTCTTGCCCCTTGGTATATATAGGTACAATACTGAACTTATGTTTATATAAAGTAGCAACAACATTAGTAACCTGGGTCAAGCCCTGCCAGTGCCCTCTAACAAAAGTACTAAAGGTTTATGTGACATGACCTTTTCACAGATGATCTGCCACAAAGAAACTTTTTAAAAAGCTCAACTACTTTTATTCTTGATCCAGACGTTGCCATGCCCAGTGCCAAATATTTCCCTTAAGAAATTTCTGGGATTTTTTGTAAATTTTATACAGACTAGTTTAATGGTCAAGCGCCTCAAAAGCTATTTTGGAGATCAACTACTGGTGGGGCATGTTGACTGAGCAGGGGGCAATCTATTTCTGAGGAGGTGCCCAATATTACCAGGCTGGTCAATTACGCTATATTGTGTAGAAGATGAGAGAAGAGTCGGAGAAGCAGTGGTTGTTTCTCAATCATGTAGTAGCGGACTTGCCTATTTGGAAGGCCTTCTGGTTGGGGAAAGGCCATCGTGGGATAGGAACGTACTGATCTCTTATCAATAGAGTGACTATTGCAGTTTGGGCTACAGTTTTGGGTAATCTGGAACTATCCCCATTCCCATCAGCCTTGTTCTTGATTCTTGGAAACCCTAGTTGCTCGTCACTGCTTGATGTCAGATGCTTTAATCTGTGGAAAATTAAGGGCTTTGTTGGTGTAAGGGAATTGTTTGATGATAATGGCTTTAGATGCTTTAAGTTACAGAACGCAATGTACCGCATCCTTGAAACTGAGCATTTTCCATATTACCAGATCGGAAATTGGGTGCTTCAGTCATCTATTAAGCTGCTAATTTCTTGGCATCTCATGCAGTCCGATAAATGGATCTGCTCTAAGACCGAGGATGAATGGCTCATTTCAGAGCTTTACGAAATATTAGTGAAGCCACCAAAAGGTGCACGATCACCTAGTCAGAGGTACTGGGAAGCGGATCTAGGTAAAGTGGTCTCAGACAAAGAATGGAATGGCAAATGTGTCCTGACATGCACCACTGCCAGATACATGCCAGGGAGAGAAGTCCCATATGAACCACTTACACTTTTCTTACCCGTTTGGAAGCCATACATTGTAAGCTACAGATGAAGAATCCTAGCATGTGAATTGAGCACCCTAACACACATAAGTGCATGGGTTTATATCCGTAGCACATTGTCTTTTGTTAGGACAGTTTTTATAGGAAAAATTAGATGAGGGAAAATGATGACCGTGTAAGAGCAAGAACATTACACTGTATATTGGGGTTTTGCATGGACCATGATCAACTGACTCTTAGGCCTTAATTATGAATGGGCTATTAAGTTGCAATCTCTGGGGATCCGATTCCGTGATTTGCCGTCAGGACCTCATCCATGCATTCTTCTCCTTCGTTTGCTTGACCTGACGCAAAAAAAGCCCAGTAAAGACATTCAAAATCCAGTCAGGAAAGCGACAAATGCTTCTAATCCTTCATTTTCACGTGGAAAACTCAGAAACAGAGGTATTATTGCACCCAGTAAATATAACACCGGAGGATATTGATATTAATTGTGTGTTTCCAAATAACTCACCTACATCCGGCCACCTCATAATCAGGAGATTAGTGTCCTTGATATACAACACTAACCTCCCATGGTCACAATCTTGTGTTATATCCATGCATCGTACTATGATTAGCCTTTATCTGGCATGATTGCACACTTTGCACAGTGACTTATTTTGCATATATAAAATATTCCTTGTTCATGACATGACACACCCTGCTTTTAGATGTTGTTTTAGATCCATCCTTGCATTTATTTTTTCTTTCTCTTTTCTAATACTGCTACATTGCTGGACATCACCACTCATTTCCTTGACCTGTGCGAGCATTCCCTCCACACTCTCTATCTTCATTTGTGCTAATTCACCATTAAAAAGTAAAATTTATGCAAGAATGGTGTTGTGTGGGATAAAATCTCAGTGTACAAATGTGCATTGAGGCATGTTAGTAAAGCTCCATAAAACCGTTTTACTTTACAAAAGCCTAAGCCATCATTTTTGTACATTATTTTTCTTGGGATTTTTCCTTTGTCGATCTAGAATCTGAATCAGGAAGGAACAGCCCGTCAATCCGTTTCAGCCGGACCTGCCTGAAGAACGTGTTTTCGGTGATTCTGATTTTCATTTACCTGATGCTGATGGCCGTTGCAGTTTTCCTCGTGTACCAAACCATTGCAGACTTCAAGGATAAACTCAAGCACCCGGTGATGTCTGTCTCTTACAAGGAGGTGCTGATGTATGATGCTCCCGGTAAGTCTGCTGTTACAGTTCTGGGACCAAAGACCATACCTTGAAAGCACTATGTTCGTCAGCTAGGTGGTGGTCCCAGTCTAACTGTTATCTGTACAGCAGATATATCTTTATTTCTACAGCCAGTGCTTAATTTGTAAAAAATGCAAGTGCCAGGACCCTTCTCGGGAGTTCACTTCAGCCTGCACCGCCCATATCCCCTGGCGGCGCTACAAATGACATTACCAACACAACTACTAACCATTGCACTTCTACAAGTGTGACAATTCAGACTATTCCAGGCCACGCAAAACTATAATAATGGTGTGAGTGGCAGGTATTATTCTGTTTTTTAATGTATATTGACTTATTAAACACTGCTGTAGTGCATATCTCAAAATCAGACAGACAGCGCCACCATGTGGTAAACTGTCACTTAAGCTGGTGCAGACAGTTAAGTGCCGGTGCTGAGCACCGGAAACCACTGGCTCAAATTAAGCACTGCCTCCTGCATTTCTGTAAACACCACAGAAAAGAATTTCGAAATAAATTTCCAGTTCCAGTGTTAAAGGAAATTTGTATGTGTGGGGAGACGGAGCAAGATAATGAGCTAGACATACTGTCTGGTAGTGGAGAACCGTAAAAAAAGATACTTTTCCCTCCAACTACATTCATTGTTGTAGTGAGTAAGTTATTCTGTATTTGTGTTTTGTAGTTTATACCATATTTTTTATGTTAAATAGGTTTATTGGATGAAATACTATTTTTATAAGACACAGGAAGGTAATTGTAAAAAAACGTATACAGTATAACATCCAAATATCATTTTTACTCCCCAGTAAGCATGTTCGAATTTCTGCTAATTACACAGGAGTGCAGCTGCAATACTAGCAATGTGATTCTTCTGGGAATTATCAGAGATGTCTTCAGAGGCATTTGCTGCCACAGTACAGGTGCAGTTATTAGTTGTGGAACAAATGTTTCTGTCTTTTATCCTAAATTACCAACTCAACTTATAAGTACAGCAGAAAAGGTTGGGCTGGTAATGGTATTACCGTCCAACCTTTCCCTTCGTATTTAATGGCTTAGACCTTTTGTCTGGGGGCCCCTGAGCGTCCGCAAAGCCTACGTAGGGGGTCCGTGACCGCTTAGAAAATGAAAAAACATTAACAAATTAAGTGTGAGTGTATATAAATAAAGAAGCAAAATGTACAATTGCAAATTTAAAAACGGTCTGTAAATGTGAAGGAATTTGAAATTGGAGGCTAAAAATTAAGTTCGGAACCTCAGATTGATTCGTGGGAGCAGTGCAAGTGCATTAAATGGAATACAGTAGGAAGGATGAGTGGATTCAGTTGAATTTAAACAAGCTCCAACCTTCCTACTAACATTTCAAAAATGTTTTTTTTAAATATTTGCTTATAAATTACAACAAATATTTATTCATTTGTTTATTTGTGTGACAAATGCTTGTTTCTGTATATTTTGATGTTTTGTTCTGTGGTTCAAATCCTCAAAAATGCTTAGGTTGGGGTCCCTGGCTTCCAGTAATGACTCTCCGGGGGTCCCTTGATCCAATAATGATTAAGTGGGGGTCCACAGAAGTCAAAAGGTTAAAAATCATGGCTTAGATCATAATCAGAGTCAGAATACTTTTCCTTGTGTGACACATTAAGCTTGGCTGATTTACATGTTTAGCCATAGCTAGGATGCCCAGCGCGAATTGCCATATTGTGGTAAAATTAGATCTTGCCCTGTAAGCTAATTCATTTTTCACAGCATCTCTGAGTAGCGTTTGTTATTTCTATGAGCATTAGATTAAGTGTTGCTATGTTACTCTTTATTGGCTCCAGCTGCTCCCACAGTGTGTAAGCCTGAATCCTCATGCCAGTATCAGCAGATGGGAGTGACCGATCGTGTCCTATTTTCCAAGAACTCAACTTTTTCTTCCAGATGAGATATAGCAGCAACTATGAAGTTTTGCACTCTTGAAAGTAAGTTAGGGAAGACTACACTTTGGTGGTCTCTTTAACAGTATTGCTCAAGAAGGCAACCGTGTTCTGCATTTGTATCAGAGCGTGTTTGGAATTTGTGGCTTGGGCAGAAAGAGACTCATCTTTGCCTTCTATAGAGAAGTGTTTGTCCTCAGTAGAGTTTGCCTTCCTGTATAGACCTTGCAAGAAATCTCTCATTTCCTTTTCCTTCTGTACAAGGTCCATAACATTTGCTAGATTTATGTTGCGCCTTGTAATAGGAGATCTTGGTTCATAGAAATTATTCCTACCAGACCTGTACTCGCCCTTCTTTTGTGTCAATTCCATTGGGGTGTGTTTGTCGTGCTTCTGAATCTGTTGCACTGTAATCTACCCAATGGCATCTTCTTTAAGTAAAAGTAGTTTAAAAAGCTACAGAGAGAAATAGTGAATACTTACCTCTACACTCAGAAGCTACTCTTCATCTTTATTTCCCGAGTTCTAGAGCTGAACTTACTAACACATTGTATGAGTGTGGCATTGTACTGCACACGTCTAATGTGTGAAAAGTTTTAAAGTTAGTCTAAGCATGCTATTTTGTTTGGAGAGAGTCCCTTCCAGTACAATACCCATGCTAGACATCACGTTGCGCTAGGAAACCTGTTTGTGCAATAGTGCTGGGGAAGAGAGCAGCAGTGCCATAGCGTTTGTAAGTAGGGCTCTGCGATGCTCTCTTTCCCAGACCAACACAGTGCAGCAACTTTTGTTGCTAGTTGAGTTACGCTCATTTCAATAAATCGGCCCACATGTTTCAGCTTCTCCGCATTTTGATCCCTCTTAAGCTTGTGATGTTCGGAGGTAGAGGCTGCTGTTGTGGGCATGTAAGATTTCAGATGATGCATCTTTACTAAGGTGCCTGGAGTAGCAGGGTGCACTCGCTATGGGGCTGCTGGAGCTATTTTGATCCCTGATGTTGAGTCCCATATGACTGATTGTACATCAGTGATTCACAGGTTTTCTCCTTGATAGTGAAGGTCAATTAGAAGGTGGGGCATATATTGAAGAAGACTGTAGCATGTCGGGCTGAATAAAAAACATGATTGAGTTGGATTTCCAAATAAGGTTTCTTGCAGATGTGTGCTTAACCATTAATTGATACCCATATCATTATCACAGTGGTCACCAGGTGACATGTCACGGTCCACAAGAACTTGGTTGATGGGGTGCAGATGGACTTCTCATTTTGCCTTTTTGTAGCAGTGAGCTGTTTGAGGGGCTGTTTGTAATGCTGTTGCGAAGGCGTTTTCTACCCAGTATTCAACTGTATTTTGTTACTTTTGGGATGTTCCAGCAGCTGTCTGGCTATGAACCCTCGCCCTTCCGGGTCTGGAGGAGGCTCTTTCTGTTTTTCTGAAGCCCTAGTTAGATTAAATAATGGAAGTAAATTGTTCAAAGACTCTTTGAAGCAGACGCATCGATGAACTGGCAACTTTTCGGTTATCAAGCCGTAAGAACAAGACAGGAATACACCATATTAATTGTGTGTCTACGGGATAGAAATCTTTTTTAAAGAAACTTGGAATTGGATAAGACGCTTTCATACTGTGGAGCCCTGAAGAAGTCCCTTTTGGGACGAAACGCGTCGGCTACTGGATTTTATCTTTGTAAAAAACACAATAAAGAACTCTTCTTGGAAAAGACACTTCGTGGAATCCGAAATTCTTCTGTGTGCACATTGAGACTGTCCTCTACTTTGAATTCAGTTGACTGTATTGTTGTGTGCGGAACCACCTTTATGTTTTATGTTAATTTGGATTTTTCCAATTATGGAGTAGAGAGGGGTGTACTTCTTGGTTTCCTGCACCAGTATTAACCTCCCACATAACAGATTGACAAGTGCGGACTGTCTTTGCCTCAACCCTCTGGTCGCTAGTATACAAGCATTATATACAGGTAAAAGAAGGTTGGCCACGTTAAAGCACTGTATTAGTGCAGAGGGAAGGCATGTTTTGAAACATCTGCCTCTACCTAATGGAGATATGGGAGGTGAAATGAGCTAGAGGACACATTTCCATTTGCCTCCATGTGCTAAAAGGAACCAATGGCTTGCTGGTTTAGTGTGTCATTCTTCAGGCAATACATCTTGGGCACCAAGTCAGTGGTGAGAATGGACCATGAACAATTAGTTTGATGTTTCACACCACAAAAGGTGCTTAATGGGCTAAGCTGACGTTTACCAAGCTGCGCCTTGGTGTGCAAGTGTTTTTTTCGGCTGGAGTATGTGACAGGATCACAAGCCAATTTCCTATCCAGGATACTCGTATAGGCCTGTGAAAGAAATCAGACCCTCTGCAAAGAATCTAACACGTCTTAATGCCGAATTAGCTACCAAGCATCAAAAACATTCTATGCTCAATTTACAATCTCAACGCTCATTAACCGTTATGTAATTTTTCTCAAATCAATACGCAGAGAACAGAACATGTGATCAAATAGAAACTCCAGATAGACACCAATGAGTAAGTGCCTGACTCTTCTCGTGAGAATGTGAGAAGGCCGTGAGATAAAGAATGCTGTAAAAGTCTGACTCTTAAATCTGCAGTTCTTGCTTGGTCATGTCATCTTCAGATTGAGGCTATGCTTTCTCGAACAGTCAAGCTAAACATGCAATGTACAACACAGGATAACAAGATGACAGTGCATTTAGTTCAAGTTCAAAATACTTTATTCGGATAAGAGCCATCCATAAAAGGGCATCAAACACAACAATTTAAAAACACAAATAAATAATCACAGCGAAAATTCATTTAGGCATAAATACGCTGTATTTTGAAGCACACAAAACAAATTTTCAAGGGTTACACATCGTGTTGTGGGCCCGCACGGCAACTCTCAAGAAAGTGCCAACGCGAAGGATTAACTCTTCATCTGCCAATGTGAGGATGCTCCTGTGAGCGTCTACCAGACTAATGGGCACGATTTTTTTTTTTAAAACAGTGCATTTAAAATACGTGTAAATGTGCAATCATTCTAAAGACTGGTAATTCATTAAGCAGGTACAGAAACATATCCACAGATGCTATAATGAACAGCATGGTATACTTTAAATTGTGTTCTCAGTCGTAGATAATTTAGTGTGTAAAGAAGATTGTACTGTGGGAAGGTTATCTGAAATAGCAGAGAGATACATTTCAAAACAAGAATGGGAGACGTTAATGTGAGAAACCTGCAGAGAATATAAAAATGCATAACTGGATAACAGTGGCATTGACAAGGGGGTATTGCAGTAAAATAATGATGCTGTAGAATTGTCTTACGATGGTGATATTGTATGATGTGGTTAATGGTTGGTCATATCGCAGGGTTTGTAGGAAAGGTTGACTTTAGCTTCAAAATGTCATCTAGGTATGAGTGCTATGAAGCAACAGATACATGCAGATAAGTGTATTTAGAGCAAGGCTTAGCAGTGTATTACTTGTTTGTGATGTAGAAAGTTGCAGAGAACTGTGGTTTACCCCATGCAAGGAGTTGAGATTCCTTGTAAACTTTGGCCTGCATATCAATTTGGGAGGGTGTCCCCAATAGTCTATTGTTGCGTTAGGTTCTCACTTGTTATGGCTTGAAGTAAAATCTATAGATACCAAGGAGGTGGTAGTGTTTTTGGATGAACTGAATGAGCATGAAAGTGTTGTCAAAGGAAATACAAACTTTTAATTGGTGTACTGTTTTTATTCGGAGAAGCATGGAAGTGCTGGATGGTAGGGATTTTGTGCCTACCTGCGGATTTGACATCTTTCCTCATTGAAATGTGAGGACAACTGATGATTTTAGCCAAAGTTTGGAGTGTGCATGGCATTTTGAGAAAGAAAATGTAGTGGAACCATTCAGACAACACCACCCTGGATTCACTTGGTTCTCTAGGTCTCAGGAATGCCCATGGTTAGTAGAGTTCCCGGGCTGCTAGTTGAACTAGTGCCCAAACAGTATGGCCATTCACCATGGCAAGTAAGAGGAAATTGGTATTTACCCTCTCACCTCTGGCCCATATGTCAAAAGTACACCCAAAGGAATTCAAATTTTCTCTTGCTTGCTGTGGGAATGGGGATGTTATAGGCCCCATGGTGGTAGAAAGACAGGTAGATAGGGATGGGTATACGGTCTGATGTCAGGACGAACCAGCACCCACCAAACTTTTAATTTGATAAGTTTTCCTTGGTGTCTAGGGTACTTTCTGTCCCTCCCCCATTCCCACTCCCCCAGGCCATTCCCCCAGCGCTTGCACCAGAACGATTTTCTCGCTAAATGTGGAGGAAAAGACGTTCATGTCCTTTGTATTCCAGAGGTAATGCAAAGTATAGGAACTTCTCTTCCATCGCATTCAAGTAGTTATGTGAAAGGTAATATTCCTTGTTCCACATGGCTAAACATGGATATTCTATGGGGATGAAGACTGGAATACATTAGTTAGAAATGCATCCTTTTACTTTTGTCGTGTTCTCCTGGTGTTTGGCTCTCTGTGCAACTCACATCTACAAATTAGCTACACGCTGCATGCTCACTTCCCGAAAATTAAAAATGATTTCGCGATTAAATAAGTATTTTTCAGACTTTCGTAAGTGACCTCTAATGTGTGCACAAGTTAGGTGAAAGATGCATAAGTTTAAATCTTGGCTGTCAAATAGGATATTTGCTCGACTTATTGTTAGAGAAAAATGTAAGATGTCCTAAGACAACAGACATTAGTTTAACGGAGAGGTGACCTGTATTTAAAAGAAAATGAAAGCTGTTTCTGAAATGAAAATGCCAAATTGATCACTTTTGTAGGACAGCTGCATACGTGTAGAAAATGTTTTGGACATCTATATAGTGTTCAAATCTGATATGCAAGATATTTTCACACTTACATGTAAAAAACAAAACAGCACGTGCCTAAAAATACATGTCTTCTGTAGAAGCTGCAGCAGCAGCATTTTAAAATGCAACATTTTTGTCTTGACTTCATATTTTCCTGTCTTTTAATAGGATACAGCTACAAACTCCATAGATATGTAGGTAACTAGGTAGTACAAGATCAATGGAAATGTTGGATTTTCATCACATCATATCTGTTTTATAAGTTTATCTAGTAGCTATGTTATGAAATAGGGAGTCAACATATCTGACGTAGCCAGTGGTTAGATGGAATGTTTAATTCTATTCATCGGCCGCAGCTGTTTATTGGTGGTGTCCTTGTTTAAGCGTTACCTCTAATGTGCATTTTTAGACACACTTGTTTATCCCCATTTGTAATGTCTCCTCCTGTTTCTGTTACAGGCATCGCCCTTTACCCCGGCGCGGCTGAACTGCTGAGCTGCAGGCATCACTATTACGACCACATCCCTCCCCTAATAAACCCTGGCCAGCCAGAAACCATTGATTGCGTCACAGAGCGCGTCAACTACACGGATCCTTTTACGAACCAGACCATGGTAAGACTAAAGAGTTAGTAAGAATATACAAAAGATCTGCTGATGCCTGCTCTAGCTCTTTCAGCTCTTGTGTGCGAAATTAATGATGTAAGCATTGCTGCAAGATGTTTGCACTTCAGGGTTACCCCACTGCCAAGGTGTTGCATGCGTTGCTGGCTAAAAAGCCAGTCGTCGCCCTTCAGCCAGCAGTAAAGACCGTAGCAGGACATTATTCCTGTGACAGACATCATTGGAGTGAGTCGCAATTTGCGACTTATCCCATTCATATTCACAAGGTAAATTAGGTTGTGACCCTTTCCAAATCGGAATTTGACATAGGTTGGTTCATAAAATCCTTTACTGGTCGCAATTTGTAACCAGTTTTTAGTACATTGAGCCCCATAATCTTTTAGCATAGTCCTCAATTACATGAAAATGAATGTTTAGGGCTTATGATTGTAGAATGTCTGCAAGATCTGCACCTCGACTCGTAGTAAGGGAGCGCATTACATATTTTAGAAAAAGTAGAAAGTGTATTTTTGTTTTTTAAAGCTCAGTGTTTCTAGGTGAAGACTACTTGCTCTGCGGAGGGTGTCTCATGCACCAGGGTTTTTGGGAGGAAGGAATGCTGAGATTATCTCTATCTCATGAATGTCTCAATGACAAAAGGCAAAAAGGGGAATGCAGCCCCTGTAAGTCTTGTGATGCACTGAATGGGCTGTCCCCACATCAAATTTATTTAACAGCATTGCTTTTAAGATTTCTAGCTCTAAAACGGGTGTCAAGTTCTTGTTGAGGCATAAATGGTAGATTTTCCTGCCTTTTCCAGATATTCTGTCATTCTGTCTGCTAGGCTAAGCAGTCTAATTGTATAATTGGTTGTAAAAGTTGTAGAAGTACTTGATAATGGTTATGGTGTAAGCTATGATGTTAAGATTATTCAGCGAGTTCCCTATCAGGCAATCAACAATACGAGTAGTCTGTCAGCTTTGCTTCAAATTCTTTACAGCTTCTCACAGATATTGTGTGCTTGTGTTCACTAACAGACCCAAATCTTCTCGGCAAAGATGAGTGCGTAGTGTATTGGTGTCTGCTTTGTTAGTGCAGAATTTAGGAATCCAACAAGCACTGATTTCACAGCAAGTATTCATTTTTTGGGGCAGATGAAAAGGGTTGTTTAATTTTGTCACTCATATACATTTCATGCCTTTCTAATGCCTTGTTCTCTCCTTATAGAAGCATGCCCTGATTGTTGAAGGCCCCCGTGACGTAAGGAAAAGAGAACTGGTGTTCTTGCAGTTCCATTTGAATGAAACCGAACAGGACTTCAGTGCTATTGACTACCTGCTCTTTTCCTCTTTCCATGACTTCCTTAACAGGTAAGCAAAATGGCTTCCATTGGGTACTTAGAATGATGTTAGCAAAAGATGGCAATTTAACTTGTGCCTTACAGTGAGCATGATAAGATATACTGCAGGCGATAGCTCATACTGGTATGCTGACTTTGTGGTGCTCTATTTGTGCCGACTGATATATCTCCGCCTGCACTGCAGCTCCTATTTATCAGTGCTACAATTGAGGGTGGCAAAATGCCAGTGGGCAGGGTGTGGAGGGGAGCAGGGGCATGGGGTGGTTGGGGGGTGGGTGGGCACTCCGAGTTAAAATAAATGTCAATTACCGCAGGGAAACACCAGCATCAAGAGTTTGTCGGTGTTTGCCCCATTGTGAAATGTCCGCAAATCGGTTAGACTTAGATGTTTAGGCAAAGTTATCATTTGTCAACTCTTTCAATCACGAGTCTCGGTCACAAATATCAGTATTGGAAAACTCTTCAACACTCGTGTTAGTGGCACTCGCTTTCTCCTACACCAGTACACTTTGCTTCTTGAGCTATTTAGAAATGTATTGCTGATTTACACCAAAAAGAAAGTGAAGCATTTTAAGACCTAAGTGTTTTATAATTATATAGAATACAAAATGGCTGATTGTGTAATATGGTCCTGTACTGCCATCAAGGGGTTCTTGTGACATTTACAAACCACAAGGCCGTAGGCTAGGTAGTTTATAATTGTCAATTTGAGAGAAATCTGGCAGACCGTGTATTTAAAGATTACGGATTTTGGTGTGGCATGAGAATAATCTCCAGCAATTAATGACACAATTAAATGAATAGTTTTCATCTTAAATACATAGGTTTATTTAGATAAATATTAATGAGGTTTAGCTAGCCAGCCAACACATGTTTCGCCCCATAATAGCTCGCAGTCCTCGGGCTTTTTTAAGGCAGTGTAATCAAGTAAGCGCATATTTAATATTCAACAAATAAATCAGACCGACAGGAAACAGGCAAAACAATAAGTAAAAAAAACCAGAGGAGATATAAGAGCAAAAAATAATAATAATAAGCAAACATGTTGATGAAATGGCCAAAACATATATTTTTTATATAATTGCTCAAAAACCAAAAACATTGCCTCTGTGCTGTGTACACTGCAAAATGTGCTCACAGAACTAGGTGCATATGTGATGTGATTTAGATAAAGAAGCCAGTAGTCTCATTCAGGTTTAGGGAGTGAGGGCAAGTGGTTGGTTTCATAATACCGTAGCGAATTGAATTGAACTGATTATACTGGCGGTTGCCTGAACAAATTAATGGGAGATAGACCATTTTCAAAGATGAGGAATTTCCTTTGGGTGCTACAGCATATTTATTACAGTGTGTGTTACCATACCCTTAAGATGATAGGATCTGTAATCAATTTCAACAATCAGTCAGTTCTTGAAAGAAATACAATAAAGTATGTATTAATAGTTTCTGGTCCACCCAAAGTGAGAGGAGCAGAACCATATTGCCTCGCTTTGAACGACTGAGATACGTTTGATATGATTGTAACCAGGATAAAGTAATAGGGGGAAGAGGCACAAGGTGTATATAATCCTGGCTGCAGCGTGTGGTCAACATATATTAAGGATGGTACACCTACTAAAAACCTATTTACAGCTGCGGTTGGAGTAGTTGGTCTCAAGCTGTTGTGGTCTTGGCAGAAACGGTGTGCAAATAAAAAAAAGGTCCTACTGAATATGGATGGAGTCTTAGTGAGTCAGGCAGCCCATGCAGACAGTAAAACATAATTGCTAAAATAATTATTTTGTCCATAAATAACAATACCTGGTTGTGGTGACAATAAGTGGGTTTGGCTTACTATAAACATTATTTAGGGTGGGCTTAGAAATAGCCTGGGGTAATGTGTGGGTCCTCTGGAGGGAGGTGGGAAAGTTACAAGAAATTATTGAGTCAGTTTAAAAGGGAACAAACAATGTAAGTAACACCGTTCTCCCCGAATATTTGAGCCTGGCACAAGAAGGCATAGCTACACTATGACCAACAAAGTTCATAGCACATTGATTTTTGCCCCACAATTACTCCCTAGAAACTCCATAGATCTTTTCCATACGCTGCCTCACAAGATCTGGACAAAGAATTCAACAAATATAATAAGAGGATGAAATTCTTGCTGCAAAATTTGAGCATCAAAGAAAAAACAGCCATCAAGAAACTACAAAACAAACATGATTTGATAATCAAAGCAGAAAAAGGCGGTAATGTGGTCCTGTTACTTACAGATTACTATATCAGGGAAGCCACAAGACAGCTGTCAGATACCAGTTGTTACAGGAGACTCACAGACAACCCAACCAAGGACATTCAAATGAGGCTCAAAACTAAACTGGTCTGCCCTAGTTCTCTCAAATTGAACTTACTACTGGGGGTACAGGGGTATTGCCCACTTGTTATGGAGAGACAGTATGTTTTGGTAACAAGCTATTCTAGGACAGCATAGCACCAGATCTATACCCCACTGTTTTGCCAAATTACTTAGGTTTATAATTGTCAGCTGAACACTGGCGATGGCAATAGAGGACTATCTTATACATGTTACTCATCATGTTTTTTTATATATTACATGATTTATTTATTGATTTTAGTACTCTGTAGAAAGTTTTTGAGCATTTGAGCATAATCCGTTTAGTATTCATTGTTTGCTTTAGTCTGCAGATATGTCTGTAAATGTTTTGGTAAATTTGTGTTTTTGGGTGGGATAATGTACTAATATTTAAAATATGTTTTTATGCAACAATGTGTATTATCATACCTCAGATTTTAAATGAGAATCGCAAGTAGGAAACAAAATGTTTCATACATACGGAATAGCATTTTCCAATTGGCGATTCGGATGAAATTGCTATTTGGAAATCGCTACTCCTATTCTAAGTACATATGAACCATGAATTCTAAAATGGCTTTTTCTTTTGTAGTACATTGACACTACAGAGTAGGTGTAACAAGACATATATAAAGAAAGAAAAAAGTGCAATGTAGGAAAGTCTAACGTTTTGCTGACAGGGTTCTGTGTTTACAATGTTTATTTTCACCCACTGGGGAGGATTCATTGGTAAATGTTTGCATCAAGGATCGGCTTGCAAGGGTGAGCTTGTCAGGTGTGTTGATTAATAATCCAAGAGCAGTGAAAACACCCTGAAAGTATATTTTTTACCAGCACTAAAAGAAAGACGAAATGCAGTGTTAAGCCCTATTTAGCATTTTGTTTTTGTTTAGGGAAGAAAAATATCTTACAAATGTATTCAGTTTAGTGAATTGCGGGACATAATTCATAGTTCGACCTCTTTTCTGTGAAATACGAACTTTGAAACCACTGGCAAACATATGATAAAAAGGCTTACCCATGTAATATATTTAATATTTCTCTGTTTACTTACAAAGCTACCCTAACTATGGGTGTCTTTGTACAAATGTTTCAATATAATTCAAACTAAGCATCTTCTGATTCAATCAAATAGGTTATTTATTCAAAATCATTCAACTTGAGACAAAGTACAAATACTATTTAAAATTTTTACAGCTGGTAAAAGTTTAAAAAGACAGATCTTAAATATTCTTACTATATAATGTAAAACACACACCAACCATTTAAAAACGATATGAACCTGCTGAAATATCAAGTTGCAACAAACTATGCCCTTCTAAAAAAAAAAATTAAAAAATGTGTGGCGATTGTTCATCAGAAAGTTGCATACTAATTATAATACAATCTTGGTTGTTAAGTGATAATCCTTGTTTTAAAAAATGACATTTATTATCTCTAAAAAGGCCTGCTCACGTTTAGATAAGAGCAAAATCGTAGGTTTCATACTATTAATAAAAAGAATGGATAACTTGTATCCTTCAAAATAGCAGTTTGGGCTATTGTATAGTATGGTATAGGACTGTATTGTACATGTTACTCGTTATGTATTTTTATATATATTGCATGGTTTATTCATTGTTATAGTACTCTTTGGAAAGTTGAGTGTTTGAGCATAATTCGTTTAGTATTCATTGTTTTCCTTGGACTGCAGATATGTCTGGCAATGTTTTGAGAAATGTTTGTTTTTGGTGGGATATTGTACTAATATTTAAAATGTGTTTTATGCAACCATGTGTATTATTATACAACACATTTTAAATGAGAAGTTCACTGTAAGGACACTAAAAACACGTATTCTAAAATATATTATTTCTTTTGTAGTACATTGACACTATAGAATAGGGTAAACAAGTCATATATAAAGAAAGAAAAAAGTGCACTGTAGAATAATCATGAGTTACTACTTGGTTCTAAATGATTTATTTCCTTACTAAAAAGGGTAGATAATAGGAGTTGCTGAGAAAAAATAGTCTCAATTTCTAAGGACACCGTAAGCAAATAGTAATACATTGCTTTGTAAACAGTGGGAATAATTTGGTAATTATATTTTTAATCATTTAAGGATGAATCCATCTATTTAGTAGATGTCCACATTAGCAAGGATGCAGAAGAACCATGTATATACTTGTTATTATTATATATCCAGTGTGTGAATCTATAACATACATATTCTTGCTGCAAATCAATAATGTTTTAAATAAGTTCACCCATTCATTGCTTATGTGAAAGTGTGTTGAAATGTACGGCCAAGAATACTTCTCTTTCTGAGAGTCCATCCACTGCTCTCACCCTTGCTAACAATCCATTGTCTCACATCGTTTTATTTGCATTCTGGCTCTGGTGAGCTGCACTTTACCGTTTTCTTTAGGAGCTGCGCCTTTCATCCTTGTAGTACTTGTCAAACATTCTTCAGTGAACTTTGTCTTCAACTAGCCATAACCACACCAGTGTATAGAAGCCTTGAGCTCTGGGTTGTGGCTTCTGCTGTGGTAGGGGCACTTATGGGAAGTTACTTCCTGGTCTATGTGAGCAGTGAACGTTCATGAAATTCCTCCAGCAGTCTCCCTTGGAATAGTGTTATGTCTTTTTTGCCCATTAGATTAT
Source organism: Calotriton arnoldi (assembly GCA_963921515.1). NCBI lineage: Eukaryota > Metazoa > Chordata > Amphibia > Caudata > Salamandridae > Calotriton > Calotriton arnoldi. The sequence goes on from CAWUFW010005019.1 coordinate 84,341, forward strand.
GAGGAGCTTTTGTAGCTGGTGCATCAGCACAGTTCAAGTAGTATTTCCAGGTGGAGGTAAAGCTCATCACAGAAGTACCTCTGTGGGCTCTATGTTTAGTTTTAAAAATCAAATAGCTGGCTCTTGAAACAGGCATACTATCCTGCCATGGCAGCTCGACGAGCCTCCTACTCAACTCCTGCTCCTTTGCAGAATTATTTGATGTAGATCCAGTCGGGGTGTTTGGGTGAGAAGTGTAACAAAGCTTGAAAAAAGGAATCCGCTCCTATGACATTGCTCCTTGTGGTGTCTGAACAGTACCTCACCGCCGTAAGCTGACCACCTCTGCCGTAAAATTTATTAGGAAACCTGGGATTTGACCATTTCTAATACCTCAACTGCAACTTCATGCCTCAGGCCGGTCCGGGCGAGCTCCTGTTGTCATTGCTCCAGTGCGGTCTCCCTTCACTGCCAAAGATCTCCACTGCTGCTGCCTCAAGCGCCAGTTTCCTCCTCATGTGTCCCGGTTGTGCTGTGATCCCCATTTAGAAGTTTTTTTTTTTACCTCTTCTGTACTTAATTCATCTCCCCAGCTCACTGTGCCATAGTAACCACGGCATGTGGGATGTTGCACCACAGCTACTCTGCCACAATTGTCGGCCTCTCAGAGGCATATGGTTGAAAAGTATGTGCATGCCCAGTACATTGTTAGCAGTGAAGTAGTGAATCAGATCATGACTGCAAAAGAAATCCTTTCTCAGAGTACAGGGCTCCTCATTCGCGTGGTTGTTTACACTACCTCCCAGGCTTCACTTTTGGTTCGTACACCTAGCGAAGCAGCTTAAGAGAGCACAGCCATCTTCAAGAAAGGCGACCTCCTCCCTCCTCTTCGGACTGTAGGTTTTTAAACCTACTTGAAGACTGTAACCATATTGTCTCCTTTTTGAAATGGTACAGATTGAAAGAGGACATTTCTCCATGTCACTCACAAACTAAGAACTACAAAATGCTGTTTTATTCTTTTCTTGCTGCTGGTTGACACTTCCTGGGTGCCCTGACGCTACCAGTGCATCAGGGAAACATTCACTAGGCCACCATGCTTGTTCTCTTTATTGGGTTCAACCTCCTTCCACATTTCTCACCTGCTTCCGGGAGTAGGGGAATAGTGATGTCACCACTCCATAGCATACTGTTTTTGTTATCCTTGTGTCTCTCTGATCACGCCGTGTTCCACCTGCAACTGATGTTCATTCAGTTTCCTTTGCCCATTTACTACTGTCACCCCTTCGTCCTGTGTTTTATGTGTTTCTTTCACCCACCTCAGGTGCCCTTTATTCTTTTATCATTTTATAGTGCTTTCCAGTTGAAAGACTACACATGATTTATGTTTCAGCAGAATAAGTATATGAGTATTTCTTTCATAACATAAATTTAAAGTAGGGAATGCCTCATACATTAGCTAGCCATGTTCCACAGTAGAATGTCAATTGTATGTTTGGTATTTCTAATGCATGAACCTAGACGGCTAGCAATGGAGTGCTGTACAGAAGACAAGTCCTAGTGGGAGATCCATGGAGAAGGAGACAGAGGAAGAAAGTAGAGCAAGGGGAAGGTGTGAGAAGACTGTCTATGTAAGATAGCGTTCCGTGAAGGGATGAGTTTTCATTTTCTTCCTGAATTGTAGGAGGGATGGTGGTCGTCTGATGTTGGAGGGGATGTTGTTCCAGATGATGGGGGTGTAGGCTGAGAAGGCTTGTTTTTGCCTTCCTGCCGTGTTTAGTCACTTATCTGCTCATATTGGAGCTCATCATCTTGCTTTGACCTCTAGGTATTGTTAGTTTGGTATTAAAGTAGAGTGCCTTGTAAGTGATGCAGCTGATCTTGAAGATGATCCAGTTTTGCAAGGGAGCCAGTGTGGATCATGCAGCATGAGGGTGATGTGGCTGTTTTTCTTAAGCCCCTTGATGAGTCGTGCTCCTGCGTAAACAATGCCTTTTAGAGGACTAATGGTGATCTCTGGCACGCCCTTAAGTAGGATGTAGCCTCCATCTAGGTGGGAAAGGACTAGAGATTGAACTGTGATTTTCTCCTGGGAGAAACGTTTACACGATTTTTCAGAAGGGTTTAGAGCCAGCTCCCCTTCCACCAAAGCGTGGTGCTGATCCCCGAGTGTTGACCACCTGATCACGGAGAGCCCTGCCCTGGAGTACTTTGTCAGGCGTCCTCCCAACTCCCTGGTGCACTGAGGACACAGTCCAAAAAGGCCACATTTATGCGACAGACATGGGTTGGTTGAGCCCCCTGTATGATAGAAACTGCAGCCCTGAGTCAGTTCTTCCTGGCATTGGAGGAAGGGTGGGCCATAATCTCTACCCCAGGCTGAACAGCTGCAGCACAAAGCCTACTGCAATAGTCCACTCCTGTCCATCTCGGCGAGGCCCCCAATACCCTTCAAAACAGACTCCCCCCCGCCCCCCAATGGAGGCCATAGATTTGAGCAATCCCAGAAATCACCTGCTTGGGTGACGCTGAACCGACATTACATCCCCAATGGGTCCTGAATCTCCTGCAACCTTAGGCAACTTGCAACAAGAGAGTACAGAACTGCTAACTACGAATTAATATCTTAATCTTTGCCTCTACCTCCGCGACCCCCTTCTGCAGCATCTGCACAATTCAAGGTCCACTAAGTTCTAGCAGTTGATGCTGCACACCGCGAAGTCTTTTCCACCTGAATATTGAAGCAACCCCGGACCCTGCAACAGTATGGTCAGGAGCAAAACCCAAAAAGCGGCTTGATCCCCAACATGTAAAGCCGATCTGCAGGGACGGAGGGAACATGAAAAGACAAAAGAGTCTCCGCTGAGATTAGTAGATCTGCAATGACTCCCCTCACAGAGGAGTACAAAGATTGCTTAGTCTCCGCCGAGGGATAGCAGATCTGCAATGACACCCCTTACACAGGAGTCCATGGATCGCTTCCTGACTGGAATACACTCTGAGATAGACTCCCCCAGAACAGACTTTAAAGCGTGCCTGCAGGAATTAGATTCGAGAGGTAACCGACCTAGGAAACTGAATTGATGACCTCGAACACACGGTGGATACACGCGCAGAAGTCCAGGAGATGATCTGGCACAGATTCCAAGCCCTGGAGGAGCACCATGAAGAGCTGCAAACCAAGCAGGAGGACATATAGAATCGTAGCAGACATAACAACATTTGCATCAGAGGTATGCCTTGAGGCGCAGAGGGAGATGATATCCTGGGATTCACCAGAGACACCCTCCAGGCAATCAGAGGTGATCTGGCCATCCCCCCGCCGAGAATGGATTAGGCACATTGAGTCCTCTCCAATGCTAATCACCAGAATAATGTGGCAGACATCCTCACTCGAGTCTACTATTTGTTATGATAAGGAAAACATGCGCATAGCTAGAGGGAAAGTGAAACTCCTCTTCCGAGATGTCACCATCCAGCTATATCAGGATCTCTCTGTCGTTACCCTCTAGAAGTGAAGATTTTCGACCAATTACAGACTGCCTGAAAGAACACAAAATCAAATATCAATGGGGGTCACCCTTTCAGTCTAATTTTCGATTGGGAAGGAAAGCAGAGATATGTGAGATCTCTACCAGAGACCAGTGCCATGCTGGGCCTAACCTTGGACTCCGGATGAGGGGGAACAGCCTAGTGGTGCACCTCGGAACACAAGGAACTACACCGAAATGGCAAACAATACACAAACCACTTGACCCCTGTGGTGGAAAAGACAGAACCCCGCTGAAGAAATGGCCAGTGTCATTTTCCACCTCCAAAGCATTAAACAAGAATAACCGCAGAAGTCAATAACCTCACCAACCACTTAAAGTTACAAAAACACACGCCACCCCAATCCACACTCATTTCAAGTGGGGCTAACAGAGGGACTGTGGGGAGAGGTCTGGCCTAAGACTCTATTATACTATCCACACAGCCTACTCTCCATTGGATCTCCCTCCAACGGGCCCACCCAGTACCATACTTTCTTAGTTCACCTGTTTAGAGGATCATCTCTCTAGTGGGACTGCAGTGTTAACTCACTTCACCGATGGATGACTCTCTAAGGACAGGCCCTGTTGGCCAGTTAGATTTCTTCTCAATATCCTTTTTCTGTTTATTTCTTTTCTCTGTAATTGTACACTCAGGAGGTGGCGGCGGCGTCTCCAATAATGCGACAGAGCACTTTACCCTTGCAATTTTCACCACAGGACAAAGGGAGCTGATATGGAGTTGAGACCTATACCCCCACGACAGTCTCCCTCCTACGCACATTTAAAATCATCTCACTGAAAGTTCGAGAGCTGACCTCTCCTAAAGTGATCTTCTTCTAAGAGGCCTATCTCCTTCATAGTGATCGCCACCACATGTGCCACCCTAAATACCCCAACCAATACTGGGCCTTACCTCAAACTAAAATGTCTGGAGTAGCAATCCTATGAAAGGCTCAAATCGCACAGAACCCCCTAAGTGTACACAGAGATGCTGAAGGCAGATACCTTTAGATTACGATTTTCACAGGGGAACACAAATCTCACATTCCTCAACATATACGTTGCTAACACTTCCCAGGACACTTACATTGGCACTATACTCCGATAGCAACTACAGCATTTCCAGGATGAGGTTGTGGTAGGAGGGAACTTTAACCTAGCATGGGACCCAGAATGGGACAGTAATGCCAACACATACCAGTGAACCAGGGCTATATCTGCCCTCCTTAAAAAAGAAACTACTGAATTTTGGACTGATCAATGCCTGGTGACACCTGCATCAGGAAACAAGATATTACTCGTTCTACATGTCCGTCAACCTACTCATACCTGGACTAGGCCCTCATCTCTCACTCACTCTTACTCGTACATTGGAGTCTGTCCAAATTTCAGATGCATCTATATCTGACCATGCCCACCTGGAGCTAACATGGAGAGAGAGTAATAACTCCCCGGGATCCTGACCTCATTGGGGCCTCAACCCCTATTCTTGAGGGACCTAGTACACAGGACCACCATTTTAGATGCAATCAAAGCATACTTTACACTTAACCATCCACGTGACATATTCCCCCACACCCTTTGGTATTCCATTCAAAGCTACCATTAGGGTACTATGATAATGATAAATATAGGCATAAATAAAGCCAGAGAGATGCAACTTATAGAGCACAATTTCACCTCCGAAATCACGTTGCTTGTAAAGCAAGATAAACAATGCCCGTCCAAACCCACACAAAGGAAACTGGCCATTCTGAGTGCACAATTAAAATTACATAGAACTAACCGGGCTAAACGTTTTCTACTAGATCTAGGCCAACACTTAACAGAAAAGGGTACAAGATAGGCAGTATTCTAGCCCGCAAAATTAGTTACATATACCCAAAACACACATACCGTCTGTCAAAACGCCCTCAAATAAATGGGCAACCTCAGAAAGGGGAAAATAGGCTACTTTTCATGCATTTTATCAAGCCCTCTAGAACAAGATAAACGAAAACCACAATACCATATTAGAAATCTTAAAGAAATGTGATTGGACACCTATCCCCCTATTATAGGGAATTGCTAAAGGCTCTTATAGATCCTGGAGAACTGAGACAGGCACTTAAATCCATGCCTCTGAGCAAATCTACAGGGCCACCTGGCCTCCTTATAGAGTTTTATAAAATGTTCCTATCCCCTTTTTAGATCACATGGTGGCCTTGTAAACTCTTGGTCACAACAGACTATCCTCACCCCTAACATGTGCGAGGCTAAAATAGCTCTTATTCCCAAACCAGGTAACGATCGATCCAGCTAACGGCCCTTCCTACCACCCTATTGCCCTCTCTAATGTAAATGCAAAATTGTACACAAAGGACCTAGCAACACGTCTAGACCCATTATTACCTGGCCTTATTGACCTGGACTGTGGAGGCTTCATCTGCAACCGTCAGGGAGCTGGCAATATCCGTCTTCAAGCCAATTTGATTGAAAAAGCTCACAAACATAGTATCCCTGCTTTATTAATAGCTTTAGATGCAGAAAAAGCGTTTGACCGGGTAAGCTGGGCATTCCTTCGAGCTGTATTGGACAAGATCCATCTTGGCCGCAAGATTATTGACCAAATCATTGCAGCATACATATCCCCAACCACGACTCTTTGGATTAGTGGTCAATGCACTAAGTCTATCAACCTGGCTAGGGGGTCCAGACAAGGATGTCCATTATCGCCATTTTTGCACTTCTAGTATCACCTTTGCCAATGCTGATCAGTCAAACGCAAGACATAAAAGGCAATCCATTTGGTGACCAAATGCACAGAATCAGTATCTTTGCTGACGATATTCTCCTAACAGTAACAAATCCCGACACATCCCTCCCAATCCTGACGCAGACACTAGAGGCATTTGAGCAAGTGTCCAGTTATAACCAACAAAGAAAAATGACTTGTCCTTAACCTGATGTCCCCCAGCCCAAATCGCACGTCACCAATCTCTAGCCCCCTTGCACCGGGCCACATTCTGTATATCATACCTCGATCTTAATATCATGAGACACCTGAATGGATGGACGAAAGCTATTGTAACCACTTTCGCAAAAACATCCTGCAGAACTTAAGAAGATGGCGCCCTATATACCTATTGTGGTTGGAAGACATAAACGTCATTAAAATGAATATCCTTTCTAGGATTTTATATCTTTTTCAATTCTTGCCTACCTCTGTCCTCCAGGCCGACATTATCTAACTTCAATCCAAACTACGATTTTTTATTTGGAGGGGGCAAAAAACCCTGCATATTTAATAAGATACTCATGCTTCTAAGAGAAAAGGGCTAACTGACATGCCCAAATCTACTAGATTACTACTGGGCTGCACACCGTTGATATGTATCAGAATGAGTGGCTAGAGAGAGCGAAAAACATTGGTTCCCCATAGATGTGATGTACCATGCCGACCGGTATGGCATCTGGCATGGTTGCCCTTCCACGCAAAACCGAAAAGTGCTTATATAGCTACTCCAACAAATGGTCCTTGCAATTTGGGACCAGATTGTGGTCAAAAAGGGGCTCACTACCTTCCCTTCCCTAAACACTCCTTTTGCAACAAATCCTAACTCCAACCCAGTCCTGGACCCACAATCCTTTCCTGAATGGTCTGAAGGAGAATGCAGAACTCAATGCGACCTACTTCAAGGGGAAACTATTAAATCCTTTGATCAATGTAAATAGGACTACAAGCTGTCAAAGAAAAGCTGTCTCCAATACCGCCAATTGAGACTCTGGGCACTGCACCGTTTGAATATTACAGCCGCACCTCGTCCACTCACTCACTTTGAAAAGCTAGTCCGCATGTTTACTGGCACAAAAAGAACTTATTTTTTTAACACACCGAGTCCTGCAGATTTGTAAACCAAATACTCTACACCCATTTAAAAAATGATGGGAGGGGGACTTGCAGGCGGAAATACTGACCAAAGCTTAGGAACAAGTATGGTGAGACATCCCTAAGATGCTCAGAAGCATTCCTCAAAGAGAATCAGCGTGTAAAGTAATGTAACAGTGGAACATGACTCCAGTGAGATTAATTCGAATATTTCCAACAACAGCAACTACTTGCTGGAGATGCAATTAGGAACCCAGTAGTTTCCTACATATATGGTGGGCCTGTGCTCTCATATAAACATTTTGGAAAGAAATACTGGGACACATCATGGGGACAGTGGGATACCCAATACCCACTGACCTCCAATCTTGATTTTGGGAGTAAAACCGGTGATTCTGAAAGGCATGATAGATGGAGACTGGTGACTTATTCAACATATGACTGAGGCAGCTAAACAACTTATTGCCCTTTACTGGAAGAGGACTTACACCCCCGACCCCAAGTACACTCTGGTTCCATGGGAAGTGGTAAACTCTAACAATGGAACAAATGACACATAAATTAAATCATTCTGATAAACAATTTACTGGCAGATGGCAACCCCTCATAGATTATATATCATGCCTAGAATTACTTTGCTTTACCCCTCAGAAACTTGGAACACTACAGCTAGTCAAGGAGTATATAGACTCACCATCCTCCACTGACGTGAAAACATGTCCCCTCCTCGACACTCGCTATCAATCATGAGATGTTCATTAGCCCTATCACCAGCTGCCGACCGTGGACTCTCCCTGACAGCAGTATGGTGGATTTGGCCAAATCTATAGTGCCACAGGTGCTTTTCCCTAAGGACATGCTCTTGAGGAGACATGGGACGCTCCATCTTATATTGTAGCCCCTACATCACACTACACCTGCTAATCTTCCTCATTTCTTCTTCCTTCCATTCTCTTCCCTTCTGCCTTCTGCCTTCACGGTCTTCTTAGATTTAATACAGTTTTTTCTGGGGCATGCAGGGGGTGAGAGAGGAAGTGGGATATTATAATTTTTTGGTTGAGACCCAGCTTATAAACTGCTCGGAAGATGTAATGTAATCATCTGATGTAATGAGACATAAACCCACGCTGTGTTGTGAAGTGGACTCACCCATGGTGTATTTTGTTTTGAAAACTTTCAATAAAAAGATTTGGTAAAAAAAAGAACATCTCCATCTATTCTCCAGTCCAACTTTTCTCTGTTGTTGTCATCTTTAAATGATAACCTAATGGTTGTGTAGCTCTCATTAAAGATGGATTCACTTTCTCCCTACAGTAGATTTTTTGCTATAATTTCTACGTCTGCTTTGTCAGCACTCTTGGTGGTCAAATTCTGCTTTATTATTGTTCCTGTTTGTGTCTTGAAACTCCCTGATCTTATGATTCTGTTGTGTCTCTAGGCAAGGATGAACCTTCGCTTTAATTTCTTCTACAGAGGCCAGCTCTCTCCACTTCTCACCTTCATTGTCTGGTTACAAAAGAACTGCGGTCACTCAGCGTCTGGCAGGGCTACATAAGAAGCCCATAGGGGGAAAAAACCTTGTTATTAGACATGACACTGGTGTCTTGATAGTCAGGCAGTGTAATTAACTTGTGTAATGTTTTAATAGAGGTACTATAAGCTGGCCCTAAAATCCACAGGTTGTGAGGAGCATTACATACTACTTCACAACGCGACTTTCATAGTGTGAGAGCTAGCAAGCTCTGACAGAAATGTTCCTGGCCATTGGTTTCTTTGGTTTCTTTGGTCTTCTGCCTATTGGGCAAAACCTACTAGTGGACATCAATGAATGATGCATTTATCTTGATGCACTGGCTGTGCTAACTATTGCAGAGGAGATGTCAAAATTCCCCTTGACAAAATATTCACCATGTAATCCCTGAAGTTATTGAATTGAGCAATGCCCTCTTACCCATCACTGAAAACGTCTCTGGACAACAATTCATGACGTTTGCTGAATACAAGAGATACCAGCATCCCAAGATAGCACCCTCTGGCCACAAGCCAATGGCACAGTACAGTGGTTCCTGGGCAGTCTCTAAAAGGTCATCCAGATAACCCAGCTCACTCTTACTAACAAGTACTTTGTTGTGATGCCCCTCACATTATCAGTAGCAAATCTCCAGCCAAGCTGATGTTTCGAAGAAAAATGAGAACCTGTTTCAAATTAAAGAAAGGTTCTCTCCTGCTCCTAATCCCAAAAGGATCTGGCGTAAAGAGCTTAAGCACATCTTTGCACCGAGGAATTAGGGGGAGGCGCCAGGAAGTTGCCACATGACACACTTTAGCGAGCAAGTAAGCACAGTTGAATTTACATCTGGCTGGCTTCTCACTTCTAAGCAGACATCCCATCCTGTGGGTGGGGAATGCCACCTTTGTCTAACCTTCTCCCTTTCCTAGGTTTGCTCCATGGATCCAAACTATCTAGGATAACAAAGGGCAGGCAGGCCTAGGTGTGAGCCTCATTTGTCAGTGGCAGGGCAGGTAGCCCTTAGAAGTCAAGAAGGGGGTGGACATTGTCCTGAGGCTACCCTTTTAAGCTCAGGAAGGCAGAGGACACCCCCCAGGACATCCTTCTCAGGAGAAGAACATCCTGCCCCACACCTAGGGCCCTTTGGTCCCTACATCTGGAACGAATACACAACACACCACAGGAGAGACATTCACAGTCATGTGACCCTGGATGTGCCTGGAAAGGCACATTTGGTTTAGGCAGACCTTTTAAAAGTGCCATTTTCAGAATAATAACTTAAATTCCGACTTTACCATTAAAGAGGATTTTAAATTACAATTCAGATGACTAGAAGAAGCATTTCTCTTACAGGTCCCAAACTGAAGCCACTTATTGAGTGTTATAAGATAACCCAGTGTTAGTCCATGGGAGAGATAGCCTTAGAACAGCGAAAAACGACTTTAGAAGTTTTTCACTGTCAGGACACGTAAAACCTATATAAACATGTCCTACGTTTTAAATACCATACACCCTGCACTATGAGTGGTTAGGACCTACCTTAGAGGTGACGTATACGTGTTAAAAAGGAAGGTTTAGATCTGGAAAACGGTTTATTTTGCCAAGTCGAAATGGCAGTTTAAAACTGGCACTACAGGCTGCCGTGGCAGGCCTGAGACATGTTTCACGGGGCTACTTTAGTGGGTGGCACAATGAGTGCTGCCGCTCACAAGTAGCATTTAATTTACAGGCCCTGGACACAAATAGTGGAGGTAGTACGATTTACTAGGGGCTAATAAGTAAATTAAATTTACCAATTAGGTGGAGGTCAATTTTACCATGTTTTCTAGGGAGAGCACCAGCACTTTACCACTGATTAGAAGGAGTATAGTGCACAGAGTCCTAAAAACCAACAAAAAAGGTTTCAGCAAACAAAGGCAAAAATCTGGGCTGACTCTGCAGAAAGGAGCCGGTCCTGCGTAGAAAGCCGTATGACTTTCACTTGTACCTGGCATAGCTTTTCAGGTGTACTCCTGGAAATATTTGTGAACTGAAAAAATTTGAAAAAATCTGAACCTGTGTATTCTTTCTTTGTTTGTGAAGCGGGCTCAAGAAGTACAGTTGTTTTTCTCCAGTATTTTCAAAGTAAAACTTAGGGGGAAACGTCTTAGCTTTTTTCATAGAGCACCATGTAGGCACTAAAACTAGCTTAAGCAACTCCTCTAAGACTACTCAAACATAAATTATTTTTAGCATCGAATGATGCTCTTTTCCTGAGTTCAGGCTCCTCAGCGAAGGGAACCCAAGGGTGCCATGAATGTGATGTGAATACCGGTCTGGACGTGGCTGCTATTCTGTCATTCTTCCAGTGTCGTCACCTACGTCAGCCCACGCCTTTCTACACTTGTTTACTAGAAGGCATGAGATAGCAATGGAAGGTACGACATGCTTTGCTTAAACGTGATTCAGTAGACCCCTATATGTACTGCAGCTTGTAAATATGGAAATCAATAGGTTTTTCTCACAGCTGACCCAGAAATACTTGACATTAAAGGTATTCCCAGTTTTTGAGAGAAACCCTATTTCCCTATTTCTATTCTTCCAATGTTCTTTACAGTTTTATGTTGCTATTTTAGGTACCCTGTTGTTTTAAATACTTCCCCCAATGGCAAACTAAAGATAGTCAATGAGGACTTGCTCCATTTTTTGTTCCTCACCTGTGGGTCTCTAACAATTGAAGAAGGCACCCATTTTCTTCATTGGCGGCTCTGGTGATTTGAAGTTGATTATAAACAAAACTTGTTCTTAAAGTGATTGAACATGCAAATCAATTCTGCTAATGTGATAGTGATATTAAATAACTTCTATACTATGACTGCTGATGCTTCACTGATTAACTGTCGTTCATGTTTTTTGCCAGTTCTAGCATATGTGTACTCAGTCTGTCAGTCTTTCTCTTACGCTGCAACTCAGGTGCTCAATAGTCCCCATTTTAGATTTTACATGCAAGCAACTGTTACCTGGCTGTTGTCCAAAACTTATTGATGGACAAAACCAATATCTACAGTGGGCTGTGTGCGAGACCATTGCTTACTATTGTGTATCTTTTCTGAAACTTACATCTGCTTGCTTCATATTTTGTGGCTTTCCTTCCCCTTCTTGTGTACATCCCACCCCTAGAACAAGGTTTTTTTTTAATAGAACATTTTATAGATTTTCATAAGAACAGAAAGCAGGCAGTCAACCAGATTTGAGGCATGGCAGCTCCCATGTTAATAGTATACAATTCACAAACTTTGCAAGTCAGTAGGCTTGAATACATTTACTAATCTTTCCTCGTGTCTCTGCGGCCACAAACGTCACCATTCGCAGACCAGGGCTAAAGCACATGAATCTAGCATGATCCCTCGAAATTGACACCATTCCTTCCAAATTTAGTACTGTTTCTGCAGGCTCCCGCTAGCTAAATAAACATGGTACTCAAAGCACATACAGTAATCCAGTACTGTTCTCCATCCCTACAGTGGTGGGATTGGGGAATATCTGTCCCTCTCGAATGCCCGCCAATATCTCTTTTGAAAGGAGGAGGTCTAGCCACAATAATGCCATTTTGTATCTGTTTGAGTCCAGATGGTCATCTTGGGTTCTACAGGCAATTTTCAACCTAAGACCTGACTCAAAGAGGAGAAAGCACTCCCTCCAGAAACTGACAATTACCTTGCAACATGTATACCAAACAAAAGGGACAAGGGGGCAAGTTTAACGAGGTCCAGCATACATGCCCCACAGAGACAGTAAGCAAAGAGGGTATGAAGTTCCTCAGGGTCTGAGTAAAAGAATGTGGGAGTGTAGGTGAAGATGACACCCAGGATTGGTCGTCTCACCTGAAGTAGAAAACAAGGGGGGAATTCCCTTGTCGGAACTAGGGCTCTCACACACCTAGCAAGCTAGGTGTCATGCTTCATCATATGAGCCTGCCCCTCGTCCGGTCGGCGGTGCAATACCTGGACGGGCACCCAGTACGGGGCTCTTTGGCGGGGATCTTTTGTTCCTGCCGTTGGGTGCAGTGGGGGTGAGGGGCCTAGTGTGTGTGTAGATGTGCAGTGCGTGGATTAAAACAGGTCAGTTAGTCCTAGTATTGTTTTATTCTGGGAGGTAAACTGCCTGAGTAAAAACAGGGAGAGTGGCTATGAACTAGCTGAAAGATTTCTAGCTATATATGCTCTACTCTACTGGTCAACATGTTTCATGCTCTTTGCGTCAGAAGGATCAAGGCATTTCATCAGGACCAAAAATAACTATCTACACGACATGATAAGTGAAAAACCTACATACCATGTAATCAAGTAGGTGCCCCAAGATGCTGACTAGGATTGCCTGCAACGGAGTCCGGCGGTCAAAATGGACCCCAATGTGTGTCCCACACTCGTGGAGCGCTCGTACCTGACCTACCCTGCCGGCGGCGGCAGGGTAGGTCAGGTACGAGCGCTCCACGAGTGTGGGACACACATTGGTGTCCATTTTGACCGCCGGACTCCGTTGCAGGCAATCCTAGTCAGCATCTTGGGGCACCTACTTGATTACATGGTATGTAGGTCTGCATGTTAAACATCGTGGGGAGGATAGCACTGAACTTCCACAGTCTATCACAGGTGAGGTAAGTCCAAAGCAGATATTTTAAGTGGATAAATCGAAAGTGGGAGGTGATGGCCAGCTCTCTGAGGATGCCCACGCCCCCCTCCTGTCCTCATCTAAGAGGTGTCGCAGATCTTGTTCTCAAGCGCAACACAACTGGTCAAAGGAGTTTATGGTATTTATAACTAAAGTGTAATACATTTGTGTTATCTTATGTTCCTTCAGTTCATCTATCAATAATTTTGGCTCCAGTGGACTAAAATCTGGGAGTTCCTCCAGGTCAGTATCATAAGGAGTGAGCGCATGGTGGAGCTGAAGGTAGCAGAAAAATTGACTACGATGAATGTCATATTCTTCTTGCAAGTCGCCAAATGATTTCATCACTATGCCTGTCATTACATCTCCCAGCCGGGGGATTCCTGTAGTATCCCACTGCTTAAAACCCCATAAATGGCAACTTGGCTGAGTCTCCCTCCGAACCACAGTGTTGTTTCTTTCGTCAATTGTTACCTCCATCCCAAGTCCCTGTTTATCGTCTTCCAAATTTTGAATACTAATTGAGTGGCTGGGGCGTAAAGAAGAATTCATTGCACCTCTACAGAGTAGGTGTAATATTTGAAGTTCCTGCATTGCTCATTTGGAGCAGACCACTTTTTACCTTCCTTTTGATTGGATGGCTTGATCCTTTCACTGCTCACAGTCAGGGATCTACTTTTTCCTTTATCTTGCAGCACTGCAATCAGGTGCTTGTGTTTTGTTGCCCTCTCTCCTGTGCTGCTTCCTGACAAAAATACCCCTGCATACTCTCCATGTTGTTCTCCTCAGTTAGCCAGCTTCTCCATTGCTTACCCCCGCAATACTCCAGCTGCTTCTGTACTTGCCTGCATTTACCCCACCGCCTCCCCACCGTTGCTCTCCCTCTCCCTGCCTCAATCGTAAGAACAAAAGCAATATTGATTTGTTTTACTTAGATCCCGCCAACCACTATTTACTGGCGGGCCACTTTCTTATAATAAAAATGCTCTTTGGCAAACGTTGTCTAGGTTACCACTCCGAAATGGGTGTCCGCCATCTTGGAACAGTAAATTTAACACAAATTAAAATGGCCCCTTAGTCATTATACATCTGCGTATGCATGGTGAAGCTGGGACTCATCATAGCATCATGACGCATACGTGCTTATGTGTATTGACGCATGCGCCCATATGTATCATTGCACCTTTTTTATTTTTGCTGGTGCTATTGAGCATCGGCAATAACAGTTATTTTGTTGTTTTTGCCAGTCCTGAATAGCTTTGGCAAGAAAGCATTAGCAAAGCCAATAACTCGAAAAAGTGAGAACTATTAGCTTTGCCAGAGCTTGTTTTAATATTGTTTTTGGTTGTTTCATTGAGCGTTTTCCTTCCTGGGTTATATATACTGAGGCTCCCATATCATTTCACCTGATAGACTTGACACAAAGAATTTGTGAACACAAATATCTTGCAGACATGCATATAAAAAAGTTGGTTAATCCTGTAGTAGCCCTTGACGTGACTGCAAATTGTTATTACTCATAATTAAAAAAAAGTTGTCCAGTGCATTTTAGCCTTGTGCATATCATGTCTCCATTTGTTTTTTTTTTAGTGCAGACAAAGTTAAATTCATGCAAGGCTGTGAAAGTTCCTTCTCCAGCTGGAAGTTCTCTGGAGGGTTCCGAACATGGGTCAAGATGTCCCTGGTGAAAACGACAGAAGAAGACGGCACCAACTCTGTTGAATTCAGACAGGAGGTAGGCTCAAAAGTTCTTTCCAAGCCTGATAATTCTTTGTTTCTTGGGTCAGATGTACAGCCTCCCGCGTGGATGTTGACTGATGAATGCGAGGAGGTAGATGTGAATTCCACTTAAGATGCAAGATGAATTCTGATATTGATAAAGTTTTAAGTGACACACAGACACATGCAGGGTACGTAAGTAGAAAATGATGGCAGATAATCATCATAAGGCCCATGTAGTCTTCCCAGTCCCGCACATTCTTTAATACCATAGACCTCACCAAGGCCCTGATTGAAAGTAATGTGGAATTCCCTCCCCACACCTGGAAGTCCTGATAGCAGAGATAACTCTAGGATGTGGCAGGAACTGGGCCATTATGTCTGAATCAGGATTACCTCCAAGCTCTGCTTCTGAGCCAAAGTCTCTCTCTTACTTTGCTCTTACACCAGTATTACTCTACTTCTTCTATAGCTGGCTTTTAATATGTTTTTTGCACTTTCATTCCACCACCAATGCTTGAAGACAGTCCCCTGTATTAATTATCCTTTTTGCGAAGAATGTCCATGTGTTAATCCTTATCCTCCCCCTGACAACATGATCTCTTTATTTCTAACCCCCCCATATCTGCAATAGGACAGCTCCTTTGTTTCATGTATGTGGTATGCGGATCTCTCCATCTTCTCTTCATGGCTCATATCATGTAAGGTTGTGCATCTCTTTTAGTGGATTGCTGGTGCAGAATTTACACTGGCTTTGGTAGCCGCACTGTACTTTCCCTAATATTTCCTCACCACAGTTGAGCTGTTGCACCCTCACTTACTACAGTACTCCTGCTGGAGTCTCACCAGTGGTCTGCACTGGGGTAAAACAACTTTTTTCCAGGACTATGTTAAAATGAAGAATGTGACAATAAAGAAAATCTTGATGTGTAACCTTTAATTAAGAAACCATCACAACACATTTTTCGATTTGTATTAGGTCAATTTTAAAGAGAAACCATAATAAAGAATACCCTAATCCTCTCCATAGCTCTTATCCTAACCCTATTTACGCTAACTCTTATCCTAAACCATACCTTTACTCTTATCCTTCCCGTACCAGTAGTCCTTAACCTTAGACTCTTTCACTTACCCTAATCTTTTCACCAACTCTGACGAATCCTACCTTTACTCCTAGTTTACCACCAAATGTTATTCTGTTCCTAACCCTAATACCACCTCTAATCCTAACCATGGTTTTGTAACCTTTATCCAATATATAATTTCAGTTATAATCCTATTTAAAATAATGTGACCTTTCTTTTGTAAAAAATTTACATCTCTTCAATGCTATTTAGTTTTTTCTTTGTTATTACCTTTCTTCATTATGGAATTTCTTCATTTTGAATTTGTGGGTATTTTATTTCTATATTATCGTGTCTACATTTCTGCAATGCCTCTTTCCACAGGTCCTTTTGACTGCCTTGGGACCTCTTCCACTCCCCCATGGACACTTCCTGTGCCCCTTGACTCCTTTTACTTCCACATAAGTTCTTTCACTGTATAATTAAATATTTCACTGACTCAGAAACTATTTACTGAGCACATGATTTATGTCATTGCCAAAGAGCCACCAAGTTTTAGGGAGAAGAGACAAATAACAAAAGGCAAGAAAAAACATCAATGGGGGTAATGAGCACAACACAAGAAACAAAAAATAGGAGAACAACAACAACAAAAAATTAGGAAAAATTACAGATAAAAAGGAATACCACACCAACCAATAGGTAGTTAAAGAAATATAAAATAGTGAGAAAGAAAAAAAGCAAAATGTAGTCCTGAATATATATGCAATTCAACGAAAATCTAAAAGTTAGAAAATACTAATAGCAAGAAAAAAAGCAGTCATCATGAAAGAAGCAGTAGGCACGAATAAAATCAAAAGCAATACGAAATAAAACAATAAAGAAGTAATACCGGACAGTGAACTGAAGTCCGAAAAGGGCAATGATGAAGAATAAAAGGGACGTACAGGACCTGTAGTGGATGAAATATGGTTATAATGCATTTTTTGAAAAGCGCCCATATAAAGAGGTGAAATAGCAAAATAAAGAGAAATACATCAAAACAGTGTTAGATTTGAATCTTCTTTTTAGGGTGGGCTACTTGTCAATTATTGTCCTATCTCCTCTCTCCGCCTTCCTCCCTGTGATCACAGTAAGTCCTAAAAAGGTGAGAGGCGATCTGGCACAGCCAGGTATTCATCTGTAACTCGTGTCGATTTGCTCTACGTCACTGCGCTTTGTCTACATCATCTAGTGATCGTACCACAGGACATCGAAACTTCTAAAGGCTCCGTCCACCCAATTCCCAAGTGTAGGAGAAGGGTGGGGCTGGCATTGCATGCCCTCTTGTCACACACTGTGCATAAGTAAAGCAGAAGGTACTTGCCTGCCGATTTAGCTTGCATTAGCTTTCATGAGCCACGTTTGGGGAAGAACTGGACTTGCTGACATCATCAGCGGACCCCAGATCTTGACCCACATGGGCCTGGGAACACATTTCCCTCTTCAAGCAAAATAATTTCAAGAAAATAGGATTTAATTTCCAAACCCTAATTTAGGGGTACAAGTTAAATCCTATACATCAGTGCTCCTTATGTGTATGGGTGTACAGGGATGCACAATACTAGCAGGAGATATATTTGTCCACTGTCTGTAGTTTGGATACCCCTTGGGTTTATGGGAGAATTTCTCGCTCTGGTTAAATACTGCTTTAGATATCGTAGCACCAACCACCGATAAAAATCCAAATGGGAGAAAAAAGTCACAGCCATGGTATAATGAGAAGCTCAGGCTATCCAGGCAGGATTGCCGCAGGCAAGAGCAAAGATGGAGAAAAAATTATGAGTCAGAAGAAAGGATCATCTATAAAGCTAAACTAGCAAAGCATAAAGAGAGCATTCTAACAGCAAAGACCATCTATTTCACAGAGCATATAAAAGCCGCCTTTGATTCTAATAAAACGCTCCTTTCCGTGATAAAGAAACTGGTTACAGCTACCAGTACTAATCATGTTGGGATAAACCAAGATTTTTGCGACACGTTAGCCAGTTTCTTTCAGGAGAAGGTCGTAAACATTTACAATAAATTTGCAGCACACAAAAGAGTTAACCATCGAGCCGAACAGATGATAACCAATCTAGAGGACAGAAGGAGTTTCTCCACTTTCATGGCCCCTCCAGAGGAACAACTTAGAGACCTAATTCTGTCAATTAAATCTGGCTCACCATATGATCCCTGCCCGCCCAGTATAATGCATATGCTGCCCGCCCAAGTGGCAAAAAATGTAGGATTCATCATTAACCAGATGTTCACAAGTGGGACCTTCCCCGATCAGTGGAAACTTGATTCTATTCTCCCACTTCTGAAGAAAGACAATCTGGACTCCGCAGACCCGAGCAATTACCGGCCTATTTCGAGGCTCCCTTTTGCTGCCAAATTGGCTGAGAAGATCATGAACCAACAAATTTCAAAATATATAGAAGAGAACTCATTGTTAGATGATACACAACACGGATTTAGGAAACACCATAGCACAGAATCAGCACTAATTGTGGCAACAGAAGACATTCGTGACATTCTTGATGGAGGGGGGATGGCGGCATTGGTGCTGCTAGACCTCTCCGCAGCCTTTGATACGGTCGGCCATGAGATCTTGGTCGACCGGCTCCAGGATTTGGGGTTAAAAGGAACGGCTATGGATCTCCTAAAATCATTTTTAACGAACCGACAACAAAACGTGGCAATGGGCAACTGTGTCTCCAGGCAATTTTCCCTGCCATGCGGAGTACCACAGGGATCAGCATTGAACCCTACACTCTTTAATCTATATGTTACGCCACTGGCGTCGATTATCAAAAACGCGGGCTTTACCCTGGCCTCATATGCTGATGACACCCAAATTGTGGTGTCTCTAACTAACAGGGGGAAAAACGCTGATGGAGCATTTAGCTCATGCATGAAGAAGGTGAGCAACTGGATGGATTGTAATTGTCTGAAGTTGAATGCCTCAAAAACCAAGGTTATCATCTTCGGCAAAAACCCTCTCTCTGGACACCTGAATGGTGGCCGCCGGAGCTAGACACACTGCGCACACCCTCGACTAAGGTAAAAAACCTGGGAGTTGTACTGGACAATGAGTTAAAATTTAAAGAGCAAGTTAATAAAATAACATCTGTTTCTTTTTGCTACATAAGGATGTTAAAAAATTTTTTAAATACCTACCCCCGATCTTTTAAAAACAGTGACCATGGCTTTGGTCCTCACACGGATAGATTACTGTAATAGTCTCTATCTCACCCTGACATCAGGCCTTTTGAACACACTCCAGATTCTGCAGAACGCAGCAGCTCGATTCATTTTTAAAATACCTAAACATGAATCAGCAAGAGAAGCCATCAAAAAACTACACTGGTTGCCAGTCAGACAACGGTGCAAGTTTAAAGCCCTCTGCTTGGCGTATAAGTCTTTGCATGGACTAGGGCCTGACCGGTTTATGGAAAGATTTAAATGGTATATACCGGCAAGAACATTGCGCTCAGGCTCAGCCAGGAACATGGTGGTCCCCCCATTTAAAAAGGCCACATGGGGGGGGGAGAAGCATTTATAGGGCAACAGCAATGCTTTGGAAAGACCTGCCACTTTCTTTAAAAACAGCCACCTCTCTTCTCAGTTTCAGGAAGACACTAAAAACGTGGCTTTTCACACAGGATAGGTAAAGCCTTCTCGCTCCCGTTTACGACAGTGTTCAGCTCAGCTGCCTTTTTGATTAGAAGACTACAGCGCCAAGACGCCTCTGGGCATAAGCTGCACTTTATAAATTTACATTTACATTACATTACATTACAGGGCTGAACAAGGCCAGCAGGAGATATATTTGCCCCCTGTCCCTATTATGGCTTCTTTTACTCAGTGCCTGTGCTAGGTCAAGATGTGCAGAGGGGAAGTGACTACATGGAGAGTACGGAAAATGGCACATTGTGAATGAGGGATGTATCCAGTTGAGCGCCCTCCATTCCCCTTGGTAAGTTATGAATAGGGCCACTGAAATAACTAAATTATGCGACAAAAAAGGCAAACTATGCAGCGTAATGCGGAGCAATTTGTGGCAGTATTACTTCATTATTTTGTCGATTTTACCCATGTTAGCACTGTCTGGGCAAAGGCTTCACATCCTTACTATCAGTTTAAGACCTGAGTACAGCAGTCAGCATATGAAAGGTGCCTCGTCAGCCTTAGCCAAGGAACTGCCATTGTGCAGCAACACGTGTTGCTGCATTTCTAGTAACTGTTGATGTCTTTGACCTAGAATTTATTTTTTTGCCAAAATCTGCAAATTATGCAGCAGATGATTATTTAAATCAAAAATGCAAACCCATTTAGTGCTTGGATGCACCCTTAAGTCCTTCTCTGATCTACAAACAGAATACGACATGCCCCATACGCAATTCTATCGCTATCTCCAATTTAGACATGCCTTTACCCCATACTTGTCCCACTTGACGGAAATCCCCGAATTTAACCCCATTGAAGCAAAGGTTTTTATGGGTGATCTAGGAGACCACAAGATTACTAAAATCTACTGCACACTTATTAACAACACCCGCACCCCGTTGTCTAAAACTAGAGAGTCATGGCAGACAGATCTGTGTCCCCTGGAGGAGGATGACTGGGTGGAGGCTCTGGAGTCCCCACGCAGCGCAGCCATTGCGGCTCGCCTGCGCCTCATTCAGTGCAAATACCTGCATAGAGCCTATTACACCAGACATAGACTATGGCGTGCCGGACTCATCGCATCCCCACATTGTCTGCGCTGCAAATCCCAAGAGGGTACATTCCTTCATACTGTGTGGTCATGCCCCACATTATCTAAGTTCTGGAAGGGGGTGTTTACATGCATGTCTTGGGGTGGATCATCACCCCCTCACCTTGACTTGCTCTACTACACATTACGGAAGATATAGGTGGGAATAGGTACAAGCGACACCTCTTATTCTTGGGTCTTACACTAGCCAAACGGGATATTGCCCGGGTCTGGAAAGAAGAATCCCCGCCATCGCTTGGAGTATGGAAGAAAGGTCTAGATTTTTGCATGGGCTTGGAGCTCCCGGTCTTTGAGGCGAGGGGCTGCCCCCGTAAACATTACAAAATCTGGAAAAGATGGGCCGACTATAGAGGCCTATATCTCGAGCCTCCCACCCCCCCCCCCCCGTCCGATGCTGAAGAACCACTACTATGATACTTATGGATTGGCATATATGTAGAATTGCACTCTTCTTGAATGTAGATGACAGGACCATTTTTTCTCTATTTGAGGCTTTTCTGCTTCCTAAAAAGTAGGCAATGTGGTACAAATGTTCTTTTGTTCTTTCTTTTTTCTTTTCCCTTCTTCCTTTTCTTTCGGGTTCTTTTTTTCTCCTGCTCTTCTTTTTTGTGGCTATTAATCTTTCTTGCGATATATTCTGTTTGGAACTAATTCGCTACTATTGTTCACAATGTTGCTTCATCTGTTTGTTATCACTGCTATATGTACGGAGTGCTCTTCAAGACTCCGGTGTTGTAACAGATGTCAACAATAAAATATGTTGTGAGAAAAAAAAATGCAAACCCATTATTATGCTGAAAACTCCACAGCCGCAGACACTCAAAATTCCAGTAGAGTGGATTGGGATTGGGATAAGATGCATTTATAAGGACCCCAGTAAACCATGGAATGTTCTCTACTTCTAGAACATTTGTATATTTTTCTCCTAATCTTTTTAACAATGTGACATGAACAGTTGACCACCTGCTTCTTACATGCTAATATTCTTGCAAATAAAAATATATCTTCACTTAAATGGAGTTTTGTTGAAAGCTTAGGTGTAGGGAATATGTGAATGTAAGTTTTTGTTGCCATCCTTTAGAAAAACACATTTTAACTACACTGTGTTGTTATCCAACCAAGCTGACTATTTTTGGGAAATGGGTCATCTGAAGCCCACAAGTGTCCGTACCACTACGAGCTACATTCCGTACTGAAAATATTAAAGTATAATGGTCAAGGTATCGAAATAAAGAGTGAAGTTGCGTTTGTGGATGCAAGCTGAAGCAAATAAGATGTAAAATACGAATATCTGCTTACTGAAATAATAAATGCTTATGCAAGAAGATGTCACATCTGTGACACCGACGCATATTGCCACAACTACCTGTTTTGTTATTTTCTCTCCACAGACCAGCGTGGTTAACTACATTGACCGCAGACCTACTCCATCACAAAGCGACCAGTTGTTCTTTGTGGTATTTGAGTGGAAAGATCCTTTCATTCAGGAAGTTCGGGATGTGAGTAGACTTCCTTATTCATTTTCATTCAGCCCAATGCTTCTGACGTCAAAACGCTAGTTGGTTGCCAAATACTTAAAGTCTTCTACTTCTGTCCATGTTTGATTTTGAACAGATGCTGTGGCTGTACCATTGTGTAGGAGAAAAAAATACGTTTTATTTTTCTTTCAAGAAATTCTGGCAAAATGTTTCAGCAGTTTACCCCGTCCCTCTCTAAATGTACTAATCATGGCTAAGTCATAGATGCCATATCAGAGACTGAATCTGTCCCATCACTTGATGAGATACTAGCTTCAGATCAGAACTTCATCCCATCCCCAAGTCATGATGAGACACCAAACCCAGATCAGAGCTCCTGCCTGCTGTGTCACATGATGGGACAAAGGCATCATCTCTGAGCTTTAGCCAACCTCCTCATATGATGAGACACAGATGTGACATCACAGATTTAAGCACCCCCTTTCACACCATGATTATGAGTCAAGCAGAGTGGTATCTCTGGTGTGGGGGAGGCGAGGTGGGCAGGGGTGGAGTGGGGTGGGTGAGGGGAGGGTAAGT
This sequence comes from Calotriton arnoldi, assembly GCA_963921515.1. NCBI lineage: Eukaryota > Metazoa > Chordata > Amphibia > Caudata > Salamandridae > Calotriton > Calotriton arnoldi. The sequence continues at coordinate 107,522 of CAWUFW010005019.1, forward strand.
AAGATGCTGCTTCTCCTTATTCTAACTAGGCAGGTGTTTCTGCACCCAGACTTGACAGGTTGCCCTTTAATTCCAAGCGCTAGACCCAGTTTTAACGGGTGTCAATGGGAACCCAGTAATAGCTGCAGGAGGAGACATGAGAGCAGGCAGAGATGCAGTACGGTCCCCGCTTGACCTCTGGAAAGATCACTGTGGAGCTGATAGCGCGCCTCCAGACTCCCCATGTGCTCTGGCTCCCAACCCCTGCTCCCTCCCCATTCCCAATGCTTGTACGAGCCTAAACCCTCGACTGCCTCCTACCCACCCTCCCTCTCTCTCTAACAGCTCACACCATCATCTCTGTCCCACAGCAGCAGTGCTGCTTGTGAGCGCAGCAGCCTGATACCACAGCCCAGGCTACAGGCTGAAGCTTGGAGCTGGTTCCGGCCCCACCTGACCCCATTCAGCACCAGGAGGCTGCAGAAAATGCTCTCCTAGCCACTGAGGTGCACCCCCAAACATCCTGCAACCCCCTGGTTCTGCAATCCATCCCATAACCTGCATCCCTTGCTCCCATTTGCCCCTGCCACATATCAAATGGCAAATCGGAAAATTTAATAGGTCGTAATAAAGATCACTGTGGAATTAGACCCAGGGAAACTGGGTCTGCATTGTTATTTCTTATTCTGGCATGTTTAACTTGTAATTGGACAGGGCAGGGGCAGAATTACTGATGGGAAACAATCTTTTCGGACACAGGAATTCAAGTCCCCTAGCACCGCCTTACACAAAAGGCAAAGAAGGGCCGCCGACTTCGTCCAGCACAAGGGTAACTACCCGATCAACGCAGTAGCTGTTCCTTACACCTCGCTCAGGGAATCCATTCGATAAGATTTCCCCTGGGCCTCGCTCGATGGTCCTCTCTTCCTCACAGCAGGGACATCTTAAGGATTTTGGGGGCCCTGGGCCAAACATATTTTGGGGCCCCCTGTTAACAGCTTTGAAATTATGATCCAATTTGAGCCCCTGTTTCCCACGCCGTTTCCACTTCCTCAGCTGCGTTAGCGATCCAGTTTGCATCATAGGCATTAGCCTATATATTCCCGATGTAAACGAACGCGCGCAGCTGACAGCAGTAGGATTTAGTGTTTCCTGTCCTGCTACTAGGTTTTTAATACTTTTTAAATTGTATCTGTGTGGCTGAATTACTCTGTGCTTTTTAACAGTTTCTCCTACCTATGCGCACTTGCACTTTACTTTATTCTGCTTGCCTACACCTCCTTAGCTGCTCCGATTCGCATCTCGCTTTTCCTCCAGTCCTGGTCCGCCGCGGCTGATACACCGATTGTGCAGAGGGCTGGGGCTACTATCAGGCTCCTCACTTCCGCCCACGGTTTCCGCTTCCTCAGCTGCGTTAGCGATCCAGTTTGCATCATAGGCATTAGCCTATATATTCCCCGATGCAAACGGACGTGCGCAGCGGGCGCGCCACTGGCGTGCCAAAGGCAAGCCCGTCTGCGCCCGTCAGTGTCCGGCTCCGGCCATGCTGCCCAGTACACCTCCGGTGAGTTTCTTCCACTGTATTACAATAGGGAAACCTGCTTAGCCTTAGGCGGCTACCATTATGATCCGAGCTTGGAGGTAGACTTTCGATGCAATAAGTGCAACTGGTCTCTCCTCCAGCCCAGGAAACTCGCACCCAAGATCCTCCCACGCAACAATAAGTGTAAAAACAATAAGAAAACAGAGGACTTAAAGGCCACCCTTTTAAATTGTCGCTCTATGCAAAATCATGAACCACACATTTATGACCTACTGTTAGACGAACAGCCTGATCTTTTATTTCTCACCGAGACCTGGCTGTCTGAAGACTCCAACCCTACTATCACCACGGCCATCCCTACGGGTTATAAAATCCTTAGGAGGGACCGACCGAGTGGGAAGGGGGCGGTGTCGCCATAATTTACAATCAAAAACTAGACTGCTCTCCCATCCCGATGGAAAACATCGAGGGCGCAGAGTCCTTAGGCTTCCGCTGTACCTTATCCCCCATCATAGCATAGCTGGTTTACAGACCTCCCGGTGCAATTGGAAATTTTAATACTACGCTTAATACAGCCACCACCTCCCTGGACTTAAAATACAACAACTGCCTTATTCTGGGAGATTTCAATATACATATGGACAATGGAAAAGCCCCTCAAACAATTTCCTTGTTGGAGACGCTGCAGGCCTGCAACATGTTTCCATCTATTTCTTTGGCCACCCATGGGAAGAGCCATACACTAGACCAAATCTTTCACAACTTTGACATTTCAGTAAGCCTACCTCTTCCCATTACCTGGTCTGACCACCTCCTATTAAAATTCGTCATTCCCAACTCTGCCACAGCCCTCGGGCTAACGCAGGGCAGAGGGTCCCTAATTACAGAATGTTCCATAAAATATCCATCCCGATGTTAGCAGATGCCATCGGTCGTTCCTCACCGGAGCTGTCTGGCTGCCCCGACTCGGACGCCCTCTCAATAGATTCATGGCTCCGAACCAACATTGGTGCAGCGGTACCGATTGTTTCCCGCTCCTCAAAGAGGTCGGCCCCTCCAGCTCCATGGTTTGATTCCCTCAGATCTAGCAAAAGAAATTGTAGAAAAATGGAACGAAAATGGCGTAAATCCTATCTACCTGAGGACAGGAAGGTGTATAAAGACACCTTAAAAGCTCATTACATTCTCGTGAAGGCAGCCAAGAAAAACTTCTTTCAAACTAAGATAGAAAATGCCCAAAATAAGAGTAAGGAAATCTTTAGCATAGGTAAATCCTTTACCGTCCCGAAAGCCAGCACAAAGGAAGGGCCATGCACGGAAGAATGGTCTAAGCAAATAGCTCAATTCTTCCACAAAAGATCTCCGTGATCCAACAAGCCTTCAATAACATCTCAGAGGAAGAACTGACCTTCTACCTTAGTTCTAATAGCAAATTTCACCTCTTGGATCCTCCATCTTTACTAACTTTCCCTGAGTTTCAGCATGAAGAGTCACTGACCCTTCTCCAAAGCATTAAGTCTGGCTCTCCTACCGACCCATGTCCAGCGAATATCCTGAACCTATTAGCTCCCACCATAAACCCCACGGTAAACCAGCTCTTTAATGCTTCCCTCTCCTCAGGCAACATGCCGAAATTATGGAAGAATGCTAAGATTCTTCCACTGATAAAAAGGCTAACGCCAAACCGATGGAGTCTGCCAACTTCAGGCCAATCTCCCTTCTTCCGGCCCTCTCCAAAGTATTAGAGAAGCATGTAAACAAGGCCCTCCAAAAACACATTGAAGATGGGAAGCTCCTTCATGAGTCCCAATCTGGTTTTAGGGCCAACTACAGTACGGAGTCCGCTCTGCTGGACTGAATTTCTCAAGGGTAAGCTGGACCAGGGAGACAAGGCTGTTCTGATACTGCTCGATCTGTCGGCGGCCTTCGATACGGTCCCACATGAGAGGCTCCTGGAGAGACTTGCTAACATCGGCCTGGGGGGGACCGACTTAACATGGATGTCATCCTTCTTGGCAAATAGATCTCAGGACATCTGGCTCCCCTTTCTCATCCCCGGTTCCAGCCATGAATGTAGGTGTCCCTCAGGGCTCCATTCTCAGTCCTACCCTTTTTAATATATATCTATCCCCCCTTGCATTTCTGGTAGAGGAAGAGGGCGCCAAAATTGTTTCCTATGCTGATGACACTCAGCTGATTTTTACATGTGAAAAAGGAACCGACTTTGACGGGGCAATGATTAGGTCTTGCCTCACAAAGGTTTTTAACTGGCTTAAGATCAATCAGCTGAAGTGCAATCCTGACAAAACTGAAGTTGTTTTCTTTGGTAATCCAGAAACGCCTGACTGGAGCTCTTGGTGCCAAAAGATCTGCCGCCCCCGCCCGCAGAAAAGGAGAAAGTCAAAAACTTAGGAATTGTCATAGACAAGACACTCTCCATGCGCATTCAAATCCAAAATCTAACTGGCGCTTGCTTTGGCATACTCCGGATGCAAAAAAAATTCCTGCCACTGTTACCGCTTGGGAGCAGAAAGATCGTGGTGCAGGCTCTGGTGACATCAAAGCTTGACTATGTCAACAACTTGTACCTCGGTCTTCCCAAATCCCTTATCCAGCGCCTACAAGTGGTACAAAACGCGGCGGCCATAGCCATCCTGAGACCTAAACCCAGATCTAGTATGACCCCTATTCTTAAGTCTCTACACTGGCTTCGCATAAAAGAACACATCGACTTCAAAGTGATGACCATCTTCTTTAAAGCTTTCCACGGTTTAGTTGCCGGCTACCTAAACAAGCTCGTTAATCGCTACACAACATCTAGACCCCTAAGAACTTCCAAAGCCAACCTGGCCATCGTGCCTAAAATATGCTGTGCCCGCACTGGAGGCAGATCCCTCGGCTTTCTAGGTGCAAAATTGTGGAATAGACTCCCTGAGTCTCTGAGACTAACCACAGACCTACTCTCTTTCAGGAAGAACTTAAAAACCTGGCTTTTTAATAACTGATGGGTCTTTTACGCACGTTTTCCTCCCGCTGTCACGCGCCAGGACACTCTAGTCTGAGTAGCTGCGCGATTTATTAAATACACTATTTCATTTCATTAGGTCCCTGGCAGTGCAAAGGAACACTCGTCCAAATTCTAAGGGCCTTATTTATGAGGCCTTGCTTCACTTTTATGCCGCCGGTGCGTCACTTTTTGTGATGCACCGGCAGCGTAACTAAATGTGCCATGTTGCACCCTATTTACAAAGTGACGCATCTAGGCAGATGCGTCACTTTGCAAACCCAGCACCACATTATACCTGCGCCAGGTATAATGTATGCAGGGTGGGTGTTTCCCCGCAAAAAGCCTTGTAGAAGTGGCGCATTGAAATCTATGAGAACTCAGTGCGCCACTTCTAGGACGCCATTGCATCAATATCTTACACCAGCCTCACATCAGGCGTAAGACTGATGCAGTCCCTTTCACATGGGGCTTGCCCCATGTGAAAGGACACATTGCTGGAGTTAAGTCTATTTTCAGACACATCCCAGCAATGCATCACTTTTGCGCCTACAGCTACGTCAGAAATACTGACGTATCTGTAACTCCTTGTGACATGATGCGTCATACAGTAAATATGACGCATCTATCATGTCGCAAGGAGGGCGCACTAAGAAGTGACGCATCCCTGTTTTCACACAGCGATGCATCACTTCTCATAAATAAGGCCCTAAATGTGTTTACATCTAATATTCAGGGATGGTTATGTGTGTTTTCAATATTGCAACACAGCAGCAGCTCACCAATATTACTGCAAATAATCTCTGACGCCCTCCCATTTCTCATGTGTGAGGCCCTGTTTTGATCTAAAAGAAACTTTTTATGGATGTTGCATGAAACATAAACACAACATTTCTCTGCAAAATGGCTGTACTGAACTCTCACACATCAGGTACATAAAAAAATAAATCGAAGGAAAAACAGTATTTAAAACAATCTGTTTAAGAAATAGTCAAGGTCATTAGGGCAAAACTCTGGAGAACGGAGCTGACTCTGTCAGGGGCCCCTGAAAGGCTGGGGCCCTGGGCCAGAGCCCACTTTGCCCATGCATTAAAACGTCTCTGCCTCACAGGGCACACTGGTCTCAGCAAAAAAGCAGGCACTGGAGCTGCAGGCTCCAGGGTAGGTGGTCTTGGATTCCCTGGGTAATGTCCCTTCTCCCATTAGGAAGACTAACAGACCTTGGCCCCCAGCCATGGTCACAGGCAGAATTCTTGCTGAGCTTCTCTTCATCTGGCTGCTTGACAATTGAAACTTTTTGGAGTCTCAAGCTCCTCTTCTTATAGTCCATTTCCAGACACCAAATGTGATTTCGAGTCTGAGTCTTTGAAGTTTATATTGGGGGTCTGCTTCCATTTGAAGGGCCCACTCATTGCCCTCCTTTCCTTTTGAAAGCAGTCTGTCACAGCAGGAGTGACTCTAAAGCTGATAGCCCCACACAAAGCTATGGGAGTTACTAGAGTTCATAACTGGATGTCAGCCACAGTGATATGTGTATCAAAAGGTTACCCCAGGGCCTCAGCCCTACTCTTTATGATTTCCTTTTCAGCCCAATCTCCTTCCTGAGATGTGTCCAGGCCCCTTCCTTGTGACCTCTCTCCGAATCGAAGAGCACCCTTTGAAATGTACAGGGGAAGCCTGACTCTCCCTTCTCCATTTTGTCCCACACAGCGTTCAGGAACGCAGCAATGCACTAATCTGTCTGGGGGGATTCCTCTACCTCCTCACGTAACACCGTGCAAGCCTAGGTCTCCCAAAATGGAACCTGTAGTCAGCCGTGTACTGTGCCATTCACAGGCACACATACATACAGGACATGCATTTAATATACACACACTGCACAGCACTGTATCCTTCATGTACTGGACCACCTACTGCACACTTACACCCAACACATACATTTACCATGGATGCACTGCACAGTGCTATACCCTTCATGTATTGTACCAGTCACAGGCACACATATATCCAGTACATGCAGTTACCATGAATGCGCTGCCCAGTACTGCATTATCCTTGTAGTGTACCCTTCCCAGGCACACATACGCCCAGGACAGATACATCACTCATATGCAGTGCAGCCCTTCACAATAACCCGATGTAGGCAAAGGGGTGAGTTAAGCACACAGCAGCGGAACTGAATGAGTGAGACAAAGGTTAAAAATGACCTGATCACTCCTACTGATCAATACACCGTATGCTGCCACCAGCACGCTCATGCTGCTTAACTCCTGGTAAACGCAGTAGCCTTTCACTACTATGAGGGTACTGTTTTGGGCGCCCCACCAGGTCTAACAATACTGCAATCCATGAGACAGGCCTATGTCATGGAGCACACGCATGATCCATTCCTCCCTGCCCCCCACTGGGCCTCTGCATTTTCTTTAACAGTCACAGATCTCATCAGTGCTTCTCCGTACATGGTGGAAGATCATTAAAAACGGAAACTGGCTACCGTAACCCCTATCCTAAAATTCCCTTTACTGGCCCTGGAATACTCTCAAAATACAGACGATTCCCTGGCTTGCCTCCTATTCCGAAACACTGGAGACAGTAGTCACTGTGTCACTAATCAATTCTCCACCCGAAATGCATCTCCGCCCGAGACAAACCACCTGCTCAGTGGCTTCCATGCAGGAGTTCTTTCCACACTGAGGCACAGAAACCTCACTTCAAAACATGACAGATGTCTCTCTTTTCATTCTGTCTTGAGAACGTCTGCTCGTTAGGACCATATCACGGGTCTGTCCTCCCCAGCATTTGTTATTTCCAGATTATGCATTCCAGGTTTGGCTTCTGATTATTTGCTATAGAAATCTCATATTCAGGGAAGTTCATGTAGGAATGCTATGTTTTGAATATGAGGTCTGATGACTCAGACAGATGGGAGTGATGCATTATTACCTCTGTGACCTGTTAGCTGAGTAGTTTAAGAGCCTTGAGAAAACAACCTTTTCAACTGCGAAACACGTGCTGGCTTAAATATTCTTGTTAAAATCTTTATGTATTTGTACATATTGCTCTAAAATATATTAATATTTTTATATATAAAATTTAACAACTTTCATTGTCAAAACAAGCAGTTTTTCAACCTAATAGTTTTTAATGGTGCCTTGCTATTCTTTTTTTTCCTATTTTGTAACACCAGAGGGGTAACTGATGCTTAAGAGGGGTAACTGGTGCTTAAGAGTGCACCTGGCGCTGAACACGATCTCCCTATTTACCTCATAAGGTGTTTGTATAAAGGAAGAGCTACTCACCCACAGGGGCAGAGGACGTCCCTACGCCCTGTTACTACTGGGCCTCTCAGTTGCATTTGATACCATTAACTATATTATTCTACATGACACCTGGCCAAATATGTTGAAATAGGTGGAACTTAACTTACTTGGTTGAAATTCTTCCTGGCCTCTGGTCTATGTTTTCCGCTGGTCTCTGTTGTCCCCGACTTACACGATTACCCATGGAGTCCCCTCAGGCTCATCCTTTACAGCAAGCCGCTTTAAGATCTGCAAGCATCCATTGGACCACATGCTCTCTGGTCTCAGTGTTAAATATCACATGTAAGTGGACGACACGCAAATCCACATCAGATTGGAGAATGATATGTTGTCAGCTGCTTAAGGGAACCCCAGCACTGGATACGTCAAAACCGAATCTTACTGAAATTCATAAAACAGATATACTTGTGGGTCAAGTAAACTCTTCCTCTTACCTGGCTAGGCCTAATTCTAAAGCCGGCTGCCAAGGCTCAGAATGTGGATGTCTTGCTTGACTAGGATCCCTCTTTTATCCACCAAGTGAATGTCATCTTCAGATGCCTACGTTCAGAGGCAGACATACATCTTGAAGGGAACCATTCCTTTACACTTCACCTGAAACGTTCCCATGTCCACATTCCACATCTACTACCAAACGACAGGGTCCGTGGGAGTCCACTGTGAAGTTTAAGTAAATGTCAACTTTGTTCGTACTTCTGGGAAAGACTGACTAAGTTGACAAGGTGGCCTGGTCTTATCTTCTGCCCCTGGACAAGCACTAAAACATCAGGGAGAAAAACTGTCTTGGGTCACCTTCAACCTTGAAACCCTCAGCGCCACAATGTTCTTAAAATCTGGTTCTGCGTCAGCATTTTCCTCATTAAGTTCACACTCCTCAGCTCCCTGCCCCACCTTTGAAGTGTTCGAAAGTGTCACCTCTTCCACTAACAAAATATTATTAATTTCCCATTCAATCTACACCGTCACTTTCAGCTTCTTCATAGTTCCAAGAGCTTTGGGAATTTCCAAACCTCTAGGTATGTGCCTGAACATCGCAGAATGTAGGAACGCCTGCCATACTTGTATACATACATAGGGGGCTTTGGTTAGCCCTTTTCATCCAGTAGTTGGTTGAGCTGACATTCACATTGCTCCTGCCCACCACAGCAAACAGCATGATACAGATGGTCAGCCCAATTCACCTATTGGTCGTTTTGCACTGTGGGTGACAGCATTTTGTCTGATCACATGTGCACTTCTGCATAAAAAGAAGTGCACTTCATTGCCAAGCCTGGTGGGACAATACTTTACTATTCCAATGCGTTTTCCTTCCAGTCTTTAGTAGGTCGAGCCTAGGCAGCGCGCATGCGCTGTCTGCAAGACCTGTTGTTATCTCCTCTATCGGCTTTCGGCATGCCAATGAATTGCCATTTATTCGTTTTTGTGCCATTTAGAAATACGGGGCTTTTATTGGTGCATTGGGTCTGATTCTCCCGCCTTTGCGTGCTTGGGTCATGCCCAGGCGATTTCACTCATTGTTTGCTTGCGTTGGCCATCCCAATACGTCCGTCGTTCCTCCTGGTCATCCTGATCTGCCTTTTTATTTTGTAGGTTATCTACATCGTTTTAGGCTTTCAGGCCGTTTCATGGAGCAATGCTCTGTTCGGCACCTGCAAAGTGGCAATTTCTGTCCTGTCGCTGTTGAGCTATGCCAATAGCTCTAACTCAAAAAAATGCGAGACCTATTGCATTTCTAATGCTTGTTTTTTATAGTCTTCTATTTGTGTTTACACTATGTCTTCTGGTCACAATAATTCACAGCCAAAATAGCTTTTTTTTCCTCCAATAAGAATTCCTGTGATGTGCATTAAAACTAAACAAAGGTTTGTGTTCTACATTTACCAGCACATACATATTGTTTTATTCAAATTATGTGTAATTTATTTTTATTTTATGTTTTCTATTGCAAGGATATGGACTCAAATTTGCATGTTTTCGTTCCTTTTTATTTTTTGGCATTTGGTAGCATAAAATGAAAAATAAATCTCATCAGCGTGTGAAGGTCTCACCAATGCTTGTTTTGTATGTTAATACTCTTTTCTGTCAGGGCCTGCCCTCACAGTACACAGATCCTGTATTTGATCATGCACGTGCATGCGCTTTCTGTCGCTCACTATCTTTTTCTCTTTCACTCTCTTCTGGTATTGTGTCCATTGCTAAAGCAGGTCTTTTGATTCTGTGCTCCTGAATAGGGGAGTATGTTGCAAGCCTGCGTTTATCTGGTTGTAAAACTGTGACTGTGTGATCTTGGGCGACAGTAAGGCTGACTGTACTGTACTTTGTGTCAAAGTCTTGAAACAAAATAGGGTTACACCAATGGAGTACCTAACCAGGAGGGTGATGTTTAGTGAGGGAAGAAGCAGAACAAGTAGAGACTCTTTAGGAGGGGAATGTGATTTTTCAATTCTGGAAGGGGGAATGTGTTTCTTTCAATTCTGGAAGTTGAGGGAGGGAAAAACTTAAGCCGTGCACAGCTCATCTACTTTTTTGATAATGCTATTGCAATGTGCATTTAGTGCAACATGTCTTGGGGCACTAAGGAAGAGTCATTTATGGGACCCAGGAACAATACTGAGATGTTAAAGGTAATCCAAGATGAATCCTGTTGCATAGAAGAAAGAGGCTCTGGAGTGTAATTAGAGACCATGCAAGATGGTTAGTTGAGTTAAACGCTTGTCATTAAGAAATGTGGTGAGCAGCAGGTTTAAATTCTGGCAAGGCTAACTCAGCCTTCCATCATTTGGTGGTTGGTATATTTAGTACCATTACACTGGGTAATAGTAACACCTGTTATGTACAATGCTTACGAAGAGAAGAAGTGTGGTATAAAGAGCGCTATAAAACAATAATTTCCTATAAAGAGTAATTGTCTTATGTGTGACCGTAAAACCTTTGAGACCTCCAAGATGATGCTCAAAATATAGGAACCGATCCAGGCGTAACAAGGAGTATTGACGCTCACTAGAAAGCGGTTGTGTGGGTTTGTTGAATGAAGGCATTGCTGCAGCAGTAGGGAAGTCATTTTACTGCCGTATCCAGTTCTAGCCTGGCAATTTTTGCTATTACCTAAAATTGCGACTACAACCCCTTTCATACATCATGAAATACTATTTTGCGTTCGCAAATGGCCGATTTTACCGAATCGCACAGTTTGCGAATGCAAAAAACGTTCATACATGTGGCCTAAATTGATTAAAAAAGAGCACTGCATCCAGACTTGCATTTCCTACTAATCCGTGATAACTAAACTAAAGATGCATAGGGGTTTCTTGCTGATGTCGAACTTTGTTGGGCTTTGATAACTGCCAAGAAGATCTTGGACCTTAGGGTTTGATTTTGCTCCAAAGTTACAAAGTTATCGTTCTAAATGTTTCAGTGCAGGGATTTGGTGCTTGGCAAGTGTGTTCTGATGTCCCCTGCCTTCTGGTTTGATTACTGCACAGAGAAGGTTGTGTCATAAAGCACAAATCAGTGCAGAGAAGGAAGTCTTAAAACTGGGTAGAAATCAGGAGCCCAAAAAATGAACACTACGTGTGTTTGTTCGAATCTAACTTTCTTAATGTATGAAAACAGCAAGTTTTGTCCTTGTACGATTTGGAAATGTATAAGTAAAAATGTGCTGGTTTTAATAGAGTTGTATACTTAAAAGTTCTGTCGATTTTGATCTTCTGTACATTTTTGTGATGTCTGATGTGTTTCTTTCGCACACATTTTAGGAGTCTTGAGGTCTTGTTTCTGTATCCGTTTGTACTTTGCAGCCTCCTTTCTCTCTGCTTTTTGTAATATAAAGCTGTTTTCCTTCTTTTTTCTTTACATAATTTGTAGTGACATTTCTTGTGGAAATATGCAGCTTGTGAGGGGTCTTACAGGCAGGTTCAAAAGGCTACCTGGCATGTGTAATTGGTTCACTACAGCAGAACTGTGCACTAGGACTGCACAGTTGTAAACCTCAGGCAGGCATTGGGAGTTTGCGCCTCAAGCCATGGTTTGTTTTAGAGTTTGCAAACACCCACAATCTTGTGCGTTTGTGATTGTTCCCAAACTTACTCCTCTGTGACCCTTTTCCACCCTGGAAAGGATCAGAGATTTACTCCCGCAAAGGGCTGAAGTAACTGCTCTTCCACGGAGGGGAGGGAGAAGAAAGACCCCCCCGGCTTCATGGGCGAGCAGGGGGAAGGGTTTCTCCATGGAAGCAATAGTATTATGACTGGAAAGCTCGGAATATTGAAAATGTTTTTCATTTGTCGAAAATCGTACATTTACAGCCTTGCCTAGGAGTACATGCATAGGCTTAAATGTACAGCTTTATTTTTCTGAATCGGGCATAGTGTCTTAGCCTGCTTAATAGGTGTATTAGGTTTCTTTTGTCCTAGTTCAGCAGTTTCTGTTTTTTTGTAGCAGAGTATTATCTCTGTTGATTATTATGTTTCCTTTTAACAATGCCTGTTATTCAATCAAAAGATATGGCGTAAGTACACATTCACTGTGCCCTCGTCGCCCTGGAAACACAGTGAGCCACATTGTCATCAGGAGAACTCGAGATGGGGTGATCGCCGAGTGCTGGAAAACGAGGCAGTATCTGTGAGGCCTGCACAAATAACATGACACATTTGTCCTTCACTGGGAACCAAACACCCTATTGTAGCGCTTGACTCTCAGAGGGTAGCGTTGCAGAGCAGTCTAAGGCTTACTCAAGGGAGGTGGTGTGGGCTAGTAATCGCCATTACAGGTGCTCAGAAATAACACTCAATAATTGATTGTCCAGTCTGTACTTTGCTTTATAAAAGTAAGAGTACATTTATTAAACACACACAATACTCAATACTATGCACCAATTTACAAATATACACTAAGAAAGCTCCCTCAAGGCCTATATTTCTATCATCCTAAAGACTGTATCACATCTGGGCTCAATAATCAGTTAAATCACATCAATGACAATTTGGTTCTCATTTTCTTTATTATTTCATTTCATTATCTATTTCATATTCTTTCATTTCTCTTTTTTCATTTTTAAAACTTTTTTTTGATTGAAAACATATATATATATATATAACAATAAAAAACAAATCTTGTTATCACATCAATACATCAAATACAGAGAAACATATATAATATGTAGCTTAACAAAGAGACCTCTGGACACAACATATCAATACATCACTTTAAAAACCAACCTCATTCAACCACATTCAAACTCACACAACCTTCATACAAACTGTATCCGAACAAAGGGAGACTATAGATAACAAAAAACCTCCACGACCAGATTGAAACAATATGTTCATAAAGGGTCTGAACATAGGGTCGACGCGCGTTTCGATGGTATATGGACGATAGTCACACCACCTTCATCAGGACCTTTTCAGATACCCACATAACTATCACAACACCCAGAGGACAAAGATGAACGGTTATCAGACAGTCACTCAACTTAAAGATTCAGCCAATGGTCTATTTCTAGAGGGACGATGTATCCTCTAAACGTACTCTTCTTTTGGCCCTCAAATCATTAGACAGCCACGTCTTTCTTATGAAGAAACCCTCCTATCAAAGACAGAAGAATTCGAAAAATGCGTTGATATAATTTGAAGAGAAGCCTTCGTTTCGCTCTCCTCAATGTTTCAGTAGATCAAGTTGATTTTTCTTTACAAACTGGTTTACTGAGCAGAGCAACCTCCTCACAATAATAATTACTTGATGGGGGTCTTTTGAAAAAGACTCTGCCTACATACAACGGACGCCCAACATCTACCCACCTCACTTTCCTCCGCTTTGGGGCCCGGAGATGGGGTCCCGGGCCCCTCCTCCTCTTCACGGGGCGCCCGCTGGCGCTCCCCGACTGTCGCTTCTTCGGGGCCCGGAGATGGGGTCCCGGGCCCCTCTTCCCACCTTCACGGGAGCGCGCCGGTGCTCCCCGTCTTGCGGTTCTTCGCCGGGGGCCAGGGTGGGCTCCTGGCACCCCGTGGGGATATGTTCACGGGGAGCGCGACGGCGCTCCCCGACTTCGCTTCGGGGCCCGGAGATGGGGTCCCGGCCCCTCCTCCTCTTCACGGGGAGCGCGACGGCGCTCCCCGCCTCCCTCACTTTCGTCGGGGGCCAGGGTGGGCTCCTGGCGCCCCGGGGGGCATTTTCACGGGGAGCACGACGGTGCTCCCCGACTTGGCTTATCTTGGGGGCAGCCCCCGGGACCTGACCCACCCCGGGGGCATCTAAGAGTCCGGCGGCGGAGCCCCACGCGCTTCGTCGTCGGACCAGCCAGAGGTCAAAGGTTGCCTACCTTCTGGGGGGCATATCTCAGCCCCCGGGGGTCCGATCTGCACCATTCTGGCCTCCTCTCGCTCCTGACAGTCAGATCTAACCATCTGGAGCACTTTCCACCGCCCTCCTCGCCTCCAAGAGGGTCAACTTCAGCAGGAGCTGTTTCCACTGGCTCCCTGCGCCAGCCTTTCACCTGGCTCTCCTCCTGGGCCTCGCTTCTCCCTGCGCAGAGGCCCCTGCTTCTGCGCACTGGTCCTGGACTCTTCTCCTGGCGCTGTTCAGGATTCTGGAGCAGTCAGGGGGTCCCTCCTTCCAACTGCCCATTGCGCCAGGCTCCAGCACCCTCTGCCTCAGCAGACCACACCCCAGAGAGAGCTCCTCTTCCTGTGCAGTTCTTTTAAGAAGTTGGGGAGGGGGCTGGCAGGAAGTCTCTGTTTGCCCTATCACACAGCGACACATCACTTCTCCGCCCCTGCTCCCTCCTTCCTTCCCAGGCCTCTGGGTTTGTTCAAGATGGCGTCATCCAGGGTCTCCTGCCACATGGTCTCTGAGAGCCCCTCCCCCCAGGCTGCCTTCGCCCTGGTGCAGCTTGGTGCCTGGCACCCAGTGATAGCTGCTGATGGATGAGCCTGTAGCTCCACCCATCTTCTCTTCCTTGGAGAGGAGGCCTTCACTCTGGGAAGAAAGGTCATTAATCTAACCTGCCAGGACCAGACCCCAGCCAGGCCCTGGTTATGAGCTGACTCGGAGAAATATGACATTTCTGGATGACCCAAAAGCAGTACAAATATGACTTTGGACTCTGCAGAATACTTCTTCTCACACCCGTTACAGTGGACTTTAGTGCGTGTCTGGAATTTGTAGGCCTTAGGAAAGTAAAACTAGCCCATGTGCTCCCTATCCCCATAAGAGAATAATGGAATACACACTGTAAAGCACACTGACTTTCCCTGGCATGTTTCTTCCCACCGTATAAAGCCCATTCCAAGTCACCACCCCATTCTGCATAAGTCCTGCCACACCAGTCTATCTGCACCTGCTCCTTGGCTGCGCACGCTAGGAATCTCCCCTGCGCAGCCCCTACACGTGTATACACGCATGTACACATGTGTCTGCATGTAACCAGCCCGGTGTCCCTTACTCCAGCTGCTGCGCAGTGGCCTGGTCAAGCCAGGGGGACACCAGTAAAATCCCCATGCAGTCTCGTTCATGGTGAGTTCACTGTGGGTGAGTCCCAACTTATGAGGCTTCCCCACAGTAAAAGCTCAACGATTAGGTGCTCAAAAAGCGAAAAATCCGGGCGGCCCATAGTGTCAGAACCACCTTCTAACACCGAGGCATTCGTCATTCTTCCTCTCATCAAAGAGAATGGACTTTTCCCTAATGAACTATGGGAGGTTATTCTGTAAGCCCACATCATTTTTCTTAATTCATTTTCCCAAGAGATACCAGACTTGTTATAAAGTTGTAAAATGCCTTTTATCACTCTATTCATTCTCTCAACAATTCCATTGCCGCTTGGATGATAAAGGGCATTGAATTTTTGCTTAACACCAGAAACGGTAAGGTATTTGACCATCTCTTTAGATTTGAATTGTACTCCATTATCAGTAAGTATGGATGCAGGAAAACCTTCTCGTAGGAATACATTGTCTAGGAACTCAATTACAGTTTTGGTATCTACTTTATCTACAATGCTTAACTCACACCATCTTGAAAACATGTCAATCACGACCAAAATGTACTTAGGGCCACCATCCCTCCAGTTATTTGGTCCCATTATGTCCAAAGCTAATTCCCCCCAAGGCTAATTTGGAGAACTTACAATACATAAAGGGGGATTACATTTTTTTTTTAAATTTATCAGCAATTTCACAATTTATACAAGATCTTTCAAGTTTTTCAATGGCACTATCAACTCCAGGCTACCAGTATTGATCTTTGACTCTTCTTTTTGTTCGTGAAATGCAGAATGACCTTTGTGACATAAATGTATAATTTGGGTTCTTAACATCTTGGGGGGAATAATCCTCTCTCCCCTCAAAGGTAAATTGTCAGATATAGTTAATTCATTTCTTACTTCCCAAAATCCTCTAAAATCATCTCAAATTCATTTCTTGTCTAAATTGCTCCAACCCTCAATCACTTTGGATTTACCTTCTGTCAAAGTAGCATCCTCCTTGTCAGCATTTAACCATTCATCTTTAGTTATGCTACCATCTAACTCGTTAACTTGGAGAATATTAGCAACGGAAAATTTATTCTAAGAATTACTGTCAATTTCTGTTAAAGGCAAAGCTAACCTGCTAAGACAGTCCGCAGTAAAACAAAACGCTCCAGGAACATACTGAATGTCAAATAAGAAATCCTATAATCTCATTGAGAATCTGGCAATTCTAGCTGTAGCTCTGGTTAAACCTTCAGTGGTTAACAATTTTGTGAGAGGTTTATGGTCAGTCCTTACCATAAATCTTCTCCCCCACAAATATTTTCGAAAATGCTGTAAAGACCAAACAACTGCCAACGTCTCTCTCGATGACAGAGTATTTCTTCTCTGTTGGAGTGAGTGATCTGGAAGCACTGACAACTTCCTGTTTGTCATCATTTAACTGACTAAGTACTGCACCTAAACCTTTGCAGCTGGCATCGGTGGTAACTATGGTATCCGCATTGGGATCAGAGCCTTGCAAATTAGGTACCTTGCTTATAGCATCTTTAATAGTAGCAAAAGCTTGCTGACACTCATCTGACCAAGAGAAACTGACTGTTGTTAAGGAGATTTCTCATAGCATGAGTGTTTTCCAAAAAGCTATTCACAAATTTGGAATAAAACTTGGCTAAATCCAAGAATGACCTTAAGTCATCCTTGGATTTAGGAGCTGGAGCATCAACTATGGCCTTAACCAGCTTGGCCTTAGGTTGGATTCCTAAGCCACTAATTTCATGTCCTAAATCAGTAAAAAAAAAAATCTGCATTTTGAAACTTCAACAGTAAGTCTTTTTAGATTAAGTACACATAATACTTTCCTTCATCTTTCATCATGCTCCTGTGCATTACGCCCCAATATAAGTATTGTAATCTTCCCCTTTTTCCTACCCGACCTCACCTGGTATATTCCTTCCACCCCTCTCCCTTTTCTCCCTTGGACTCTCCCCTTTAGAGTTTACAGTAGAATGTTGAGAATGCTCTGCACTGAGGAGAGTGGATGACCAATAAACCAGTACTGGATCTTACCTTGTTTCTCTAGTGGTTTATAATTTCAACACTGGTACTCTCTCCATCGTACATGCAGTAGTTCGAAAACGAGAAGGACGTTATCTTCGCTGCTTGCTGATCCTGCATTGCTGATGTCACAGTGATTCCTCTCAGCTTGTGGCTCTGTCTTCCCAGTACTTCGGTGTGCGGAGCATCTGATATGTTTGGACTTTATTTTTCCGACTACAAGTGCCTCCGAGTACTGTTCTGCTTTTACCTCTCCTTGGCAGTTCTATGAAACCAGCATTCTCCGTGGTAACTTGACGGAGCCTGTTCAGCCAGCATACCATTTCTGCAACGGCCTTTACCAGTGCGACCGTCTTTGCTGCTCGTTGTATGCCAGTGGTGGTGTCAGCGGAGTTCCTCTTCAAGTCGGCATTTTTAAGAGACTACGTACCTCCGGCGGGCGTGTTGCCGGATCAACGTCTGTTTGGTGGTGGTTCCTTTGCCGTCCTTGTCTCATCACCATCGAGCTGATAAGTTTAGGAGACGTCTTTTTCCTCCACATCGTTGCCTTCCTCAGCACCGCCTTTCCGATTTCACCTCAGGTTCCGGCATTGCGCAGATCGGAGACACTCCTCTCCTGACGTGCGCACTCCGGATGTTCAATGTTAATCACCATCGTGCACTGGTAACTTGAGGAGACGCGTTCCACCTCAGCGCCTGGTTCCCTCAGCTCCAGCCTTCATTTTCTCCTCAGCTGTTCCGGCGTTGCGCACATCGGAGACTCTCCCCCTGTTATGTGCACAGCCTGTTTTCCCTGTCATTGTGCAGGAGCCCCGTTCACCTCTCTCTCGCTAAGGGCTTTTCCTCGAATGTGTAACTGAGGAACCTTCTGTTTTCCCTCTAGGTCTTTATTTACGTATTCCCCCCTGCTCATCTCATGTCCACGACTCTGCCGATAAAGGTGAGATCTTCAGTCTTAGCACAGCAACCTTTTGTGCCCAGTTTTCCCACAAATTACAATTGGAGCAGCCTTTCAGCTTCGTGTTCACAGTGCCTTAAAGCTCCTTCAAGTTATTTGACATTCCCCAGCTTACCAGTGTAACTCTGACTTTGGGGGTGGGAGGGAGTTAATGGACCCCTTTTCTGCCTCAAATTTTCTCGGATTTGTCTCTTTTAAAGATTCTGTTGTTGTAATTGCATTACCCTCACAGTCCTTTGCAGCATCCCTAGCAGCGGGTTCCCATTTACCAGTGAATTTCTCCTCATTCTTGCTTTCACCCTTTTGGTTTCAGGGAAGGTTGACCTTGTGTGGAGTTTTTACTTATTCTCTGCCTACCCTATTGGCTCATATCTTTATTCTACAGCTGTCTTGGCAAGTACCTTTACTCCTTTGCAGCACCTTTGAACTACACCTCTATCACTATGATGGCTGCTGCAAGCATGAGTCAACCCCCGTCTTTCCTCAATGAGATTGGAGAACCCGAAATATGTTGGAAAGAATGGGTCAAATTATTTGAGTCTTACTTAATTGCTATAGGGGGAGAGCATTTCAAAGCATTGCGCAAGCAACATATTCTTCTTCATAATTTGGGTGTCTATGGGCGTAAAATATACGAGACATTACCAGAGCCTGAGAACGAAGGAGGGGAAAAAGTAGAGTGAGTGGACATTTTTGCTAATACTATGCTTAAACTGGAAATACATTTTGGGGACAAAATCAATGTGGTTCTAGAACGTCACAAGTTCGTCACAAGGGAAACAAGAGACTGTAACCAATTATATTGCAGCGCTTAGGGGTCTTAGCCAGTTATGTGATTTTGGCAACCTTACAGACTCTCTCATAAGAGACCAGTTGGTGCGATGCACCAACAATTTGCGCATACAGGAGAAACTACTAGCCAAGAATCCTAGCCTTAGAGAGGCAGTTGCCATTGCCCAGTCAGTGGAACACACAGCTAAGTGCATCAAAGAAATGAAGTCTCCCACCGAGTTAGTAGCCAACGTTCAGGAAGTTGAGGAGAAATGTGAAGTCTACAAGATAAAAGGAAAAGAAAATGTGCACATTACAGATCCTGTTAATGAAAGGAAATTCAGATGCTTTAGGTGTGGCAGCAGTAATCATTTAGCCAACTATATTCAATGCCCAGCCAAAGGTGTCACATGTAAGAAGTGTAACAGAAGGGGGCATTTTGGAAGAGTGTGCAGAGAGGGGGGCCCACACAACAGAGAGTTGGGTAACAAAGAATGCACCTCAGTTAAAGAAGTTAAATGTGTCATTCCCAATGAGAAGAAATATGTGTTCCAACTTAAGGATGAGACAGGGAGTGTCAATGTGATTTATCCAAAATGTGATGTGTTACTAAACAGTATATCTGTCTCCATGTTTGCTGACTCCTGTTCCCCATTCACTCTGTTGAACCGTAGCGATTTTGAATGCATGGACATGAAGGGGGGTACTTGTTTAAAGGAACCTGACATATCACCTACTGGCTACACTAAAGAGCCAATACCCCTAGTGGGAATGAAGGAAATGCAGATTGAGTTTAAAGGGAGGAGCACTATGGGCAAGGTTTACATAGTAGAAACAGGATCCAATCTGCTGGGGTGGCAACACCAAAAAGAACTGGGCATTATTCTTGACCCTAATAACCAGGACCAGGTTCTTCTGACGTATGACGCCCCATCAAGTAGTAAACTATGTGAGGAGTTCCCCAAACTGTTTGAGGGTAGCTTAGGCCTTCTCCACGATTTCCAACATAAAATCAAGCTCAAAGCCAATGCTAAACCCATCGTGCACAAGTTGCGTCCAGTGCCACATCTTATGAGGGAGCCGTTAGAGATGGAACTGAACCGGTTGAGTGGCATGGGTATCATACAACCCATTGACACATCGGAATGGTTGGCACCCATAGTGATCGCTTCCAAGGCAAATGGAGAAGGAATTCGTTTATGTGTGGACTTGCGGAGTTTAAACGAAAACATTTGGGTTGAAAGGTACCCGCTACCCAACATAAATGAAATGCTCAGCACCATGGGTCAGGCAAAGTACTTCAGTGTCATCGATCTCTCCATGGCTTACCACCAGGTAGATCTACATCCCGACTCCAGGCCCCTCACTGCTTTTATAACCCTGCACGGTGCATACATGTTCAAGAGGATGCCGTTCGGCCTAGCATCGGCCGCAGCGGTCTTCCAGAAAATCATGCACCAGATCCTGAAAGATGTGGACCACACTATGTGCTTTCAGGATGACATCCTAGTGAATGGGGGTACCGCTGAGGCCCACGACCACACTCTAAGAGTAGTTTTCAAGAAGTTAATGGATGCGGGGTTGACTGTACAGAAATCCAAATGCCAAATCCGAGTGACATCAGTGGACTACCTGGGACACTCAATCTTTGATAAAGGTTTCTGTCCCAAGAACAACCTTCTGAGGGCCGTGAGGGATGCTCCGTACCCTAAGAACAAGGAAGAGTTGAAGTCCTTATTAGGATTACTAGAATACATGTCCAAGTACATCAAGAACTTTGCCGCAAAATGTGACCTACTGCGGGAACTATTAAAGAAAAACCAGGAATTTGTGTGGCAGGACCAACATAAGTGCATGGTGGATGCACTCAAGGAAGAGATTGTGAATTCCCCAGCGCTTGGTGCATTTGATCCAAGGAAAAAAACATTCTCACTACAGATGCCTCCAACAAAGGACTGGGGGCCACACTTTCCCAGAGGGACGGGAAGGAAGAAAAAATCATTGCCTTCGCTTCTCGTTGTCTTTCAAAGGCTGAAAGTAACTACTCAGTAATTGAAAAAGAGGCCTTGGCGTGTTTCTGGGCCGTGAGGCATTTCAAGTTTTTCCTTTGGGGATCGAATTTCACGATCCCCACTGATCACAAGCCTCTAACGTTCATATTCACCGTAAAAGGTATGGAGAACAGTACACCACGAATATGTAAATGGATTCTAGGCCTGGAAAACTTCTGTTTCAAAGTAGAATACGTCCCAGGCGATGACAATAAAATTGCGGTCTTCCTGTCAAGAGCACCTTTACAAGCAGAACCTCAAGAGGAAGTGCTGGATAGTCCTATCATGGTGTTGACTGACCCTGCTCTTACGGAAGAAGAATGGAGGAGAGGCATGGAAGAAGACAAAGGGTTGTGCAGGCTTAAAGAGTTAATGGTGCAAGGATGGCCTAACAAGCGTACTGAAGTCGAAGAAGAACTAAAAGATTTCTGGGTGGTCAGGTACGAATTGAGCACCATAGGAGACAAAGTATACCGCCAGAACAAAATTGTACCCCCAGCAAGTCTAAGGAAAAGAATCGTGGATTTAGCACACGAAGGCCACCTGGGACGCAGCTTAACGAAAAACAGAATTAGAGAGAATTTCTGGTTCCCTAGGATGGATGCCATGGTGGAACAGCAAGTTAAGGACTGTATCAGTTGTGCCAGAAGTGACAAGTCAAGGTCCACACGTAGAGCTCCCTTGTCTCCGGTAGAAGTTCCGCTCAAACCATGGAGTAAGCTGGCCATGGACATAATAGGACCCATGGACAATTTGGGGACCCACAAAAAATTCATGTTGGTTTTAGTAGACTACACGTCCCACTGGATTGCGCAGAGGTTTGTACATTGCATCAACACCAAATCAGGTCTGGATTTTCTCAAAGATGTTTTCTCTAGGGAAGGCATACCATCTACCTTGCTCATGGACAACGGAGTGCAATTTACATCCCAACTTATGAAAGACTTTCTGACTAACTGGAACATCAAACATGAGAAAACGGCCCTCTATTGCCCCAAGGCCAATGGGCTGGTCGAACGGATCAATAGGCTAATAAAAGAACACCTCCAACTAGCAGTAGCTAATGGCCATGAAGTAGAATCGTCCTTGCCTGACTGTTTATGGGCGTACCACACCTCACCCAATCCTGTATCAGGGGTGTACCCGTTTGTCGCCCTCAGAAGAAGAGAACCTAGCACAAAGTTCAACCCAAATTAGTTGAGTGGAGGTAGGGCTGTGGGTTTTGACTCCAAGGAGGTTGGTAGCAAGGTTGAGCGCCACCAAACCAAGTACAAGAACTAGTACGATAACAAATATGGAGTAAAAGCACCCAAGTGGAGGGTGAGAGACATGATGCAGGTTAAGAGATGTGTAAAAGATGTGCACAGTCAGAGCAAATTGTACCCTCCTTGTCGGGTGTCCAGAACTTTTAACAATGTGGTACTCCTCGAGAATGGTCAGTTGTGGAGTTGTGACAAGATCGTCAGATGTAATAATGTTTCGTTAGATAACCAAGGGAGGTTTGTTGTAATCTTCCCCTTTTTCCTACCCGACCTCACCTGGTATATTCCTTCCACCCCTCTCCCTTTTCTCCCTTGGACTCTCCCCTTTAGAGTTTACAGTAGAATGTTGAGAATGCTCTGCACTGAGGAGAGTGGATGACCAATAAACCAGTACTGGATCTTACCTTGTTTCTCTAGTGGTTTATAATTTCAACACTGGTACTCTCTCCATCGTACATGCAGTAGATCGAAAACGAGAAGGACGTTATCTTCGCTGCTTGCTGATCCTGCATTGCTGATGTCACAGTGATTCCTCTCAGCTTGTGGCTCTGTCTTCCCAGTACTTCGGTGTGCGGAGCATCTGATATGTTTGGACTTTATTTTTCCGACTACAAGTGCCTCCGAGTACTGTTCTGCCTTTATATCATCTTGATACAAAAGGGGATGATGGACGGAACGTTTGAGCCAATCAAACACTCACCCCCAGTCAACTGATCTGGGTTTAATCCATCATCATTCTTTAGCTCACTCCACCACCCCAGTTCAGACATGGCCATATGCAAATCAGTCTGACCCTGTGCCTCATGGGAACAGTCCAGCCCGAACTGCCAAGCCATGTCTTCCCTGGACCGGAAACAAGCATCCTAGGACCGGTTTCTGGCATTCCAGCCGTCATCAGCCAGGCTTGCTTGAATCCAGTGGCAAAGTGAGCAAGGGACCCACGTCTGGGCATACCCCGCCAACTTAGGGCGAACAAGCGATACAAAAGGGATGATGGACGGAACGTTTGAGCCAATCAAACACTCACCCCCAGTCAACTGATCTGGGTTTAATCCATCATCATTCTTTAGCTCACTCCACCACCCCAGTTCAGACATGGCCATATGCAAATCAGTCTGACCCTGTGCCTC
Source organism: Calotriton arnoldi (assembly GCA_963921515.1). NCBI lineage: Eukaryota > Metazoa > Chordata > Amphibia > Caudata > Salamandridae > Calotriton > Calotriton arnoldi. The sequence goes on from CAWUFW010005019.1 coordinate 131,063, forward strand.
ATGGGAACAGTCCAGCCCGAACTGCCAAGCCATGTCTTCCCTGGACCGGAAACAGCATCCTAGGACCGGTTTCTGGCAATCCAGCCGTCATCAGCCAGGCTTGCTTGAATCCAGTGGCAAAGTGAGCAAGGACCCACGTCTGGGCATACCCCGCCAACTTAGGGCGAACAAAGCGATACAAAAGGGGATGATGGACGGAACGTTTGAGCCAATCAAACACTCACCCCCAGTTGGCGGGGGTATGCCCAGACGTGGGTCCCTTGCTCACTTTGCCACTGGATTCAAGCAAGCCTGGCTGATGACGGCTGGAATGCCAGAAACCGGTCCTAGGATGCTTGTTTCCGGTCCAGGGAAGACATGGCTTGGCAGTTCGGGCTGGACTGTTCCCATGAGGCACAGGGTCAGACTGATTTGCATATGGCCATGTCTGAACTGGGGTGGTGGAGTGAGCTAAAGAATGATGATGGATTAAACCCAGATCAGTTGACTGGGGGTGAGTGTTTGATTGGCTCAAACGTTCCGTCCATCATCCCCTTTTGTATCGCTTTGTTCGCCCTAAGTTGGCGGGGGTATGCCCAGACGTGGGTCCCTTGCTCACTTTGCCACTGGATTCAAGCAAGCCTGGCTGATGACGGCTGGAATGCTAGAAACCGGTCCTAGGATGCTTGTTTCCGGTCCAGGGAAGACATGGCTTGGCAGTTCGGGCTGGACTGTTCCCATGAGGCACAGGGTCAGACTGATTTGCATATGGCCATGTCTGAACTGGGGTGGTGGAGTGAGCTAATGAATGATGATGGATTAAACCCAGATCAGTTGACTGGGGGTGAGTGTTTGATTGGCTCAAACGTTCCATCCATCATCCCCTTTTGTATCGCTTTGTTCGCCCTAAGTTGGCGGGGGTATGCCCAGACGTGGGTCCCTTGCTCACTTTGCCACTGGATTCAAGCAAGCCTGGCTGATGACGGCTGGAATGCCAGAAACCGGTCCTAGGATGCTTGTTTCCGGTCCAGGGAAGACATGGCTTGGCAGTTCGGGCTGGACTGTTCCCATGAGGCACAGGGTCAGACTGATTTGCATATGGCCATGTCTGAACTGGGGTGGTGGAGTGAGCTAAAGAATGATGATGGATTAAACCCAGATCAGTTGACTGGGGGTGAGTGTTTGATTGGCTCAAACGTTCCGTCCATCATCCCCTTTTGTATCGCTTTATATCATCTTGGCAGTTCTATGGGCCAGCTTGTGATTTACAAGTGCCTCCAAGTAGTGTTCTGCTTTTACCTCTCCTTGGCAGTTCTATGAAACCAGCATTCTCCGTGGTAACTTGACGGAGCCTGTTCAGCCAGCATACCATTTCTGCAAAGGCCTTTACCAGTGCGACCGTCTTTGCTGCTCGTTGTATGCCAGTGGTGGTGTCAGCGGAGTTCCTCTTCAAGTCGGCATTTTTAAGATGACCAATAAACCAGTACTGGATCTTACCTTGTTTCTCTAGTGGTTTATAATTTTAACAATAAGAATTTCATCCTGGTAAAACACAATCCCCGGCATATCACTAAATAATTGCGACATGAGTCTTTGAAAGACTGCGGCCGCAGAGGCCAAACCAAAGGGCAAGCGGCGAAACAGATAGCAAGCAAATGGAGTGCAAAAAGCTGTCACACTTTTTCTAGAGAGATGCAATGCGATTTGGTGAGACGCTGAGGAAAGATCAATGGTGGAAAACCATTTTGCTCCACGGGTCAATGACAGCATTTCATCAATTCTTGGTAACGGGAATTGGTCTACCACAATACTGTCATTGAGACTCGTGAGGTCTACACATAGACACATTTTTCCATTAGCCCGTCTTGCAATCCACTCAGAGGCTTCTATAGGTTCGATGATACCAGTTTCTTGTAATTTATTGAGTTCCCTCTTTATTTCATCTTTAACAATTATTGGATTATGAACTTTGTGAATTTTAGGTACAGCATTAGTTTTTACTCTAATGCGATGAGTGAAACCCTTGAGTTTACCAACTTTACCACTGAATACCTCAGGAAATTAATTAAGAACACAATTCTTAGTGTTCTCACTTTCGCATGCAACAAGGACTTGTTCCGGACTGTTAGGGTCAAGGATGATGTGTAAGGCTCTTTGGTCTTTCCAACCTAAAATGGATGGCCCTTCAACAGCTACATACAGTTTGCTTGTAGCTCTACGATTTTTGAATTTACAAACTAGCAATCTATACCCCAACATGTCTATTTTATCACCAGTGAAGCTTTCTGGAAGCACATCAGTAGGTTCCAGATGTGAGCCGATAACCCCCGCAAATTTGCTTTCCCAAACATTGTGTGCAATTATTGTAAATGGTGATCCAGAATCCACAGGAACCTGCAAATGAAAACCACCAAAATTAATTATACACATTGGTTTGTTTTTGTCAGAACCTTTGATGTTGAGAACAACACTATTCTTTCTATTCTCTTGTAAGGGTGCTCCTGAACAGGATTATCCGAGTCGTAATCAGAGGAATTTGAGTCAGTTTCGGTGAAGCACGTAACCTTCAGGTTTTTCTTTTCTTTTCTTCTGCAAACGTTCTCAAAATGACCAATAATACCGCATTCCAAGAATTTTGCTGATTTGGCTGGACATTTTTCAGAGCTAGCATTGTGTGCCTTACTGCCACAATGAAAACAAGAGAAAGATGCAGATTCAATCTGCTTTTCTTTGGGATTTGTCATAATATTACGATTAACTTTGTTTCTTGCGTAAGTGTTTTTTTCCTTTCTGTCCCCTGAAATATTGTTAATAACAGGTGAGTCGTTCTGCGCAAAAATTGCTTTGGAGCTCCTTTCAGATAATTCTGCCTTTTTGATCAAGGCTATGATGTCCTTTAAGCTAGAGTCGCCTTCTATCCAAAATCTATCCTGAATACCTTTGTTCTTAGTACAAACTACAACTTGGTCACAAATTAAATCATCATGCAACACCCCAAATTTGCATGTGGGTGCTAACGTTTTAAGAGCAGAAACATACTCTTCAATAGAGTCATGCTGTTGTTGTTTTCTTTTAAAGAAAGCGCGTAACACCAATGCACACTGTAGGTGAATAATGCGTAGATATATCAAAAATGGCACATTTAAAAACGTCTTTATTTCTTTCTCTGTCTGGTTTTTGCATTTGGTTGTATACTCTAAGGCCTTTAGGACCTAAACAATGTAAAAGTATTCTATTCTTCCTTTCAGGCCTCAAACTACTGCCATTGTCTTCCAAAGTGGCAATATAATTTAAGAAATATTCTTTCCACTCCACCCATTTATTGATAGGTTTACCAGGAGCTGTTAAAATTTCCTTTGGTGTGTTTAAAGTAATTCCAACATTAGCATTTGTTGTGTTTGAGGTGTGTAATATTGTGCATGTATTTACTGAGCGCTCTCGTGCTACCGGCACGAGAGTGACTCGTGCTTCATGTATTTCTTTGAACTCCGTTCCACAATCGGGTGCTGAACGATGCGTGCCAGGATTCTACCAACGTTAATCAGTTGGTGGAGATCCTGGTGCGCAGCGGGAGCGCCCGGCTGTGGGTGTTTTTAAATTGGAATAAAACTTCTTCAACTTACCGGATTGCCTCCGTAAATGATATCACACTTCATTTGGCGACAATTCGGAGTCGACCCCACGCATCCGACACCCACCAGCCAGCACAAGATTTTCTGAGGTTTTGACGACGCACCGCTTTGATGTGTGCTCATTGTTAGAAGGCGTCACCCTTCACTTCAATGAACGGATCTCCGCTGTTTCCCGCAAACTTTGGAAGATCTTCGCTTCTGGGAGACTCCGTGAATGACGTCGGCATAACTCCTCCCCGCTCGTCATCTCGTTGGCGGCCATCTTCATCTGGGATACACAACGTGTTTTCAAGCTACAGGCAAGCTACGAGGTCATCACGCTTTCGGCCATTTTGGATCTGGATTGCAGTTTAACGCTCCACCACTACACGTCGACTTCGACCAGCTGATTTACTTGCAGGTATGATCCAGCCTGTTTACTTGCACGGTTACAGGCACACCTTTTAATTTTTATCCATTTACAAAGCTACTTCACGTTTTGAGCCTTCATACACGGTGATAGGCTCACCTTACTAATCTATTTATTTTACTCACTGTGGAGCCTTCATTTTCGGTGATAGGCTCACCTTCATTACTATACAGTTCACATTTGAGGAGATTATATAAAACTTGTTTGCAAAATTACTAAATGACTAAACATTTATAACAATTTAAAAGTCATTTCACTTGCTTTTTACATTTCAGTATCGTTATTTATAGTTTACTTTCTCAAAGTGATGGCTACTTCTCAGCAATTTGCTCAACCTCCTCCTTTTTTGCAACACCCTGGTAAACCCAGCATCCCTTGGCGACAATGGGTTAAAGCTTTTGAGAACCATATTGTTGCCATAGATGCTGTAAAATTTTCTCCTGCTCGCAAGGTTGCAGTTCTTTATGGTTGTTTAGGACTCGCTGCGCAACATGTATTTGAAAACGTACCTAAGTTTCCTACTCCTGCTGGTGAAGCAGGGGATGCAAATCATTGGAATCCTTACAAAGAAGCTTTATCTCGTTTGGTGACATTATGACCAAGAATCAAACATTATGCTCGAAAGACCTAATTTCCACAAGAGAAAACAACGTGAGGATGAAACAGTGGATGAATACATTGCTGCATTACGAGTTCTTGCATCTACTTGTGAGTTTGAGGCAGATCCAGAGATCTATATACGTGATCAATTTGTTTTCTCTTGTTATTCAAGAAAAATACAAGAACGCCTTCTCAGCTGCAGAAAACCATCTTTACAAGACACAATTGATATCGCCAAGAGCATTGAGAGGTCTATTGTTACCTCCAAAGTTCTTCAACAAGATCAATCTATCAACTCTTTTAAGTCAATTTCAAATGATCCTGGAAATTCGGTCAATGCTGTTAACGTTAATAAATCTTTTAAACAACCTTTAAGAAAAGGGAACACAATTTGCTTCAGATGTGGTTCCAGATCACATCTTGGCAACTATCCTATGTGTCCCGCCTCAAGAAAAAGATGTGTTTTATGTAAAAAAAATTGGCCATTTTCAAGGTGTTTGCAGGTCTGCCAAGAGACCTACCAGAGTTAATAGTGTGGAATTTACTGAATCTCTCGAAGATTGTACAGATCAATTTCATGACATGATTGTTTCAATTGAATGTAATTCAGTTTTCAATCCTCATTATGTTAAAGGTCCCTTAGGTGTTGCATTATTTGGAAAAATTGAGATTCCAATTATGGCAGATTCTGGTTCACCTATAACTATTTTATCCAATGTCATGTTTCTTGAAAAATGGCAAGGTTCCATTGCCTTAACCAAAACAGACATCAATCCAAAGGCATTTGGAGAATTTGACATAGAAATGTTGGGTTACTTCAATTCAAGGTTGGAATGTCTAGGAAGGTCAATCTACACAAAAGTTTATGTTGCGGTTAAGGGACGCAATATAGTTGGCTGGCAGGATCTTGCTAGAATGGGTTTGCACCTTGTTCCTGGCTCGGATAATCCCATTGTACTTGGTGATCCTCCCCAAGATTATTCTCCAGCTGGGTGGTCAGAAAATGAACAAGACACATTAGATTGTATCGATATCACTGATCATTCTCATGATGTTAAAAAGATTTTAGAGTCGTTTCCCAATTTGTTTTCAAACAAATTGGGCACTGTCAAAGGTTTTCAACATCAAATAAAACTTAAGCCTCATGCTCAACCTTTAGCACATAAGGTTCGTCCATTACCCCTTAGTGCCAGGGATGAGCTTAAGTCAGAACTTAAAAAATCATGTGATGAAGGGGTCATTGCACCATCTGACTCTGAAAAAATCTGGTGAGGTCAGGCTATGTGCGGACTTACGCACTTTAAATAAAAACATTTTAATCAATTGTCCTCCCCTCCCCAAAATCCATGAACTTCTGGCCAGCTTAGGGGGTGCCAAATTCTTTTCTATAATAGACCTTCGCTCAGCTTATCACCAGATTCAGTTGACAACTGATTCACAAGACCTCACTACTTTCGTTACACCTTTTGGGGACTACAAATATCTCAGACTTCCTTTGGCCTGGCCTCCGCGGCCAGCGTTTTCAGAAGATGATGGACAATCTTTTTCAAGACATGCCGGGGGTCCAGGCCTATCAAGATGACATTCTAGTTTTTGCCAATGATTGGGAAACACACTTGAAAAATCTGACTTGTGTTTTAACCAAATTGAATGATGCAGGAATGACCATCAGATCTGATAAATGTCAATTTGGCACACAACAGTTGGATTACTTAAGTCATACTTTGTCATCTCAAGGAATCAAACCAAAGTTCTCACTTATCAAGGCCATCAGTCATGCTGTTCCTCCCAAAGACAAGGATTCTCTTCGATCATTTTTGGGATTGGCAGAGTACTATGCCCGTTTAGTTAAGGGATATGCTCAAACTGTTGAGCCTTTGCGTGCCTTATTGCGCAAAGGATCAAAGTTTCTTTGGTCTGTTGAAGTATCATCTTCATTTGATGAAACCAAAAAACTCATTGTTGAAGCACCTGCACTTCATGCTTTTCAAGATGATTCCAAATGTTTCATTATGGTGGATGCTAGCCTTACAGGTCTGGGTGCAGTTCTTGGTCAGTGGGTTGCTGGAAAGGAGCACACCATAGCTTTTTCGTCAAGAATGCTTAAGTCTTCTGAGACCCATTACAGTACAATTGAACGCGAGGCACTCGCTTGCGTTTGGGCAATTGAGAAGTTTAGAAATTACATTTGGGGGCGTGAATTCGAACTATTCACCGACCACAAACCCCTTACACATTTACGCAATGGGCTTGGGAGGACCTCAGCCAGATTGGTTAGATTACTTTCAAAATTGCAAGAATTTCATTTTTCCATTAAGCATATTTCTGGTGGAAGGAATTTCAGGGCTGATTGCCTTTCACGTATGGCATTTCATGATGTTTCAGAGGTTGAGAGTATTGAAGATACAGAATGTGTTGTTGCGGCACTTGATGCTGTCAGAGAATGCCCAAATATTACTGAACAAGTCTGGTTGGAAGCTTACAACAAGGATGATATTCTTAAACTTGTCATGGAATATATTGTAAAAGGTTGGCCTAAAAGCAGGAAACTTTGCAATGAGTTAAAAGCTTTTTCCATGGTTGCCTCTGAACTTTCATTGGTCAATGGCATGGTTATGAGACATGATTCTTTTGTTCCCCCGTCAAGTTTAAGGGAAGATATCATTAAATGTGCACATCATGGTCACTTAGGCATTTCGAAAACCTCGCAACTCAGTAAGTTGTATTATTGGTGGCCATCCTTAGAATCCCAGGTAAAGTTTCATATTGATCCATGTTCGGAATGCCTCTTGTCAGATAAGAAATGGAAAGTCATGAGCACACCCTTGCATCCTGTTCCATTTCCGAACAAACCTTGGGACAAGGTTGGAGTAGATTTTTCAGGTCCTTATGATCTATTATCTCATGACTTAAAATTTTTAATTTTGTTGATTGATTATCATTCCAAATGGATTTATCATATGTTTTGTGATTCACCCAGCTCCACCAATGCCATCAAATTTTTGAGGAAAGTGTTTTCCATTGAGGGTTCACCTTCTATTATGGTTACCGACAATGGTACACATTTCATTTCTCAGAAAGTTTCTGCATTTTTTGCAGAGAAAGATGTCAATCATTTCAAGGTTGCCTTATATTCACCATCATCCAATGGTTTGGTTGAAAGGGCAAACAGATTAGTTAAGGATACCATTCAAGCAGCCCTTTCCTCAGGAAAAGATGTTCAAGATTTCCTTGAGGACAAATTATGGTCATATAATATTTCGCCACATTGCACCACTGGTCTTCTGCCTTTTTCTCTTTTGAGAGGTAGAAATGTTCACACTACTTTGTGTCCCAATTGGTTGCAAGATAAACATGTCAAGGGTACACTTGTTGATAAAAATCTTGCATCTCGAGTTTTAGAAAAACAAGGTTACATGAAATCTGTGCATGATCAAGGGAAAATTTTTAACAATACTGATTTGAAACTCAATGATTGGGTTCTCATTAAAAATCCAAAAAGGGTGACAAAGGGCTTGTCTAAATTTTCCTCTCCTGTACAAGTTACAGATGTGAGCAAAGGTTCAGCACTACTTGGTTTTAGGGGTTGGTGGAACAAGAGATCACTTGTGCGGCTTTCTGACTCACAAGTTACTTCTTTACTTAAGTTGTCTAAACAGGAGGTGGAACAGTGTGACTGGACAAACTGGTTGCGTGATCCTTTATCTGTTATTTCTTCGTTTGTCTCTCAAGAGAATTCTGTGAAGTCTTCTGGTGGGCAGTGTTTCAATACACATACTGCTTTGCATAATTCTGCTTCTCTTGATATGACTAGTCGTGCATCTTCTTCACCTGTTGATTTGAGTACTTGTCAAAGAAGATTGCCTGTCAAATTTAATGACTATGTATTGTCTTAAGAAAATGATTTTTCTTCTTATTTATTGCATTATTTCATATTAGTTATAACTTGTATTTCTTTTCAGGTTCTCTTCCATTTTGCATTTTTATCATTTCTCGTTTATTTTGTGGAAAGAGAGAAGTTGTAATATTGTGCATGTATTTACCGAGCGCTCTCGTGCTACCGTCACGAGAGTGACTCGTGCTTCATGTATTTCTTTGAACTCCATTCCACAATCGGATGCTGAACGATGCGTGCCAGGATTCTACCAACGTTAATCAGTTGGTGGAGATCCTGGTGCGCAGCGGGAGCGCCCGGCTGTGGGTGTTTTTAAATTGGAATAAAACTTCTTCAACTTACCGGATTGCCTCCATAAATGATATCACACTTCAAGGTGGTAGCTCTAGTACTGGTATCCATGGTAACAGATGAAAAATCAAAACACAAAAAAAAAAACAAGGGAAAACGACAATTAAACAGGTTCTTTGTAGTATAAGGATACTAGTTCTTGCTGTAGCGGTAAACAGCTCTCTATTATTTATTTTTTGAATGAGGCCATAAGTGCAGTGTACCGTTTCCGCGTTGACTTTGCCTGTCTCGATAACCAAAGGATACAAGCAATATGGCGGCACGTAAAGGTCACGTTGCGTGACCACGTAAGACTGTGCTCGCCCCAGAATGCACAGCGTGATATGGCCGGAGGCTGAAAGGAATCTTCAGGGAAAATAGCTGCGCAGAGGATTGCTGCCGACGTGTTCAACAATGCTGAAACTGGAACGTGCCGTGCACCGTTTGGGAAGGTGAGGTTTAAATGTACACACTCCCGTTTGAGATGGCGAATGCCACACGGACAGTCCTGTACGAGGAAGGGTCCAAAATTTCACTAACCTCAAGAAAAGCGCAGAAAAGCACAGTCCAAAGATGCAGTTCACACGGTTGAAATCCCCATAGAAAACTCTCAATGCAGTTGATTTCTGAAATCGGCGGCCTTTGGAGAGTTAGAAAGAAGACAATTAAAGTAAACCATCAGTATGGAGTGGGTCCAGGGGTTGATAACTCGCTCATCTTGTCGCCAAATTAATGGAGTAACTTCTTCCAAATAATCACTAGACCATGAATAGTGATGGGTATCTTCTTTATTACCAATCGCTGCAAAGTGTGGTGTTGGCATCAGCTCCCAGCAGTGTCTGCCCTAACATTCCATACCAAGCAATAAATACACAGAACATTAGAACATAGAACAACTACAGGATTCTACTTGATAAATATATTCTGCATGGAGATTGCACATATACTACAATAGAATATTGCCAGAGGTTGGATTTAGGAAATTTGCTTAGGTTTTAGGTAGCATCGGGCATGCCCCAAAGAGGGTGTCTGGAGTGCTATACATGATTATCTCTGCAGTAAACAAAACAAAGCAAAGACGAACTTCCAGGCCCGGGGACTGTTGGGTCACATCGGATTAAATATCTTCTATAGAAAAATGCCTTGATCTGTTGTACAACCAGTACCGAACAAGCAAAAAGAGAGTAAAATACAGTATCTAAATCTTAAACCTGTTGTGGTACCATACAGAACAGGCATTTTCACAATAGCTCAAGAACCTTAAACAAATTTGTCCAAGCGTAAAGATTCAGCAGATGTAGTAAGGAGGCGAGATTCTCTGAACATACCAGGCATTAGGGTCCCGATGCATAAGGCACATCTCCGGTCATAACGGAAAGATTCAGCTCCATCAAAAACTGCAGTGAGGAAGAGAGACTCCAGTTGAGGTGCTGATAGTGCAGCCCAGAGAATCATGTGCTGGGCATGGTGTAAAGTCAGAGATAGATATGGGGACAAAAAGCGATCCAGGGGGACTGAACAACAGCAAGTGAGATCCAGGTCATGCACAATGGCAGGAACCCGTGTTGTGATCCAGGCAAGAAGATATGACATGTGAGATCCTATGAAGCAATATCTGAGTGGTCGGACTGGATTCAAGCAAGCCTGGCTGATGACGGCTGAAATGCCAGAAACCGGTCCTAGGATGCTTGTTTCCGGTCCAGGGAAGACATGGCTTGGCAGTTCGGGCTGGACTGTTCCCATGAGGCACAGGGTCAGACTGATTTGCATATGGCCATGTCTGAACTGGGGTGGTAGAGTGAGCTAAAGAATGATGATGGATTAAACCCAGATCAGTTGACTGGGGGTGAGTGTTTGATTGGCTCAAGCGTTCCGTCCATCATCCCCTTTTGTATCGCTTTGGAGTAGAGAGAAGGCAGTGAAGAGTATATCCAAGCTAAATATTCCAAAGCAGTTGTTAAACTTGAGAGATTTCATTCATAAAAGTTGACAAGTTGAACGCATGCTTTCTTCATAGATCTTATTTAAGTGTTTTTAAGGTCAAGAAATACATATGCCTTTGGACCATATTCAGTATAACTTTCCCTGCTTCCTCCCCTCTCTCGGTAGTCTACAGTGATTTTAAATCCAGAAATCTTTACAGACATTGTTCAGCTTTATCTTGGAACTCTATACGATTTTTTAACTTGTCAATGTACCATACATTCTTCTACCTAATGACTCTAACCATGGATATTGCCATACCACTGGCCTATTAAATAAGTCTCCTAAACTGAATCTCAAAAGCACTGTGCATGCTAGAGACGCCCCCTCTTCTCCTCGTCTGTCTGTACAATGTTGTAAGTCTCAGGATTTGTTAGCCATCCTGCCCCATATCCATCTATTGCAATAACTGTGTCATATTGTTATAGTTACATTTCCCTTCTGCCATTAGAAGTGGTGATGCAGAGAAGCAACACATCCTGCCACAAACAACTTCCACAGCTTGAAGGTCGCTCTCTTCCACCCTGTGTGTTAGGTCAGGCATCTCTCATGTACACGCGTTTCACCCACCACAGCTGTCTATTCTTTTTCAGTGTCTTTGTGTGCCTGCATTTTTCACACAACTTTATTATGTGCCTTCACTGGAGACAGAAAGCCCAGTAGTTTTGAAGAGGTGCATGCATTTTCCAATCTTGTTTCGTGTTGTATGCCAAGTCATCAGGGATTCCTTCGTGCCATCAAGTCCATGGCCTAGAGGAATATATAGAGGTTATCCTAGTCCTGCACTTGAGAGGCTAGTTCCTTCAAAGTATGGTACCTTGGGTATTTTCCCCCTGTCCACCAATTGCCTGAAATGTGTACATTTGCTCCACAAAAGGCACATGGTGCAGCAATGTCTAAAGTGAACTGTTGTCTGCGTGAAATGGAGCAGGAGAGCTAAACTACAAATCGATGAAAACCTCATCTGTTGTATTCTTTTTTTCAGATCATCACTGCAAATCCGTGGAGTATGGTGGCCCTCCTCTGTGGTGTGTTCCTGGTTTTGTTTAAAGCCGCAGATTTTGCTAAACTGAGCGTGAGGTGGATGATCAAAATCCGAAGACGGCATTTGAGAAAAAGAGCTCGAGAACTAAACCACATAAGTTGAGCTGATACATAGAAAATGTCCCTCTTGTGCACTGGATGAAACACACTATTGAAAGATGAACTTTCTGCCTATTGACTTCACTCAGGAAGAAAACGTGACTTCATAGGACCAGGCAGACTGAGCATTGGGGCAGAGTGTCCTCTTGCTCTGCTGGCACGCCGAAACAGAACAAAAATATAACTTCCTTTAACCTCGCAGGGTAGTTCTTAATATTATTTTTAATCCTAAAATATGTAGCATATCTTGGAAAGAATTCAGAAGCTAAGCATTCAGACTTTGGTGAAAAAAAATCTGAACCTATAGGAAGATTTTGAGTTTTTTATGCGCTATAGGTATGTGTCAAACATTTTTATGATGAGTAAATAAGCCCATTTTACATACTTTTGCAATGTTGGATTTCTCGTGTATAACAGAGGAGAATAGGACAGATCTGAACCCCTAAAAGAAACAAATATATATTTTTAATGGAGGTCAAATAGCACTGGCATCTATGACTTGGAGAAGAGCAGCTACAGCTTAATAAATGCCATGAGTTTCACTGAAATCACATTGCAGATCTTGGAGTTTGCATTGGGTGTCTCTAATGAGTGTTGCACTTTCCCTTGACTTTAAGATTTGTACTTTGCTCACTGAACTTGTTCAATGTGTAATTGAGTTGTACAGCAGTGAGTTTGTAGTAAGTTCCATGAAATAAGGAGTTTGTTCTGTATTGTGTTTCAAAGTTTGTCTGGTGCTTCATACCCCTGACAAGGCACAAAGCACTCCTGTTTGCATCAGATTCCTGGGACCTCTGGAAACTGTGTGGTTGTAAAAGATTGTTGGATCCAGTATGAGAGATTTTGGGTGTGTTTGAGGTTTGAAGACAGGCTTCAAAAATGGCGCAGCCTATGTCGCTCCACGTATGAGGTGTTGCGGAGTGCTTGAGAATAGATAGATCTGCTCAGACATACCTTTTAAGCTGAATAGTTGGTCTTCTTCAGCCTGTGATTAGATGGATGTGAAGACCTAGGGTTTTAGCTTTGTCTGGAATTCACGGTGTTCAAGCAAAGGGTGTGTTTCAGTGGCTGTCTGGACTAAGAATGAGCTGCCACCAGTTGGCAAGTTTTTGCTTTTTGAAGAGTGTGATTGCTAAATTTGGGGCACACCTGGATTGTACTGGTCTTGGTTGGTGATAGGTGTGGAGTTTCTGTTGGACGAAGGGAGTGCCAATCCCATGAAGTGCTTGATACACATTGTTTTGAACATAATACATCTTACCACCGGTAGCCAGTGTAATCATATAATGCCCAGTGAGAAGTGAGTCCTTACTAGTAGGTTGAGAATGCTATCTGGCATTCTAATATCTCTTTAGTTTCAAAGTGTTAGGAAAGGTTCTCCCAGGTTAATCTATAGGCCTAGTTAGTGTGGGAAAGTGCTACGGGGAGCTTGACATTTTTGAAGAATGTCCAAGTGTGGAAAGGATTGCCGAAGGCATCTTGTCATGTAGATGCTTTGTTTGGAGACTGGATTTTCCTACGGTATAAAGGCATAAGTGAGACCCTGGAGTGCATAATCAATCCTATATTGCTCAGTTCTGCTGAGTTGGATTGTAGTAGCTATAGTTCTTGTCACCAGGGGGCATATTTGTCATACTTTCACACAGCGTAATGCAGCAAGCCACCTTGCTGCTCTGCATGAAAGGGAAAGGGCAGGCATATGCAGTATTTAACATCATACAGTGCATTCCTGTCCTTTCTTTGTGCTGGCGCGCTTTTGTCTGCCTAGCGCCAAGTGTCCAAAGTTTTGCCACAAGCAACTAGTACAGTGGCGGCTCCTCCGCTGAGGAAGAGGGGCGTTGCCCCACTGCTTTTAGCACTGGAAATGAAGGGAAAATAAAATGTTAATAACTGGACGTTATTATCATTTTATTTGGTCCTGCGTCTTTGCAGGGCGGGACTGCTCTGCTCTCAGAGCAGGGGAAGGAAAGTGGCACTCTGTGAAGTGTGCATGACTGTTTGACCGGCCCTCTGGAGCCGGCCAAACAGTCATGCGCACTTTGCATGTTCTCCATGCAGGCTGCATTACAGCCTGCATGGAGAACATGCGCAGGCCCCCATTCCCCATCCGAGCACCGACCAATCACAACGCTGCATTGCATTGTTGTGATTGGTCAGGGGAGCCTGGCTGCTTCCTCTTCCAACTGGAGTGAGGGACGACGACCAGGGATGACGCGGAGAGACGCAAAGAGGTAAGTTTCCTTTTTTTGTATCTTTACGCCCGCCCCGCCACCCGCCCCACCAGACTCTATCCGTGCCAGCCTCTACTGAACTATTATAGGGAAGAGGAGGCTTATTTGGAGCACACCACAGTCTGGAGCCTTTAGGAAGGGCTTGCAGGCTGTAAGGAAAGAGCAACAGGGGATAGAGACATTACAGTGGAAAATGACAATAGAGGAGATCTTTCTATACCTTGTCATGCGCCTGATCACATGTAACCACCAGTTTTTATCCCTCGCCCTTTCCACCTGCTGGTCTATAATGACCTGGGACCGCAAACCCTGCTCTAACTACCCCCGCACAAACATGAGAAACCCCAGCTCAATTATTACTGCTCACCAGACGAGACCCAGAATTGCAGAATGGAAGGGATGAACCGTCAAGGTGCAATTATCTCTTTCCTGGACTAGTCCCAACTGGATCAAAGTGGACAACCTTAGAAAACCTGGTCTTTTGTCTGTCTTATATCTTGTCTAGTCTATCTTGGTCTGTGACTATGTCATCTTTATATGTCGGTGGGTACTTTTACTGTAGAACACACAAGATGATGGACGGAATGCTGCACATTGGCAAACATTCACCCCCAGTCACAGATCTGGGTTTAATCCATCGTTATTTTGCTTCACCACGCCACCCCAGTTCAGACATAGCCATATGCAAATCAGTCTTGACCCTGTGCCTCATCCTGGCTGAAGAAGGCTGATAGCCTGAAACCGGTCCTAGGATGCTTGATTCCGGTCCAGGGAAGACATGGCTTGGCAGTTCGGTCTGGACTGTTCCCATGAGGCACAGGGTCAAGACTGATTTGCATATGGCTATGTCTGAACTGGGGTGGCGTGGTGAAGCAAAATTACGATGGATTAAACCCAGATCTGTGACTGGGGGTGAATGTTTGCCAATGTGCAGCATTCCGTCCATCATCTTGTGTGTTTTGCATTTCGCCCTAAGTGGGAAGGGTATGCCCAGACGTGGGTCCCGTGCTCACTACGCCACTGGAGTCAAGCTATCCTGGCTGAAGAAGGCTGATAGCCTGAAACCGGTCCTAGGATGCTTGATTCCGGTCCAGGGAAGACATGGCTTGGCAGTTCGGTCTGGACTGTTCCCATGAGGCACAGGGTCAAGACTGATTTGCATATGGCTATGTCTGAACTGGGGTGGCGTGGTGAAGCAAAATAACGATGGATTAAACCCAGATCTGTGACTGGGGGTGAATGTTTGCCAATGTGCAGCATTCCGTCCATCATCTTGTGTGTTTTGCATTTCGCCCTAAGTGGGAAGGGTATGCCCAGACGTGGGTCCCGTGCTCACTACGCCACTGGAGTCAAGCTATCCTGGCTGAAGAAGGCTGATAGCCTGAAACCGGTCCTAGGATGCTTGATTCCGGTCCAGGGAAGACATGGCTTGGCAGTTCGGTCTGGACTGTTCCCATGAGGCACAGGGTCAAGACTGATTTGCATATGGCTATGTCTGAACTGGGGTGGCGTGGTGAAGCAAAATTACGATGGATTAAACCCAGATCTGTGACTGGGGGTGAATGTTTGCCAATGTGCAGCATTCCGTCCATCATCTTGTGTGTTTTGCATTTCGCCCTAAGTGGGAAGGGTATGCCCAGACGTGGGTCCCGTGCTCACTACGCCACTGGAGTCAAGCTATCCTGGCTGAAGAAGGCTGATAGCCTGAAACCGGTCCTAGGATGCTTGATTCCGGTCCAGGGAAGACATGGCTTGGCAGTTCGGTCTGGACTGTTCCCATGAGGCACAGGGTCAAGACTGATTTGCATATGGCTATGTCTGAACTGGGGTGGCGTGGTGAAGCAAAATAACGATGGATTAAACCCAGATCTGTGACTGGGGGTGAATGTTTGCCAATGTGCAGCATTCCGTCCATCATCTTGTGTGTTTTGCATTTCGCCCTAAGTGGGAAGGGTATGCCCAGACGTGGGTCCCGTGCTCACTACGCCACTGGAGTCAAGCTATCCTGGCTGAAGAAGGCTGATAGCCTGAAACCGGTCCTAGGATGCTTGATTCCGGTCCAGGGAAGACATGGCTTGGCAGTTCGGTCTGGACTGTTCCCATGAGGCACAGGGTCAAGACTGATTTGCATATGGCTATGTCTGAACTGGGGTGGCGTGGTGAAGCAAAATAACGATGGATTAAACCCAGATCTGTGACTGGGGGTGAATGTTTGCCAATGTGCAGCATTCCGTCCATCATCTTGTGTGTTTTGCATTTCGCCCTAAGTGGGAAGGGTATGCCCAGACGTGGGTCCCGTGCTCACTACGCCACTGGAGTCAAGCTATCCTGGCTGAAGAAGGCTGATAGCCTGAAACCGGTCCTAGGATGCTTGATTCCGGTCCAGGGAAGACATGGCTTGGCAGTTCGGTCTGGACTGTTCCCATGAGGCACAGGGTCAAGACTGATTTGCATATGGCTATGTCTGAACTGGGGTGGCGTGGTGAAGCAAAATAACGATGGATTAAACCCAGATCTGTGACTGGGGGTGAATGTTTGCCAATGTGCAGCATTCCGTCCATCATCTTGTGTGTTTTGCATTTCGCCCTAAGTGGGAAGGGTATGCCCAGACGTGGGTCCCGTGCTCACTACGCCACTGGAGTCAAGCTATCCTGGCTGAAGAAGGCTGATAGCCTGAAACCGGTCCTAGGATGCTTGATTCCGGTCCAGGGAAGACATGGCTTGGCAGTTCGGTCTGGACTGTTCCCATGAGGCACAGGGTCAAGACTGATTTGCATATGGCTATGTCTGAACTGGGGTGGCGTGGTGAAGCAAAATAACGATGGATTAAACCCAGATCTGTGACTGGGGGTGAATGTTTGCCAATGTGCAGCATTCCGTCCATCATCTTGTGTGTTTTACTTTTACTGTAGACCTTCTCTGTCAATAATCAGTGGCAACATTTAGTCCTAATTCTACCTCTCTACCCGGTTCTAGTTTTTTATTTTGAAAACAAGCCGATTGGTCTATCCCCTGATGGCCTCAGTCTCTTTCTCCAGTCTGACCCCTGCACCAGTGTCCCCCTGCCACAGTTATGTACCCTCCACCATCCTGCTAAGATCCGCGCTTGTGTCCAGAATGCCCACTTCAAAAACAAGGGCAGAGCCCACTACAGTTCACCTAGCAAACAATATTTCTGTGTGAGGAAGGCGCGAGGTAAATGCCACCTTTTGGTAACATCCACAAATATTTTAAAGGTTTTCTTAGTGATCGCTATCTCAAAGCGGTGTCTGCTACCCAGCCATGGATCCTTTACAGTGTGCAGATATTGGAAGAAATATTGTGTCTTTATTTATGGCACCAAAGCGCTTTTCATTTCTGTACCTTCCCGGGCAGCCTCGAAGGATCAGCAGACTCGGGCATTTTACAGCGCGCTGAATGTAAAGCAATGGAAATGAATGTCCATCAGTGCCCGGCTACACCCATCACCCACCAGAGCAGAGAAACCTGATGAAAATCTGCTATAAATGGGCAGTACTGAAAACTTGGAGGAAGTCTAATGTGAGTCCTGTTCATTCAGCTAGGGCAAAGCTCATCAGATAGAGTATTGTTCATTATGTAGCACAAATGTATTTTGCTGGCTGTGCTTTCAGCACCCAATTATTTCCCTGGTACATGCATTATTTGTTGCAGTTGAGAAGTGCTCCTAGGGACTGTAGTATGCTGTGAAGTAATAGAATGGTACAGTTCAGTGGAATACCTAGTGCAAATACAGTCAACAAGTAGTCCATGGGGGGGAAGTGTAGCCCTTGACTGCCACAACAATAGTATTAACAAATCTCTCAATCGAGTAACTTTCTGTTTAGCGTTTTGTGCATTTATTTTACCAAATCCTGTTTTCATAATGCAACCACGAAGTTTAACAGTATTAACACATCTCAAGAAACAAGGTGCTCCTAAAAAGTGATGGTGCAGTGAAAGTGATATATAGTGAATAAAAAAGTGCGTGTGCTATATACAAGAATATGAACATATGAACAGGGACAATATGATTTTGTATACGACACTCCTAATATGAGTGTCGAAATCCACAATTACTTTTGAAAACAGTCCGCATATGTAATTGCCTGCGTTTCGACCCAAGGTACAGTTTTTTTTTTTTAATGTTTTTTTTTTAATAAACTTTATTTAAAGTTTTACATGAACATAACCATGGGTGTGCACCCAATTGCAAGCAAAGGAAATACATATTCATGCAATGCAGTGATAGTGGTTCAAGACATCGGACCCTCCGCAACACCCCGCTCCACATTCTAAGACTAGGCGGTTAAACATTCAAAACATTTACTCTCCCTCCCCGTCAGAACTCACAGGACTACCCCCTGCAATGGTACTTTGGGAGCTCTTCAGGGGACCATCAGCTAATAAATCGCGACATAGCTCCCTCCAAAGCCCTAAGTCTTCTTCTAGTTTCTCATCCCTGCGACACCTCTTCATGTGGACTTCTTCAGCTAGTGTCCACTCACGTACATCCTGTATCCATGCCAGAAGCTCCGGCGACCGCACCCCTATCCACACTATTGCTACCCTGCGCCTGGCCAGTAACAGCAATAGTTGCTGTAGCATATACCCCATCTTGCTTTGTTTTTTGCTTTTATGTATCAATCCTAGGAGGCAATGTTGTGATGTTAGTTGGACTCTACTATTCACATGGACCCTTATCAGCCCCACAACCTCCGACCAGAAGTTGCTAACCGCTGGGCATTCCCATGCCAAGTGCGGGAAATTGGCCCCTTGTTTGTGGCATCTAGGACATGAATCAGGCCTGTCAGAGGACATACGATGTATCCTTTCCGGGGTCATATACGTGCGATGCACATAATTGTAGTGTAGTAATCGGAAGCGAGCGTTACAGGAGATTGTGTGTGTGAGCGCACCCACCACCTTCCAGTCCTCATCCTGCAATGGCTCCTCCAGGTCCACGTTCCATGCCGCGCATGCAGCGGGGGGGACGCCCCAGAGTCTGCCCCATACAACAATGATACAATATGCCTGCCTGACCCGCACAGGAGTATGATATCTAGTGTCTGTGTAAGTTGCGGTATTGAGGGATACCTGGGCCATATTTCTTTGAATATATTAGCTTAAGCCACGTACTGCAGGTATTGTCCTGGCCCCAGTCCAAAGTCTCTACAGGCCTGTTCGAATGTGATAAAGCACTCGCCCGGGTACAAATCCACTAGCGATTTGCACCCCCCTCCCGCCATGACCGAAATGACATGTTGGCCATAACTCTCCGGACCGGTGTCAAATCCCATACCGACAATTCCCGGTGGAATGGAGCATGTCTTAGGATTCGCTCCTCAAATGACTGCCACACGCACGCTGTCTGCTGGGCCACATGACGCAGCGTGGGGGTGCCCACGCCCCCCCTAAGTAAAGCCGGGAGGTCAGAGGCTGGTACTCCATCGCGAAGAAGCCATTTCTCCCAGTTGTCCCCCTCGACAAACCACCTAGCGGCGTGCTGCAGTTGAGCAGTATAATAGTACAGCTACAACAATTCTAGGAGACTCAAGCCCCCCCTCCTCATACGTACGATTTAGTGTAGCAAGTGCCACTCTGCTGCGCCGTCCCGCCCAGTAAAGGTCGAACAAAATGGAGCCCAGGGCCCTGAATATTCGTCTAGGTATGGGGCACAACGCATTCTGTAGTGTACAAAGACAATAAGGCAGTACCACCATTTTGGCTATCGCCATCCTGCCCATTAAGGAAAGTGGAAGTGTGTTCCAGAAGCCAACCGAGCCCCTTAATGCATCCATCATTCTATGAATATTGAGTTGTAAGATTTGTGAATCCTCTCCCGCCACCTGGACACCCAGGTACCTAAAGTGCCCAGTCTCCCATCTCAGACCCAGTTGGGGGAACAGCGGCCAGCTAAACGAGCCAGGGGAAATATCAAAGATTTGGATCGATTTAGGCTTAGCCCGGAGCAGTTGCCAAACTCCTCCAACACATGCAACAGTCTCGGTACCGCCTCCCAGAGCGAGGAGACGTAGAATAATGCGTCATCTGCATACAAAGATATTACATGCCATGTCCCGCCAACATTGATGCCCCAGCCGGCCAGGTCCCTGTGCGCCCAGATCACCAAGGGCTCTATTGCCAGGGCGAACAATAGTGGGGATAGCGGACAGCCCTGTAGCGTCCCCCGCTCTAATCTCCACACGCCTGACCTACTGTGTCCCACCCGGACTCTAGCGCTGGGTGCCGTGTATAGGATCTGGACCCACCGTCTAAAACGCGGACCAAATCCAGCTGCACTGAGCACCT
This sequence comes from Calotriton arnoldi, assembly GCA_963921515.1. Classification (NCBI taxonomy): domain Eukaryota; kingdom Metazoa; phylum Chordata; class Amphibia; order Caudata; family Salamandridae; genus Calotriton; species Calotriton arnoldi. The sequence goes on from CAWUFW010005019.1 coordinate 151,574, forward strand.
CCAATAAATACCCCCAATCCACAGAATCGAAGGCCTTTTCCAAGTCTATGGACACTAGGGCTAAGTCCTCGTCCCTTAATCGTGATTCATGCAGGATGTGGGTTAACCTCCTGATATTCATGCCCGTATTACGTGATGGTATAAACCCGCATTGGTCTTCATGTACCAAGTGAGTAATTCGAGGGGCCAATCTGGTGGCAAGGATTTTGCATAATATTTTGACATCCGAATTAATAATCATGAGAGGTTGGTAGGCTGAGGGATCCTGTGCGTTCCCCCCTGGCTTAAGAAGCATAACGATTTCACCTTCGCGCATTGTGGGTGGTAACAATTCCACCTCAAAGGCCTCCTCATATACTTGCAGTAGTGGTTGCACAAGCTGGTCTGAGTAGGCCTGCAAAAAAGCCTTGGGGAACCTGTCCGCCCCGGGGGCCTTGAATCCCAGAATGACTTGAAGTGCCTCCCGCACTTCGATGGTGAACTGAGAGTCAAGTTCCTTCATGCCCTCTGACGGGAAGCGCGGAAGCGCCAAGCTCTCGACAATTGGGACATACCGTTCCGCTGTTACCCCTAGGTCCACAGTATAGACCCGCTACAGGTGCTGCTGGAACACCTCAAAGACGCCAGCCCTGATATGGACAAGTCTCCCTCCATCAGCTTTCAACACGGTGGTCAAAGTGGGAGTCTGCTCACTTCGTAATATTCAAGCCAGCAAGCGGCCTGACTTGTCTCCCTCAGCGTGCAACCGTTGGCGACAACGCGTCAGGGTATACTTATCCAGGCTGTCCCAGATGTCAGCTATATGTTCGGGCTGTTCCCGTTCCCTCTTACCCGCGTCCGGGTTGGCTGGGCTCTCCGCCTGTATAGCAACCAATGTCTTCTCCTCCTTATCAAGATCACCGAGCAATTGTCTTCTCACCCCGCACACGAGTCCCATGCTCGCACCGCGGGTCACTGCCTCTAGAGCCTCCCACTCAGTGGCCCTCCCAGTCGTGCTCCCCCAGTTCGTCTCTAGATAGTCTGCAATCGACTGTGCTAATGCAGTCTTCCCCACTTCATCTTCCAGAAGATCGGGTGGGAATTTCCAACACCTTGGGCCCAGGAAAGGGGTCCCCCACTTCACCGTGCATCGCACCAGGGAGTGGTTGGACAAGAAGCGTGCCAAATGTGTAACCTCCACCTCGGTAAATGCCGGCACACCCGACACCAACACTCTGTCCAACCTACTCTGTGTTCTGTGCGTCAGGGATTGGGAGGTGAACAATGGAAGCGCTGGATGTGTCTCCCTCCATATATCATGTGCCCCTAGATCATGCATGACCTTGCCAAGCATTTGGGACATTCTAGGTTTTGTTCCAGCCTTAGGGGGATGTCTATCAAGGGCTGAATCCAAAACGCAGTTAAAGTCGCCCATCCAAATGAATGGAGCATCTACTTCGTTAGACAATAATTCCTGAGTAGTCTGGAAGAACGAGGGGTCATCTATATTAGGCGCATATGTGTTCAATATGACAATTTCCCTGCCATCTAGCAAGCCTCGCAGCAGTACATATCTCCCATTCACATCAGATTCTATGTGTCCGCAAGTGCAATCTAGCCCGCCCCGTGTTAAGCTGTGAATGCCCACTCTCCCAGTACCTCAGGTGTGTCAATCAGTGAATGGTGTGCCTGGAGCCACCCAAATCATTGTACCCCTAGCATAGGTAGAATAGGATGAATGATGCATCTGTCCTCGCCACTTCTTAGCTACTCTAGCAGCACTGCTATCATCCAGGTGCGTTTCCTGAAGACAAGCAATCGATATATGGTGACGTTTTAGAAATGTTAACACCCTGTGCCTCTTGGTACAGGTGACCGGTCCCCGCACATTCCAGGTCAGGAATTTATATTCATTCCCCATTGCGAAGTGTACTCGCTTCAGGCCCCAATGCCGAGCCCTGCCCACCCTTGCATTCGCCACTGCAGTGCACACCTACTGAACAAACCAACCCAAAGTATCTAACAACCCCCAGGCCCCTCCCCCCACCCACTGACATTTTGCAAACAACAGTCTGGTCTGAAATGTCTCCCCTTATGTTGTACCAGTCCACACGCATAGCCCTAGATAGTCCAACTGGGGCAAACATTCTCTAGCCACCCTATGTGATGAAATCTGAACCCAACAGCCCCCACACCACAAACCCCATCTTTATCAAGCATAGATACCCCACGTCATGAGTGCGGCTATCACCGAGCAGAAGCAGGCCTCAGTATTAGATCCCTCCCTGCACCCATGTCAAGTTCCCGCCCTCGCTGTTCCAAAGTTCGCTGCCGCCTGCACAGATGTTGCTTATGAATGCTGTGTCCCCGCGGCTAACCAGGCCCCACGGCCCCTACACACCCCCGCCCCCTGTCCCTCCACGGCATCCACCTCCTGATCAAGCATCGTGTCCGGGACCACATCCACCGATGCCCCAGGCCACTGTGTCAGCTCGCCAACTCCATGTCCCGCAGCGTCACCCTCGGCCTCCAGAGTCGAAAGAGAGTCCACACTCATATGCAGAGCTCCATCGCTTCCAACACTGATTCTTTTGTCCGGAGCGGTATCCTCAACAAGTGATTCCTCGTCTTCCCCCCTAGCTTGTGTTCCTTGCAGGGGTCTGGTGCCCCATATCTTTTTCTGTGTCTGAGGCTCTCGCAGAGGGAGTGCATCCCCCGTATCTCCAGCCATTCCCACGCTTCCTCAGGGGTCTCGAAGTATGCCTTCCCCTGCATCAGGACCTTGAGTTCCCCGGGTATAGTAGCATGTATTGTAGGTGTAGGTCCCTCAACTTCCTCTTCACGCCTAAGAACGATTTTCGCTGCTCCGTTACATGCTTGGTATAGTCAGGATAAATAGATATCCTACTGCTTTCGAAGCAGAGGTCTTGCCGCTCTCTAGCTGCTCGTAGGATGCAGTCCCTATCTCTATAATTCAGAGTTTTCGCAATAGACGCCCGCGGGGGCCCCAGGGGGCAGAGGAGGCACCAGTGCCCTGTGAGCCCTTTAAATGGCGAACATGTCCGATAAGCCCTCCGGACACAACTGGGTCCTAATCCATTGTTCCAGGAACGACCCTACGGACCTCCCCTCTGCCCTTTCAGGGAAGCCCAATATGCGAATGTTACTGTGTCGGGCCCGGTCCTCTGCATCTTCCGCGCGGCGCTCCAGAGCTTTTGTTGTGGAGGATAATTGGGACACTTGCTTCTTCAAAGCGACCACTTCTCCCTTGAGGCCCGAATCATCCTCTTCCACCGCTAAGACTTTGTCCGCTACCTTGCGCCTTTCGGGATCCCTGTTTGGCGGCCAGTAACTGCCCGTGTCGGCTCGGCCTCCCCTCCGCCATCCTCCTCGTCCGTGCCGACGGTTTGACGCGTTATGTGCTGCGGGGAATGATGCGGCGTAGTGTATTGCGTGATGGTGTTGGATGCCCCTGCACGGGCAGTTTTATCCTTGCCCATGACGACGTGCAATGAAGCCCGCCCCGTGTTAAGCTGTGAATGCCCACTCTCCCAGCACCTCAGGTTGTCAATTAGGTTCCTGCTTCTAACGTTGGCACCCAAATTGCACCCCTGCTGTGTGGACCGCCTCCAAGCCAGCCAGCCCGGTGATCACAAGACTTGTCCAGAAGGATCAGCCCCAGCCCAGGTTCAATTTGAGCGTAGTATACTTCTCATGATAGTGAGCCTGCCTTGGCTAGGGGATGCCAATCCCCACATACACCTCATGCCTCGTCGCTCAGCCAGTGTTTGACTTACGGTTCCTCAAGTGTGGGCGGCTTTGAAATTGTCCAGGGTGGCCCCCGCGCCCAAAGAAGACTGAGTGGCTCTCTCACTCCACCTTATGCTGGCCTCCGCAGTTCCTCCACCCCCTCTGCATGCCTGGGAGCCCCTTTGCGCCACAAGCTCTGCGGGCAGCGCCCCCCGGGCTGCAGGCATGGCATCCGTCCCAAAGGATTCAACGATGGCACCAATCCTCACCTCGAGTGTCCGCTCCAAGTCCCAGATGGCTCTCACAGCCCACCTGGGCCTCCTGCGCCACTCGCCCGATCAGGCCCAATCAGGCCCCGGTCACACAGCCCGCATGAGGAGCCCTCCGCAATGCTTCTGTCCTGCTCCCCCACATGGCTGCTGCGCACCTACCGTTGGGGGACAGCTATGCGCTCAGTAGTGCTCCTCAGGTACCAGTCACCCACGGAGCTCGAATCCACCGTTGTCTGTGCTGGGCCTCGTCCGGGAGGCAACCCCCTCCGCTGGGGCTCCCCAGCTGATGCGCTGGCTCAATCCATGCCCCCAGGGAGGAGGGGGTGGGGAGGACCGCAACAGCGATTGGGCGATCACACGCCCAGGATACTCAGGCCGCATCAGGCTCCAGCCGATCTCCGACCTCAGCCGCGCTCTCTTGGGCCGCTGTGTCGCAGTTCACTGGCGCAGCCCGGGCCCGGCGAGGCCCCGCTCACAGTGCCTTCACTCTGCTGTGTTACCCGATGGAGACCGATTCACGGGTACTCCTCCGGACACAGCACGGTGGTCCAGGATGATGTTCGGCTCCAATTAAGGATTTTTACGGCGGGCCGGCCGGGAGCTCGAGAGCTCACGTCCTGTCAGCCATGTTGCTAGGCCACGCCCCCAGCAAGCTACAGAGTTAATCAAAAGAGGGCCATCATCAGGACAGGGTGTTGTAGGAAGCACCTACAATGACAGAATCATGTATGAGAACCTTGTGTTAGTGAGGTGAAAAACAAATTGTAAAGGAAAGGTCATGCGACCTACTGGGTGGAGAGACGGTAAAAGGAACAATCCCATAACCCCAGGGGGTGCAGCAATCTGGAGACAACGACCCAGTTGCTCTGGGAGATGACAAGCGGTGACAAGAGAAAAATGGATTGAGCTCTTGCATAGTGTCTACAAAAATGGTGTGCCAAGGCTAATAGGTGTAGTATAAATTCGGACCTACCGGGTGGAGAGAGGAGAAAAGGAACAATCCTATTACCCTAGGGGGCGCATCAATCTGGAGACAACAACCCACTGCTCTGGGAGATGGCAAGCTGTGAGGAAAGAAAAAATGGATTGATCTCTTGCATGGTGTTTACAGACAGTGTGCTAATGCTAATAGGTGTGGTAATTGTTTTCAGCGTTTTGTCTGTCACGGTGACAGGCACACCTCCTTTGATATTAAGATCGTTGAGCCAGGGTCACAGTGTGGTGCATATTTTGCCTGACACGGTGACAGGCACACCTTTCATCGGTCTTTAGAGAAGCAGAACAAGAGGAGGAAAACAAAGTTTACAAAAAAAAGAGAAAAGGTATTTACAACTTCAGATTTTGTGAAAATCCTGTACTTGGTTTAAAGATTTGAACACAGATTGATTACATATCAACCATTCACCCAGTCGCACAGATCTGGGTAGCTCCATATTTTTGTTGCTCACCATGCCACCGCAGTTTGGACCTAGCCATATGCAAATCAGTCTTGACCCTGCTCACCATGGGAAACCCCAAAACAAGGCCCAGGATGCTTGTTTCCGGTCCTGGAAGGACCTAGCCCTGCAGTTCGGGCTGGACTGTTCCCATGGGGATCAGGGTCAAGATTAATTTGCATATTATATCATATCATATGGCTGGGTCCAAACTGGAATGGCATGGTGAGCAAAAACCGATGGATTTAGGCCCAGATCACTGTACTGGGGGTGAATGCTTGACATTGTTCAGCATTCCGTCCATCACTTGTTCTTTTTGCATTTGTTGCCCTAAGTGGGACGGGTATGCCCAGACGTGGGTCCAATGCTCTCCATGCCACTGGAGTCAAGCTAGCCTGGCTGATGAGGGGTGATACCCCGAAACTGGTCCCTGAATGCTTGTTCCTGGTCCGAGGAGGGCCTGGCAGTTCGGGCTGGACTGTTCCCATGAGGAGCAGGGTCAAGACTGATTTGCAGTTGACTGGGTCAAAACTAGAATGGCATGAGAGCAAAAAAAACTATGATTAAGGCCCAGATCTCTGTACTGGGGTGAATGTTTGACATTGTTCAGCATTCCATCCATCAACTGTTCTTTTTAGGTTTCACCTGCAAAGCGCTTGCGCTGTGCTTGTGAAATCTCTTGTATTTAATATATCTTAAAAGTGGCTGTTATCCGTTCCTTTCACCGAATTACTGTGTTCATTCACTTTTGTGTGGAACATTTTTTTTTTTTAACTTCCCCTGGCTGGACACATTTCATTGTCAAGATAAGATCTGTTCCCACGGAAAAGGCAGACAACTTCTAGCAGTTTTTTGGAATGCTTGCTTTTTATTACTTAGTTGTAGGCATTATCAGATTGATTTTTTTCAACTTAATCTATTTGGTCATTATGATCAAATTCTAAATATTGTAATCAACATTGCACGTTGAAAATAAAGTTAATATACAAGAGTTTTACTATATTTTACTACTAAACAGGCATCCACAAGTGCAGTTACCTTGCAGACAACAGGGTCATGCTTTCAATGGTGCAGCAGTTGCAGTAGCACCGGGCCGAAAAAGTTGTCAGAACTCCTCTAAACACATAATAGTGCTGTATTTGACTACTAAACAGGCAGTTACAATTGACGTTACTTTGCAGTTAAAAGGGAATTGGCTTGAATGGCGCAGCAGGTGCAGTGGCACCGGGGCCAAAAGCTCTAGGGAGCCCACTAAACCCAGATTAGTGCTAGAATTTAAAACTAAACAGGCAGTCACAAGTGCAGTTACCTTGCAGACAACAGGGTCATGATTACAATGGTGCAGCAGGTGCATTGACACCAGGACCAAAAGCTCTAGGCACCCCACTAAACTCCTAAAATTGCTATATTTTACTACTAAACAGACAGTCACAAGTGCAGTTACCTTGCAGACAACAGGGTCATGATTTGAATGGTGCAGCAGGTGCAGTGGCACCGGGCCCAACATTTGTCAGAACTCCTCTAAACACAAAATATTGCTATATTTTACTACTATACAGGCAGACACAATTGCAGTTATCTTGCAGTTAAAAAGGGCTTGAATTGAATGGTGCAGCAGGTGCAGTGGCACTTGGGCCAAATGCTCTAGGGACCCTACAATAAAGCAGAATATTGCTATATTTAACTACTAAATATGCAGTCACAAGGGCAGTTAATTTGCAGGCACTAGGGTCATGATTTCAATGGTGCAGCAGGTGTAGTGACACCGGGGCCCAAAGCTCTACGAACCCCTCCAAAAAACAAATATTGCAATATTTTACTACTAAACAAGCAGTCACAAGTACAGTTTCCTGACGGGCAATAGAGTCATGATTTGAATGGTGCAGCAGGTGCAGTGGCATCGGGGCCAAAAGTTGTCATAACTCCTCTAAACACCAAATATTGCAATATTTTACTACTAAACAGGCAGTCACAAGTGCAGTTACCTTACAGGCAATAGAGTCATGATTTGAATGGTGCAGCAGGTGCAGTTGCACCGAGGTCGAAAGTTGTCATAACTCCTCTAAACACCAAATATTGCAATATTTTCCTACTAAACAGGCAGTCACAAATGCAGTTATCTTGCAGGCACCAGGGGCATGATTTGAATGGAGCTGCAGGTTCAGTGGCAATGGGCCCAAAAGTTGTCAGAACGCCTCTAAACACATAATATTGCTTTTACATCAATTAATTATATTATTTCCCTCTTTCATTTTTCAAACTTATACCACTAGTAACATCACAATATATTGCCTTTTTGTACATAAACAAGTCATAACACTTTAACAGGCTTTCTGTAACTTATATTGTACTACTCAGCATGCTACAACTTACAACAATAAACAGCTTAATATTATTCATATTGGTGAAACGTAATGCATTTACCAATGCTTGTTGCATATGTCACCCATAGCGGCATGGGTATGCCCAGACGTTGGTCACGTGCTCTCCATGCCACTGGAGTCAAGCTAGACTGGCTGATGACAGGTGATACCCCGAAACCGGTCCCAGAATGCTTGTTTCCGGTCCGGGAAGGACCTGGCAGGCAGTTCGGACTGGACTGTCCTATAGGGAGCAGGGTCAAGACTGATTTGCATATAGCTGGGTCCAAACTGGAATTGCATGGTGAGCAAAAAACAATGGATTTAGGCCCAGATCTCTGTACTGGGGTGAATGTTTAACAATGTTCGTCGTAAAGGAGAGTAATCCAATTTTGGATGTAGGGGGCTGGGATCAATACATACTCTATTTCGAAAGGTACCCCTAAACCATTGATCTTTAATGAAGACCAATATGGTGGTGTGAGCTATGATATCACCATCAAACATTTAAAGTACTCCGACCACCAACATAAAGGGCCAAGCAGTACCAGTTGGACTGTGCAGTAGAGGGTCCGAATATGTTATAACTCCACATGCATTAATCAGAGGACACTACACCTGCTGTCTTCATGTTTTAAAATATACGTTTATGTATTATTTCAATGTAACATTTCAGTTCATGTTTGTTTTTTGATTGGTTTAATTGTATTGTATGTACACGTATTTGTGGTCAATGATGTTATGTGTAAATCCTTGTTTCATTTAAATGTATGCCATTGTTTATATGTTCATCAATGAAAAATAATATTAGATGACGTACATAATCTCTTGTTTCCACTGCATCTCTTTGGGTACACAGTTAAATCTGTGGATGTGACTTATGATTTATTCAGTGTACAGTGGAGGAGACTCTATAAATAATTCACCAGCTGTCATTTATTGACGCTCATAGAAATAATGGTGAGAAGTTTTTCTCTGTGAAATGATTTCAGATTTATGGTTTAGGGGGTACCTTTCGAAATCGAGTGTTTCACATTGTTCAGCATTCTGTCCATCAATTGTTCTATTTGCATGTGGTAAGGAGTCAGCTGTGTCCCCAGAGCAGGTGATTCCCAATGCATTCCACCAATTGTGGTGGCTGACAATAGGGAGGGTCACTATCCAGTGGCGCTGGTTCCATTTGAGTGGGGGGTGGTTACAGTTCTTCTGAAGATTGCTGTGAGCCCTGTAATGCCTGTGGACTGCTTGTTGGGTAATGGCTTTGAGCACACTATCTGGAAAGAAGTGGAGCTCAAGGCTCATGTGGAGATGTTGGGGTTACCTGAGTGGATCTTTGCCACAACAAGATCCATGGCTGGCTGGGAATTGAGTCAAAAAGGGCTGGAGCCTGGAAATGGCCCAGCCAGCTGCTAAAAAGGGGAAAGGCAGAGGGTGTGGAAACCAACCCCTGAATGGACCCTCAGTGAGATGGATGGGACAACTGCAATGGCCACCTCGGAGTCCACCTCGGAGGATATTGCTTCCCTTGGTGACCTGCCTATACCTGTATAGACGGAGGACCCACCAAGGAGGAGTTCTGTAAGACACAGAGGGAGTCCCCAACCCTTGGGGGCATGAGGAAACAGGCCGAAGCTCAAGCAGCAGCTGTCTCTGGGAGCTATCACATTTACTGGGAGGTCAACCTCCTTTATAATGAGCCTAAGGTTCCTGTGCATGGGGCAACAAGGGCCCTGGTGGTCCCCCAATGCTACAGGGCCTTCCTACTGGAGCTGGCTCACGGGATTCCACTGGCAGGACACTTGGGTCAATACAAGACCTTTGCAAGGCTTGTCCGCACTTTTATTGGCTCAAGATCAGGACATCCTCAGATGCATTCTGTAGGACCTGTGTGATCTGCCAGACCAGTGGGAAGACAGGGCAGAGGCTGAGAGCCCCCCTTACTCCCTTGCCTGTCGTTAGCACCCCCTTTGAGAGGGTGGGCATCGATATTGTTAGACCTATAGATCCCCAGACTGCTTCAGGCAACAAGTTTATCCTGGTTCTGTTGGATCATGCTGCCCAGTACCCAGAGGCCATCCCTCTGAGGACCACTACTGCACCTGCAGTGGCAAAGGCCCTGATGGGGATTTTTACCCGAGTGGGTTTCACCAAGGAAGTTGTGTCTGACTGGGACACACACTTCATGTCTTAATATATGCAGTCCACGTGGAAAGAGTGTGGAGTAACTTACAAGTTCTCCATCCCTTACCACCCCCAATCCAATGTGCTTGTTTAGAGATTAAGTAAGACCCTGAAAGGCATGATAATAAGTCTGCCTGAGGTCCTGAGTCGAAAGTGAAATCATCTCTTGCCCTGCATTTTGTTTTTCTACAGGGAGGTACCACAGAAGGGAGTGGGCTTCAGCCCCTCTGAGCTCTGAGCTTCTGTACGGGAACCCTGTCAGAGGACCTCTCAGTTTGGTGAAGCAGGGGTGGGAGCAAGCTCTCATGAAAGTTTCCCAGGATGTAGTGAGCTACATGCTGGCCTTCTAAACCCAAATGGCTAAGTTGTTGAAACAAGCTTCTGACTACTTAGAAGCTAATCAGGCTGTGATGAAAGAGTGGTATGATCAGAATTCTTCCACTTTGGAGTTACAGCCTGGGCAGAAAGTATGGATCATGGAACCTGTGGAGTGAAGTGCCCTTCAGGACCGTTGGACTGGGCCTTATGAGGTAATTGAGAAGAAGGGTAAGGCCACCTTCGTGGTGGACCTTAAGAGCCCAAGGTAACCCCACAGGGTTCTTCACATCAATCGCCTCAAACCACACTTTGAGAGGTCTGAGCTCACCGTGCTTTTGGTGACAGATGAAGCAGAGAAGGAGGTGAGTGAACCTCTCCCTTGACATCTTATCCTCCAAGGAGAAGGATGGTTCTGTGGAAGGAGTAATCCTTTTCTCCACTCTAACTCCTGAACAGCAGATGGACTGTCGCCACGTTTTGGAACTGTACTCTTCTCTTTTCTCCTTTACTCCTGGGATTATCCACCTGTGCACCCATGATGTGAACACAGGGGACAACCGCCCTGTCAAGAATAAATCTTACAGGTTGTCGGAAAAAGTGAGGGCCAGCATCAAGAGTGAAGTCTCTAAGATGTTAAAGTTGGGGGTGATAGAACCCTGCAGAGGCCCCTGGTCCAGACCTGTGGTTCTGGTACCAAAAGCTGTCCTACCAGACACCATACTTGAACTGAGATTCTGTGTGGATTATAGAGGGCTACATTCTGTGACCAAGACTGATGCTCATCCCATCACTAGGGCGGATGAAATGATTGACAGGTTAGGGGCTGCCCAGTACTTAAGTATTTTTGATCTTACATCAGGGTACTAGCAAATCGTCCTAACAAAAGGTGCCAAGGAGAGGTCAGCCTTCTCCACTACAGAGGGCCACTATCAGTTTAGGATGATGCCCTTTGGATTAAAGAACCCCCCTGACACCTTACAGAGGCTGGTGAACCAGGTCCTTGCTTTGTTGAAGGCCTTCTAAGCTGCCTACCTGGATGACATAGCTGTCTTCAGTAGCAGTTGGGAGGACCACCTTTTAATCCTTTGGGAAGTGCTTCAGGCAAGACCAGTAAGTGCCAGATAGGGCAGGGGTTTGTGGTGTACTTAGGATACCTGGTGTGCAAGGGGAAGGTGCAACCCCTTTAGGCCAAGATAGAAACCGTCATGGCCTGGGCAGCCCCCCGCCCCCCAAGCCCAGTCTGAGGTCAGGGCCTTCTTGGGCGTCACTGGTACTTTAGGATGTTTGTCAAGGAATATGGCACCGTTGTTGTCCCTTTGACTGAGCTTACTATCAAGAAGCAGTCCAGAAATGTGATTTGGACAGAGGCATGGCAAAAAGCATTTGACTCCCTGAAGTAAGCCATGTGCACAGCTCCTGTGCTCAGGGCCGCTGACTTCTAACAGGAGTTTATCGTTCAGACAGATGCCTCAGAACATGGCATAGAGGCAGTACTATCACATTTTAATGAAGAGGGCCTGGACCAAGCTGTAGTCTTCATCTCCAGGAGGTTACTCCCCAGGGAACAGAGGTGGAGTGCAATAGAAAGCGAAGCTTTTGCTTTGGTTCGGGCAATAAAGAAGTTGAGGCCAGATCTGATTGGCACTCACTTCCTGATTCAGACTGACCACAGGCCCCTCAGGTGGCTCTTGCAAATGAGGGGTGAGAATCCAAAGCTGTTGAGGGGCTCCATTTCCCTACAGGGTATGGACTTCAGGGTGGAACAAAGACCAGGAGTAGATCAAGCCAATGCTGACAGTCTGTCCAGGTTCTTCCGCCTTAGTGATGAGAACTCCTTAGAGGTTGGGTAGCTCTCCCCACTTTCAGCTGGCGTAGACACGTGTTAGACCTGTCATCCTTAGGGTGGTCTTTCCCCAACTTTTTGCCTGCTTCCCTCCACTTTTTGCTGTATCTTTTTGTTGGCTTTAAGACTCTGAGCACTTTACCACTGCTGACCAATGCTAAAGTGCATGTGCTTCTCCACTAAACATGGTACCATTGGTGTATACCCAAGTGGCATGTTTAGTTTACCTGTAAGTCCCTTATAAAGTGCTATACCATATACCCAGGGCATGTAATCTAAATGCTGCTAGTTGGTCTGAAGCACTGGCTGTGCCACCCACACAAGTAGCCTTTCAAACTTGTCTCAGTCCTGCCATTGCAGGGCCTGTGTGTTCAATTTACTGCCACCTCAACTTGCCATTTAAAACAACTTGCCAAGCCTTAAACCCCCCTTTTATTACACATAGGTCACCTCTAAGCTAGAGCCTAAGTGACCCAAAGAGAAGGGTGCTATGTAACTAAAAGGAAGGACATGTACTTTTAAGTTTTACATGTCCTGGCTGTGACAAACAGCTACATTGTTTTGTCCCTGCTGTGAGGCCTACTCCTCTCAGAGGCTAAGTCTAGGGATTCCTTAAAACACCTTTTAAGCTGTAATTCCTGATCAGAAAGCTGTAGATGCATCATGCTTCATATCTTTGGAATGGTGGTTATAAATCCTCTTTAGTGGTAAAGTTGGATTTGACATTACCATTTTGGAAATGCCACTTTTAGAAAGTGGACATTTCTATACTCTGAACTTTGCTCTGTGTGCCTGCAGCCTGTCTCCAATACACGTCTGGGATGGGTGACAGCTACACTTTGTGCATTCTCCCTAGACAGCTACAAGCACAGGAAGGGCTGGGTGTGACAGAGGATTCATCTGCATTCTGATAGCCTTCCTGGGCAGGAAGGGGGAGAGGTGGCCCATACTTACATCTAAATATAGGCTGGGTCCTATCCTCACATAAATGGCTGATTACCCCCCATAGATAGCCTGGCAGACAGTACTGGGTTGAAAGGTATCCTAGTGCACTGCAGAAAATCGCTTTGAAGTCACCCAGTACATCAAAGGCACTTTTGGGTATAAGTACTAGGGCTCTGATCCTACCAAATCAGTACACTACTGGACCTGGGAAGAACTCTGCTGGAGTAAAGACTGCTATGCTGTAAGAATTGCCACTTTGCTGTGACTGACTGATCTGAGGAACTGGTTCTTTACTTTGCTGAGCTGCCCTGCTGCCTGCTGATCTCTGCCCTACTGAGTACAAGGACTGGCCCCATCTCACTTGAACCCAGAGTGACTCCAAGGGCTGGCTGGCTTGCCTCCTGTTTTCTGAAGTCTCAGGAACACAGAAGAATTCCTGCAAACCTACTGGTGCTGATGGACTCTGCCATCTGTGAGTCCTACCTTGCATTAGGTGCCCCCTCCAGTCCTGGGCCTCAGAAGTAGGTTCTGCATTTGATTTCTGTAAAAACCAATGCATTACCTGGACTGCGTGAGAATTTGCGCTGCATTGCCCTTCGATGCCGACGCAGAGGCCACTCGACAACAGCGGATCCACATCCTGCGTGGTTCAACAACGATGCTCTGTGCGGCATGACGACAACACATTGCATTAATTTCAACGGAGCACGACAACAACGCAGGACCCTCTCTGCCCGGTTCGACAATGACGCAGTAGACTTGCGACGTCGACAAAAGCTCCATCCAAACATATTGCCTGCAGGACCTGTCTGGGTCCTGTAGCCAGCCTGCCCTCCCTCACAGTCGGCCTGAACTTTGAATTCATACCGGTCACTCGCGAGCTCAAGTAAACTTCTAAGCACTGTTTTCACATTAAATCTTTAAAAATTCATATCTCGACTTCTACTTTTTGTATTTCTATCGTTTTGGTCTTGTTTTACTCAGATAAATATTCTCTATTATTCTAAACCTGTGTGGAGTCTTTTTGTGGTGTTTTCATTGAGTTACTGTAATTTAAGTGTTACACAAATACTTTACACATTGCCTCTTAAGTTAAGCCTGACTGCTCTGTGCCAGGCTACCAGAGGGTGAGCACAGGTTCATTTAGGATGTATATCTGACTTACCGTGACTAGAGTGGTGGCCCCTACTTGTACAGGGTGCAAACCTCTGCCAACTAGAGGCTCCATTTCTAACATTTGCTAACCTCCTGTTTGCAGAGTAGGGCCACAACAGCTGAAGAAGCCTGCTGGGGCGAGTTATTAGCCCAAATCTTCAAGCTGACATTTATCATTAATATTTAGCACCAGAGACTGGGACCCGATGCTCAAAGTTGCACCCGAGTCTGCTGGACCTGGGAGAGTTGTCGGAGTGCAGCTTGGTTACCCAGAAGGCAAGTTATCATCAAGGAAAAATTCTGTAGTGACAATGATACCGGGCGACTGGTATCCCAGTGAAGACTGGACTTCTGCCAGGACTTCGAGGGACGTCGAACCATGTGGCCAGGACTGCCTCATCAAGCTTGCGGACCGAGAAATAGCCGCAGGAAAACCACCGTCGACTGCATCTCATCATAAGCATCCTTGAGCATCTTCAGCATCCTTTGTCCCTTGCATCAGGACCACTTCCATAGGATCCTAAAGCAAAGGGATAGAGCCTGAAAGTTTTGGAAGACTGCTTCTTCCTGCAAGGTAACTGTTTCCATGTAGCTTGTTGGTCCCCCTGATTGGCTACTTGCTGGAGTTGGCAGTCTAAAGTAACTCAAAGTAACCACATTGATACTTATCCAAGTTTTCTTGAAAACGTTTCTGTGCTAGATTCGTTGAGTTTGCCAATGCTTATTTGTAGTTAAGTGAAAAAGTGCATATCTACTATACCTTTTAATTGCTGTATCTCCATAACCCTCCAGTGGATCTTTTTTGTTGTGGTGTCTAAAAATACAGTCTACTTTTAGGTCGAGACTGGGCAGCGCATGCGCTGCTCTGCAAAGCATGCTGTATTCAGGTATGGACTTGAAGCTCCTCCCACTCTCCGCCCATATTTTTCATTGGCTTGTGTCATTGTCCTTTGGAAACTGTGGCTTTTCATTGGTCAATAGGCGTAGTAGCCCCTCCTTAGTACCACCTTGTCTCATTTTGTAAACTCCCATGAGGGCACCCCTTTTTACATGTGTTGTTGCTCGGTAGGCTTTAATTACAGCCTTCGAGCACTATTTTGTTTAATGGTTTTAACATGCATACTGTTGCCTTTGCTTTATTTGCTGCGCCAAACGCGCCCACATGTATTTTTTTTTGTTTTTTTACTATTTATTAAATTCTTTTTTTTTTTTATTGCCCCATGCTTTACGTACACTTTAATGGTGGCTGTACCCCTTACCTTAAACGAGCCGAGTCAAAGGAATGGGGCACGGCTGCCATTAAAGTGAAAGCGCGGCATGGGGCACTTTTACAAAAAAAAAGCATTTGTTTGTCAACTTGACAAACAAATGCTTTTTTTTTTGTAAAAGCGCCCCATGCCGCGCTTTCTCTTTAATGGCGGCCACGCCCCTTTCTTTAGACATGGCTTGTCTAAAGGAAGGGGCGCGGCTGACATTAAAGTTCAAGCGCCGCATGGGCGTTTTTACAAACAAGCATTTGCAATGCAATAGGTGTCGCATTTAGGAAACTCTCAGAAATGCGAGACCTATTGCATTGCAAATGCTTGTTATAAATTGGTGTCAGATTTCTTGAGTGTCTTGTTGATTTCTTCTTCAATTGATTTGGTAATGTTTCAATACTTTACACTTGTTCCTTTGTATAAATCTTACTGCTCTGAGCCACAGCTACCCAGGGATGAGCTAGAGGGTTTAACAAACGAAACCTACTGGTTCTAACGGGGTTGATAAGTGTATTACACAGTGCGGTGGCACAACCACACCATGTAATGCATTCCATTTCCTCAAAGCTATATTCTTAAAATGTCATAATCATTCTCTTTTAAAATTCAATAATGTAGGCACAATGAAAATGTT
This sequence comes from Calotriton arnoldi, assembly GCA_963921515.1. Taxonomy (NCBI): domain Eukaryota; kingdom Metazoa; phylum Chordata; class Amphibia; order Caudata; family Salamandridae; genus Calotriton; species Calotriton arnoldi. Next base: position 167,706 of record CAWUFW010005019.1, read on the forward strand.
CTCTATATTATACAAATATTTGTATACAGCAAAAGCAATATCTAAAAATTTGAGTTGCCCTTAAAATATTAAGCCTCTTTTAGATTATAAGCTTTGTATTTAAGAACAATGGGCGTAACTACAAACGATGTAGAGGAGCGAGCCACAGAGAACCCTTATAACAAATGAATATTTTTTATAAACATTTTCATTTTTCATAAATATTTTCTAGTTTTCTAAAATAGGAAATTCTGTACATTTGCTTTCGAAGGCACACCAACACATACGTTTTTATTTTTGTATAACAACGTCAAACCATGTTAAAGACCACTCTGGCTGAACCCCAAGTCCCTTTCAAAGTAAAGTTTTTACCCCTTGGGTCCGGACCTTTGTGTATGTACCGCAGGCTCCTTTCGAGTCCTAAATATTCTACAGTGTGAAATAATGATTCTGTGTCTTGCAAATACTGAGAGTCCACATTTACTTCTAGTTGCATACGGTAACTTCAACACCATCGTTCTAGCTTTAATACATACATATCTTGCAATATTTTCATCTTCAATTAATTTTTCAAGTCTCAAGCAAAGAAATGTAGAAAACATATTCTCATAAGATCTCATTGCTGCAAAGTGATGTACTGATAGCACAGTAGCTGTGGCTTTCATTAATTTTTCAAGTTTATACATCAGCTTTCAGACAGCACTTGGCTGCTATCCAATACTAATGCAATATAATACTATGTAATGGAATGTTAATTTAAAAATATAATAGAATTTTGTTCTTAACCATGAATAAAGGTGCAAGAGGCAGGCTTGTCAATTGGAGATCTCCCACATAGGTGAATCATTTGAAATTCTACTAATAGCTTGCACAAGGCATCTATCAAGTTATTTTGGCAGGGTTATAACACCCTTGATAGACTCTATGAACGTCCAGCGTTTAACCGTCTTCTTCTAGACCCTCGATCTAGGTCCACTCTCTCCCCGCAGCTCCGCTGTGCCGTCTCTTGCCTCCAGACCCCGACCTCCTCCTTGGGAGGTTCGAGGCTACTGCCCGCTCCTGCGCCTGCTGCCCGCTCCAACTGGGACCAGACTGCCTGCAACCACCGTAACCTTTCTCAGCCATTTTTTTCTTAATTTTTCCCTGTTGTGGCACTGTTATTGTGCCCATCTGTGTCTTGCTCTAATTCCACCACTGTTTTTATTTTCTCGTGGCTGCCTGTTCCTTTCGCCGCTGCTGCCCCTGTGGCCCCTTCCCCCTGGAATTCCCACCCCCGGAATTCCCGTCCAGAATTCCCCCACTCCCGCCTCCCAGCCTCTCCTCCCTCCCACCTCCCCTAATTAATGGCGGCCGCTGCGTCCTTTTCCGACTTTGTACATGTGCTGCACTGTACAGCACACAAACAAAGAATGACAATGGTTTAAGTCAGTCTATGAATAGTATTTTGTTATGGAAGGGTATCCTTCCAGTACAAAACCTATGCTAGACTCACGGAGACACTCTTGCACCATGGCGCAAAGGTGTCTCCGTGGTGCACGGCAGCTGACTTCAGCGCTGGAGCTAGGAAAAGGGGAGGAGAGTGCCATATTTCAGTAAATTTGGCGCTCTCCTCCTCTCTCCTTTTCACGCAGCGCAGCATTTGCGGCTGCTGCACTGCGCTGCGCGAAAAAGTGGTAAATCTGCCCCAAAATGTCTTTGACCAGAAACCAAGCACCACACATACACGTCATGTGGGTCCATGACTGAGATCTGCTTCCTGGAGAGCGCTTTACAATAGAACAGAACATTACAGAAGAATTAAGATCAATCAATCAATCAATCACGGCATTTATAGAGCGCGCTACTCACCCGGGAGGGTCTCAAGGCGCTGGGGGAGGGGGTAAGTTACTGCTCGAACAGCCAGGTCTTGAGCTGCTTCCTGAAGGCGAGATGGTCCTGGGTTCGCCGAAGGTGAGTGGGGAGGGAGTTCCAGGTCTTGGCCGCCAGGTAGGAGAAGGATCTTCCTCCGGCGGTGGTTCTGCGGATGCGTGGTACGGTGGCGAGGGCGTGGCTGGTTGATCGTAGCTGGCGTGTGGGCGTGTAGAAGGACATGCGGTCGTTGAGGTACTTTGGGCCCAGGTCGTGGAGGGCCTTGTGTGCGTGGGTGAGGAGTCTGAACGTGATTCTCTTGCTGACGGGGAGCCAGTGCAGGTCTTTCAGGTGTACGGTGATGTGGCTGTGTCGGGGGATGTCCAGGATGAGTCGTGCGGAGGCGTTCTGGATGCGCTGGAGTCTCTTTTGAAGTTTGGCTGTGGTTCCGGCGTAGAGGGTGTTCCCATAGTCCAGTCGGCTGGTGACGAGTGCCTGGGTGACGGTCTTCCTGGTTTCAGTGGGGATCCATCTGAAGATCTTGCGGAGCATGCGCAGGGTGTTGAAGCATGAAGATGAGACGGCGTTGACTTGTTTGGTCATTGATAGGGAGGAGTCCAGGATGAAGCCCAGGTTGCGTGCGTGGTCCGTTGGCTTGGGTGCGGTGCCCAGGGCCGGGGGCCACCAGGAGTCGTCCCAGGCGGAGGGTGATGAGCCCAGGATGAGGACTTCCGTCTTGTCTGAGTTCAGTTTAAGGCGGCTGTTCCTCATCCAGTCGGCGACGTCTCTCATCCCGTCGTGCAGGTTGGCTCTGGCGGTAGTGGGGTCGTTGGTGAGGGAGAGGATCAGCTGGGTGTCGTCGGCGTAGGAGATGATGTTGAGGTTGTGTCGGCGTGCGATGGCTGCGAGGGGGCTCATGTAGACGTTGAAGAGGGTCGGGCTGAGTGAGGATCCTTGTGGAACGCCGCAGATGACTTCGGTGGCTTCGGATCTGAACGGGGAGAGGCGGACTCTCTGGGTTCTTCCGGCGAGGAACGAGATGATCCATTCCAGTGCTTTCTCTCGGATTCCGATGTTGCTGAGGCGCTTCACTAGGGTGCGGTGGCAGACGGTGTCGAACGCCGCGGAGAGGTCCAGGAGGATGAGGGCAGCTGTTTCCCCGTTGTCGGTTAGGGTTCTGATGTCGTCGGTGGCTGCGATAAGGGCGGTCTCGGTGCTGTGGTTGGCCCGAAACCCGGACTGCGAGGGGTCGAGGGATCCATTCGTCTCGAGGAAGGCGGCAAGCTGTCTGTTGACGGTCTTCTCGATGACTTTGGCCGGAAACGGAAGGAGCGAGATGGGGCGGTAGTTCTTGAGGTCGGTGGGGTCCGCCGTTGGTTTCTTCAGGAGGGCGGTAAGCTCGGCGTGCTTCCAGCTCTCCGGGAAGGTGGCGGTGCGGAAGGAGGAGTTGATGATGTCCCGGAGATGGGGTGCGATGGTGGCGTCGGCTTTGTTGAAGACGTGGTGTGGGCAGGGGTCGGTTGGTGATCCATCTGTTAAAAGTATTGATTAGTGATGTGTAAACAGGAATGACAGTAGGACTAGAATATTACATAATAATTATCAGTTGTACCAGTTATGCATATTGAATGACAAGTTTTGAACAGGTATGAGGCTTAATGAAGTATAATATAAAATCGAGGTAGAGAAGTAACTCTCAAGGCAAGGTTCAGTACAGACAAAGTCTGAGAGGGGATGGTCAGGAGAAGAGAGATTCATTGGAATGTCTTTCAAACAGAAAGGCTCTCAGTTCAGATTTAAAGACTGTCAGTGAGGTAGAGCGCATAAGTCAGAGGTAAAGAATGTCAGATTATGGTAGCACTTCCAGAAAATGATTGAGCCATACAGCTTCCCTCTTCAAAGGTCAGAGGTTCTAGGAGCAGAGCTTCAGCATTCTGTGATAGTCTGCTCCCATCTGATCTCTTTAGCTTAGCATCGAAGTATTGTGGAGTTTCGATGTGACGGGCCTTGTGAGTGATGGAGGCCATTACATATATGTAGGCTTTCCTGTTTTCAGTTTCTATTTCTGGTAAATTCTGGTGGGGTTTTTCAGTGTTTTCAAATGATTTCAATACCTTAAAAAAACAGTGGTTATCAGTGGTTACACATTTTTGCGCCATTTAAAACAACCGAAACAGTGTTTTTTCAGTATTTATGGAACTTTTTTCTTTTATTATTGCTTGCTTTCTGCACTGATAGTGCATGGTATATAGACAGTGTACGTACAGTGTATATGAGGTCCAAATACATTTTTGCAAATCAAACTTATTGTAGTACACCATACAATACTTCTTTAATGAGTCTTTGGTCATGTGCACTCGCCCTTTCCTTCCCATGCAAACTTTTTTCTGTGAAAAGGCCCTCTCAACATTGTCACTTGAGATGGGCAACGTCAAAACAGCCAGTACACAATTTGCTAACTTTGGCCTCTGACATAGCTTTCCATACCAATACTGGTGCACTTGAAGATTGCGATTCTCTGGGCAGGTTCTGCAACATTTGCGTTGAACTGGGCGTTTATGCCCTCAGAGTTATTGAAGCGGTCAAAAATGAAGCAGCACTTTTGAAACTACAGAGAAAATTACCCTTTATGGAGGGGATCTAGAACTTGTACAGAGTACCACAGTGAGGTTTCATTGACTTCAAATGCGATGGTTGGTGAAGGGACATTTCTATGCATCATTGCAAGCCATTTCTCATACATTGTAAAATAAAAGTTCCTGAATTGCTCTCCAACATTACTTTGCTTACGAAGTGGCAGGCACTCTAACATGGAACATGAAACCAGTCATTTTACCTATCAGTGAAAGAATCAAACACAGCCAAAATATCAAATATGATTTTGATATTTCCTGATTCTCTACAGTTTATAAAATAATTAAACAAGACCTAAAACATGCTCCTAAACCCTGCATCTTTAGACCAAAGACCACAAAACTGTAAAAAGCAAAAGGAAGAAGAAACAATAGTTTAGTGGCATCCCTAAACAACAAAACTCAAGCAGAATAATGTTAGCCCAGTCTTTCTTGCTGCTAGCTTGTATAACAAAGTTACATTATGTTGGCCCCTTCAGGAAGAAAAACATTGACTCTTTCACTCTCCTTTTCTTTGAATGGCATTTAGTTTGTGGTTGTGCAGGTGTTTTTACAGTGTTTATATGTTTACACTGGTGAGGGCTATGTCCCTTTCGGTGGGGTTTTATCAGTTATAGGTTTAAACCTAAAACCGGACAGCCTACATATATGGCTATGGCTTCAATGGGAAGCCATAGCCAGCAAAGAGTCAACAGTATCGGAGAGATATGGGTGTTGCTTTTGGCCCCTGACACAAACCATGCTTTGAGTAGAGAGAAGCGTATTTTGGGAAGATCGGTCAGTAATGAATTTCAGTAGTCGAGTCTTGACAGCACATGACTGCACTAGTGTTTTGAGATCTCGTTCAGGATTGAAGTGACAAATTCCCCAGAAAAGACTAGACTTAGTCGAAAATGTGCATTTTTAGCTATGGTGTTTACTTGTGACTTTAGACTGAGTTTTATGTTCAAGGAGGACTTTGACACTGTTGACAATGGTAGGTAAGCAGCAGTTCAGGCTGCTGATTGAATCCAACCAGGAGTGCATTGGCAGTGATCAATGGGATGACAAGAAGAGTAGAATGTTTGTCTTCAATGGATTACATTTTACGTGATACGCACTCATCCAGTCCTGAACAGCTTTGTAGAGTATTAGTTAGATGGGAAATGCCACTGGGAGAGAAGATCTTGAGCTACAGTATTATTAGCATATTTATGATAAAGGACCACTAAGTTCTTTAGTATGTCTCCAAGGGGTTTGATGTATAACTTGAAGAGAGTAGGGGCTAGGATGGAACCCTGAGGGACCCCTTGGGTAAAGGCAACCAGTTTTGAAAAGCTGGAGTTAATTTTAAACTTCTGTGATCTGTCCTTTAGGTATGACTTGAACCTTTTGAGGACCATTCCATCTTGAGAGTATTAAGTAGTATACAGTGACTAACTGTATCAAAAGAAGCAGAAAGGTTGAGAAGGATCAGGAGGCAGAAGCAACCCGAATCCATGATGCGAACACATCATTGACGACCTGGAGCAGAGCTGTTTCTGTGCTGCAGCTTTGGATGAACCAGACTAGTACTCATTTAAGAGGTCTGTGACTTGAATAAGTTGGTTCAGTTGCTGTGCTGTACAGCTTTTGATAATTCAGCTAATAAGGGAACTTTGGACAAGGGGCTAAAGTTGTGACGTCACCCTCGTCTGCAAAAGTTTGTTTTGAGCAGTGGGGTGCCTTAGCCACTCTTGTGGCTACCAGGAAGCACACCCTGGTTGAGAGAGAGATTTACTAGGTTTGTCCAATATGGAAGCACACGCCGAGCAAGGTGTTTTGACATTTTCCCAATTTTTCAAGGTAATGAATCCATAAAATGGTTGTAGAATTTTCTCTTCAGCATATTTAAAAACTCCTCTCTCACTATTTTAAACTGCTGTCACAAATTCTTAGATTTGCAGGCAGTGTTCTGGATGTATTAGAGTTATGGATGGATTTCCAGCCATTATTCAAATAAATTCTTTTTTGGTTTACAAAAACTATGAAATGTCTTCTGATGTCGCTATTGCATCATGTAGGAAGCTGGCTCTGTATATACTATACCAAAATGAGGTATAGTGTGCACAGAGTCCAGTGGAATCCCAAAGGTAGGCAGAGGTAAAAGTAGATAGCACCTTACTCTCTATTTGTGGTAGTGTGGACGAGCAGTAAGGCTTTATCAGAGGGTAGTATTAAGCATTTGTTGTACATACTCAGGCAGCAAATTATGTCACACACTCAAAGACTGAACTCAGACCAATTTGTTTGTATCAAAAATATTATTTAGTTATTTTATTTCTTGAACCAAGCCAAGCCTGGTGCAGGTAAGTGAAATAAATGCTTTGCAAAATCTTATGCAGTGTTTTACAGTTGAATGCAGGTTCAAATGCAGTTGGTTGAATTACAGGTAAGTCAACAGTTCAGAATTACTTTTTAGTTACTTTACAGATTACTATGTATGTTACTTTTCAGATTACTTTTGCTAATCAGTGTGATATGCCTAGATATCACACTGAGACATCTCCAAGGCAAAAGGTAAGTAATTCACTTTTTGTACATATGCAGTTTTTCAATGTTCCATACAAACCAACTCCACACTTTCAAGGAAAAACAGTCAATGTATTCCTATAGAGAAAAATGAAGTTAACAGTTTGCAGGTAAGTACTTATTTGTGGGAGTTGGTATTCTGGGGTTAGAACCAGGGTTCCCCCAGGGTCGAGGATGCCCTCTCAGAACAACCTCAGCAGCACTAGGGCGGCCGGGTGCAGAGTGCTGAGGCCTAACGTTATCCAATGGGGGGTAGGGGGCCTCCGGTTGGTGGCTGCTCACGAGCAGGCCACAGGGTTGTCGGAGCAAAGCTCCTGGTGTTAGGCTCAGGGCAAAGGGGGAACCGAGTTAGCACCCACAGTACACCAGCAGCGGCACAAGGGCGGCTGGGTGCAGGGTGCTGTTTTGGCATTGGGTGCCCTGTTGTTTTCAATCGGGATTCTCCGGTTGCAACAAAGACTGCAGGCTCGGGGACGAAGATCTTCTGGAGGTGACCACCGGTTGGAAAGGTAAGTTGGGATGCCTGGGGATGCTGAGACACTGTTGGTTTGGCCACCCAAGGCCGTGGGACATCGGGTGCAGGGGTGTCTTTAGGCGTCGGGTTTTCTTACCAGCTCCGGTCGCGGTCGTGAGGGTCCTCCAGAAAGAGAATGCAGGCGTCGTTTGGAGAGTCGAGGCAGGTCAGAGATCACCAGATCTCAGGTCAGGATCGCCGGGGAGACCTCCTTGTGGTGTTGGGCCACTCGAACTCAGGCCGTAGGCGTCTGGTACAGAGTGGTGCAGACTCACGGTTTTGGCTGGGGCCAGAGTCTGTTGGTGAGCAAATCCGGTGCTCACGGGAGACAAAGTCTTGGGTTTAGAAGGCAGGGCAGGTCCTTCGGGTTCTTGAGGCTGCTGGCTGCAGGACACACCGGGGTTCGAGGTGGGGACAGACCGGTAGGGCTGGGGCCAAGTCAGTGGGCGTCCTCCTCTTCTTAGTTTCAGCATGGCTTCTTCAGTCCTTCTTTTCTTCTGGTCGGTTCTTGTCTGTGGAGTCAAGGTTCAAGGTTGCCCCTAAATACTAGATTTAGGGGCTTTACAGGTAAGAAAAAGTTGGGACCAATGGGTCCCTTCCTTGGGGTGGGTACACCCTCTATTATGCCACCCTCCAGTGGGAGGGGGCATATGCCTCTCTCTGGTTGGCTGGGTCCCCACATCTGCAAGATGGGGGGACTGAGAGTTGTGCTATACCTCGCCTCTTCCACCTGAGTGGTGGTGTTGGAAAAGGTGTCCACACCCCCTTCCTCACTTGAATTTCACGCCGATTCTCCCACCCAAAGTGGAGGTCAGAACCGGTGGGGGCCAGTTGCTAGAAGCAGCAAATGGCCGGGGTAGCTCACAAAGGTGGTAAGCCTTTGAAGCTTCCCCTTCATGGACCCTGCCCATCCTGGGGGAGGAGGCTTGGCACCTCGTCCCAGGATGTGCATTGTTTCAGACCCCCGAGAGCAGCAGGCTCTCGACCCAAGGGTCTAGAAACATGTCTGGTGGTGCCAGCTGGCGAGCAGCCTCTCAGCCAGGACACTAGTGTTAGGTCGTTTTTCAGGGGGCATCTCTAAGATGCCCTCTGAGTGCATTTTTCATTAAATCCCACACTGGCATCAGTGTGGGTTTAATGTGCTTAGAAATCTGATACCAAACTTCCCAGTTTTCAGTAAAGCCATTATGGTATTGTGGAGTTCGTAATGACAAACTCCCAGCACCATATATTCTTAATGGCATTACTGCACTTACAATGTCTAAGAATTGACTTAGACACTGTAGGGGTACAGGGCTTATGCACCTGTACCCTCACCACTGGTATCGTGCACCCAGCTAGAGGGGTGGCTGACCTATGCCAGGGCAGTGGGTTGTAGGCATGGCACACGGGGATGTGTGCCATGTCGACTCTTCACTTTGTTCTGCACTAAAACACGAGAGAGAGAGAGAGAGAGAGAGAGAGAGAGAGAGAGAGAGAGAGAGAGAGAGAGAGAGAGAGAGAGAGAGAGAGAGAGAGAGAGAGAGAGAGAGAGAGAGAGAGAGAGAGAGAGAGAATATATATATATATATATATATATATTCACTGAAAAACCATAGGTTTCAGGGACGTTATAGTTACAAATTAGCATTTAAAAACCTTTGAAATTCACTGAAAAAACCATAGGTTTTAGGGACAGTTATAGTTAGTTGGACATTGCACTCGTACAAAACCCGTGAAATTCCCCGTTATAGTTAGTCCAGCTAACTATAACTCGCGCCCCCGCAATGCACTGCTGATGACGTCACATATTACATCACTCATGACATGGTCAGTGACATCACTGTTGACATCACTGATTACATCTCAAATGACATCACTGATGACATCACTGATGACATCATCCAGTGACTGTGTGTTTCTGTAAAGTTTAAATATTTTTAATATATATAGGAAAAGATGTATTGAAGAATGAGTGGGTGTGTAAGTGTCTGTATGGATGATTTAGTAGGTGCGTGACTGACTCTATAAGTGAGTGATTTAACGTATCTTACTGAATGCATGGGTTAGTGACTAAACTGGGTGAATGTCTGTATCCGTCTGTCTGTTGCTGTGTAAGTGGCTGCATGTGTTTGTGAATAGCTACATGAGTGTCTATATGAGTTATTGAATGCTTGTCTGAGTATCTGTATGGGTGCCTGAGTGTTTGTGTGGGAGGGGTGTGTGCAACTCTGTGCATAGATGTGTGAGTGGGTGATTCACTGGGTGGATGGTTTCAAGAGTGCAACTGTGATAGACTGTATGGGTGGGTAAGTGTGTGTAAGAGTGTGTTAGTGAGTGAATGTATGTCCCAGTGGTACATGTGTGAGTAACTACATATGTGAAAGGCAGTATATATGTGTGTTGGAGTATATAAATAGCTATAAGCGTAGAGTGAGTGATTGTGATAGTGGCTGTATGGATGAGTGTGTGCTTGTATCAGTGATTGTATAAGAGCGTAAGATTGTGCTACTATTTGTATGAGTAAGTGAGCTGGTGTGTGTATAACTGTATAGGTGAGTAAATGGTAGTGTGTTTAATTATTTGCATGACTGACTAGGTGTGTGAGTACCTCTATGGATGAGTGGCGGTGTTTGAGTGTCTATATAGGAGTATGAGTGCATATGATAGTCCTGTACTGAGTGACCGTAAGTATGAGTGACTGTACGGGTGAGTGAGTGGATGTGTGCGTAGACCTAAGAATCAGTGAGTGGGTATGTAGTTATTGGTGTTGGAGTGTCTATGGTTTTGCGAATGGCAGTCTGTAATTTAGAGTGGGTGTATCAAAGGTTATATTAGGGTGTGAGGAGGTGCATCAGATTATCACGTGGATGATGTCATCAGTGATGTCATTTGAGATGTCATCAGTGATGTCATCAGTGATGTCACTGACCATGTCATGAGTGATGTAATATGTGACGTCATCAGCAGTGCATTGTGGGGCGCGAGTTATAGTTAGCTGGACTAACTATAACGGGGGAATTTCACGGGTTTTGTACGAGTGCAATGTCCAACTAACTATAACTGTCCCTAAAACCTATGGTTTTTTCAGTGAATTTCAAAGGTTTTTTAAATGCTAATTTGTAACTATAACGTCCCTGAAACCTATGGTTTTTTCAGTGAATTTCAAAGGTTTTTTAAATGCTAATTTGTAACTATAACATGTCTGAAACCTACAGTTTTTTCAGTGAATTTCAAAGGTTTTGTAAATGACAATTTTTAAATGTATTAATTGTTATATAAATTTTTTTCATACTGATTTCCAAATTTTTTAGAAACAATTTTTTTTTACATATTTTATTTTTTAAATTACATTGTAATTACATTATACATTACATTACAAAAATACTTTCTCAGAATGAATTACTTTAGTTTAATTACTTTGCACATAGGCAATAGACTTTTAAGTACAGTAGTTACAGTTGTTGCAATGGGCAACACATTTTCAAACACAATGCAACATTCAGCTCAATGTGAATTTCTAGTTAAATGCAATTAGTTACTTTATGGATTACTTTTCTAACCACATTACTGGATCCTAGATTCAGTCCTGGGACATCTCCTGTAAACAGTTGAGTAAAAGCGTTTTGGTTACAGTCGTGATTTTTAAGGAATATTATTGTACTTTAAAAGTTCACACTTAGAAACTTTTTCTCATAGAATCACCAATGTTATCCTATGGAAGGAAATTCACTTAGCAGGTAAAAACTGTTATCGTTACTTTTTCTTACTCAGTGTTGGATCCTGGATCCAGCACTGGTGCATCTCCTGTAAACAGTTGAAAGAATGCGTTTAAGTCATACAGGCGATTTTTAGGAATATTTGTAGTTTGTGAAAATCAACACTTTGAAACTTTTCTGCTGAAAACCAGACAATGATATCCTATGGAAGGAAATTCAAGTTACTGGTAAGTACGGTTAAAATTACTTTTCAGGATCAGTACTGGGCTGAAAGATGCAGCACTGAGGTCTCTCCTGATAACAGGTGAGTAAATCGGAATTCGTATTTCGGCTGATTTTAGAGGAATATTTGTATGTTTCAAAAATCAACACAGAAACTTTTTCAGCAAAAAGCAGGCAATGATATCCTATGGAAGGAAATTCAAGTTACTGGTAAGTACGGTTAAAATTACTTTTGAGGATCAGTACTGGGCTGAAAGATGCAGCACTGAGGTCTCTCCTGATAACAGGTGAGTAAATCGGAATTCGTATTTCGGCTGATTTTAGAGGAATATTTTAAAGTTCCAAAACTCCACACTTAGAAGAATTTCCAAGTGAAACCAGTCAATGTTAGCCTATGAAGGAAATTCAAGTTACCGGTAAGTACGGTTAAAATTACTTTTGAGGATCAGTACAGGGCTGAAAGATGCAGCACTGAGGTCTTTCCTGATAACAGGTGAGTAAATCGGAATTCGTATTTCGGCTGATTTTAGAGGAATATTTTAAAGTTCCAAAACTCCACACTTAGAAGAATTTCCAAGTGAAACCAGTCAATGTTAGCCTATGAAGGAAATTCAAGTTACCGGTAAGTACGGTTAAAATTACTTTTGAGGATCAGTACTGGGCTGAAAGATGCAGCACTGAGGTCTCTCCTGATAACAGGTGAGTAAATCGGAATTCGTATTTCGGCTGATTTTAGAGGAATATTTTAAAGTTCCAAAACTCCACACTTAGAAGAATTTCCAAGTGAAACCAGTCAATGTTAGCCTATGAAGGAAATTCAAGTTACTGGTAAGTACGGTTAAAATTACTTTTCAGGACCAGTACTGGGCTGAAAGATGCAGCACTGAGGTCTCTCCTGATAACAGGTGAGTAAATCAGAATTCGGATTTCGGCTGATTTTAGAGGAATATTTGTATGTTTCAAAAATCAACACTTAGAAACTTTTTCAGCAAAAAGCAGGCAATGATATCCTATGGAAGGAAATTCAAGTTACTGGTAAGTACGGTTAAAATTACTTTTGAGGATCAGTACTGGGCTGAAAGATGCAGCACTGAGGTCTCTCCTGATAACAGGTGAGTAAATCAGAATTCGGATTTTGGCTGATTTTAGAGGAATATTTGTATGTTTCAAAAATCAACACTTAGAAACTTTTTCAGCAAAAAGCAGGCAATGATATCCTATGGAAGGAAAATCAAGTTACTGGTAAGTACGGTTAAAATTACTTTTCAGGATCAGTACTGGGCTGAAAGATGCAGCACTGAGGTCTCTCCTGATAACAGGTGAGTAAATCGGAATTCGTATTTCGGCTGATTTTAGAGGAATATTTTAAAGTTCCAAAACTCCACACTTAGAAGAATTTCCAAGTGAAACCAGTCAATGTTAGCCTATGAAGGAAATTCAAGTTACCGGTAAGTACGGTTAAAATTACTTTTCAGGACCAGTACTGGGCTGAAAGATGCAGCACTGAGGTCTCTCCTGATAACAGGTGAGTAAATCAGAATTCGTATTTCGGCTGATTTTAGAGGAATATTTGCACAATGGTGAAGGGAGGGGCGGGGCCTGAGGTGACATCTGTGCAAACGCGCCCCGTGGCGCGTTTTAAGTTGGGGGATTAAGTCCCCTTGAATCATGAGGGTCCCTACGGGCCAACTAGCCCACCAGGAACCTCCAGTATGCGCCAGGGGCTGCGTTGCAGAGACATGTACAGAGGCCACACCCCTTTTACACCTCTCTGCAACGCAGCTCTGTGGCGCTTTCTGGACGTACCTGTTGGGCTAGTTGGCCCCCAGGGACCCTCAGGATTGAAGAGGATTTAATTCCCCATCTTAAAACGCGCCACGGGGCCTGTTTGCACACATGTCACCTGAAGCCCCGCCCCTCCCTTCACCACTGTGCAAACGCGCCCGTGGCGCGTTTTAAGTCGGGGGATTAACTCCCTTGAATCCTGAGGGTCCCTGGGGTGCATCTAGCCCACCATATACCTCCAAAAAGCGCCAAAGAGCTGCGTTGCAGAGAGGTGTAAAAGGGGCGTGGCCTCTGTACACCTCTCTGCAAGGCAGCTCCCTGGCGCATACTGGAGGTTCCTGGTGGGCTAGTTGGCCCTCAGGGACCCCCAGTATTCAAGGGGAATTGTTCCCCTCTGCAAACGCGCCAGGGGCGCGTTTGCAGAGTGGTGAAGGAAGGGGCGGGGCCTACGGGCCCGATCGTTTTTCTTTTTTTTTTTTTTCCTGAAGGGGGCTGTGTGGCCCCCTTCCTTTTCCTATTTTTAGGCCCCGGGGACCCCATCCCCCGGGGCATGGCCTCTTTTTTTTATTTGGAGGGGGCTGCGTGGCCCCCTCCTCAGGCCATTTAAGGCCCCGGGGACCCCATCCCTCGGGGCCGGCCTTGCACTTTTTTTTTTTTGTTACTTTGGGGAGGGGGGCTGCGTGGCCCCCTCCGTGGCCTCTTATGGCCCCGGGGACCCCATCCCCGGGGCCTGGCCTCTCGTTGGGGACTGTGGGGGTCCCCAAACCCCCCACAGTCCCGCCGGCTCCCCGTGTCCTACAGGAGCCGGCATTGCTTTACACATGGGGAGCAGCTAACATGCTGCTCCCCATGTGGAAAGCAGTCGGCTTTGGATATTGGAAGAGAGAGCAGGTTTCCTGCTCTCTCTTCCAATATCCAAGCAGTTTGCAATGACAGGACGGGAGCCGCGAGGCTCCCGTCCTGTCATTGTAAACAGCAGTGTCCCGGGGTAGGCACCCCGGGACACTGCAGGAGCCGGCCCTGGGGGTGGCGGTCCCCAGGGCCATCAAGGGCTCCAGGAGGGGGCCGCGCGGCCCCCTCCCTACATTTTGAAAGCCCCGGGAGGTGGTGGTCCTCGGGGCTTGGGGGTCCAAAACGGACCCCCATTTTAATTTTTCTTAGTGCCCCGGGAGGTGGTGGTCTCGGGGCGTGTGGGGGCTGGAGCCCCCCACACAGGTTTTTAATTTTAAAAAAGAAGCCCCGGGAGGTGGTGGTCCTCGGGGCTGCGGAGGGCTCAGAGCCCTCCCGCACCATTATACATAAGGCCCCGGGGGTGGTGGTCCCCGGGCTTGAGGGCCCTTAGAGGCCCCCACACATAAAATTAACCCCCCCAGCATGCCCCCGGGACTTGGCCCACCCGGGGCCAATTAACATCGAAGCGCGGGAGACCGCGCTTCGATTTTTTCGGCAGGGTTCGCGCTCCCTGAGCGCATCCTACCGATTTTTAAAAAAATGTTTTATATTTTTGCCCAGGGGGTCCTTGTGGGACCCCCTGAGCAGACCTAGGGGTCAGGGTGTTTCTACCCTGCCCCCTTTGTGCGCTTTGCGCACTTGTTTCTGTCCCTCGGTTCTACCGAGGGATAAAATGGCTGCCAACACTTCCTGGTTTGGAGTGTTGACAGCCAATTAACATAAAGCTCGTGCTCGGGAGGATCCGCGGCCCTAGATATCACTATCTTTTTTACTTTTCATTTTCTCAGCAACTACTGAACGGATTTACACCATTTAACAAAAAGGGTTCTTTCTGAACCAAGAACTACCTCTTTGCCAAATTTGGTGTAATTCCGTTCAGCAGTTCGGGCTGTAGCCGTGTCTAAAGTTTCCTATGGAAAAATGCATGGGGAAAACGCGTTTTGGGACCCCCTTTTTCTCGGCCCCCGCTTGACGAATCCCCCGAGACTTTCAGGGTAGGAGCGGACCGGAGCGGGCCACAAAGTTTGAAAATTTTGCGAAGATACGTCAACCGGCAAGAGAGTTATTTCAAATAGAATGTCGCGGATTTCCTATGGATAATAGGTTGTAACTATAACTATCTACTGGCGACCGCCAGTAGATAATATATATATATATATATATATATACAGGGCCTCTAAGGGTGGCACAATAAAAGCTGCAGCCCTTAGAGGGCTTCCCTGGCCACAGTGCCCTTGGTACCTATGGTACTATTTACAAGGGACTGACCTGTGGCCAAAGAGTGCCAATTGAGTTTTATTTTAGTGCAGTTTTAGGGAAAGAACATAGGCCCTGGGTACCTGTTTGGCAGGAACCCAGGGGACACTCAGTCAAAGTACATCAGTAGTTTGGCAAAAAGTGGAAGCAACCATGCAAAAAGAGGGCACTTTCTTACACATCATAAGTCTGATGGAAGATGGGGAGTTGTTGGCTGCTCTAACTAGTTGGAAAAGTTGCTTGAGGATGTTTATTGGCTGAATTGATTAGAGATCAAGTGACGCCTTTGCACTAAATATTTTTCTCTTGTAGAGTGATTTTGCAGTGGTGCAGCCAAGCAAGATTAGTGGTGAATGGTGACTGTTGCCGTTTCTTTTGCAGCAGTCTCTAGCATTTCCTTTTCTCATATAGACATGTATTGAAACATGGAGTCCATGGTGTTTGTTTCCGGTTTGCTTTTCAGTGGTGCTAGATCATCAAGGTGATCTGAGAGACAATAAAAGTGAGTGGTTAATGTCGGAGTCAGGATTGATTGGCAGGAGTAGAACATGAGCTCTAGTGCCAAAATTATTTAGATCCAGGTTCTTGATGTCATGAAACCAAGATGGATCTTTTTGAGGTTGGCCCCTGATAATTGCTTGCGCCGTCAATCCTCTGGATCAGCATGATGCTTGAAAAAAGGTCCAAGGCAACAATGGCCAGGTGATGGAAAGAGTGTGGGTTAAGAACTGTGGGGAACAAATCTGTAAGAGAAAAGAATAGATTATTTCACAGATTCAAAATTCTCTGACTGTACTACCATGCAGTCACCAATAATTAATTGTCTTGTAATCAACTGGATTGCTAGCGTCTTGCCAATCTGGGTCAGACTATTGATCCCAGAACTGAGTAGTGTGATAAATCAAACAATAGTAGAGACTGCGATTAGAGTTCAGGTATAAATTCAACATTTAGCTTGTGAAAACTATTCAATTTCCTCTTTACACAATACCACATGACAATTCGTGAGCCTCTCTTTTCACCACTTTAAATGAAATCAGCAGCGGTTTCAGCACCCTGCTTGGAGAAAGATGGTTACATGAGACTGGATTTTCTCCTCATCAACCATATTAACTGGGTTCTTCAAATGTACCTCTTTTTAGGTTAATTTTAGTAGACAGTGCATGAGCCGTCTCTTGTGAGACATATTGTAGCTTACCAAGAAAATACAGAGGCTTGCTTACCATTAGTTGGCTTTCCTCTCACTCTCATTTGTCTATTTCCTATTCGTGTCCCAGCCTGTCAATCTTGTGTTTGTCCCTACCATGGAGTATTACCTCTTTACCAACTGTTTGTTTGCCTGGTATCTGTGCTCACTGACGGGGGAACTACTTTTTTAGGTCTAGCCTGCGCTGCTCTGCAAGGCATGCTGTATTCAGGTATGGACTTGAAGCTCTGCCCACTCTCTGCCCATAATTTTCATTGGCTTGTGTCATTGTCCTTTGTAAATGTTGGCTTCTGATTTGTTGATAGGCTTATTAGTCCCTCCTTAGTACCTCCCTGTCTTCTGTTGTTACCTCCCATGAGGACTGGCCCTTTTACATGTGTCCTAACTCGGGAGCTTTCATTAGAAGTTTGGAGAAATATTTACTTAATTAATATACACAGGACTCACGGGACGCCAGCAACGTCGGCCACTTCTATGTATTAGCAGCCCGCCATGTGCGCTTTCACGGTGGCGCCCTCCCTTCCACAGCACTCGTGGGTCGCTGGCCATGGCGCCCGCTTCTATGTATTAGCAGCGCACCATGTGTGCTTTCATTGTGGCTGCCCCTCCCTCCCTAGCACTCGTGGGACGCTGGCATGGCGCCTGCTTCTATGTATTAGCAGCGCGCCATGCACGCTTTTCACTATGACAATGCAATACGTCTCGCATTTGAGCTATTGGCATTGTAAATGACAAAGTCTTTTTATGTGTTGGTTTTTAAAACATAAATAAAAGGCATTGTCATTTACAATGCCAATAGCTTATACTCTCTCAAATGCGAGACCTATTGCATTGCAAATGCTTGTTTCAATCTTGTATTTGCCCCTACCATGGTGCACTACCTCTTTACCAACTGTTCGTTTGCCTGGTGTCTGTGCTCACTGTCAGGGAACTACTTTTTCGAATAAGCGCTCCGTGAGAGTACTTGTGTTTCCCCTCTCTCCGTGTGTTTTCTTTTCCCCTCATTGGACACACTGTGCTAACTGTGCTTTGTTTTCCGCTCTTATCTAAAATGCTTATGCTCTCTGTTGCTTTAATTTCATGCTGCTTTAACTATACATAGTCTTGCTTTGCTGCAGTGCACATTTACAACATTATTTTTTCAGAAGGCACACTCCTGTGCCCTCTGTGTTACTTCCTTTGAACAAACTCAAGTTGCTCTCTTTATAATAATAATAATAATAACCACAATGTTTTCTTTCTACAAATACAAATTTCTGAGATTACACGCCTTTAATCTTCTTTCCAGCAAAAATCAAGCCTGTGGCTTGTATTCTCTTACTTATTTGTATGCATACTGCTATCTACTGTCTACTTTTTTCATTACCTCATTGAATTTCACTGTTTACTCATGGCAACTTATTTTTTTCCCCCAATAATATTTTACTTTCTGTCTTTTTGTCTCACTCCTCGTCTTGCACCTTTATTAATTGGCAATAATTTTGGATATTTTTTTGCTACTCTTTCTTTATGCTGCCGGTTCCTTTCTTTGATACATAACGTTCCATGCCATATTTCTTTAAATACACTTTTTCCACGCGTTTTTGGCTCCCACGCATTTTCAATGTAATATTGATTGTTTTTCCTGGTGAACATAATTTTTTAATAGCTTTTTTGCGCTGCTTCTTTCCTTCTGGCTTAGCCATCACACACCGTTTTAGAACATATTTTTAACATAATTTCTTGCCTCGCTTGCCGCTCGCTGTCCCATTTTCCCTTTTTAATTCGCATTTTCACTTCAGTATTTTAGGTACAACTTCCTACATGTGTATTTAATGTGAGCGCAGCACTCCGTTCCATTATTTATTCTTGTTTGTTTCCTCTACTTCCTGGTTAGTTTTATCCAATTTTCAATTTTTGGATGGAAACCTCCAATGTAATTAATTGCATGTACTTTTCTTTTGTCCCTAGTCCCCCGTTTGCTATAACTTTTACTTGTCTGCACATTACCTATTTTGATTAAAAAAATCCCTCCCATATACTGCGCCCGATTTTTTTTTCCTCCCAAGCTAACCTCCACTGTACTTTCAATTTCTCTTCCTTTCCCAATCTTCTCTCCTCTACAAGTTGCACTCGACTGCATATCCGTTTAATTTCATTTTTACTTACTGGCAAATCACAGTTTAATTAAAGAAACTGCTTTCTACTCATTGCTCCCAATTGTTTTTCCCACCCACACATCTACTGCCATTTCATTGCATTAATTAACCCCGGGCATAATAATTCGCTACGCTCACGGAGCATGCAAAGTTTGTGCTACTACGCAAATTGCACGTAGCAGAGTGAAAAACTGTGCTAATTGACGTAACAGCAGTATACTAAACACCCAGAAATGCTTTGATAAAGCAATTTTCTATGCTAAAATGCATATAACCAATTCACAAAAGTGAACTTTGACAATAAAATATCAAGCAATGAGAGAGGTGATGATTTTGGGGTCCCCCTAACCTAGGGGAGGACCAAGCAGATGCCTTGAACACAAAAAGCATATCATGTGAACGATTCAGTGGTGGTCCCTTCCTCCTAGGACCACCCCAAGCACAGTTATGGGCAAAAATACAATCCCAACCAAAGGCCCTGCAAAGCATTATGGGACGAGATTAGCAGTGGGCAGTGAATATTATAGTGTCCAATATCAAAATAATTCTACAAAGAGCTGCAGTTCAACTAGTCGTTACTAGATGTCCCTCACGAGTCAAATGCAAAAACATTGAAATTATTAATACATCAAGCTGCAGTTCCACTAGTTGTTACTAGATGTCCCTCACGAGTCAAATGCAAAAGCATTGAAACCCTTTCATGAAGCTTTTGCATTTGACTCGTGAGGGACATCTAGTAACGACTAGTGAAACTGCAGCTCTTTGTAGAATTATTTTGATATTGGATACTATAATATTCACTGCCCACTGCTAATCTCGTCCCATAATGCTTTGCAGGGCCTTTGGTTGGGATTGTATTTTTGCCAATAACTGTGCTTGGGGTGGTCCTAAGAGGATGGGACCACCACCGAATCGTTCAAAAGATGTGCTTTTTGTTTTCAAGGCATCTGCTTGGTTCTCTCCCTAGGTTAGGGAGGATCCCAAAATCATCACCTCTCTCACTGCTTGTTAATTTATCGTTTTCACCTTTGTGAAATAACTATATGCATTTTTAGCATATAAAGACAGAGATATTTATTTTATCTTAACTTGCACTGTGCAAGATGCCTTTGGCAATTATTGTACAGTGCAGTCAAGCACACAGCTACGCAGCAATTTGCATAGCTACGTGTAGTTCAAAATGTACTTCATGTAGCTACGTGAAGTACTACTACGCCCAGGCTTAGCATTAACCCCTCTTCCGAAAGTTCTTTCCTTTTTACACTTTCAAAAATAGTTTTCCAATAAAACGTTATTCTGAATAATTATTCTCCAGGTCAGTGTTGTATTCTGACCACTAGATGTCTCTCTTTCACAAGAAATTAATTTGAAGCTAAGGCATGGGAAACAAATGTTCAAGATCGAATTCTCCCAAGGGCGCGAACAGTCCTGTTCAAAACACGTATTTCTCAAAAAAGAACTATAGATCCCAGTCAAGGGCATACTCATAAAAAAATTTGGGCTTAAGATTCTTAAATTCCGGTGTTCAATGGCCTTATCGCTGGAGACCTGTCCGGTCTCAAATTATCTGGGGATTCCCAGAGACGAACTGTGAATCATTGTGATTATCGGAGAGGAATATGAGGTGCTTGATTGACTGTTACATTTGCTGTGTTACCCCGGTGAATATTAAAATTTCCTTGAAAGATGACATAATAATTGCCTTGTCATAGGTTCCGTGCATTCCTCAATAAATGTAACAATATCACCTAGAGGATGATAAAGAGCATTTAGTCTTAAAGGAGAATTTAGCAGTTCAAGAGTCTGGCATTGAAAAGTAGAAAAAGAGTTATCAGGAATCTTTTTAGCATTGGGGGAAGTTTTTGTAGATAACTTAAACTTCTCCCTCAGTCATCCCTTCATGAATGCATGTAGTGATAGACATTTTGCTCTGTCCAAATTATTTCATGAGATTGGGGACGGTGTCATCAGTGACCACCAGTCATACGCGCTGTGTGGTCTCACTATCAGTGGCAGCTGCTAGCTGGGGAAATCGGTGAGGCAACGCGGGGGGGCGGGGATGTAATAAAAAAAATAAAAACTTACCTGCAGCCTGACGTCCCCACCTCACCGCCTCTTCAGACGATGTTTATTCACACAGGCTCCCAGAGTCCCCTGCGCCAATCCAGACACTACTGTCATGCTGATATTACCCAGAATGAGACAAGCGTAGGGATTTGGCGGGCGGGCTGGTTCCATGCTCCAGCAGGGACTGGGAGCCTGTGCTCCTGAGCCTGCCGATATCTTCAAGCAAAAGCCTGGAGATATCCAAGTGCGCATGTCATTTTGGCCGTTCTAAGATGGCCGGCCAAACCTACATGCGCACTGGTAGTGGCCTGAGCCCTCCACTCCTCCAGCTTCTGATGGCCCGGCCCTCAAGATTCGTCGGCGGCTCTGGAGTAAAATAAAAATTTTAATAAAGCGGTTTTATTAACTGCTTTATTATCATTTTACTTTACATGCGTCTGCTGATTCCAGCATTGAGCGACGCTCCTCCGCCATAACGGAGGAGCCACTCCTACCCACTATACAGTCTGGTCAATCAGATGTATGCGTGATAGCCATTTCGAATGATCTCCACTTACTGATGAATTCCCCTGCATACATATCTGCAGAGTTGTGTGGTCCATAACATGCAAGTTACTTACCTTCTGTAACGCCTTATCTAGTAGAGACATGATCTAGCTGCAGATTCCTTATCTTTGAATTTCCTAGCCGTCATACCGGATCTGGAAGATTTTTCTTTGAGCAATATCCTTGCGTGCCGGTAGGTGGCGTCGGTCAGCTCCGTGTGAAATTATCTGCTTCGTCTCTGCCTTTGTGACATCCGCGTCACCTATATAGGCGTCATCTCAGCGCATTGACGTCAATTACTTTTTATGACTTTCCATGCCAGGAGCACGGAGCCATGAAGTGCACTGACAGGGGTGTGTTTTAGAACTAGGGCCTTGAAAGAGATCAGCTTTGACGCTAAGAACCTGTCTGCACTGCGTGGAGGATGGGTGCGTCAGTAAGGAATCTGCGGCTAGATTGTCTCTACCAGATAAGGCGTTACTGAAGGTCCATCTGATAGAGACATCTAGCTGCAAATTCCTTACCTTTAATAGATACCCAAGCAATACCATCTACGGAGGAGGGACTGTGGACAAGCTTAGACTAGAAAGTCCAGCAGGACAGAGCAGCCAAAAAGGCCGTCCATGCGGATTTGACTGTTCAGGCAGTAGTGCTTGGTGAACTTGTGCAGAGATGCCCACATTTCTGCCTGACAAATGTCAAGGACTGCGACTTCACGTTGCAACGCATGGTAGCAGCCTTTGCTATGGTAGAATGAGTTCTTAAGCCTTCAGGAGGCTGCTTTTAGGCCAGAGCGTAGCAGACTTTGATGCAAAGGATGACCCAATGAGAAATCGTCCTTTTCTGCACCGCACGACCCTTCTTCAGTCCCATGTTCCCCACAAAGAATTGGTCGTCCACCCCGAACTCTTTTGTGTGGTCAAGGTAGAGTGACAATGAACTTTTTGGGTCCAAACTGAGGAGTCGCTCCTCTTCTTTGGAGGGATGCGGAGGAGCGTAAAAAGTGGGCAGGGTGACAGATTGCCTGACGTGGAATGGTGTCACCACTTTTGGTTAGAAAGAGGCCCTAGTGCGAAGCACCAACTTATCAGGGAGATGGGCAGGTAAGGAGGCTTGGATGATAGAGCCTGAAATTCACTCACCCTCCTGGCAGATGTGATAGCCACTAAAAAGGCTGTTTTGATGGTAAGAACCTGGAGGGGACAGTTGTGCAAAGGTTCAAACAAAGCACACATGGAGAAAGTGAGGAACAGATTACGGTCACACTGGGGCATGATGAAAAGGGCAGGAAGGAACATATGTACAAGACCTTTAAGAAATTAGTTTACAATTGGGGTTTTAAATAAAGAGGGTTGGTCTGGAAGCCTCAAAAAAAGCAGATGGGGCACAGAGTGCCCAGAGCAGAGCCCTGCTGGGCAAGAGTCAAAATAAAAATTAAGAACTGAGCGAGGAAAGAGAATCAATAGATCTATCTGTACAATATTTTATAAATTTGTGCCACTGACAGGCGTACACGGTTTTGGAAGAGAGACGCCTGGCTGCCAAAATAATATTACAGACTTCGGGAGGAAGGTCGAATGCTATCAACTGCCGCAGCCCAAACTCCATGCAAGAAGGCTCCTGGTAAAGGGTTTGTTGCAGTACCACATGGCGGTGGTGTTGTCTGTGAACTCTTGAACCAGCTTTCCCTTGATTCAAGGAAGAAAGGCTTTTCAATGCCAAGCGAATTGCTCAGAGCTCTAGCAAGTTGATGTGGACTCCGGATTCCGCCGGAGACCAGAGTCCTCTGATCTCCACCTCTCCCAGATGGTCGCATCTGTTACTACTGGGTGGTCTGGTTGGGGAAGGGAGAGGGGTCTGCCTCTGACCCAATTGCGGTTGGTCAGCCCCAACAGGACCTGTGCAGTTCCTTCCGAGATCTGGACCATGTCGAAGAGATTCCCCTGATGCTGCGCCCAATGGACTTTTAGGTCCCACTGCAGAGCCCGCATATGCCACCTGGCATGTGTCACAAGCAAGATGCAGGAGGCCATGAGGCCCAGCAGCCTCAGTCATTCTCACCGAAATCCAGGATAGAGGCTAAAAAATCGGTATCATCTCCTGAATATCCAGGACTCACCGTTCGGGAGGATAAGCCCAAAACTGCACTGTGTCCAGAACAGCTCAGATGAAATGGAGCGTCTGAGAGGGAGTCAGGTGTTGATAGTGAACCCCAGCGAATGCAGGAGGTTTGCCATAGTCTGGAGGTGGGAGACGACAGCCTGGGTTGAGCCTGCCTTCAACAGCCAGTCGTTGAGATAGGGGAAGTCTGGCACTACTGATCTGCGCAGATGAGCTGCGACCACCGCTATCGCCTTAGTGAACACCTGAGGGGCGCTGGTAAGGCCAAAGGGGAGCACGGTGAACTGAAAGTGCTCGTGGCCTACCGTACACCGCAGATAGCGCCGATGGGCAAGCAGGACGGGAATGTGAAAATAAGCGGCCTGCAAGTACAAAGCTACCCTCCAGTCTCCTGGGTCCGGGGCAGACAAGACCTGAGCCACAGTAAGAATCTTTGAACTTTTCCTTTTTGAGGAAGTAGGTGAGGGCTCAGAAATCCAGGATAGGGCAAACCCCCTTGCCCTTTTTTGGAATTATAAAGTAGCCTAAATAACAACCACATCCTACTTCTGGCACCAGAACCCTCTCGATGGCTCTCTTGCCCGAGAGAGTCATGACTTCCTCCTGAAGCAAAGTCAGGGGATCCTCCATCAGTGGTAAGTTGGATGCATGGAGGAAGGTGTAGTCTCGAAGAGGAGGAAGTAGCCCCTTCGTACTATCTGAAGAACCCACCTTGCCAGTGGTGGAAATGATGGCAGATCCTGCCACTAACTGGCTGCCCATGGTCTTGAAGGGCCGGACTAAGTGGGTTTGGAGGCTCAGGATGCAGGGAAGTTGGTGGATAGATCCGAACTCTGGCTGCCCGACTCACAGGGTCAGAATGAGCCACGCCCACTGCCGTGCAAAGGTGCTGAACTTACATTGTCTTGTGGCTGGTGCAGCTGAAAGCCCCTTCCATAGCCACGAAAGGGGCAAAAATCAGACAGGGGATGTGTGGCACCAAGAGGCCCAAGAACTTGGCTGTAGCCTGTGAGTACTTAAAGCTCCCCAGGGCCATGCCTGCTTTGTCTCTGAAGAGACGGGTGCCATCAAAGGGCACGTCCATGAGGGAAGCCTGGACATCCCCAGAAAAGCCAGAAGTTCTCAGCCAAGCATGGCGTCGAACAGCCACTGCCAATGAAACTGTTTAGCCCAGCGAGTCGGTCGTCTTCAAGGATCTGCGCTAGCTGGTGCGGAAAGAAAAGAACTCACGCCAGCGCGCCGAGGTGGTGCCTATATAATGGCAGAGACGATGCCAACGAAGTCACGTGGAGCTGACTGACGCTTCCTACCGGGGTGCGCAAAGGTATTGCTCGAAGAAAAATCTTCCGTATCCAGTCTGACGGCTGGGAAATGCAAAGGTAAGGAATCTGCGGCAAGATGTCTCTATCAGATATCAGGCTTTAGTAGCGCTCTTCAGTCCAGAGAGATCAAACACACCAAAAGTGATGAAAGGAACGCTTGCAAAAAATCTAACTACTGGCAATCGCTTGGGAGTAGCATTTCAACCCATCGTTATTTTCCCACTGTGGCACTTGAGTTTGGCCCCAGCCGTATGCAAATCAGACTTGACCCTGCTCCGGTCGGAACAGTCCAGCCCGCACTGCCAGACCCTCTCTAAACTTGAACACAAGCAAACTGGTTTTGCCATGAACGGGGCTTTTCAATTGGGTGTTGCTTGATTCTAGTGGCACAGTGAGCACAAAACACACACCTGAGAATACTTATGGCCACTTAGGGAATTACATCAAACACAAAATGACAAGGAAGAGCAGTCGAGAGGGCACCTAAGACTCCATGGATCACTACATCAGCCCAGTAGAGAGCTCTTTGAGAGTCCTCCTCAGCCAGCATGTTGCCGGGGCTGCTGTGGTTCACCAGCTCCCTACTGCCACAGGGGTCTCTGCTCAGGCTAAATCACACAGCGGGGCTCTTCCCTGGTGACCTAGAACCTAAACCAGATGCAGCACACACCACTTTTCTCTCACTCAAACTAGAGCCCTGCCTACCCCCATCCTCAGCTGCTAATGCGTGGAAGCAACACCACTCAGAGAGACTTTAAGTGGCACTCAAGGATCGAAAAACTGGTATCACCAGCGGGAGCCTTGACGGCTAGCATCTTCTGGGCTTCAAGGATTGTTCATCTGCTGGCTCACCATGCAAGTGCTCACCTGGTCCAACCTTGCCCTGGTTTCCATCTCACTGCAACCTGACTCGGGAGAAAGGCAATGAACTGCAGCAGGCCTTCACCAAGAAGTCCCCTGTTGTTGCTGCTGCCGTCCTTGCCTCGCTTCTCTGTATGACCAGAATAGGGACTCATGAAGTCTGCAGCATGGAAAAGAGGAAAAGAAGGAATGCAGGTCCTACCTCTTTCGGGGGCTGTCTTTTGACCCTTTCTTTGTGTGCCAGTCTGCCCCCTTCAAGACAACGTTTTGATCAATTCTTTGCTTCTCAATTTTTCCTCAAGGCATATTTTAGTGTAGTTTCTTTACAAAAGGCCAGTATGACTCCACCATTTGACAGCCATCAGCTTCCATTCCACATGCCATCTGATGTGTGCTTTCTGTATATTTTCTGTGGTTTCATCTCCTTTTTTCTGTACATACAGTGGCTTTTTTTGGTGAATCCATGAGCAATCCTCCGAGTGGCTCTTTGATCCTATTTTGACTTTGGCTCTGTAATCTCATGGGCTCCCTCGTTGCCATCGTCTATGTGTGTGTTTAGAGGAGTCACACTCAACGTCAAGGCACAAGCAGCTCCTCCCAAAAACCTACGGAAACGAATATTTCTTGAACCACAAAATGTTATAATAGCCACATATAAGCCCTTGTCCCTAGAACTATGTGTGGCTGCCACAGAGCATTTTCTTTGTGACAGGCTGAAGGAAGCCCTAAAACACCATCAGGGTACATTTATTCAACCATGTGTAGACTCATCCATTCATTGAGTCCATCTAGCCATGCACTCACTAATCCATTCACGCACTTGCCTACTGATCTTTTTTGTGTGTGTTTTTTTTTTGCAGTTTTATATAGCTCGAAGTTATTGGAGCGCTTTACATGAGCACCAGTTACATTACACAAGACACATTAATTTTTTTTGAGGCACAAGGAAATTAAGGGGCATGTTTGTCAAAGTTTTGCGTCGGCCTGGCCCCACACAAGGCAGTGTAAGGGTGACGCAAAACCTAGAATTCTGTTTACCAAATCATGCAAAGCCACCGTGCGTGGCCCTGCATGGCTTGGTAGATGTGGAGCAATGCAAAGCAGCGCAAGTAACTACTTTGTGTTACTCTGCACCAGGGAGGAGCTCCATGGGTGTAGCGTGGATGTTCTCATGCATCCAGCCATGGATTTTGGTGCATTCCTAGATTTGCCAAGACTGGTAAACTTGGTAATGTGTCAAAATGCCACACCTTCACAGGGGAGGAAAATATCATTTTAAATCCTTGTTTTTGCCTCTTTCTATGTGTGCTGCATTCTGCAGCATTTGTAGAAAGAGGCAAAAGACTCACATGATTGTTTTTGTGCAGGAAGGTGTCCTTTCCTGTACAAAAACAATCCTGTCTGCAATGTAGGCACCCTAACCCCATGGGGCAAGGATGACTGCATTGGCGCTAGGCAGCTGTTTAGGAGCTGGCAGAGGCAGGAATGTGCCATATTGTGATAGATATGGCGCGTTCCTGCTCTCTCCGTTTCATGCAGATCAACAAGGTGTCCTGCTGCATTGTGTTGCAGAAAATAATGATAAATATGGCCATCAGTGATTTTCCCAGAATCACAGGATGTTGAGCTGACACTCGAACCTGGTTCCCCAGTTCCAAAGTCAGCAGCTCTGGCCCTAACACCACATCCTCTCCAGCAAACATCTCTTCAATTTCCCACCCATCCACCTTCAAACTTTTCTATCCTGGCACCCTATCACTCACTCATTTACTGCCCCAACCTTATAAACTGACCATTTTCCCATGCTCCTTCCCTAACAGCCTCACCACCCTACCATTGTCCCACCTACTGCCCTTGCCCCTTCATCTTGCCACCCCTCCATTCAGTCATTCTGCCGCCACGCACATTTTCTTGCATATTCACTCCTCTAACCCTGCACATTGTCCCTTCTACACTGCCTTTGCCCCCCCATGCTACCCTTTTCCCCTTCATCTACTCATGCACTCACCAACTCATCTAGCCAAGCAGCCATTTTTTGATCTATACTCATTCACACATCACTGCACTTCTCTTTTATTCATTTTTACAGCTACTGAATCATTCTACCATTCATCTATCAACGCAACCACACATGCAAACAATAAGTGAGGAGAAACTATGCCCTCTTATGAGTCAGACCTAATTAGCTGGATTGAGCTCACAATATTAGCATGTACTTGCAAAGATAATAGATGTGGAATGTATTTTCATTTACAAGCAAGACATACTGGTTTTGTAATACTTTGTTTAAAAAAGTGAAACCTATTGGCTTTGCCAAAGCTTGTTCTAATATCTTTCTATAAACCTAAACCTGCTTTCAAACCTATAGATCTAAAACTAACAAGGCCTATAGGGTCTAAAGTAGTGGTGATGTAAGAGCATTTAAAGTGTTCTAACACAGTTGCCTGCTCCATGGAGGCATTAATACTTTTAGTTCACATATGTAACATAGGTCAAGATTTTCTACAACTGACTTATTGTGCATTAGGTCTCCATAATAACTGTTTGGATTAAAAACATACTGACCTGTTAGGCCATCTTTCTACAGGAGTATGTGAGACTTGAGTGCTAGTTGTTGGCATTAGATGCAATGTTCAGCAGAGTTAAAGACAAACCACAGGTTCAGAGGCCCTGTAGGAAGCTAAACACTGGATGACTGATGCGGACTACTGCGTTGACTGGTGAACTCTGCAGGAGAGTAAATATATGAGTACAGTGACATTTTCCAGAGAGGTTTTGGATTATGACCTGGTCTCAGGAGACAGGCGGGTACTTATGGGTGTTGCCCACTGGCAGCCCTCAGGAGCGGTTTTCTGACAAGCCCACTATGCATTGATAATGAAAACAAGGGGAACCCAAGAATCACTAGGTACCTGGAGTATTAAAGTATTTATAAACACAATAGTCATGATAAAAGTAATTAATAATGCATTTCATCTAATGACAAATATATATGAATATAGATTTACAATGGGTGCCAGTAATAAAATCGTGCTCAGTGCTCTTTTTAGTGTGATACACACTAGTGAATAAAGTGATCAACATGTGCATCGTGTAAACAAGAACATGGCCCCTTTTGATTCAAATACAACAATGTAAATAGGGCCCATGTTACAAGTCAACAACGTTTCAATCACTTAACGCGATCATCATCAGGGATCATCATCAGGACTCTGAGAATGTCGAGCCCAAGAAGAGAAGCTTAAATTGGCAACACAGCACAAAAATTAGTTACCAGATGAAGAAAGAATCAGAAAAAAAGAGAGAATGGTCACCACATAGATGATTGAACCCCACCAGAAAGAGTGGAGAGAGGAGCTCCCAGGGCACCAGAAAGTGACAGGAGTAATGCCTGTGGACGAGTGGCGGGTCGAAGACCAGTAATTCAAGGTCCATTATAGAAGAAGTGAACCGGGAAGGTACATGCACATGGGTCAAATTACTTGTACATGAAGGAGAGGTCCACAGGTCAAAGGTAGGAGGTCAACCAGAATGGACAAGAAGATAGGAGTTTTGTTTTTTAACTCAGTACCCAGTAAGTAATTAAAAGAGGAACTTCCTGCCCTGTAATTATGTAGAACATACCTGGGAAAAATAGAAATCACACAGATAACCTAGCAATGGGGTCTTGATGCCGGGGAGCTGGAGAATCAATGTCCTGGGAGAAGAGTGGATTGTGCGGCTTACACAATGGAGCCAATAGAAAATGTGACTGAGGGCCAGCACTGCTATAAGTAGTCCCTGGTTGAGAGTCAATTCACCAGCTGGCAGAGGTGGTGGCTATCTTGGTTTGGGAAGGAATGTGTAAGAGCCTGCAGCCATCTTGAAGAGGAGTCCATAGGAAGGGAAAAGAGAATGGGTCTCATTGATTGAGGAATAAGCCGAGGAATTGTGGGGAATCCCATCAGACAAAATGGAAGCTGTAAAGTACAATGAAGAATCGCGTTTAAATAGAATATAAAACACGGGGAAAGAAAGCAACGGGTGAGCATTCACAAGAGCGTAATGGACACTGATAACAAAAAGCATAAGGTACTGCAAACTAGTTTAAACTAATAGCACATAATCAAATATTTTCTCACAATAGAGTTGTCCAATGAATACTGACAACTAACGGTATCCGGCTCCGCAAGCTTGAATTCAAACAAGTATTTGCTCACAGAGTAGTCCAATAAATACTAACCACTCACACAAAGAGGTACAGGAAACTGGTTTGGATTCATAAAAGTACTTCCTCCCAGTAGAGTTGTCCAGTCCTTGTGGCTATTTAGACCAGTTCTCATGGTGTCTAATCTCAAGATCCATTTGAGTTCTTTCCTGTTGAGAAGTTGTTCCAGATTTCCTCCTAGTGCTGGTGAGGAGATAACTGATCCGCCATTGGATGTCGTCTTAGGTGTGTCCGGCTCGAATAAAGTGTGCTACCAAAGGGGCAGTGAGGATCTTACATCTTAAACGACTCCTATGTTAGCATATATGGGTCTTTATTTTCTGAGTAGTCTGACCAATATACAGACAACTACAAGGACAAAAGAATTGCATACACTTTATTTGTTTTGCAATTAGTGAGTTATCTGTCAGCGATACTGGAGTTGCAATGGTGCATGTTTTAGTTTCTATGGTAAAGGAGCAGACAGTGCAGCTGCCACATTTGTACGGTCCAGTTATAGGTGGCAGACCCCAAAAATCATGACAGAGTTCAGTCATCATCCAGCATGCATGACAGATATCAGTCATCATCCAGCATGCATGACAGATATCAGTCATCATCCATGACAGATATCAGTCATCATGCATGACAGATATCAGTCATCATGCATGACAGATATCAGTCATCATCCAGCATGCATGACAGACATCAGTTATCATCCAGCATGCATGACACATATCAGTCATCATCCATGACAGATATCAGTCATCATGCATGACAGATATCAGTCATCATGCATGACAGATATCAGTCATCATCCAGCATGCATGACAGACATCAGTTATCATCCAGCATGCATGACAGATTTCAGCCACCATCCGTTCATGAGGACTCTAGGCAGTGGGGGTAGGACGAACCTTGGGGACCAATGGGCTTGGTGCAACTGGCCCCAGGCATGGTTAAGTTACTACCAGGCAGATTCCCCCCTGGACCGAGCCTCGCTGATTGCTTGTGTAGGCAGCAGGCAGGTTAAGTGAGAATCTGTGACGCACCAGAACACGGCTCCCAAACTAGGTGAGAGAGTTCAGATCACTGGAATGGAATCCAATTTATTCCCTCACAGGCTTCATCCACAGCTATTGCCACAGGGTGCATGCTTTCCAATCAGGAATTATATCTTTAGAATACGGACCCAGGAACCGGGGGGGTTGTATCTCATATGTACCTGTTGCTGACTGACAACTGAACTGCTACTCCACAGCAAGTGTACAACACTTCTGGCTTTAGACCACCAGAGGTAGAAGGCACCACTGCCCATAAAGGGCGAGGGAAGCGGCCTGACAGTGTGAAGTAATGTGTACAATTATATACCTTCAAGATGGTCGTAGATTTGGGGATAGTTGTGTTATGCACTTTTGTGAAAGGGGCTGCCAAATAAATATCCAGTGGAGGCCTACAGGAGTATACGTGATTATTTGCCGAGCCAGCTGTATAGTTTTTTGTAGCACTTTAATGACTCTAATGGTATCAGAACACTTTACACATAATTCTATTTCTTTCCACATCGTTTTTTTTTTCTTTCACATCTTTCATAACTAATAGAGTGCCATTATGTCAAGAGAATAGGAACAGTACTGAGTATACGTGTTTTTCCTTTACTTAGCCCCAAACTTTTCCCCTCAAGCTAGGGTGTTGGTTTAAGTTTCAGACCCTTATTTTCAACATTAAATTGTTTTTGCCAAAGTTTGCTGCCTCTACTGCTTTTGCTCTGTGAGGAAAACATTATTTTGCTTTCATTGTTCTTCTTAATTGATACCCTTACCTCTCCAAGTCTTTATCTACCAGAGATTTTCTTTGTCTCCCCCTCATGGCATAAGCTTACCTTACATTTGAAAACTTCATTTTATATGTCTAGTTACTGGTTTATCAATAATACTAAAGTATGTACTTGCTTTTTTGTTTTTACAATTTTACACCTTGGAAACATTTCCCACTTTCAAGACCAGTGAATTTCTTCAGTAAGAGCATAGAACAAAAGATCTTATCAGCTTAACATATCCACATACATATGTGTAGATGCACTGTTATGTTTCCCCAGCCACATAACATGGAAGGGATGCTGGGATCTTCACTGCTGCTGGAAGGCTTACTGCTTACCTGGCCTAACAGAATTCTCAGCTCTGCTCCTTGCGTCGGGAGGTAATGTAAAGAGTATAGCTTCATTAGCAATATATGTAATTTTGATTTGGCTATCCACTTTCACATATGCATTTTCCAGCAAAAGGTGACTCGGTATAGCATCTGAATAGGTTTGACATTGTATGCAATATTATTCAATGTCATGACCAAGAGGTGGCGTGTAAATATTTATTAGTAGATGTAACATATCTTTGAAGAAAAGTGTATAGCATCAATTCAACCCTTTGTCTTGCATCAGTTGAGGAGTGTTGGATATAGTGAAGAGCAGTTCTTTATCCACACCCACTCTAGTAGGAGGTTGAGCAGGATCACAGTTGCTATGTCATAAACCTTGGATAGGGGAATGATAAACGGAACATCATCAACAGCAGAAAGGAGACAACCTCTAATGCTGATCAACATGGATTTGCTCCTTCTTCAGAAGCCTAATAGTCATATTGTGGAGTTTTGTCTTGGGGCTATAATTGCATTGAGGCCTCCTGTACAAGACTATAGACACATAAACAAGACTAAGCTGGTAATTTTCCCCCTTAGAAAGTCTTTGTAAGCATCCCAAACCATTCCCAAAGAGGTCGTACCTACATTAATGCGGAAAAATTCCTCTGTCTCAATTCGGAATACTTTTACAGCTGAGTACGGTCCATTGTCCACCTCCTCTGCTCCACCCTGCTGGCTGGGATCAGATCTAGTGACACTGCGGAGTTGTCTGACATATGGGCCTCTGAACGTTTAGCCTCTTGAACCTATCTCTTTATGCTCTGGTCAACTAAAAAGTAATCAATTCTAGACTGACTTTTGTTGTTGTAAATGAATCCTATTTTGGATACCGCCCTCTCTCTCTCGCCATATACCATATAACCCCATCAGCTTCATCATGAGTTTAATTTGTGATAACATTTTCGTATTAGTTATTGGTCTACTTTTTACCAATCTATCTAGAGTAGTATCCAGGGCAACATTGAAGCTGCCCTCCAGTTTGATGGGGTCTGAATAATACGCAGGTTTGCTAACAGTTCCCTAAAAGGCCATACATCATCCACACTTAAACCATAATAGCGCACCAGAGTACAATTCTGGTCATGACCTCCTAGCTTTGTGATGACCCACCTCCCTGTTTTATCCACAGTTCTCTCTTTGATGGAAACTTTTGGGTGCTTCTTCAACAGTATGCCACACACCTCGTGTTACTATTTTAACTTGTACAAACCAATTGCTGAGCCCATTTTCATGGTTTAAACAAATCTATGCACTCTCTCAGTTAAGTGGGTCTCCTGCCAAATAATAATATGGGCCGGGGTGTCTTGTAGCAATCTTTCTTGTCTCCCTTTCACCCGTAAACCATTTATGTTTTAGGATAAAAATCTTATATGGCCAGCCGTATCTCAAACCCTCTTCCTCCCACTAGAAAGAAAATGTGCCCATAGATAAGATGTCTAACAGATAATAGGGCGTCTGGGGAACCTGAAGCGCCTGAGGTTATATTTTTACTCTTTTTCCCTAATGCTCCTGTGGCTTTGCTTCTAACCCCACTCCCCCACCCCTGGAGAACCGGCCCTGTCTTCTTCATGGCCTACGGACTTAGGGAGCGTTACCACCAAAGTGCACCTTAATATCACAAAAATTAGGGGCCAAATACTTCCTCTAGGATTGAAGAAATTTAAGAGGAGTGAAAGACTAAAGAGAAGGGTCGGAGGTTGAGAGAAAATTTCAAATTTAGCTATTTCCACCCATTGCCTTCAGATTGAACTACTGCCTGTAAAAGTAATATGTTAAAACGAAGAATGATGCGCAGGCAAGTCTTGTAGAAAAGGTAGTTTATTTATTTTAAAGTCACTTCTTGGTTACAAGATACAGGAAGATGATATGATCCATAAATGTGCCCCACAAGGAGCAGCCTCCCTGCTGCTCAGCCCATCCATTCCAACTGATTCCTCCTCAAGCACAAACACTCTCAACATTCCGATGACCTCACCATTGGCTGAGCAACCAGGCAGAGAACCACTGTAGGGAGAGTGCATTGGGTAATTAGTACATTACAACATAATACTTTTAATAAAATCATCGTCCTCCTTGTAGCAGCTGAAGTTGTACATCTTCTTATTATGCATCACTCTAAGGGGCATATTCTCAAGGACTCATCGCCGGTTTATCGGCACTTTAGCGCCGCAAAAGTGGCGATAGATTTATCGCCCAATTCTCAAGCTGGTGCAAACTGCCGATATCGGCAGTTTTCCAGCGATAGCTGCCGCAAAAACATCGCCACGGATGAGTGCGACAACTAACGCTAATGATATGCAGAGTAGGCGTTTCCGTGCAAAAACACACGAAAACACCACTTCGCGATATTCACAACGACCAGTCAGCTCTGCGATGCGAACCGAGAACTGGCGATAAGGCGCGTTAGCAGCAGGGATTTAACACCTGCCTTTTACTGGTGTTAAGCATGACGACCAACTGCAGTAGAAAGGGAGCCCAGCCCAGAGCCACATCTGAAGACCAACAGATGCCATGGAGACACTGATCATGCAGCTCGGAGACCCAAGAGGGCCACAACATCCACCGCCACCACCCCCAGGTCCCCCCCCCCTCCGGTCCTCCCCCTCCGGACTACCACAGAGGCAGCGTAGGACAAGACAGCGGACCGTCCGAAAACTGCATGGCCCCTCAGCCACACAATTGCAGAATGTGGGGAGAGGTGGGAACCAAGTATGTGTGAAGGAGGCAACTCACCCATGAAGAAGAATGTCCCCAATGCGAAGTGTGGCGGTGATGTGATGGATAGACCACAGAATGCAGAGCACAGACATGTCCATGTGGACATATACTGCTGGTGTGTGTAGTTTTGTGGACAGTGGATGCAACCATGCCACCTCAGGCAGTGGGGAAGACCCTGGACATGTAGCTCTGCCGTCCCCCCCTGTAAGCGTAAGCGCAGTGGGCTGGGTTGGCGTACGCCACTCCAGCGTAGGAATGTTGATAAAAAGGATGGGGCCCTGGGCGTGGTTCTCTTCCGTGATGGGCAACGCGTCTGCCAGGGCGGTGCACCTCACCCTGCCACGAGTCCGCCGCCGTGACCTCCAGACTCCGCGACACCGGCCCCCAACGCATCCAGCGACACAGCAACACGGAGTCATGTGTGTGCCGGACACTGCCTTAGTCCTACACTGCGGTCAGCAGGTCCCACAATTCAAATCGTGCCACATTTCTGTTAATGGAGGAAACCACCAGTCAACAGACATTGCCCCCAGTGCGGCCCACCCGGATGACGCATCATCGTCGACTGCACACCCGCTGAGCGCTCCAGGTGCCACTAACTCAGTGCACCACAAATCATCGCCACGTGGATGTGGGCCCTCGCTGACTGCTGCCTCCGGCCTACACTGCGGTCAGCAGGTCCCCCAAGTCAAACGACGCATCATCGTTGGCTGTGCACCTGCTGAGCGCTCCAGGTGCCACTGACCCTGTGCAACACAAGCCGACGACACGTGGCAATATTGAGGCAGATTTCGGTAGGCGAAAAACATTGCACCCAGTGCGCCCCGCACGGACGGCGCATCGTCGTTGGCTGTGCACCTGCTGAGCGCTCCAGGTGCCACTAACCCTGTGCAACACAAGCCGACGACACGTGGATGTGGGCCCTTGCTGACCGCTGCCTCCGGCTTACACTGCGGTCAGCAGGTCCCCCAAGTCAAATGACGCATCATCGTTGGCTGTGCACCTGCTGAGCGCTCCAGGTGCCACTGACCCTGTGCAACACAAGCCGACGACATGTGGATGTGGGCCCTTGCTGACCGCTGCCTATGGCCTACACTACGGTCAGTAGGGCTCGCTAATCAAATTGAGTCTTGATTCATTTATGGCAGAGTCCAGTAGGCCACAGACATTGCTACCAGGGCGGGCCACCCTGACGACGCATCAGAGCAGGCCGCGCACCCGCCGAGCGCTCCAGGTGCCACTAACTCAGTGCACCACAAGTCATCGTCACGTGGCTGTGTGCCCTTTCTGACCGCTGCCTCCGGCCTACACTGCAGTCAGCAGGGCTCGCAAACCAAATCCAATCCTGACATGCAAGGACACGCCATCATCGCTGGCTGCACACCCGCCACCACCGCCAGGACCACCTCCAAGCCAGAGTCGGAGGAGTGTCACAGCCAGCCCATCTAAGTTGCTCACACCTGTCTTGGATGCCATCATCAGCTTGATCCCCTGCTCAGCTCTTCAGGTGCCACTAACTCAGTGCACCACAACACATGGACCCTTCATGATTGAGTTTTGTGCTGTGGACAGCGGACGCAACAATGTCACCTCAGGCAGTGGGGAAGACCTGGGACGATGATGATGAAGATGAGGCAAGTGTACCACACCCAGCTGCAGCAGGAATATCCCGAAGGGACCAAATCATTAACAATTCCTTCACATGAGCACGCTCAACTCTGGTGCCCCTACCTCAGTGCACTGCAAGTCATGGACCCTTTATGATTGAATCTGTGTGTGTGATCCGATGATCACTGTTCTAGTTGTTGCCAGCACCAACCACTCCCTGAGGGCTGGCTTACACCCACCCCACACCCATCCAGCACAGGCGTCACTGGACATGTGACCCTGGTAATAAAAAGGGGCCGGGCGCACGTGCCCGTGATGCCAATTCCACTATCTATCTAAGTGTGTCCGTGTGGTCATTATGTATGCATGATGGGCCAGGGCCCTACCACATTACATTGTGCTGTGGACAGCGGACGCAACCATGCCACCTCAGGCAGTGGGGAAGACCCTGGACATGTAGCTGTGCCGTCCCCCCCTGTAAGCGTAAGCGGAGTGGGCTGGGCCGGCGTACGCCAAGCCAGCGTAGGGGTGTGAAGGATTTGCCCGGGGCTCTGGGCGTGGTTCAGTTCTGGCCTGGACAAGGAAGTAACTAATGAGTGTGTCTCTGTTGTAGTGTCGGCGCCACCCAGTCCGCAATCGACAACGTTGCAATGTAGCATGCACCCGGAGGGCGGGCTCGCACGAACGGGGAAATGAAGGAGCGCAAGACCGCTCGGGGTCTTGGCTCATACATGCCAAGTGTTGTGTGTATCTGTATTGCCGCAGCATGAGCCAAATGCCTAGCCTTAACCGCAGCGCGAGTTCAGCCAGGCATGAACTCTACGTCTGTGTCCGCCCTATCCTTCCCACAGGCCTACACTCACGTGCCCGCCCACCTCCAATGGCCAACATCACAGTGTCGTTGTCAGGCTTGTGGACATGCGCAGACAGGCATGACAATGGTGTGCCATAGGAGTGCCAGTGATGCAACCGCGCAGCGCACACAAGTAAATAGGCTCGGGGGAGGGAGGAGCAGCTGTGAGGCAACGTAACACACAGTGATGCCGCTCATTTGCCACATGCAAGACATGTCAAACATGAATCCCAAAGTCGCACACATCCCACCCCACCCCCAACAAGCCACTTCACAGTACCAGAATGCAAGCAGATGAGAAACTAACATTAGGGATGAATGCTCCTTTGTCTGTGCTATCAGGCGGAAGCACATCTGCACCTCCGACCTTGGAATTACATGTGCTTGGCACCCCTTGACAGATACTATGGCAGCTGATGACGACTCCCACACTACGCACAGCCAGACGAGAGACCAACGTATACACACCCCACACACAGAAGTCCTTGCTCAAAGTTATCTTGCATGGAATGGCCTTCACACTTACTCCCACATTAACCCAGGCGTACAACCGTTGCACACTAAAACAACTCATTGCTCCGAGCTGTGGCATTTCATCCACAGAACTGGAGCAGGTCAGAACAGTGCCGCTTCAACCAGAGCCACTAACGCAATGGCAGACCATCACGGACACTTGCACAACCCCTGGCAGGTGGAACTGTACCGTGCACGTATGCTGCATTTACTGGGGGCACTGCCATTGGTAGTGCTGCGGATCAGTTACTGGCTGAGCTTCCGCCTTGCCAACGTCACCTGCGTGCAGCCTGTGTTGCATTGTCGCTCGTGCATATTCGAGTGGCCCATGGATGTCTGCCTATCCAACAGGACGGTAGCCGAACTGGATTTCGACATGTGTGTGCGCCCCCTGTTGGCCCACGACCATGAGTGTCACCGTGACACCCGTCCATGGGATGCCTGGATACTTGGCATACATGCTGGCAGCTGGACCTGGGAGATTGCAGAACTCCTCGTGTGCAGTGAGCAAATTGAGCCGCTCCCCTATTGGGCTGTAGTGCTAATTGGTGAAAGGGGGTGGACGCAGCACATCTGTCCGGACCTGCTAATGGTTAGCCTCGCCGTCCTGTTCGATGAAGTCGACGACGACCTCATGTTGGAAATAATTGCCTACGAGGCTGCACTAGCTTTCATGGACGTGTAACTACGTACCTGCAGACACGACAGTTTGGAACACATTGCACATGTCCCGACAACTTGTTGGAACTTGGGGTTCTGGTCACATCTCCCACGGCGACAGTGGACATGTCTGCATTCGCCTGGACTCCGAATACATGAGCGGACAACAACGCGGGTTAACACACACCTGTGAAAGGTGAGGCACTCCCCCGGAGTGGACAGCGGCGCTTGGCAACGTTCCACGTTTTGACATACTGCTGCATTGGTCTGCATGTTGTGGCACTAATCTTGCCCGTACTGACACTCATATGCTAATAAAGTCTACGCACCTTCACTTGTATTCAACTGTGATGAGTGTTGATTTGCATGACAATGTGTGTCTCACTGCCTATCTGGGTCACGGCCATACATGCATTACTGCACCATCAGGGATGTGGGGTTGTACTAGTACATTATCATCTCACAGTATCCTGCTGTGCCACATGCGAATGGCCATTTTCCGCACACGTGCGGCAGCAGTTGTGTCCTCTGTTCTATTGTGCTGGTGTTGCTGTTTGTTCAACATTGTTGTAAATGTTGCGGTGCTCTGGATCTTATGTGTGTGTGCTGCATTGTAGGTGAGTTGCCCCTTCAGCTCTGATTGGGCTGGCCCTTATCCCTTTCAGGCGGTGTGGCTTTCACTTCTGTGCTTATGCAGGGCTGTGATGTTGCAGACTTGGGTAACTTGGGCTCTTGGTTGGTGTTGTGACTCTGGGCCATGGTTTGTCTGCAGATGTGCTCTACTTAATTGTGCATGTGTGCCATTGTGCCCATCTCCCCCCGTCCCCCCAGTCCCTGGTGGTTACTCACCCTGTTGCTGTTGTGTCGGGTCATGTTGAGCAGTGTCCGGTCCCCCAACTCCTGCCACCGTCTCCACACTGATGACTGTGGTCACCATTTCCTCCATCTCCTCCATCTCCTCCTGTGGCGCTGGTCTCCCACCTCAAGTCTGCATTGCTGCCTTCTGCTTGTCTGCGAGTTTCTGCTTGGTCTTGCGCTTCACATCATTCCAGCGCTTCTTGAGCTTGTCCATTGTCCTTCTCAGCGCTCCGACTGCATTCGCCTTGTCCAGGATGGACTGCCAAATTGTATTTTTTGTTGCCAATGACACAGTGAAGGTGACGTACAGTTGTTGATGGTGTTCTAGCACCTCCGTGATCAGGATCCTGTTTTCCTGCGGACTGAGCTGCGTCTTCCTCTTCTTCTTCTCCTTGACCTTCCCTGACCCCGAGGTCCCAGGCTGGTCCTCCGTGGGGCTTGTGGGGTTCTGGTTGTCCTCTGTGCTTGCTCCGGCTACCTCCATGGTGCTTCGCAGTTGTTTGTGTTTTGTTTGTGTTTTGTGTTGCCGCTTTTATTGTGTTTTTTGCAGCCTGACTTGTGGGACTTGCAGGCCTGGCGCTGCTTCTCGCTGGATTTTTTATCGCGGTTGGGCCCATCGCAACTTTTTCGCGTTCGGGTTTGGATTTTCATTGCCGTCCCGGTAGTGTTATCGCGGACATTTGCCGCGTTATCGGGGTACTATTGCATGTTACCGCCGTGTTGTGAATGCCACGTTAACACAGGGTTATTTTCCCGCGATAGACGGCGATATGTAAACTTGCATTAACCTATTTTGGCGATGTTTATCGCACGTTCTTGAGAATATCCCCCTAAGAGTGATGGGAAACTTCAGCTGAGCTGTGGCCCTCAACTTCCTTAGTGGATCTATCTTTTTCCCCAACTCCCACTGCTTGTTAAAAGTAGTCCATTAAACATACGATCTGATTTTAAAAGTTATACCGTCTACTTTCAACGACTTCAATTTCAAGGCATTTGAGAGAATATGTTCTTTTACGGTATAAGTGGGGAAGTTGACTAGAATCTTTCTAGGCTTGCCTCTATCGGGGTTAATTCTAAAGGGGTTCCAGTGCACCCTTTGGATGTCCTTAAGGATGTCTTGTTCTGAATGCTCTGTCTGGGTCCCTGTTTTAATCAGTCTTGCCACAAATGCTTTTAGATTGTCTCCCTGCGACCCCTCTGGAATATTTAGAATTCTCAAATTATGTCTCCTATGATTTTTCTCCAGTAACTCTAACTTTTTCTGACATCCGTCCTCATTTGCTTTCAGGAGGCGAATATCATCTTTATTTGTCTCTACAACGGATTTTAGATCCTTAACCACGCCCTCCAAAATGGCAGTTCTACTTACTAAGTCATCCATCTTCCTTTCCATGATATCACATGCTTCCCGAATATCTTTTTGATTGAGCTCAGAGACTTCAAATCTGCTCCTTTTTAAGGGGAATATTGCCAGCTTAGTCTCATTTAAAAGGAAAGCATACATTAGAGAGACGAATTATCTGGAGTCTAAAATACGGAAGGTAGAGGCGAAACTGTCTCAATCGACATCAGACCACGGTGGGATGGAAAATCTACAAACCTCTTTGCAAAACATAAAAGGAAAGTTAGATGCAGTGGTGGAGGATAGAGTTAAAAAGATGTGGGAAGCCAGCAAGGTAACTAATTTTGAGTACGAAGAAAACTGTGGTAGGCTGTTAGCCTGGAAAACGAAACTAGACTTGGTAAGGAATGTAATCAATGAAATAAAGTGCAATAACACCAGGGCACTTCTAAGAAATGTCAGGGAGATCGAAAAGGCTTTTCAAAACCTTTTTGAAGAGTTATATCATGAAGACTTAGTGACTATAGAAGAGGGGTGTGATGACCTGGCTAAAACAAGAAGATCTAGGTTCATTGAATGAGGTTAATAACATCTATCTCAATAGTAATTTAACCCCCCTGGAGGTTAAGCAAGCAATTCATTCTACAAAGCTAGGCACAGCAGCAGGCCCTAATGGCCTACCACATGGGGTATATAAAGTCCTGACTGATACTCTGTTGCAGGTTCTGATAAATTTATTTGGGGAGATATTCGAGAAAGGGTCAGCAATACCTCCATCATGGAACAAAGCTACAGTCACTCTAATCTTGAAGCCTCGGAAGTGCCCTAGGAGCTGTGAGTCATGTAGGTCAATATCACTCCTAAATTGTGACTATAACATCTTTGTTACGATATTAGCAGAGAGGCTTCATGGAGTGATTGGGGATCTCCTACATGAGGATTAGAAAGGTTTCCTAAAAGGGAGAGCATTGCACAAGCTGACCTATGGTTTAACTGGATCTAATAATCTGGCCATTGTATATAAGGTACCCCTAGCAGCAATATTTCTAGATGCTACAGAAGCATTTGATAGATTAAACTGGGTCTACCTGCAATCTATGTTGCAGCTCTACAATTTAGGGGAGAATTTCTGTAGGACGTTGGAACTGATATATTAAAACCCCTGCACCAAAGTGTTAGTAAATTGGAATCTTACTTCTGCTTTTAGAATAACTAGTGGGATGAAACAGGGGTGCCCGCTTTCACCGCTATTGTTTAACTTATACATCGAACCGCTAGCAAGTATATGCAGAAATGAAAAATCTATCTCCCCTTTAGGTGTAATGGCAGGGAAAAAGGTTGCCCTCTATGCACACGATCTTATGGTCTATACATCCGACCTACAGGCCGCGTTGCCAATTATTGAGAGACTGACTCCAGGCTTTGACCAGGTAGCTGGATAGTCTGCAAATAACTTCAAGACAGAAATTATGGCTTGGAACATGATGGGGGAGAATAACTTGGCCAAGAAAGAAATTAGATATTTAGGTGTCAAAATCACACAAGATATTAGAAAACTCTCCGAAGTGAACTGCCTAAGAGTTATGAAAGAGGCATGTAAATTGATGACGAGCTGGGCTCATTTACCACTTACCATACATGGGA
This sequence comes from Calotriton arnoldi, assembly GCA_963921515.1. NCBI lineage: Eukaryota > Metazoa > Chordata > Amphibia > Caudata > Salamandridae > Calotriton > Calotriton arnoldi. The sequence goes on from CAWUFW010005019.1 coordinate 209,983, forward strand.
GAATAAATCTGGTTAAGATGTCTATTTTGCCCAAAATCACATTTCTATTTAATGCAATCACCCTACCTTCTACCTTTCAAGAATGAATGACTAGACATGCTACAAAGCAGGATCAACAGCTTCATCTGGGCCTCAAAGGGGGCACGGATAGAATGGAAGAAATTGCGAAGGAAAAAAGAGGGCCTTGACTCTCCCGGATTTCCGATATTATGCCTTGACATTCATGTTAAAGAAAGGAAATATGTTGTTAGGTAGTCCAGATAGCTCCGATATAGGCACTATGTTCAAAGCTATGTTAAGAGACACTCAGAGGGGAGGCTCTTGCTTTGCATACAAGTTTGGAGATCTATAAGATGGTAAGACTCAATATATTACAAAGCAAACACAAGGAGATGATGGACGGAGCGCTGAAACTTTTCAGACACTCACCCCCAGTCACAGATCTGGGTTGAATCTATCATCGTTCTTTAGCTCACTTCGCCACCCCAGGTCAGACACAGCTATATGCAAATCAGTCTTGACCCCCTGCGCCTCATGGGAACAGTCCAACCCGAACTGCCAAGCCATGTCTTGGCAGTTCGGGCTGGACTGTTCCCATGAGGCACAGGGTCAAGACTGATTTGCATATAGCTGTGTCTGAACTGGGGTGGCAAAGTGAGCTAAAGAACGATGATGGATTCAACCCAGATCTGTGACTGGGGGTGAGTGTCTGAAAAGTTTCAGCGCTCCCTCCATCATCTCCTTGTGTTTGCTCAATATATTACAAGGCATGGCTAAATTATGGTATCGCATTAAGAAGGCCTCCAAACTCACATATTGCAGCAAATTTACACCTACTTGGGACTCCCCAGGCACCCCCGAGTGGGTTAAAGATAAACAGACACTCCCATTAAAAGAGGCAGGTATTTAAAGCTGGGGCCAATTGTTCCAAGAGGGTATGCTGGTATCGTGGAACGCGCTTTATGAAATGGCGGATCACTCAATTTCAAAGTTTAAGTACCTCCAATTAAAAAGCTGGCCTCAGATGTCAACTATAGAGATAGAAGGTTCAAATTAGTTGGAAGAGACTATAAATCAGGGGATGCCAAAGAACAAGTAAGTCTCAAGATGGTATTTGCCGATGATCAACTTCGCAGACGGAGATTTCATATTGCCGGAGGCGCTGTGGAGAACACACTTGCCGGAGTTCCAGTTAGATCATTTATGGGGCGAGAATGGGGCCTAATGGCTAGGGCGGTCGACCTCCGAGCTGGGGAACCGGGTTCGAGTCTTGGCAGGGACGCTCAACATTCTGTGATTCTGGGCAAATCAATCTCCCCGTGCCTAAACAAAAATGAATGTGTCCGTCTGTAAAGTAACTGGTGCTCATTTAAAGCGCTGTGATACCTTTGGGTCTTGTTCGCGCTATATGAAACTCCACAAAAAAAAATGGGAAGTATCTATGAATCTTCTTTACAGTACTGTCAAGCCGGCCTATTTAAGGAGGAACCATCTTTTCTCCCTTCATATGTTTGTGGAATGCCCAGGAATCCAACATTTTTGGGATGACGTGAGTAAAGCACTAACTGACCTTCTTGAGATAAAAGTTCAGGTAAGCTTATCGCTTGTTATTTTTGGTACTATTTTTTAGAGAAACCGCAGTGTGGGCTTAAATGGCTGCACCAGTATATTAGTTCCTATGAGTGTTTAAATCGTAATGCTCCACTTTTCGTAACCCCACTGCTATAGAAGTCACACTATACGAGAAGAAAACTTCTCTTAGAATAAAGAAATAATGAAAAGGAGCATATAATCAAATATAGTACATTTATAGATTATAAACAATATCAAATTCATGCGATTTGAAACAAAATTAAAGTGCGGGGAGTCTTGAAATTTCTTTTCTTCATATAATCTTTATTTTCATTTCCAATCAGAAGCATAAAGCCCAGCCAACGCGTTTCGTCCAATAGATAGACTTCATCAGGGCTGTAAAACAGTTAGAAAAAACATTATAGAAATTATCCAAAAATTATATATATATATATTTACACAAGGTCTTTCGAAGAAGACCTATTTTATACAATATACAATAAGAAAGGCCAGATAGACTTGAACATGATAAAACGGACATGAGGCAATTCTACCTCTAATAATGACAATTTCTCTCAATACTGGAATTGTTATCCTGTAGTAAGATGCTCCCTGCCTATATCCATTCTTAACATTTGTTTCCAATAGGTTATGGTATTTGTGTTTTTCATATGGAAAAGCAGCCTACATATAATCCCAAAAATCATCGGACAAGTTTCACAACATATAATCCTCATTGTTATTACAAATGCTCTCAGTTCAGACATGATCTGTATATAGGAGTATCAAAGGAGAAAAAAGTGGACATCCAGATCAAAAAAAGGATTTATAATCCACAAATATATAAGGTATTCTACGTCCCATTTATAATACCTGAAAAAATAGTCAATAAGGTATTTCCTATGATTTGAAGTACAGCAGTACTGAAGGTGATTATAGCGGTTGGAAACAATAGCTCATCAACCCACTAAGGGTCTATTATAGAAAATATTTATATAAGTAACACTCACATGTGAATCAGATCACGAAGATCAGCAAAGCAATCTACGAATGTGAAATCTTGAAAGCCAAGAATCTCCTGACGTCTTTTTAGTAATATATATCCAAGCTAAAAAGAAGAGAGCAAAATCTATCATGGCTATAATCAATACATCCATCCATTAATCTATGAGAGGGCAGCGAGTTGATTATTCTAAAAATAAAATTGATTACCCACTTAAATTATATACCATCTAGTTTACACTTCCGAGCACCTAATAAGTCTAATAGGATAATTATTGAAAGAACAGAACTCACTTGGGAACAGCTCATGTAAATCACCAAACAAGTTTAGTGATCTATATAAATATGCATCGATATTCCAATCGCACCAATGTCTTCTGGATTTTCTAAGGATTATTGCCTTCTATCCATGCTATGATAAAAGGGGGAGAACAAAACCTATCTTTAGAAAAATCTCTTTTTCATTAGAGTAAACACCAAAGTTAACATAAAAAATCAACACCAAAATCAAGAAATAAGGGGATAAATTCATTTAGTGTCCCCAATTACTACACGAATCCTCACAAGTTAAATATATAGTCTAATAAGTATCAAAAAATACCCAGCAAACATCCTTTCATGAGACCACCTAAGGAAAGTAACAAGCACAATATCACCTCCATCTATGTGGCTTACCCGGTATCATATGAAGTCGTGCCCAAAGTACCGTCCGTCTGACCGTGGTGTCTACTGTCAACCTTTAAGGAGTATTTATACAAGTAGTTAGCCAATCATAGGCAAGAAAACCGTGTCATTAAAGTCACCCCCTTTAAAGCTCCAATCACTTTTGTCGTAACAATATGGAAAACCAGTTCGATCCTTTCTAACAAAAATCATAATTTAACCCAAGTTCCCTCTCTGGTCCGGGTAAAATGCACCAATCAAAAGTGAGAAGTGTGTTGTCTACAAGAAAGACATTGAGCCAATCACTACAAGAAAAACAGTGAATCAATCACCAATGTTCTACAGCTATTCCTAGGTGAAGGAAAGAGGCAATCTATTTACATACATATGGTTCCCTCTCTGGTCCACTCGATGTATCGCCCAATCAGATTGCTCATAAGGAATAACCATTCAAAATACACAAGAAAAACAGTGAACCAAATCACCAATGTTCCATAGCTATTCCTAGGTAAAGAAAAGAGGCAGCCTATTTACATACATATGGTTCCCTCTGTGGTCCACTCGATATATCGCTCAATCAGATTGCTCATAAGGAAAAACCATTCAAAATACACAAGTTTCCCATCAATCCAATGCACCAATAAAAAGTGAGAAATATGTTGTCTACGAGAAAGACATTAAGCCAATCACTGGTGCTCTTACCGTCACTTCCTTTCCAGTGCGGCTCAGAGAGAATTTTATTGCAAGAGCACGTTATTCACCGTAACAACCATACCTCCAGTTCCTGTGCAAATATAATGAAAAAACAAATCCAACCAATCATTAAGATTCCAAAATAAGATAAAGTCCTTCCAAAAAGCACAAAGTTGTTATAATTTTCAAAATTCCCAAGGTTTAAAAATTAGGTTTACAGATCATTCCAAACTGAGAGTGAAATAACCATACAATTTTGAATACAAATAGTTCAAATCTCATTTTATGTGACACTTATTTTAGTCATTTCCTTACTCACAAGATATTTTAAATTAGCAGTATACGTTTTTAGAGTGCAAGCTCTAAATGTCTTTCTAAATTCTGGGAAAGAGTAACTCTGCGTTAATTAAGATGTAAACAGGATATAGTCCTAAATTGCATATCAGACATAATGTTCTTTTTCAATTTAGAAGTTAAAGCCAGTTCAGAAAACATGACAGCAAAAAAAACCAGTTAGTCATTATAATGAGGTCTTTAGATTTTAGAGATATACGTATAAACTTATAGAAAGAAATGCAGTTCACTCTCTAAATTGAGGCCAAGCTGTACACTTCTCAATCTACAAATCCATTTTGCCTCATTTTGTCTCAATCTCAGTTCTTTGTTACCACCCCTTAGGTCATTTTCTAGTTTCTGGATCCCATGAAATTTGAAGCCCATTTTATTAGGATGACATTTGAGCATGTGCTGTGCAAGTGGCGATTTCTGATCTTTATTGATGACAGCCCTCCTATGTTCTTGTATCCTCATCTTGAGTGATCTAATAGTGCTGCCAATGTAGATTTTACTGTAATTACAAATTATAACATAAATCACAAAAGTACTATTGCAATTAATAAACTGATTAATTTGAAATTTATTGTGTGTGTTATACTGAAACTCCTTGCATTTGCAACCATGCCCACAAATAATGCAACTGCCACAAGTATAAAAACCTCTCGGTTGTGTTAGCCATGAGGAACCAGCTGAAGTACTCACTGCCGGTTTTAAGTAAGTCCTCATTATCTTGTTTCTAATCGTGGGTCCTCTTTTATATGTGACCAAGGGTTTGTTAGAGATGACATTAGTCAGTCCTGGAACACCTCTGAGTAAGTTCCAGTTTTTTTTGTAGAATTTTGTAAATCTGATGATGGTGTTGATTATACATAGTTACTAAAGCTATACGGTCATTGGTTTTTCTCTTGATTTTAGATTTTAAGGTGTCTGATCTTTTGACCTTCATAATTCTCTTTTCCGCCATACCCAAAAGTTGCTCAGGGTATGCGCGGTCTCGCAATCTTTGTTTCAGGTCCTCTAAAGAGTCTACAAACTCTCGCTCCATGCTACAATTTCGTCTTAGGCGTATCATCTCACCATAAGGAATGCCTGAGATGACAGATCTTGGATGGGCACTATCTGCCCTTAATAAGCTGTTAGTAGAAGTCTCTTTTCTGTAAAGTTTACTGTGTATTTTGTTATCCGCAATGTACAGCCGTACATCCAGGTAATCAATTTGGGTTTTACTACAACAGTTAGTAAGGCTTACATTCATTGTGTTGTCATTTAGATATTCAACGTAACTTCTCAGTCTCTCATTATTGCCTCTCAAGATTATCAAAATATCGTCAATAAAATGACCCCAAAAGATTACATTGTCCGTCCAAGTAGCAGCCCTGGGGGACCAGGCATGCTCCCTCTCAAACCAACCCAAAAAGAGGTTGGCGTAAGAGGGAGCAAACCTTGAGCCCATGGCCTTACCCCTTATTTGATGGTACCATTCATCCCTGAACAGAAAAAAGTTATTCTGCAATATGAAGTCACACATCTCCAAAATCATCTTCGAATGTTCCGTTAAGCTCGCACTTCTTTTGGATAGGTAGTGTTGCAATGCTATTTGCCCCAGTCTGTTCTCTATGCATGTATAAAGTCCCACTACATCCAAGGTGGCAAACATTAAAGATGGATCCCATTCTACATCAAGTAATTTAGTCAATACATCGGTGGTGTCTCTGATGTAGGAAGGTAAGTTAACCACTAAGGGTTTAAGAAATAAATCGACATATTCCGAGAGGTGCTCGGTCAGACTCCCAATACCCGAGATGATGGGTCTCCCTGGAGGACTGGTTTTGGACTTATGTTCCTTTGGTAAGATGTATATGAAGGGAGATCTGGGATGCTGTACATTAAGATATCCAAATTCCTTGTCATCTAATAGACCTATCTCCTTCCATGAGTGTAGTTTCATAGATAACAAATTGGTAGCCTCTCCCATAGGACTTCTAGCAAGTCTCTTATAACTGCTAGTATCTTCCAATTGTCTTTTAATTTCATAATCATTGTCCTGTCTACGTAAAATCACAATATTACCGCCTTTATCGGCTTCACGGATAACAATAGACTTGTACGAGCCCAGATCCGCGAGAGCACTTAACTCATGTTTGGATAAGCGAGAGTGCTTAGAGTGATACGAATGTTGTAAATTATCTTAACTTGAAATTTGTAAAGTTCGCATAACGTATTTTTGACAAAAAGATCAATAGCTGCATATTGGTTTCCTTGTGGAATAAATTTAGAGGACTGAGCCAGCCCACTACTGCAACTATAATCCATATCAACACCAAACATCGCTGGTAAATCATCAATTCCAATATCAGTTTCATTTGACAAAAATAACAATAAATGAATGTCCTGAACATCCGAGATCGTTAATTCTGATTTTTTTATTATGCCACCTTCAACAATGCGAGACTTGTCATATTCAGAAAAGAAACTCTTTAGCTTAAGTATTCTCGCAAATTTAAACAAATCAATTTCTAAGTTAACAAAATCACAATCCACATCTGGGCAAAAAGACAGTTCACGTTGCAAAACATTCAATTCTATTTCATTTATAGGCCTATCAGAAAGATTTATTACTTGTAAGACCTTATTAGAACCAGAGTCTATATTAAAGACTGTATTACAATCAACTATTTCTTCTTGTCCTGACTTCTGGTGCCCATCCTTGTATTGTCGGTTTTTTCTCCGACCCCTCCTTGTTTTGTCATGTTTTTTCTTTTTCCCAGCTTCATCCGCTGGAATTCTTCGGAAAAAGAAGAACATTCTGTCGGCCTGGATCCAGATTCCACAACTGAGGATAAGTCAGAGCTGCTACAGTGGACCGAACTTAAATCAGCTCTATCATCTGGTAATTGACTCTGTTTATACTTATTAACCTCATCAAAGTTTTTTGAAAAGCTGAAGATGCGTCCTGAGTTATAATCTCTCTCATCTCGTCTGATTTTAAAGGGGGTGACTTTAACGACACGGTTTTCTTGCCTATGATTGGCTAACTACTTGTATAAATACTCCTTAAAGGTTGACAGTAGACACCACGGTCAGATGGACGGTACTTTTGGGCACGACTTCATATGATACCGGGTAAGCCACATAGATGGAGGTGATATTGTGCTTGTTACTTTCCTTAGGTGGTCTCATGAAAGGATGTTTGCTGGGTATTTTTTGATACTTATTAGACTATATATTTAACTTGTGAGGATTTGTGTAGTCATTGGGGACACTAAATGAATTTATCCCCTTATTTCTTTATTTTGGTGTTGATTTTTAATGTTAACTTTGGTGTTTACTCTAATGAAAAAGATGGAGTGATTTTTCTAAAGATAGGTTTTGTTATCCCCCTTTTATCATAGCATGTATAGAAGGCAATAATCCTTAGAAAATCCAGAAGACATTGGTGCGATTGGAATATCGATGCATTTTTATATAGATCACTAAACTTGTTTGGTGATTTACATGAGCTGTTCCCAAGTGAATTCTGTTCTTTCAATAATTATCCTATTAGACTTATTAGGTGCTTGGAAGTGTAAACTAGATGGTATATAATTTAAGTGGTAATCAATTTTTTTTTTAGAATAATCAACTCGCTGCCCTCTCATAGATTAATGGATGGATGTATTGATTATAGCCATGATAGATTTTGTTCTCTTCTTTTTAGCTTGGATATATATTACAAACAAGACGTCACGAGATTCTTGGCTTTCAAGATTTCACATTCGTAGATTGCTTTGCTGATCTTCGTGATCTGATTCACATGTGAGTGTTACTTATATAAATATTTTTTATAATAGACCCTTAGTGGGTTGATGAGCTATTGTTTCCAACCGTCATAATCACCTTCAGTACTGCTGTACTTCAAATCATAGGAAATACCTTATTGACTATTTTTTCAGGTATTATAAATGGGACGTAGAATACCTTATATATTTGTGGATTATAAATCCTTTTTTTGATCTGGAAGTCCACTTTTTCCTCCTTTGATACTCTTATATACAGATCATGTCTGAACTGAGAGCATTTGTAATAACAATGAGGATTATATGTTGTGAAACTTGTCCGATGATTTTTGGATTATATGTAGGCTGCTTTTCCATATGAAAAACACAAATACCATAACCTATTGGAAACAAATGTTAAGAATGGATATAGGCAGGGAGCATCTTACTACAGGATAACAATTCCAGTATTGAGAGAAATTGTCATTATTAGAGGTAGAATTGCCTCATGTCCTTTTTATCATGTTCATGTCTATCTGGCCTTTCTTATTGTATATTGTATAATATAGGTCTTCTTCGAAAGACTGTGTGTAAATATATATATATAATTTTTGGATAATTTCTATAATGTTTTTTCTAACTGTTTTACAGCCCTGATGAAGTCCATCTATTGGACGAAACGCGTTGGCTGGGCTTTATGCTTCTGATTGGAAATGAAAATAAAGATTATATGAAGAAAAGAAATTTCAAGACTCCCTGCACTTTAATTTTGTTTCAAATCGCATGAATTTGATATTGCTTATAATCTATAAATGTACTATATTTGATTATATGCTCCTTTTCATTATTTCTTTGTTATTTTTGGTACCCTGGAAAATCAGGCCAAAATGAATAAAGATGGAGCGCAATTGCTATTCTATACGATCCTCTTGGCCCAAAGGGAGATATGTAGGAAATGGCTAAGCAATCTATCACCGCCTTATGTTGATTGCCTAAGGTAAATTGAATATAATTTTTAAATGGATACTGCAGACCCGAAAGGTAGAAGGCATAATTTCTAGGCACCACTGGTGAGATGGTTAGAACGAGAGGGGTAATTGGTGTAATTTGTACAAAAGATGGAAGTTATAGATCTGTCCCATGATTACACCTACCTGCTTCTCTTGCACTTCGTTACCTGGTGAATAGCCAAGGTATAAAGAAGAAAAAGTAAACGATGCCTTGGGAGCAGTGGTCCCTCTAAGACAAGGGCGTAAACAGATAAGATCTTAGAGGTGTAACCTGAGGTGAATGAGGACAAAAAAACAACAAAACATTACAGATGCATGCTAGTTATATTGAGAATTAAGATATGCACTGGGCTTCTCCATCAGTTGTCTTAGTACACCATGACATAGGTGGCCGTGGTGGTTTATGGTAGGGACTCACTAAACAGATTTGTGATGATCAGGGTGAGGGTCTTGAAGCCTTCTTTTAAGGTACTCCTTGAAAAAGTTCATTGTTATAGGCATGGGTAGAGTTAGCAATTCGCCCAGAATTACAGGATGTTGAGCCGACACCCAGACTCGAACCTGGTTCCCCAGTTCCAAAGTCAGCAGCTCTGGCCGTAACAGCATTTCTAGAATACAGGGAGGAGGCAGGCAGAAGCAACATGAAAGCTCGGCTCTTTAGGGGGGTCGAGGTTCCAACAGGACCTTGAGCTGAGACAGAACCAGGCTTCAGGGCTCGAGCTTCCAGTGGTTCGCCCACTTCTATGGGTAATCACAACAACAAGTGCATGAATATGGTCCATGTTTGATGTGCCACCTGCTGGCCAAATCATTTGACTTTATAAACTATAATGCAGTGGTGAGGTGTGCTGCATTTGATATAAACAGCTTCAACTACACTGTTTTTTGTTTTGGCTCTTTAATGCTGGAACGTGCAAACCTGTACAGAACTGAATCCAAACACTTCCTCAGTACTCTCCAATGGCTCCACCTAAGTTGTCTATTTATTTATTTGAGTTTTATATAGCGCTGGCTAGACCCGGAGGTATCAGAGCGCTTTACATTAGGATCAGAGTTACAGGTTACAAGTTACATTTGTTCCAAGAGCAAAATCAAACATAGGAAAAAAGAAAGCAAAGTTACGGAAATTCGTCTGGGGAGGGAAGGGGGAAAAAACAGGGAGACGGGGAGAAACTCCGCCTAAATTAGGTGCCTGGAGGGCTGGCCTTGACTGGTGTATGGGTCAGGAACAGCCTATTTTTAAAGCGCGGGGTGCCCGCAGAAGCACTTTAAAATATGGAAACGATGGGCTGATTTCAGGGGTCTCCTACTGGAACCGCCCCCGCCATAAACTGCAGAAGTTGAAAACATATAAGGATATATCACAGGACAATAATGTTGTTACACCGGATCATGACACACATGGATGGGCTTGATGGGTATGACCAGGGGTTTGCTATGCGGTACAAGACACAGTTGTTTGTAATGTTAGGGGCTGTCGTTTACAGACCCGAATTGACTATTTCCTTGTATTACAAATGCTATATAGAAGTCACCTGCTCGGAAATGATTATACTGATTGATTTATACTTCTGCTTCTTTGTAACATACTAGACACCTTCTTTCCAAGGCCGGACATACAGGTGTATGGCCTGCCTAATGAAGAAGGCTCGAGTAGGTTTGAGATTTTTAGAAACATTTATTCCGATGCTCCTGAAGATAACATTTACACCACCGTTGGAGTCTGCATGCGGGCCGTCTCCATTTGAGGACAAATACTTACGAGTCAGCTTCCAAACCAATCATAGCATGCCACGTCAGACGCCAACGCATGCGTTTGATTTTACAAATGGCTAAAACTCATGGCCCATACGATTACAAGAGAGACAAGATAACATCTGTGGCAGCCTTCTCTGAGTAAACAAATGTGGTCAGAAAGATTTTTTTTGCCACGCTCCCAGCATTAATGCAAGAAAAATAGGCCAAACAAAGGACATTGATGACCCAGATGAACCGGAAAGACAACTTCAATCTCTGGGGCCTACTCAGACTGCGTGGAAGTGTCTCAGACTAATGAAATGCGATGGGGGGATTATGATATTGTCGATTGCCCTATGTCCTGGAGGGATTCTATCAGAGATGTAGGGAAGCTCACTCCGAATCTTAGAGACCAAGACAAGTCCAGCTCCACTGAAGTCCTGACTCTTGTATTGAACTTCCCCTCTCTCACTCATTCGTTATCCTGTGACTCCCAGCTATTCCGTAGACTGAGATACAGGAGACTGATCAACACTCACGATAGTGCTGGAGCCCACCCCACTTGACGGAAGTGCGGATGCTCACACCTAAGCTCTATTGCCCCAACCTCAGAGTTAGCTTGTTGGTGGTTATTGCAGTACACTCCTGTTCACCCAGCCTCGACACTGAGATATTGAAAAGACCTGATTGGTGATCACACAGCAGACTATCATAGCCATCAGGTATTGCCTCAGCGGCACTGAAGGAATTTCCTTACTTGTTCAGAAAGGAGAGCATCTTGGCTTTTGATTAGCCCACAGCGACCCCCGCTAGACAAGGTACCAAAGAGATGGCCGCCTGGTTCCTGAATGTCAATGGAGTCACCAGCTAGGTTAAGCGGAAGAAGATAATGGCATCTTTTGCCACTGAGAAAGCAGAAATCTCACCACTCCAAGAGACTCACCAGTCTAAGAGACTCACCTCTCCCAAGAAGAATCAGAAAAGATGAGACAATGGGTGGGAAAGGTGACCTCAGCATCTGGTTCAGATGATGATAGAGATCCAACCAGCTCATTCACACTCCTCCACACCCAGGAAAATGATGTTGCCAGCCTGAGGCATAAAACGTACTGGAGAAAGTCCATAAAACTTGGATGGAGCCAGCTACGATGTGCTTTTGTCATAATTACTGCACAATGCCACCTTTCTGTGTGGTTCAATATAAGCTCCAACCACCTCTATATGTTCCTTTTTGGTGACTTTGACTTGACTGCTCATTAGTTTGGTGGCTCCAAGCTAATCATAGCAGGTGGCTGGAATAGTGCTATTGACCCCAGTATAGATAAGTCTGGCCGCCCAGCCTTTTAGAATGTTGATGACAGTTGTATGACAGAAGCACGCGTGGCTAAACCAAGCGTTCCCTCAACAACACGGTCCCAACAACAAATGTGCCTTAACCACGCATTCCTTTATCACGCATGGATTTACCACGCAATGTCATTGTTAAGGCATGATTGGTAAAGGAAGGTGTGGCTAAGAAGCATTCACTCTAAAACTGCCCCCAGCCCTGAAAACTGTCCCTCTCCTCTGCCCTAAGCCCTAAAACTTGCCCGACACGTCTTAAAAACTACCCTGACCCCAGCCCCCCCACCCTGAGAGCTAAAACTGCTCCAGCCCTGAAAACTGACTCTTCTCCTCCGCCATGAGCCCTAAATTTTGGCCCCCCATGTCCTAAAAACTACCCCAACCCCAGGACCCCACCCTGAGCCCTAAATCTCGGCCCCAGCCCTATAAACTGCCCTGAGCCCAGTCCCCCACCCTGAGCCCTAAAAACTTACCCCACCCCTGAGAACTACCCTGTTCCCCGTCATCCTGAGCCCTAAAACCTACCCCACAGCCCTAAAAATTACCCCGACCCCCCCAAGCCCTAAAACCAGCCCCAGCCTTAAAAACTACCCCCAGGGCCCCCAAAACCCGGCCCCAACCCCACTTACCAGACCGCATCCTTGAGCCCTTCCTCTTTCTCTCCCCACCCATCTAGACCACGCACTGCCTTCACCACACATTTGCGTGTTTAAGGCAAGCGTGGTTCCCCTTGCGGGGAAACAGCACGCATGGCTCAGCCCGCGTTTAATGGCAGTTTCCCGGTGATGACATCACAGCTCAGAGACCTCATGTGAGATCGCACAGTAATGGCTACAGGGTGACTTACTCACCCCAGAGACAGAGTCTATACATATATTTCACCAGTTCAAGGGATAGAACCTTGAACTGATTTTCTCCTCCTCAGTAAGCTTACGTTACTAAAGGTGTGTAAATGTGGCACAGACGTCTATGGGGTTTCAGATCCTGCACCAACCTTAAGCCTTCTTGATTTTCAAACACTGGTCCCAACAGCCCAGGGTCGGAGGCTGGACGTTGCCCGGTACAACTTGCCTGTAGGGAAGAAACTCATTGTCAAAATTTTCATAGAACATTGAGATCTTATAGAATCATCCGTCAACTCCCAGCAAATACTGTGGGCAGCGGGATGTGGCCTAACGCTAAAGCGGTCACCTCGAAGCTGGGGAACCGGGTTCGAGCATCGGCAGGGAGGTTAAACATCCTGTGATTCTGGGCAAATCACTTAATCTCCCCGTGCTTAACAAAATTAATGTGTCCGTCTGTAAGGCAACTGGTGCTCATAGCTCTGATACCTTCTTGTCGAGTTCACGCTATATAAAACAAAAACAAAAAAGTTTATATCAGAGGAATACTGATGCAATACCCCGGAAGCAGTCTAAAGACAAAGATGAATGCTAGAAAGGGAAAGCAAAGTGCTCCAGGCACAATATCCACAACACTCATTGCAAGAACATCTTTGTGTTTTTAGGTCGAGCCTAGCGGCAGCGCCCATGCGCTGCTCGCTCTGCAAGGCATGCTGTAATATTGTATGCACTAGAACCCCGCCCACTCTCCACCCATATTTGTCATTGGCTTGTGTCATTGTCTTTTGTAAATGCTGGCTTCTGATACATAAATAGGGTTGTTAGTCCCTCCTTGGTACCGCCTTGTCTGCATTTGTTTCTACCCACAACAACTGGACCTTTCACTTGGCTTGTTACACGGTCTGCGTTATAAGTGGGTGAGCACTATTTTCTTTATTGACTGATGGGGACAATGGATGCCGTTTGGCAGGAGTAATGGACTGGGCCCAAAACGTTTCCACAGGGCCGGCACTGATCTTGTCAGCTCTTGCCTAATGTCGGAACTTTCATTCAGCTGCGTCCTTGATCACGTAGTATCCGTGAATCCCCTCTCCCCCATTCAACTCCCCGTATCCTGCGCCGTCGGCACAGGTCTGCTGACATAGTAGCCCGTTTCCGAGGGCGTACAGGGGGGCTTATATACAAGCCCCTTGAGCCACTTTTGCGCCATTTTTAACATGGGAAAAGTGACGTACGGGTGGCGCAAGGGGCTTGTAAATAAGCCCCAGGGTGTTTACATCAACATCCTTGATCTCAGGCTTTGCATTCCCACTTTCTAACGTCGTATCTGAGAAATGTGCAATGTGGCAGGTAAATTGTGGACAGTGGAAGTTGAACCAGGAGATCCGAGTTCTAATCCCGCCCGAGTCACCACCATCCAAAGCGTTGAATCGTGGACAACTCATTGTTGTACTCGCTCCCTTTTTCCATATCTTCTGAAAAGATTAAAGGCGCTTAGAAACAGGCGAACCACAGCAAAAGAGCACTATACAGAAAATGCTCATTTAATGCAAAGAGGGCAAGGCGTCCCTTACAGAAGTCTTCAAGAAAGTTATTAGAAAGCAACCGCCACCAGTAAAAACATGAGGAGGCCAACAGCAAACAGCGAGTGCACGTTCATTTTCTGGCAGGAAACGTGAGGTACGAGTCTTGACCACACATCCTCCACCATCATACATCATCCGCCACCCCAGCATATCACATTCCCCTTCTTGGGTTTCGTGCGGCAGGGGAGATGGCTCCTTGAACGCACAGCGAGGACCAAGAAAGCCCAAGAAGGACCAAGAAGGAATGAAGAGGGAACTAGAACGCACAGTGCAGCACAGCAGGACCTAGAAGGATCAAGAAGGACCCCAGAAGGACGTAGAACGACGTAAAACCGGAACCCAGACCTAGGCGGAGTGGACTGAGCCCGGAGCTCCTTCCAGAGACAAGGTAGAGCGTTGCTGCGGGGGTGGGGGCAATAGGGGGTGCTACTATTTTGAAGGGGGAGGCCCACCCTTAGGACAGAAGCTGTAGTTGTGATTTCTGTGACTCCTTTTGCTATGAGGGGCCACGTTTAGCTCTCCCCTTTCACCCTCCCCCCCCCCTTCGGCAGAACTATATGGCCCCTCTCAGCTTATTTGACTATATCTCATTTACCGCTCCAGTTTAAAAGAGGTCACCCAAGAAGGACTCCAAGATAATCACAATTAACATAATAAATAAACAAACAAACAAACAAGGGGACAAATAAACAAGGGGACCATCACTGGAAAAGACACAGCCAAGGGGCTTGGGGGTGCCCAGGAAAGGGCACGGCATTGCATAGCAATCATAAAGCCACACAGGCATAGACATTTTGAACAGCCCGGGACTCCTGGGTAAAGCCTATAACATCAAGCCTATAACATCAAGCCTTCAATATCTAAGCCAATCACACCAATAATTCATATTTTCACATTTTCATACTATCCGGAATTCAACCTCACCAATGAGACCAACGCCCCAGGCAGGACAGCCCGCGCAAGGCCAAACAGCTATTCCACATAGCCAAACGAGGCAGCAGAAGTCAAGAGAGCGGGCCAGAGATTGGGTGCGTAGGGCAAGGCTGCAGGCTTCCGCATTCCACATAAATTGGAAACACTCGCACAAGGTATATGTGGCTCGTAGGAACAGGACTGCCGCTAGGATCTCCTCTAGGAAAATGAGGAGTGCAGGATCCGACAACAAGGATACAAGGGTGCGGCAGCAATGGGGAACAACAAGAGGACAGAAAAGCTTGCTAGATCTGGGCAACACAGGGTCAGGGCCCGAATTACACTGCCCATTGACCTCAGCAGCGGAGGGAGGAGAAGGACACGGCAACATCATCAGAAACCGGGTCACTCGCAAACCGGCAAGAGGGAGCCTCCCGATACATCAATATTTTACAAGGCTGAAGACAGAAACCCAAGGTGACCACATGGGCTGTATGGTGGAAGAGGGGGTTGCATCAGACATCAGCCCCAGCCCCCTGCTAGCTAGCCAGGAGGCAGCAATGCAGGGAGAGGCCCCCCCTCTTATTCCAATTTGCACAGCTCAGGATAGCCTGGAAGAATCATTAATCATAGAGATGGTGAGACTCGCAGAGATAGCAGATACGGCTATGGCCAGCAATGACACTCAAAATACCATCAGCAAACAAGTTAATCATAACATGGCAGAACATCGGACAGAGCAAACTGGGATTATTGAGATATCATCCACCATAAACGACGGTGAAGCACTAACCAAATCGCATGGTCCAACACTCTCTGGACATATTCAAAATAAGAACGCTTTTGAAATAGAGGCCCACATTCATCACATAAATGACCAGCAACAGGATACACTGGATGACTCTATTAACCTTTGTGGCCGGGGGATTAACCAGAATTGCTCCACGCCCGTTAACAATCTTGGAAGGGCGCAAACACAACAACAATTTGGTGACCTTTGCATTCCAGATTTACCATTTACAGAGTCAATAAAAACAACAGCAATATCAGCCAGTAAATTACAATCAATGGCAGAGGAACCCACAGGGGTTGTCATGGGCCAATATCCCGGAATCCAGTGTGATGATCAAGATCCAATTCATAAGAATGGCCCGGAATATATTCTGAACACAATAAATTCGTCTTTGCTGGCAGCAGTAAAGGCACTCACCTGGCAATCCCACAAATTAGAGATACAGGTGGATTTACTACACATCCTTGCACAAAGTGTCTTGACAATTAACAAAAAGGTGGACATGATTAATTCTAAAGTTGATCAGTGGATTACTAGAGAAAACGGCCAAGGGGGCACCACAAGTCCAGTAAAAAGCTTTAGTGAAGCAATAGTGGAAAAACTGACAACACTGCCTGACTTGCTAACAACCTTAATAAATCAATGTAGTGAAGCACGGACAAATAACATACAAAACAGGAAAAACTCTGAAAAAGAGGAACCACACCCTGGAGCAGCAATAACATCTATGGAACCAGAAGTAATACTTGGCACAGCCGCTACAATCAGTAACACGCTCCCGGGCAAAAGTGGTAGCCCCGCAACTAGCACAGACGATGGACATCAAAGCAGGAAAACAGGCCAAAGAGCAATTGAAGGGCAGCTCTCCAGACGGCAAAAAGAAAAAACTACGGAAATCTCTGAAAACAAATAAAAGGAAAAGCGGGACGACATTCACTCAAAAAAAGCATGAAAGGACTACTTTCTCAAACTAAGTCTGCAACCAGCCCGATATCGGTACAGACAGCACCAACAAGGGCCCATTGAACTATCCCATCTTCCAAATGAGAAACAGCACTATAGTCAAAGCATCCCAGGCAAATAATTGCCAGGAAACTTCCATTCCAAAATATCCGAACGTGAAGCACACAGAAGGCCCGCATAAGGCGAATTCAATGCACTCCAATACCCACACTGTTCTCAATCCTCAGGTACAATCCTATGCCGAGGTGGCGAACGTCAACCACAGAAACGCCACTAAAGGAACAGAAAGTTGGGAGGCAAGGGCACTGCCCGAGACCAGCAAAAATACGACAACTCGAATGACAGGACACAGGTCTACGGAAATGCAACCGTGTGAGAAGTTGGAGATGTCGACACCAGCATTAGAGCAGGAACCTTGCTCATCGAAGGTACACCCACCATTAACGGAAACGCCACGCAAAGGCCAAAATATAGCAACTTCACAACCTACATTACCATGGAAGACGTCACCGCTCGACCAAAGGGTCCAGACGCGGAAGCAACTTTTCAATATTAAATCGGATGGGAAAACACAAGCTGCGCCTTGCTGGAATAACGGCCAAACAGGGTTTTCAGATCAAACAACTTTGCACAACGGGCAGAGACATGAGTTTGAGGGAAATAATTTGGGAAAAGAACCTTTGGCAGACTCGGAGCTCACAGTGATTCTCACCCCTGAATTTGGGACAAGAGGCCCAGGCGACATATTAAATCGCTCAAATATCCTATATCTCCTGTCGAGTATACCCTCATTGGCCTATTTAACATCAGCCCACCTTGCATCGGTGCACTTTAAAAATTACACCTGGGCGTGGCCAAGATGGCGGCACGGTAGGACGCGACTCTCAGCTCCTCCGGCTCGCCGAAAATGAGCCTTGTAATTGCCCTGTCCATCGGCCAGCAAATAGCAGCATCCCGAGGTTGGCGCTCTCCGGAGGCTCCGGCGCGAGGAAGAGCGCAGCGGTGAACCGAATGTGGGCCCTGTTGGGCACCGACTGAAGCCCCCGCAGGGACTGCGGTAACGAGGGCCGGGACCGCGGAGATCGCATCGGCGGATCCCTCGCTCGCAGGTCCGAGGCGCGGCCCCGGACTGAAGTGGACAATCTACAGCTGACCTGAGGAAGCCTGAGACCCCGGTGGGGGTCTCTGTATGAGGCGGCGGCCGCGCTGAGGGAGTCGGTGATCCGACCCGGGTTTCGGATCGGACTGCATCCGCCATTTTGTGGTCCTCGCTGCCCCGGCCCGAACGGACATTGGAGGGGCCCGGCCCGGAGATCTCTGCTAAACGCCTGGAGACCGAGCACCTGCTGACAAGAACTACAGTGGTGAGAGGACCGGTGGCGGTGTCCTGCGCTCTGGGAGCGGGCGGTGCTGAGGTATGGCGGGATAAAGCTTCCCATCCGCCATTTTGACCTCGACCCTACGTCGGGCGGTGAGGCTCAGGAAGTGCAGTCTACAGCCCGCTCTGCACACTGAGGGGGTCGTTGGCGTTAGAGGACGCAGCTTGGCCTGCCGGCAGCTGTGGGCGTTCGATGAGAGGAGCGGCGGCTTGAGACCTACCGGTGAGTGGCGCACCGCAGTGCAAGGGGGCCCGGGCCGCATCGTTACAGCACCTGCGCTGTGGATCCCAGGGCCGGGTGGAGTTGCGGGGAGAGTGCCGTGCGGGCCGGGGCGCTCTCTCCACCCCGGCGCCTTGACGGAGTGACCCGAGCGTTGTGAGCCTCGCCTGCCCTCCCGGGGGCGCTGCACCTGGACGCCGGCCGCCGGCCGCCGGAGGGAACCACGGGGGGACCCGCTGACTACAGCTGCCCGCACCTTGCCCCCCTAGCCTTGCGCCCGCCTGGGCATCGTGACCCCCCTGGACTGGAGGGCTACTGCATTGACTGCCTCATGAGGTGCAATTAAATTCATGGTGGGGCGGCGCAGCCTAACAATCTCCGCACGCCCACTGTCACTTTACCCCGCATTGAGGCCTGCTCAACGGAGGCGTACCGGAGAGAGGCGGTGATTGAGGTGACACCTCAGAGCTGGTGCTGGTTCTTCACTTTCCCTCAGCACATCCGAGTGTCGGAATGACTTCTGCCCGTGCAAGAAGGGAAAAGTCCCTTAAAGAACTCATGCGTGCACCGACTGGAGACGCAGGGACCTCCCAGGGGGCAGCTGGAGACCAAGGGAACGCCGCCTCGGTCGATGGAGCAGATGGACCAGCGACGAAGGCCTTCATGCTGGAATTGTTCTCGGCCATCAAAGAAGACATTCGTGAGCTGAAGGGCCAGCTCGCATCGGATCTTCGAGAGGTGCGGCGTGGTGTCGACGAGGTGGGTGAAAGGGTGGCAGCCCTTGAGGAGCATGAACTGGCACGGGAGGACGACCTACACCAGCTTCAGCAGGAGGTCATCCGCTTGAGGGACCAGAATCTCGACCTCCAGGCCCACGCGGAGGATCTGGAGAACCGCTCCCGGAGGAATAACATCCGCATCCGTGCAGTCCCTTGGAAGGCTGAGGGGGACGACCTCCGGGAGTATGTCTCGTCCCTCTTCCGACACATTTTGGGGGATGATAGCCCGCAGGAAATACAATTGGACCGCGTCCATCGGGTCGGCCTGCACAGAGGAGGAAAGGCCCCCCCGCCCGATGTGCTGGTCTGTGTGCATGACTTTCAATTCAAAGAACTAATCTTGCGCAAAGCCAGGTCGGCCCAGCCGATCCTCTTCCGTGGACATACACTGGCCCTCTTTCAAGACTTAGCAGCGTCTACCCTGGCCAAAAGGAGAGAATTCAGAGCAGTCACGTCGTATTTACGAGACAAGGGGATTCCATACTCATGGGGCCACCCTTTTCATATTATCTTTAAGTACCAGGGGAAGTTGAGACAGATGCGCTCCCTCGAAGACACCTTACACCTCCTGGGACTGGAGGCAGAGGAGACTCCGAATTCTCGAGGAGGCCCCGCGGCCCCTGTCAGGCGATCGCCTCCTCGATGGCAGACCGTGGGCAAATCGTCGGTCTCCAAGAAACCAGCCCCAGAGGAGATGGCTAAAGAGCGCGAGGCGGTGCTCATGACCCTGTCTCAGGCCCAGGAACGTCCGGATACTCCGTGAGGTTGCTCCTCCTCCCTCATTGCAAGGACGGCAGCAATGCCAGGCAGCCGGAGTGGCGCAGGAGTGAACCGCCTTTTCAGACTCCCGAGACCTTCACCGGCGGTCCGTGGACCAGCCGACACCACGAATGGGAAGGTCTTCCTCCGGTTCACGCTCCCCCCCCGACTCTGTACATGAGTTGGACATCGGACTCCTGCCTCATTTGGGTTAGACCTTGGTCATGTTCCCACTGTTACACTTTGACAGACTTTTGTCATGTTCTTACTTTATTTTTGTCCTTTTTATTTTGGGTCTGTTGGGTTGGGGTGGGTTTTCTCCTCGATGAGCCTTTTCGTTGCTGCGCCATACGTAGCCTGCGCGCTTGGGCCCCCTTCTCCCTTCACTCTCCCGCGTACGGCCACTATGTCCGTGCCCCCACCCTCTTCAATATGGGGTTGTGGGCCTTCGCCAAGGCTATACCTGCTTTCCCAATCTCCACCTGGATCTCAAAATAGTCTGTCTCAACGCTAGGGGTCTCAATAATCCGGTTAAACGGAAGGCGGTGCTATCCCTTTTAGAAAACTCAGGGGGGGATATTTGCCTTATTCAAGAAACACATTTGCTGCTGTCTGATACCCACCGCCTACGCAACCCGCACTTCCCTCTCCAGTACTTGTCCTCCAACAATAACAAGCGAGGAGGGGCAGCCATTTTAGTTGCTAAAAAGTTTAAGGGTAAAGTCCTTGGGTCAATCTCGGAGATTAAGGGTCGCCTGCTAGCACTACGCTTCCGGCTGGGTTCCTCACACTGCACTATAGCTTCCATCTACTCACCTAATGAACGCCCAGAGAAATTCCTGCTTGAGGCGTGTGCAGATGTCTTGCAGTCTCCTGATCCAGTAGTGGTAGTGGGAGGGGATCTCAATTTGGTAATGGATGGGGAGCAAGATCGCTCGGGCTCTCGTTATGGACACACGGGCGCTCTGTCTGACACGGGTAAGGACTGGCTGCGCGAAGCAGGCATCAGGGATGCCTGGCGAGGGCTACATCCGACTGAAAGGGATTATTCTTATTTTTCGGCTGCACATAAGACGTACGCACGTCTTGACCACTTTTTAGTCTCCCCAGCCGCTTGGGCCTTGGTGGCGGATTCCACTATCGAAGCACGGAGTCTCTCGGACCATGCACACATTACTTTATCTATGCACTTCCCCTCTGAGCGGGTCGCGTCCACCATGCGTGGCGCATGCGCGACTCCCTTCTTAGGACTCCAGAGAATATTACGGACCTAAGGCGCTGCATCACGGACTACATAGCCACAAACACTAGAGACGACACACCACTAGCCTCGGTCTGGGAGGCGCTCAAATTGGTCGTTCGCGGCGCCCTAATCGCTAAGGCAGCCTACGAGAACAAGATACGGCGGTCGAAACGGACTGATCTGGAGGCAGCGGTTCGAGAACTTGAAGCCATACACAAGCGCACGGGTGCCCCCCGGATCTGGCGACAGCTGGAGACAGAGCGCCTCCAGCTCCGTCGGTTGGACCTGGATCGTGCAGAACATGCAGTGCTTCGTCTGAAGCACAAATATTTTGTAGGTTCCAACAAGGGAGGCCGTATGCTGGCATACTGCTTGCGCAGCCAACAAGAGGCCCACTCAGTGTCTGCACTCCGGGATGCGACGGACCAACTCTGCACTGATGATGCTTCTATTGTATCTATCTTCCGATCTTTCTATAGTTCACTCTACACGGCTGATTCTTCTTTGCACGCCGACCCCTTCCGGTACCTTCAGGAAGCGGGGGTGACGCCCTTGCCGGCAGGAGACGTGGAGGCCCTAGAGGCGCCCATCCAGGTAGCCGAAGTAATATCCGCAATTGCAAGATTGCAGTTGCAGAAGGCCCCGGGGCCCGACGGATTTGGCGCCCTTTTCTACAAAACTTATTGCGCTGAGCTCGCCCCTTTATTGACCCGGTTATTTAACTCCTTTGCAGAGACAGGATCCCTCTCCCCTTCCATGTTGCAGGCATCCATCGCAGTTATTCTTAAGCCGGGCAAGGACTCGGAACTGTGCGGCTCCTACAGGCCGATATCCCTATTGAATGTTGACGCTAAATTATTCGCTAGCATACTGGCTCATAGACTGAACCCCCATATGCCGGGACTTGTTGATCCAGACCAGTCTGGGTTTATTCCGGGGCGGCAATGTGGGGACAACACAAAACGCCTCTGCCACCTCATTGATAAAGTTCATCAGTCAAAGGAGGAGGCCCTCCTCTTAGCTGTTGACGCAGAGAAGGCCTTTGACCGAGTACACTGGCCCTACCTCTTTGCAACCCTTGAGCGCTTCGGTCTGGGCCCACGGTTCCGACACTGGGTTGCGAGCATTTATAGCGCACCGCAGGCGGCCGTCCGGGTTAACGGTGTACTTTCTGATTACTTTGATGTGGGGAGGGGAACGAGGCAAGGCTGCCCTCTGTCTCCCCTACTGTTTGCTTTATATATGGAGCCAATGGCTCAGAGACTCCGAGACAATCCCCTCGCGCACGGTATACCATTCGGTCTAGATCGGCATCTTATTAGCTTATATGCGGACGACCTCATTTTCTCACTGGCACAGCCTCTGGCTACCCTGCCGGCGGTGGTTGACGACCTGCAAGTGTTTAGTCAATACTCTGGCTTCAAAATCAACATGCAGAAGTCACAGGTCCTTAATCTTTCCACTACCCCTACGACGATAACGAAGCTGGGTGCTGACTTTGCCTTCGAATGGGTGACGGGCGGCATACCATATCTGGGGTTGGTCCTACACAGAAGCCTTGCACAAACCGCAGAGGTGAACTATTCGACTTTACTAAAGCGTATCCGAACTGACCTACAGCGGTGGCGGCGCCTGCCCCTGACATGGTTCGGTACACTGTCAGCGGTTAAAATGAACGTTCTGCCACGTGCCCTATATCTATTCCAGACTTTGCCACTGGAGCCTCCCCCCCGGGTCCTGGGGCAGATTCAGGCGGCCGTGGAGGGGTTTGTGCGGGGCCCCACTGCGTCACGTTTGGCGAAAACACAGCTTCAGCGATCCAAAAAACACAGAGGGATAGCATTTCCTAATTTCATTCGCTACTATCACGCTTCCCTCCTCCGGTTTCTGGTGGAATGGAACCGCCCTATGACCGAGAAACATTGGGTATTTATGGACCAGACGGTAGCGGGACATCATATCTGGCGCGACGCATGGTTACCGAGATCGGATAGGGCCTGGGGCCTTTATTCATCCCCTGTCACGCGCCCCACGATGATCGCTTGGGACAGAGTCGCCCGAAGGGCTCATCTGACCACATTTCCCTCCCCTTTGACGCCGCTTTTCATGAATCCTGCTTTTCAGCCTGGGATGAATAAGGGAGTGGCCGCTCGCTGGATTGAGGGAGGTTGTAAGCGACTGGGGCATCTCTTCGATCTTCGGGGTTATATCCCTTTCAAGGAGCTCCAAACGGACTTCCAGCTATTGATGACAGATCAGTATTTACACTCTCAGATGACTCACTGGTTATCTGAGCCTGAGACGTGCTCCCGGGCATACCGGCCAATGTTGCCCTTCAAAAAGTGGGTAATTCGCAAATCCGATGACAAGCACCTTATTTCGGAGATCTACTCTTTTCTTACCTCTGCTCTACCAAGGGCACGCACGGCCGGACAGAAACGTTGGGACGCGGAAATAGGGCGCACCTTATCTGACAAAGAGTGGGAGGATATTTTTTATCGCGCACACCACACCACATACTCATCAAGCTATTCCGAAACGGCCTATAAACTAGCGACGTATTGGTATTATACCCCTGCTAGGATTTCCAAATGGCAAGCCCAGTGTGATGGCCTTTGCTGGAGGGGGTGCGGCAGCCCCGGGACCTTGATACATCTTCTCTGGCATTGCCCCAAACTAACCCGCTACTGGGAGCAGATCCTCGATGATATTGATAAGGCTTTTAACACCTTTATACCCCGGCTACCCGCATACACTATCCTGGGGCTTCCCAATGCGCTCACCTTTCCTTTGCGTTCGCTTCGGGGCGGCAAATGGCGCTAGCGTTGAACGCAGCACATAGGGTTATAGTGGCGAGGTGGAAGTCGGACAGGGCTCCCGAGCATATCCATTGGATACACCAACTCTGGAACCTATTAGCAATGGAGAAACTCTCTATGGCAGCTGCGGGGAAGATGGCAGACTATGCTAAGATATGGGCCCTTTCATAACGCTCCTCTCCACTGAATTCCGCGAACTCACTTGCCCGCAATACCTCCGTATTCTTAAACTGATCCCGGAGGATACCTCAGCGATACCTTGATCCTGCATGCCCATAGCCTATACTGGGTGCCGATGGGCACTTAGGCTCAATTGGAGCGCGTATCCTTTCACACCCTTTTCTTTTGCTTGGCTCATCGAGGGGACGGGGAGGGGGGAGGGGGGTTTTTGTGTTCATTTTTTTTTTTTTCTTCTTGTTATGGGTTTTTCTGGCCTAGGCCAGTGTTTAATAACGGAATACCAGGTGGTGTAGCAGCCTCCATGGGCCGTCCACCGGCTTAGGGGGCCTCTTACTCGCTGGCCAACGAGCAGGCTGCTAGCTAACAGATATTCTCACTACCGCCTGCCTTATGACGCGGCCGGCCCTGAGGGGTTGTAGGCGGCTTGCTGTGTTTAAAGCTTTGACCTACAGTTGTATTGCTGTCATTGACTGGCCTGCATATTTGAGCTTCTGGCGCCGGCCCGCTGGGTTGTGGGCGACTGAGCTAATTACTCACTTGGTGTTCTGTCAATAAAAAACAGATTTAATACTAAAAATTACACCTGGATAAGCCATAGGGAGTCAACCCTAACAAAGTGGACCAACAAGCTAGATATTCAAAACATCATGGCGGAAAAAGATCTACTTAAGGATTGGGGTATCCGCGTAGATAAATGCCCAACAGAAAAGTATCCCCAAGTACTATTACAGAGGCCGTGCAAACAAGAGGCGCAAGTACCACAGAAAAGTATATTAAGGGGCACAAAATCGATCCCGAGTCAAACCTGCGACAATAATATTAAAATCAAGCTTCACAAGGGCAATGCTACCAGACATTGCATGGAGGTAAGAGCATCTCAGGACATCATATCAGAGGACTGGGCCTGGATCTCAACGACACTGCATACCAACGGGAGGGCAAATCCCTAGCACAAGAAATCTTTCGATTTTGCCCAGACTCCAACAACGCGGGATACCGGGGAAGGCCAAAACTAATAATTTCGGAGGCATAAAAGAGGCGATAACAAGAACTAAGATCAGACTAATAAGTTGGAACGTGGCAGGGCTCAAATCGACTTTAGCCAACAAAGAAGCCATGGATTTCCTTAAAACAGGAGATATTTTATGCTTGCAGGAAACATGGACGGTAACACCAAATTCCATTAAAGGCTTTCAGGCGACCCACACACTGGCCAACAAGAAAAACATCTTTGGAAGACCGATTGGCGGGGTTTAAATCTTTGTAAAACTAAACTTGCAAGTACGAATTGAGGAATGGCCCACGCACTCACCTGACGTTCAGATCATAACTATAAAAGGAATTGGATTAGAGGGCATCCCGACCATAATTGCAGTAATTAACCTCTATGTCAATCCAAACAAAAAGGCAAAAACCGCAAACACCAGGATGATCACCGGTCTGATTAGAGAATATCTCTATGAGAACCCAGGGCACGAATGTATTATTACCGGGGACTTTAACATGAGAGATCTGTGTCGCCCGGAACAAAGCCAAGGGGATAGTGGGCGGAATATCATGGAAGCCTGCATCAATGAATTTAACCTGGAGTCCGTGAACCAAGTAGGGCAGCCAAACAGGAAACTACAACCTACATTTAAAAACATCTCCACGCTAGACTACATCTTCCTGAGCAAGAACCTACTGAAGAGGTGTGAAGAATATAAGGTGCTACACACTACTGCAAGCGATCATCATCCAATATCCATCCTCGTCAATATAAGCACCATGATGCATGAGGAACACCTAACTGCTGGTAAAATGCTTAATCCAAACAATGAATCGGCACCGATAAAACAAATTAAATGGGGGCCCATAAGCCGGGCCAGATATAACAAGTGGAAACAGGTTATATGCACAACTGGCCCTCAGAAAAGTTGGCCAGAAATCATGGCCTCGCTATCTAATGCTTTGATTGCAGGAAGGCAACCCACATATAAAGGCAAACGCACTGGAAATGGGCCAATCAATCTTCTCGACAACAAAGTATTCAGAGAGAGTAAAAAGAGGTGCCGTCTGGCAGAGTTACAGTACAGGAGAGAAAAGTGCCCACGGACGGAAACATTCTTGAAAACTTCTAGAAAACTGCATAAAAAAACTGTCTGGCAGTTGAAACAAACCAACACAGAAGAAAAATGGAAACACATCTATGCACTGCTGGCACCCAACAAGAACAGGGAGTTTTGGAGCTATATTAATGGTCTAAACGGTGGAAGCCACATCCATAATGCTGTACCTGCCAACAAATGGGAAGCCCACGCAACAAGGCTATATGTCGACCAAGACACATCCATGGCAAAAACCAAGGAGGTAGAAGGCAATTACCCCGACGAGAATGAGGCAGAGGACCTTGCCCCAACAGAAAATGAAATTCTAACCACCCTCAAGGGAATCAGGAAGGATGGGGCTCCCGGACCTAATGGGCTACCAGGCAGCATCTTCAATGAAGATCGAGATTTTTGGGCCCCTTACATGCATAGACTATTTAACCAATGCTACAATACCTGAGTAGTACCGGACTCATGGAAAGGTTCCATCTTGCAACCCATTTATAAAAAAGGGGATGCTTCACATCCGGAGAACTACAGACCGATTGCATTATTGGACGTCGATGGGAAGGCATTTGCAAAAGTGCTCTTGAAAGAGTTAGAGGTATGGATAACAAAAAATCAAATCATACCGCAATACCAGACAGGATTTCGGCCAAACTCATCGACACTGGATAATGCCATTGCGCTATCATATCTGGCAACCAAGGCCACAGAGGTCGCCACCCCTCCACTATATGCATGCTTTGTCGACTGCAGTGCCGCCTTCGATGGCATCGACCGTAACATACTGTGGGCAAAACTCGCAAAGTGGGGCATTCAGAAGAAGCTCCTGGCGGCCATCATGTCACTTCATACCGGCACTTGGGTTCGCACCAAGCTCACACAGACATGTGCAACAGCCAAGATCTACATGAACAAAGGGCTAAAACAGGGTTGTGTGATCGCACCCACACTGTTTAACTTATACACTGCGGATCTGGGAGAGGCACTTCTAAAAGCTAACATCTTTCTGCCCAAACTGGGCCATCTCAGACTTCCGATCATGCAGTGTGCGGATGACCTTGTTCTACTGGATCAAACTAGAATAGGCATGAAAAGGGCATTGGAGACATTACATCTCTATAATATGGAAAACAAACTTCAAGCCAATGCAACAAAAACTAAGGTGCTGGTCTTTGGCCACAAACCAAAAAAATCACTATTAGGTTGGCATCTTGGCCCGTTAAGGATTGCTACTGCCAACAAGTATACTTATCTGGGAGTACAATACTCAGACACCGGCAGACCAACACTGCAGGCCAAAGCACTTGAGGCTAAAGCGGCTAAGGTTACACATGTCTTATGTAAATTAAATCATAAGCTTCTAAGCCACTCAACGGAGGGCATTCGACGAGTAATGCAAGCAAAGCTAATTCCAACACTGAGCTATGGCCATCTTGCTTTTCCTGGCCTGCTGACCGACAAAGTGGAGCGCCTGCACATCATGGCTTTTAGAGAGGTTTTTAAACTTCCATACTCAACAAGGCACACACTGATCCGCCTAGAGCTTAATATTCCAGCAATGGATATAGAATGTAAAAAGGACATAGTTAAATTTTATCATCACGTGACTAAGGCAGGCCCTGGTACAATCAGGGAAGCATTACAAATAGTTTTCACCGATAACACTAGTCGCTGGGCAAGGTATCTCTTGACGGCCAACAAGACATTGGGGCTGCCAGCTGATCTCCTAACGGACATACCACTAACAACGGCCGGCCTAAAAAGCCTGCTAAAAAAGCAGGGAAAGAACACCTCAAGGCAACAGGACCTCGAACAGATTAGATCTATTCATGGCGCAGAGGGCCTTGTCTACTCACACGAAGCTACCCCATGTCAGCCATACCTGAAAGCAGGATTTGGAAGGCAAGCCCTACAGAATGTTCTGAGGACTAGGCTCCTAACATTACCAATACAGGACTACAGGGCTCACTGGAAAAATACACCGTTAAGAAGCAGTGGATGTCGTTTGTGCCAATACCATATAGAATCTGCTGAGCACGTTATCTGTTGCTGTCCAGTTCTGTTGAGCCCAAGGCGCCAATATTTAAGAACTATGTTCATTCAAAATGGCGTAAGATCATGCAAGGAGGCTCTAATGTTCATATACACCACCACAGTGCCGATGGAGCTCGCACGAATTGGGAAGTTCTATGCGGTAGCCGGAATGACTCTACGATCAACGCAAGAACTGATGATGACAGCAAAATAATACATGAGCCACAGATCATCAACCGTGGCAGCAATCTTGGCATCATGATTTTATATTGCGCCCACTTGCACTATTATTCATTATTTCACATTGTATAATTCACTCTGGGAGGAGCGCTGTCCCTCAATTTATCCCACATGCCTGTCTACGCATATAAAAAAACACATGCATGCCCCTACGACACTATTTTTGCATGCTCACGCACCCATGCCTCTCAGTTCTATCTGGTGACGTCGCTCCTCTTTTCTGCTGCATTTATTTTTTTAGACGTTCTTAAAAAAAAAAATTTTTTAGACCTTTTAGTCAACCAAATGTATTTATTTACGATGTAACATATACTGTATTTGTAAATGATTTTAGGTAATCATACAATAAAGAATTACTAGAGTCGGCCTTGTGCCCGGGCAGCAGTCACCGCAGTGCGGCTTAGACTGGGGGCCAAGGCACGGTGCCAGGAGATGTATACAGACAAGCCAATTAATGGCAAAGCAAAACACGCTTTGAACTCTAGTGAGATTGAGGTGTGTATTGCACTGTACTGTAGTTCCCTCAAAAAGCGCTTCAGCCCCCTCCCCCCCTCCAGAAGATGCCAAAGCGCATGCGTTTTTCAAGCACTTGGTAAACAGCAATAGGCAGTATATAGACATAATTAAATGGGTTTCTCATATGAGAATAATCATGTTATAGCACATACCATAAACTGAATTTTCTACTAGTGCTGAAATACCACTTGTTACCACCCAATTCAAATACTCTTTCTATCTGCCTCTGGAAGATGAAAGGCTGAGTTGGCCAGGCAGCGATTCGCAGCGCAACCTGCTAGATCTGTATAGCAGGCTTGCAACTCACCGAGCTGCCATGCTGTGTCACACTGGCATCTGGTACCTTATTGGCCCTTACAAAACAAAACAATTTTTAAAAAACGTACAACAGCACCTACACGATCGATCTCTGTAGGACTGGATGCAGATGTCACATCCAGATTCAAATGTGTGACCTGCACGAACCCCCCCTCCCCCCACGTGGCCCCTCTGCCTCCCCTTCACTCTCACTCACCACTATGCTGCTCCCGTCTGTACTTACGTACTATTGAGCAGTATACGACGTTGTGTAGGGTCTGAGCAGAGAACACTACACACAAACTTTCACGCTGTGATCCATGATACTCTCGGAGATGGAGATGTCGTCACCTATGCGGGGATCAGCGGTAGGCGTTTTATTTTATTTATTTTTTCTTGGTGAGCGCGGCGCCCGCTTCACGGACACCGCGCTCTGCAATACAATAGGCCTTGCTTTTGCCAAAGATTGACCTATTGGTATTGTATATGACAATGCCTTTTAATATTATAAAAGGCATTGCCATTTACAATGCCACTACCTCAAAATCTCGCAATTGCGAGACCTATTGCATTGTAAATGCTTGTTTCTGATATTGCTGAGAAAGCTCTATTGCGAATCCAAAGCAGAAGACACGAACACTGTGAAAAAGCGAGCAGATAGATGGCTCTCGAACAGAGACAGGGGGATGCAACATCAGCCACAGCTGCTATAGGATCCTCCTTCCTGGTGCCCAGCTAACTCACCCACACTGCAGAGTACACCATCTCCAATCATATTATTCTCATTTTTATACCTCAGAAGATTGGGGGTGGAGGTGGGACAACGTACTAAGAACACTCAGTTCTGGACAAACTTTGCACACCTCCCTGCTGATGTCCAGGAGGTATTGGATCAAGAAATAGCTGAAAAAGAAGCAGCTGACGTCATAAACACCTTAGTCAGGGCTTTAAGTGGGCCGGGTCCTGCCGGTGCGTGCTGCTCGGCACCGGCAGTTCTAAAAAGAAGGTGCTGAGACGGGTCCCTATCGGTCTCTCCATTTTTGCCCTCACCCGCAGGATGAAAAAAATAAATTTTAACTCTGCAGCAGTTCCACCCTTCACTGCCTCTAATGTAACTTTAAAGAGGCTCGTTATAGTTCTTTCACAGTCCCACCATTTCAGAACTGAAGCATTTTCAATATGCAATACTACGAGGCTTTGGTTATTGCTTATTCATGTTATAATTGTACTGGCTTGTAAGTGTAACGTTACCTGCTGTATTATATATCTGGATGAAATGACAGAAGTAGCAAAATTCCAGTCAGGCAGCACACCATGCTAAGCACAGATTTTCAGCTTTGGTACTTTTAAGCCACGCCTCTAATTACATCAGCCACACCCCTTTGAGAGACCCCCATTTTTTTCATCCCACTTAAAGCCCTGGCCTTAGCCATTGGAAAACCAACAGGAAAAGACTGATTTCTGCTATAATTTTACTAGTATACATCGACCTCGACAGTGCTATTGTAGGGAAAGGTATATATAGTGCCACTATTGGCAACACACCCCACCCACATAACCACAGAGCATGCATGCATAAATAAATACACAACACAACTTTTGTTTGGGAAAAATATTGCTGCAGGTTTATTCCATACAAAAGTATGCAATATGGTGGGTTATCTTACGGGCGATCCAAGGGCAGGCAGCTGTAACCAACCTATGCTGCCCTGCCCGCCTGATGAGCCAAGCACTGTGGAGAACCCAATCAGTGCTACACCTTATGGGGTGATCCTCCTACCGGATCACGTGACACATTGGTCCCTTATTACTCACGCCCCTTTCAGGGCGGAGCGTAGCAAGGCAAGCCCCCGGTTGTTCAGACCCACAACCGCCCGAAGGACTAACGGGGCGCCGACGTAATTGTTCCCGTACCCTCCCATGAGGCTCCTGGGATTTGGCTCTGGCACCCCTATTGTGCTCTTGCAGAGGTACCCTTCTGTACCCATATGCTTCCAGATCGCCCTGTAACTCCGCCTGCTACGACAAAGAAAACATTACAACGTCCTATGTACTTCGCCTGTCAGCCCCACGCCGGGTAAGCGGTAGGATGGGAGACGGCGTGTCTGGCGCAAAGAGGACACCAGGATGGCCGGGTGAGGCCTAAATACCCCCCCCCCCACTTCCTCAGCGCGCCGGAAATGACGCGCCTAGCGCGCCTCAGGTAAGGGGGGCCTCCTCCCTGAGTCCCGGCCTTAGAGGGGGGTGGGGTAGTGCCCAAATGGCACTAAAGGGGCCGCCCTTTTAGGGTGGCCCCCTGCATGTGCCACGGGCAGCCGCATAGTGCCACTATTGGCAACACACCCCACCCACATAACCACAGAGCATGCATGCATAAATAAATACACAACACAACTTTTGTTTGGGAAAAATATTGCTGCAGGTTTATTCCATACAAAAGTATGCAATATGGTGGGTTATCTTACGGGCGCTCCAAGGACAGGCAGCTGTAACCAACCTATGCTGCCCGCCTGGTGAGCCAAGCACTGTGGAGAACCCAATCAGTGCTACACCTTATGGGGTGATCCTCCTACCAGATCACGTGACACATTGGTCCCTTATTACTCACGCCCCTTTCAGGGCAGAGCGTAGCAAGGCAAGCCCCCGGTTGTTCAGGCCCACAACCGCCTGAAGGACTAACGGGGCGCCGACGTAATTGTTCCCGGACCCTCCCATGAGGGTTCTGGGATTTGGCTCTGGCACCCCTATTGTGCTCTTGCAGAGGTACCCTTCTGTACCCATATGCTTCCAGATCGCCCTGAAACTCCGCCAAAGCTCTGGAGGCGGCCCCCGTCGCCTAAAGAGCCCCCCCACCAAACAGCTAATTTCTCACCTGCAACCTGCTATTTCGAGGGCCTCCTGCATGTCCAAGAGGAACAGATCCATTCCAACCTGTGACAAGTGAACCCCATCCTTATCAAAATAGCCCTTTACCTTCGTTTGGATCAGCTCGTGTCTGATGAAACCAAAGCCCCTTTGGTCTGTGAACTTGCGCATTGCACTATTCACCCTCTTGCATGAATGTTCCACCGCCTCACATGACTTAGCCCCATGCCAAACCCTGCGCAGCACTATTTCAGACCAGAAAAGCTCACATTGCCCCATGTATTTGCTGATCTCCCATAAGTCAGTCTTCATTGCTTGTAAAAGTGCCCCCCTACCCATGGTAGTGAGGTCGTTGCCTCCTAAATGGATTATCAAGATGTTGGGGAGACCTCCCCTCACAGCCCGTCCCTGCTCCAACCTGTTCAGGAGGCTGCTCCATCTCATCCCGGGGAAACCCATCCAGACAAACTGAGTCTGTGAAAACCCCCGCATCCAATTCCTGCGTGCGGCCCACTGTGCCAACCTGGCGACGAACTAGTGGCCGATCACCCACACTTGAAATCCTGGCAAAATAAATGGATGCCATTTTCACACACTTATTTTAATGATCTTTGTGTTCAAACATTGCACTAACACATAATACTCTAAAGTTCACTGCACACATGATATACAATTGTCATACTGTCACCTTTAAGGCGGGTGTAGCGTTCAATTTACATATTATCACACTCAAGGGCGAATGTAGCGCTCAAAGCAACGGGACTCCCATCGTCCCACCTTCTTTATGCTTTCCTGCCCCAAGCCCACCTTGAACGCTGCTGTGGCCGCCCCAATCCTAAATGAGTGGCTGGAGTACTTCCTGTCAGGACGGGCAAGACCAGCCCGCGCGAGGCAAGCACACATGACCCTGTCTATTTGGAATTTCGTTAGGGGCACCCGGTCTGCGTGTATCAGAAAATAGCCCGGGACATTGGGACGAACTGCCATGTAATCCTTGACTCTAGCAACTGGGCAGTACCTCTGATCCCCCAGAGGCATGAGGACTATGTCAGCCCCCCGCCCCGCTTGGTCCGTTTTGGACCTCCTGATATGTATCACCAACCTATCTGTCACATTCACATCTTGGCTGCGTAAGGCATCCCCTGACAGATCTGTTTTGGCCCTAGCCACCAGCTCACTAATTCGGAAAGCCCCAAATAACGCAAGGCAGAATGCAGCCGCAAAGAGTTGAGCCTCAAAATGCGGATGGGTGACCTGCTCCACTGCTTCTAGCATGCCCTGGAGTATGTGGAAGTTAATGGGAGCCCTGTTATCTGGAACCCTGACTTGGTCTCTGGACCACCCTTTTAGAGCCGCCCTAATCAGGAAAGACTTGGTTGGATCTTGACCTCCTCTAAGCTTAGAGTCATGGCTCACTGCCGCCAAATGGCCACAGACCCAGGAATGACTCTTCCCCTGCCTCTTTGCACAGAGTACAAATGCTTGCACTCTCTGTTCCAGGGAATGCGAGGCTTGGCCCTGTGCCCTGGAAATACTCAGGAAAGTGGTAAGATGTGCCTTGTATCTCTTCCTGGTCCCCGGTGCTAGAGAACGTTCACCCATCGCTCTCAGTTGCTGTTCCATTGCAGAATTCGCCAGAGATGTGCTGGGAAGGGGGTCATCGCCGCTCTCGCTCGTGGCCAGGCCTCCCGGAAACGGAGCCACTGAAAGCGAGAGAGAGCATCAGCAGCTACATTCTTGACCCCTTCAATGTGTCTTGCCCTAAACTCAACATTACAGCGCAGACACGCCCAGATTAGCTCCCTCAACAACCACACCACGAGGGGGCATTTGGCTGTCTGGCCAATGATGGCTTGCACCACCGCCATATTATCAGACCAGAATATGACCCTTCTGGCTGATAGCGCCTCAGGCCATAAATACAGGGCAACCACTATTGGGAACAACTCAAGTGCGGTTATATTAGCTGTTATGTTCCTTTTACGCCAAGCATTCGGCCACTTTTGCGCGCACCATTCACAGTCCATTATTGCGCCAAAGCCCTCCCTGCCTGACGCATCCGTGAAAAGACAGAGTTCTGGGCTACCAGCCCAGGGGGATCTCCAAATCACCATCCCATTAAAGCTCAGCAAAAACTCATGCCACATCAGGAGGTCCTCCCTCAAACCAGTCCCTATTCTGACCATGTGAAATTTCTTGTGCACCTTGGCTGTCGCCCTTGCTAGTCTCCTTGCAAAGACTCTGCCCGCTGGGATCACCCTGGCTGCGAAATTCAGCTTCCCTAAGAGGCTCTGGATGACACCCAGGGAGGCCTTGTCCTTGCCCAGGACCGCCTGAATATCCTGACGCAAGGCCTGCACCTTCCCAGCCGGGAGCCTGGACATGCCCTCAACAGTGTCCAGCTCAATGCCCAGAAAAGTGAGAACCTGCGCCGGACCCTCAGTCTTTCCAGGCGCCAAAGGAACCCCCAAGTGCCCTGAGAGTCCTTGGAAGTGATTCAGTGATTTGCTACAATCCCGTGTCCCCGCTTTCCCAATGAACAGGAAATCGTCCAGGTAGTGAGTTACTCCCTCTATGCTGTATGACCAGGTGAGTGCCCACTGTAAGAAGCTGCAGAACGCCTCAAAGTAAGCGCAGGACACCGCGCAACCCATCTGCATGCATTTGTCGAAGAAAAATGTTCCCTGCCACTTAAAGCCTAACAGGTGGTGACTCTCTGGGTGGACCGGCAGCAGGCGAAAGGCCGACTCAATGTCCGCTTTAGCCAGCCAGGCCCCTTTACCTGCTCTCCTCACCATATCCACTGCCATGTCAAATGAACAGTACGAGACGGAACAAGTACCCTCCTCTAGCCAGTGGTTCACTGAATTGCCCTCCGGGTAAGACAGGTGGTGTATCAGGCGGAAGGCCCCAGGGTCTTTTTTGGGGACCACTCCCAGTGGAGAGACCAAAAAAATTTCAAGTGGGGGCTGGTCGAATGGCCCCGCCACCCTCCCCAATGCAGTCTCCTTCATGACCTTGTCCTGCACCACTTTAGGGGAGTTCTCTAGCTGACCTTAGGTTGTCTGCGTCCCTGCAAACTAGTAGGTCTTGGTATGGGATCTTGAAGCCCTCTATGAAACCCTCTGCCAGAATCTTGCCGTCTTTTGTGTTGGGGTACGCCCTGAGCAGTGGGAGGAGATTGCCAATAATGATTGGTGAGGGGCCCTTAGCAGTAGGGACCTTGAACCGGGTAGTGGCAGATGAAGGGGGGGGACTGGGCCCATGATGTGGGGTGAAGATGAGTGCAGGCTGACGGAGAGGGGAGGTCCTGTTGCCTGAATCCGGTTAGCTGTCTTGCCTGCTGGCAGGCGTGGAAGGGCCCTCCCGCTTGACACTGCAGGACACTGCCGGGTGACCGGCCCCACACTTACTGCAGTTGTGTCCAAACTTGCAAGCCTTCCCCCAGGAGCAGGACCCTGCATTGTACAATCTGCATGTGCCAGAATTAAACCGTTTACCCCCTCTTCCCTGACCGCCGCCTCCCTGACTTCCCCGAAAGGGCTGCTTGAAAGGACGTTTCCCTGATTGCTTCTGGCCCTTCGAATTGCCCTGCCCTTTCTGAGTCTTCGTGGTCTCCTTGGGGTCCGCAGTAAACTTCCCCATGTGCTCTACCCAGAGCTGGATTTCCTTTTGGTCCGATCCCAGGTCTGGACACATTGACATTTTCTTACAGAAATCTCGGTCGTAGTTATACCACCCGATACCCCCTGTTTTCTCTGCCTCATTGTGAATTAAACGGGAGTACTGCCACATCGCGGGACCCTGTTCCGGGTATTTTTCCATCACAACCGCTGCTAGGATAGCGAAAGCCTCTCCCCAGCTCTGGATAGTTTTTTCTGGCCAGGCTTGGTATTTTACCGTCTTCTCATCGTCCTTACCCCCCCATTTTCCTAGTATCTTGTCCATCAGACCTATGCATTAACAAGGTA
This sequence comes from Calotriton arnoldi, assembly GCA_963921515.1. Taxonomy (NCBI): domain Eukaryota; kingdom Metazoa; phylum Chordata; class Amphibia; order Caudata; family Salamandridae; genus Calotriton; species Calotriton arnoldi. Next base: position 246,585 of record CAWUFW010005019.1, read on the forward strand.
AAAATGTCCACAAACTCCCGCCTCCAAATCCCTTCCTTAGCAGCCAATGGTACCTGCCAAGCCATCGAGCAGCGCCCCGTTGCTAACGGTGCCACTGTGACGAGAGGTGGCGGTGCTGCTGCCGATGCCCCTGCTTTAGCTGTCTCTGCTGGTATTGCAGGGTGTGGACATCCTGAGAGCTGCCCAATGGGGTCGCCACCCCGCCTGACACACTAGAACTGGGGGAGCCTGCTGATGTGACCTGTGGGATGGGTGCAGCCTGCGGTTGCCCGTCCGCTGCTGGGTGGCTGCTGCCAGCCGGGGCGCTCCTGGTGCCGAGTCCTATTGTAGGCTGTAACAGGTGCTCCCGTTGTGCCCCTGGTGCTACCCCGATGGGCGCTGACCCCGGAGGTGCTTGTGCACTTGCACTGCTGACCTGTTCCCCCCAAACTTGCGCAATGGAAATTGCCCCCGCCTCCCCAGGCGCATCGGCCGCAGGCATGGGTGTCTGTACACTGTTACAAAAATGTGATTTAAAGTCATCCAAGATGTTCAACATGGAGTCCATCATCTTACCCATTTTATCAGTGTTCTCGCCGCTAACTGTGGTGGTAGTCGAGGGGCAGGCCAGGGGGACCGTGGGCACTGCTTCGGGAGGAGGGGAAGTTACCCTGACCTTCGGTGCCGGGGGTTCTGCCGGGAATTCTTTGTTCGTGGGCCGGTGAGACCGTTTGGACCTTCCGAGTCCCGACTCAACTGGCCCTGCTACGGCCGCAACGGGTATGTCCGCTACCACCCCAGAGTCTTCCTGTTCCCGGGCGTCAAGGATTCCTTTTGCCAGGACACTCCTCTAGCCTTCGCAATCTCCGTAAAGTTTGCCCAGATTGCCTCCTGCGACGTGCCGGGTTGGGACTCCTCCACTGTGGTGATTTGGGAGAACAGGAGGGGGGGGGGATCCTTGGCTATCCATGCCTCCGGACTGTAGTGCAGAAACCTCTACGCAGGTCCTGCAGGGATAGAGATCGTAAATAGATGTCCCGCTGAGGGCAATGCCGCTGTGCCGCGGGCTCCCCTCACCCCGTTATCCCTTGCCCGACTCCATCCCCCCTGCGTTTGCCAGTACTTACTTCTCTCCTTGATTCCCGGCTCAACCTAGCCTGCTGAAGCGCTTTCGGTGATTCTGAAGAAAGATAAGCACTCGTTACGGGTGTGGCAGGTTAGCGCGCGCTGCTCGGGCCCTTGGGTCTGGGCCCCTGTCCCCCGACTTGCCCCCCCCTCTTCTTTGCCCACCGCCTTGCTTACCCAACGTGTCCTCGTCAGTGGGTGAGATTGTGGGGACGGGTATCCGTGCTTGCGGTCAAGGGAACCACTATTAGCTGCAAATAAAAGCGGGGGTTAAGACACTTTGTAGCCTTTGAGGGATCAATGCCCGAGGTACCGGACCGGGGGGCGGGGGAAGGGGGGGGGGGGTGGAGTGGTTATTGTTTACCTATCTTCCAAATCCGCCGTGACTTGCTCCTGACTGAAGCGACCGTCTAACTAGCGTCTGTTCCACTTTCCTGGAAAGAACTACGGTTATCACGGACATTCATAATGATTTGGTACCACCCAACCCAAACCCTAACCCCCCAGCTTCAGCTGGGCCCGGTGCTAACCAACTCACTGATTCTGAATCGCTGGAGAGGCCCGGTGGCCCTCGTCCGTCCCTCCGATCGGGGCGTGGGAGTCTAATCTTTAAAACCTTGGGGATAAAAAATGACAGAGCGGTTATTTCCCCTACTGGGCGGTGCCTCAGTGGTGCCCCCCCTATTGGCGCACACCAGCATGATATCTCTGCCAGGCATCTCCCGCCAACACGTGTTTGCCTGCACCATGAGCACCCACACTTGTTTTGTCACCCCTAACTACCCATTCGGTGCCCTCTGGACATGGATTGCACTGTCTTACTTTCTGCCTTGCCGTTGGCTACGTTGCCTGGCTGCCGCGAGCTGCTCCTGGTGCCTTCGAAGCGACTGCACCTAACGGAAATCTCTGAGGGGGCAAAGACAGCATGTAAATGTTAAGGGCGTTGACCAAATAATGGTCAGCAGATTCTGCATTTCAGCATCGCCGCTCTGGCGCCCCCACACCGCCCCAAGCTGCCACCTAGCAAGGTCCGGCGCGCGCAATTGGCACCAATGCGGCCCCGCCCTGACGAATGGCCCTCAAAGACTTTGCTGGTGAGCAGGGTGGGCGCGCTAGACCTACTGGCCCCCTTGTGCAGGGAGCCCCCGGGCATGGGGACATGCAAACCAGCCCGAGCGATCGGTAACCCGAGGTTGCAGGGGAGCTCACAAGTTAAATAGCCTATACTTCAACTAAGCATGCGGTGCCCCTGACAGACCAGGGGTAGAACACCCAATCTTCAGGGAAAGAGTATAACACCTTAACCATTCTGCCAGAGTGACTCCTTTAACATTTTACTTCAGCAACCACAGCCCTTCAAACGCCAGGATATTCGAGCCCATAACGTTTAGAGTTAAGCCAGAGACCTTAACCACGAGGCCACAATGATTCATCCCCCCCCGGGCATCGTCATCTGCGGCGTCTCCCCCCATGAGCAACCCGCCCGTTCTCATTTTGATACACATCTCAGTGAGTGCCCGGACCTAATGCCCATGGAGGATCGCCCTGGGAGAGAGGAAAGAATAGGGCACCGAAGCCGGCGCGCTAGGCGGGCCCCCTCGCGCAAACCGCGATGGGCAGACAAAGAGCCCCGCCTTCCACTAAGCCGCTCTGGCTCTCTGCATCCCATGATGATCTCCCGGCCCGCCGGCCCAAAGGAGCGTTGCCACGGCGGGGGGGGGGGTACCTGACCCCCCCGATAATGCTTTGGGCACAATCGCGATGAGCTACATAGTAACGCGATTAAAGGCACCCTGCATCGCCCCGGGGCCCGCATGGCGCTGCTGCGAGGAAGGAGTCTTCCGAGCTAGGGATTGGGCAGTTGGCCACTGAGCCCACTTTCCCCGTGAAACTGTGCGCGCTACTTCCCATAAAACCAATTAGCAGAGGGGGGGGATAAGCACCAGTAAATCCACGTGCAACCCTCCTACCCCAACCCCGACCACGGAGCCTCAGAGTGGAGCGAGTGAAAGCGCGCAGGGTCGTTGACCCCGCGAGAACCCGCACCGCGGACCGAGGCCCCGCCGCCGGCCATTAGTAGAGCCTGGGGGGGTAGCCACTCGCTGCCCCCCCCGCACGTGCCCGGGGCCCCGGAACAGGCGTTGCCTAGCCCATGGCACTGCCGAGTAGGGAGCCTCACAGCGCTCACATGCCTCCCTCCCTCGACAGCTATTGGGCCCTACGGACCTCCCCTCCCTGGGCCAGGCACTCTCCCTGGGGGCATCGTGACCGGGTTGGCCGGCGCATACCCTGTCTTATACAGGCGGGGGAAGGAGGCTCAGATCAACTGCCCCGAGGTGCGTCCGAGGCTCCGCCAGGGAGCCGGCGCACCAACGGCTGACCGGAATAAGGGGGGGCCGCCACTCCAGTCACACAAGGCCCTAGCGTGGCCGCTTAGGCCGACCCCCAAAGAGCTGCTAACCCGGGCCTGGTCGCGAAGGAAGGGGGGGGTCGGGATCGGTCGGGAGGGGGTTTCATTGAGCGGGTCACCTAATGCCGAGAGGCGAAGAGAGAGAGGTGAGGCTAGCTAGGGGGCCATGGTGTTCCCTGAACCCCCTGCGTGACGCACGGCTGCCGCTGGGCCCCCTTGCTCTGGGGCTTGGTCGACCCACGTTGTGCCCCCGGCCGCAGGCGCAAGGCCCCGGCCAGCCCCCAAGCAGGGCCGGCCCAGAAGCCCCGGGCCTACCTCTGTGGCGGCTCCCACTGCCGCTGGCCCGTGCTGGGGGCTGGGGGATGGCAGACTCACCTCACACTCAGCAGCCTCCTGACCCGATACCGAACGGTGGCGATCGCACGACCCCTCACGACGGCGTGTCCGACGACGGCGTGTCTGGCGCAAAGAGGACTCCAGGATGGCCGGGGGAGGCCTAAATACCCCCGCACTTCCTCAGCGTGCCGGAAATGACGTGCCTAGCGCGCCTCAGGTAAGGGGGGACTCCTCCCTGAGTCCCGGCCTTAGAGGGGGTGGGGTAGTGCCCAAATGGCACTAAAGGGGCCGCCCTTTTAGGGTGGCCCCCTGCGTGGGCCACGGGCAGCCGCAGAGAAATCACGTCAGAACACGTAGGTCCAGAATACAATAAAGCCATCTTAACGCTATAGCCAAAGCCAGGGAGACATCTACTCAAATATCAGCGAAAGTACTACCCTCTAGAGTTAACAGGGTTAATTCCCTGGTCATTCACAAAAACCAGGTGGGATTTGTCCCCACTCGCTTGTCCCGGAATCCTATGAAAATGCTTTTACACTTGTTTTGGTATGCAAGGGATCACAAAGACGAGCGGATACATAAACCTTCTCCCTCGTTGGCAAAAAACGTGATCATGTGGAGTGGGGCTATCTGTTCTGGAGCAGGGAAAGATTTGGATTAAGTTATGTAATGTGTTTACTTCAATGGTGTGATGGCATATTCCAATCCAACAGTTAGTATCAAATGTAATGGATCGATCCATTTCCCATCATCTTTCAAATGGCGGCATGTAAATTTGAATATTTGGGGTCACTAATTTCGAGTCACTTGGACCACGTGGTTGACGATAACCTACAAGGGCTGATTGACTAAATAAAGCGTGCTTTCCCTAAATGGGAAAAGTTACAATTATCTTTATGGGGGGGATCCCAAACTGGTAAATTGGTAACCCCACCAAGGCTAAACTACATCATAGGAATGTTCAGGGGCACAACTAGACCCGAACTTGGGGGGGTGGGGGGGAGCTAACACTCCCAGCCAGGGCTGGCCCTAGCACTGGTCGCGCATGGTGCAACAGTCTTTTTTGGCGCCCCCTCCCCCATTTCCTCCTTCTCTATGAATTCCCTCACTACCACTCACCAACAATGCACCTCATCTCTCTATAGCATATTTCTGACAAACATTTCGGGCCTCATTTATGAAAAGTGACGCATCCTGCGAGAAAACAGCGATGCGTCACTTTTCATTGCGCCCTCCTTGCGACACCAATGATGCGTCATATTTACAGTATTACGCATCATGTCGCAAGGAGTTACAGATACGTCAGTATTTCTGACGTATCTGCAGGCGCAAAAATGACACATTGCTGGAGTGTGTCACAAAAGTGACACAACTCCAGCAATGGGTCATAACACATGGGCGAGTCTCATGTTAAATGTTCCTGCGTCAGTCTTACACCTGCCATGAGGCAGGCATAAGATATTGACGCATTTGCGTACTTGAAGTGGCGCAGTGAAATCATATAGATTTCACTGAGTCACTTCTACGACCCTTTCTTGCGTCGGAACGCCCCCTCTGCATACATTATACCTAGCGCAGGTATAATGTGGTGCAGGGGTTTACAAAGTGACACATCTACCTAGATGCGTCAGTTTGTAAATATGGCGCAACATGGCGCATTGTTTACGCCGCTGGTGCGTCACAAAAAGTGACGCACCAGCGGCGCAAAAGTGACGCAAGGGCCCATAAATAAGCCCCTTCATTTTTTTAGAGCGCTACTCATAGTTTACTCACACTCAGTTCTGTTATCTGCATGGTACACGTTCTTTGTAGCAGGCGCATTAACCCTCTGCACTTTGTGGGTGGCAGGAGTGCCCATGTGAGTGCACAGTGAGCGATGCAACAGTCTGAGAGTAGGGTAAGAGGAGTGACTGCAGGGTGAATGAGGTGGCCATATGATTTTGGGTGCGCATGTAAGTGCAGCGTGGGATGAATGAATGCATGGTTAGTGATGGGCTTGTTTGAGTGAGATTGCAGATTGAGCAGTGAGGGGGACAGGGGAGTGAAGTGTCACATCAGTGCAGGGTGAGAAGTGTGCTCATGTGACTGCAGGGTGAGGTACAGGGTGAACAACACAAATGCATTGTGAGTGCAGAATGATCATTGTGAGTGCAGGGTGAGCAGGTGAATGGTGTGAGTGCATGGTGATCAGTGTGAGTGCATTGGGATCGCTGTGAGTGCAGGGTGAGCGTGAAAGTGAAGGGCGAGAATGAGGAGTGAGTTGTCTGAATGCAGGGTGCATTCCCAGACACTTGAAGTAACTCAGCATGTTAATGACGGCGGCGTAGGGTTTCAGATATAAGTTAAACAATTGCTATTATGGCATTAATCAGGTATTGGAGGTGGAGGAAATAAATAATGTGCTGATCCTGCAAATGTCCAGTCTTATGATTAGGGTTGCCAGCGTGTTATTTTGATGTCCCAGACGGTACAAAACTAAACCCCCATGTTCCTGGCACTGAATTTGCTACCTCTGAGGCCAGGGGTAGCAAAGGGCACGCCAGGGGTCGTAGCTGCGACCCCTCAATCACGTCCATGGTAACGATCAGTTTTGAAGATATCTGCAACTCCGTCATTGGCTGGATGAGAAATCAGGCCCTGCTCTTTCAGCTCGAGACCATGCTAATTACATACCTATTTGATAAAAAGGGTCCATTACAAGAAACTTGTACTACAATCTGTTGATAAGAGTACTGCTCTAAAACTACTGAACTATTCCTGAAGCACAGATACCAGGCTAAATAAGACGTACAGAGAAGGAGTGGCCAGCAACAATGAGTACACATGATAGAGGTCTAATAGAATCAAAACTTAAAATAATCAGTTATTTTACATGAGTTGCATTGGTCTACTTACAAACGAAACAAGGCCAAAATGATTCCACAGGGATTTGTAGGCGATGCAAGAATCCACAGCCGATGTAACACACACCCTTTGGCACTGTCCAGGAATACAAAATTATTGGCAGCAGGTAAGGAGGGACTTGTCTGCTAACAGAACTTTGCAGATCACTCTGTCACCCAAAATGGTTCTGATCCTAAACAGCTTACCAATGACCAGAAGAGATGGTTGCATACAGTCTTAGCAGTGACTAAACTGTGCCTTCTGAGACACTGAAAATCAAGCATTGTGCTGAGGACCAAAGAATGGCTGAAACCATGTCCTCCATGGCTGTGGTGATAGTGACGTATAAACGCAATGATCAATTGCATATATTTGAGGCACCTTTCTTTTGAAGAAGTACTGATAGAGGTGTGGTGCAGCGGCCAGGGCAGCTGACTTCGGAGCACAGGGCTCACGGTTCGATCCCCGGCTCCGGTGGCAGATCAGCTCAGCACCATGTGACTCTGGGCAATAGCTCACTTAATTTCCACGACGGCCCCCAGCGCCTTGAGACCCGTAAGGGTGAGTAGTTCGCGCTTTACAAATACCGGATTATTATACAGTACTGCTGACTATACAATACGTGAGAATTATAATGCGTAGATTTTCTGATATCTTCACAATTCATCTTGTGATATACTGCATTTCCAATACTCTATACTCCTGCAAAGATGTCCGATGCTCACACCTTTCTATAGGACTTTTTCGTGCGAAGCACATTTCAAGAAAGGACTGAAATATACCGGGTGCCGCATCTTCGTCGAGGGCAGATAAGAGAGTAGGCCCTGCCCCGGGGCTGGGCCTGAAGGACATAAAGAAGCAGAGACACGCCAAGACCATCACCCGGGCAACGGCGAAGACTCCAGATCCGACCAAGTGAACCAAAAGGCGATCGCACAGAGGTCAGTCTGACCAGACAGAACACGCTGTCTGAGTTAGAATACGACACCTTACTGCCACAGATACCCGTGCAGATAATAAAAGTGCAAAAGAAACAATTGATGGACGGAATGCTGGACAATGCAAACATTCACCCCCAGTCACAAGGATCTGGGTTAAATCCATCATTCTTTTGCTCACCACACCACCCCACCCCAGTTTGGGCCCAGCCATATGCAAATCAGTCTTGACCCTGTTCCTTGTGGGAACAGTCCAGTCCGAACTGCCAAGCCAGGTCCTCCCTCGACCGGAAACAAGCATCCTGGGACCGGTTTCAGGGCATCACCCTTCATCAGCCAGACTAGCTTGAATCCAGTGGTGTAGTGAGCACGGGACCCACGTCTGGCCATACCCTTCCCACTTAGGGCGACAAATGCAAAAGAAACAATTGATGGACGGAATGCTGGACAATGCAAACATTCACCTCCAGTCACAATGATCTGGGTTAAATCCATCATTCTTTTGCTCACCACGCCACCCCAGTTTGGACCCAGCCATATGCAAATCAGTCTTGACCCTGTTCCTTGTGGGAACAGTCCAGCCTGAACTGCCAAGCCAGGTCCTCCCTGGACCGGAAACAAGCATCCTGGGACTGGTTTCAGGGCATCACCCTTCATCAGCCAGGCTAGCTTGAATCCAGTGGTGTAGTGAGCACAGGACCCATGTCTGGGCATACCCTTCCCACTTAGGGTGATAAATGCCAAAAGAAACAATTGATGGACGGAATGCTGGACAATGTAAACATTCACCCCCAGTCACAAGGATCAGGGTTAAATCCATCATTCTGTGCTCACCACACCACCCCAGTTTGGACCCAGCCATATGAACTGAGGTGGTGAAGTGCGCTAAAGTATGATGATGGATTCAACCCAGATCTGTGACTGGGGGTGAGTGTCTGAAAAGTTTCAGCGCTCCGTTCATCATCTCCTTGTGTTTGCTTTGTTCGCCCTAAGTTGGCAGGGTATGCCCATACGTGGGTCCCTTGCTCACTTTGCCACTGGATTCAAGCTAGCCTGGCTGATGAAGGGTGTTACCCAGAAACCGGTCCCGGTCACCGGTCACCGGGCCCAAGGCACACAATCCAAGAAACTGACACGGTGCCTGGGCGCAGCCGCATTCCGCCCTCCCGTGGGGAGACGGTCCTTCTTCGTCCCGGTGATCCTACTGCGGCGCTACTTGCCCCACAGTCGCCAAAAGGGAAGGAATCCTTGGCGGACAAACACAAACTCCAGGTCGCCTCGCCGCCTTGGGTCAGGAACCGCAGCCCACTAACCTGTGGTAGGTGTCTTTCACGGATCACTGACATAATATCGACGACAACAATATCGACCTACCAGAATATCGTGTCAAGAATATCGATGGACAAAATATCGACATCCTATCTCTACAAAGGTAAGTACAAAAATATCGAAACCAAAATATCGTTTTTAAAATATCGTTGTTCAAAATATCGTTTTTTTAAAATGTCTTAAAAATAATATAAAATAAATTAAATAATAAATATAATTAATAAAAACATAGTTAGAATTATTTAAAAATTTTAAAATTATAAATAATAAATGTAATATAAAAATAAATTAAACATACATATATAAAAAACTTATATATATATTTACTCCACGGACTACATCCTCCTCGGGGACTTGAACTTCCACCTCGAGAACAACAAGGACACCAACTCCACCACCCTGATCGACAACCTCGCCACCCTCGGACTCAGACAGCTCATGACTACACCCACCCACGCCGCCGGCCACATGCTAGACTCCATCTTTTCCGCAAGCCCACACGTCTCCTTCAACCACACCTCCGAACCCCACTGGACTGACCACCACTGCATCCACTTCACCTACAGGAAGCCCACCACGCACCACCGCACCGAACAAATGCCTCGCCGCTGCTGGAGCAGAGTCACGGAAGACCAACTAACACTAACCACAACCCTCGCCCTGAGCCCACCCGCCGAACCCTCCGACCCCGACACCGCCGCCCGCAACCTCAGACAGTGGATCGACGACTGCGCCAACACCCTCGCCCCGCTCAAGAATCCGCCCAACAGCCACACCAGCAAGAAAGCCACCTGGTTCACCGAAGACCTCCAGGCCTCCAAACGAACATGCCGAAAACTGGAGAAGATCTGGCTCCACGAACGGACAGCGGACAGCTACGCCGCCCACAAGAGCGCCACCCGCAATCACCATCACCTCATCAGATCCGCCAAAAGGGCCTCACTCAAAGACCGCCTAGACAACAACGCACACAACAGCAAAGAGCTCTTCAACATCGTGAAGGAACTCTCCAACCCCAGCTCCAACACCAACGACATCCAGCCGTCGCAAGACCTGTGCGACTCACTGGCCACCTCCTTCCACCGCAAAATCGCCGACATCCACGACAGCTTCAACACCACGACCGCCCCGGCAACCACCGAGACCACTGCCCCCACAACCACCAACCGCCTGCTCTCCTGGACCAACATCAACGACGAGGACACCAGCGAGATCATGAACACCATCCACTCCGGTTCACCGCTAGACCCGTGCCCTCACCACATCTTCAACAAAGCCAGTACAGCCATCGCGCCCCATCTCCGGAAAATAATCAACATCTCCTTCGAGACAGCAACCTTCCCGGAAAGCTGGAAGCACGCCGAGATCACCGCCTTACTCAAGAAACCCAAGGCAGACCCCAAGGACCTCAAGAACTTCCGACCCATCTCTCTGCTCCCGTTCCCCGCGAAGGTCACCGAGAAAATCGTCAACAAACAACTGACCCGCTACCTCGAGGAGAACAACATCCTGGACCCTTCCCAGTCCGGCTTCCGCAGCAACCACAGCACCGAAACCGCCCTCATCGCCGCCACCGATGACATCAGGACCCTGCTAGACAACGGAGAAACAGCAGCCCTCATCCTCCTGGACCTATCAGCCGCCTTCGACACGGTCTGCCACCACACACTACGAACACGCCTTCACGACGCCGGGATCCAAGAGAAGGCCCTGGACTGGACCACATCCTTCCTTTCCGGCAGAACACAAAGCGTCCGCCTCGCCCCTTCCGATCCAAGGCCACCAAGATCATCTGCGGCGTACCCCAAGGCTCCTCCCTCAGCCCAACGCTGTTCAACATCTACATGGCACCCTCGCCCACGTCGCCCGACAGCACAACCTCAACATCATCTCCTACGCCGACAACACCCAGCTGATCCTCTCCCTCACCAAAGACCCTCACACCGCCAAAGCCCACCTCCACGAAGGAATGAAGGCCGTCGCCGAATGGATGAGGACCAGCCGCCTGAAGCTGAACTCGGACAAGACGGAGGTCCTCATCCTTGGTTCCAACCCTTCAGCCTGGGACGACTCCTGGTGGCCAACATCACTGGGAACAGCCCCGCCACCCACCGACCACGTACGCAACCTAGGGGTCATCCTCGACCCCACCCTCTCCATGACTAAGCAGGTCAACGCCGTTTCCTCATCCTGCTTCAACATCCTCCGAATGCTCCGCAGGATCTTCAAGTGGATCCCCACCGAAACAAGAAAAACAGTCACCCAGGCCCTCGTCACCAGCAGGCTGGACTACGGAAACGCCCTCTACGCAGGAACGACGGCTAAGCTCCTGAGACGGCTGCAACGCATCCAGAACGCCTCTGCACGTCTTATCCTCGACATCCCCCGACGCAGCCACATCACACCCCACCTGAGAGACCTGCACTGGCTCCCTGTCAACAAGAGGATAACCTTCAAGCTCCTCACCCACGCACACAAAGCACTCCACAACTCCGGACCAGCCTACCTCAACAGACGACTCAGCTTCTACACCCCCACCCGCCAGCTCCGCTCGACCAGCCTCGCCCTCGCCACAGTCCCCCGCATCCGGAAAACGACAGCCGGCGGCAGATCCTTCTCCCACCTCGCCGCCAAGACCTGGAACACCCTCCCCACCAACCTCCGACAGACCCAAGACCTACTGGCCTTCAGAAGACTCCTCAAGACCTGGCTCTTCGATCAGTAGCAGCACCACCCCCCTCTTCCCCCAGCGCCTTGAGACCCTCGCGGGTATGTAGTGCGCTTTATAAGTGACATGATTGATTGATTGATTGATTGATTACTTAATAATATTAATAAATAATTATTTTATTAAATTATAAAACGTTACAAACATAATAAAAATTATAAATACATATATATATACATAAACCTGTAAGATAAATATAAAAATAAATTATAAATATAATAAAATAAAATATTAAAATACATATTTATCTTTAAAACAAAATTTTACACTACATTAACTAAAACAGTAGGGAAAATATTGGATAGCGTAGGGCATAAAATTACTATTCCCACTCCAAGGAGTGCAACAGTAGGGAAAGTGTTGGATAGCGGAGAGGAATAATTTACTATTCCCACTCCAGCAAGTGCAACAGTAGGGAAAGTGCTGGATAGCGGAGGGGAATAATTTACTATTCCCACTCCACGGAGTGCAACAGTAGGAAAAGTGTTGGATAGCGGAGGAGATAAAATTACTATTCCCACTCCAGCGAGTGCAGCAGTAGGGAAAGTGTTGGATAGCGGAGGGGAATAATTTACTATTCCCACTCCAGCAAGTGCAACAGTAGGGAAAGTGTTGGATAGCGGATGTGAATAATTTACTATTCCCACTCCAGGGAGTGCAACAGTAGGGAAAGTGTTTGATAGCGGAGGGGAATAATTTACTATTCCCACTTCAGCAAGTGCAACAGTAGGGAAAGTGTTGGATAGTGGATGGGAATAATCCACTCCAGGGAATGCAACAGTAAGGAAAGTGTTGGATAGCAGAGGGGAATAATTTACTATTCCCTCTCCAGCAATTGCAACAGTAGGAAAAGTGTTGGATAGCAGAGGGGAATAATTTACTGTTCCCACTCCAGCAACTGCAACAGTAGGGAAAGTGTTGGATAGCGGAGGGGATAAAATTACTATTCCCACTCCAACTAATGCAACAGTAGGGAAACTGTTGGATAGCGGAGGGGATAAAATTACTATTCCCACTCCAGCAAATGCAACAGTAGGGAAAGTGTTGGATAGCGGAGGGGATAAAATTACTATTCCCACTCCAACGAGTGCAACAGTAGGAAAAGTATTGGATAGCGGAGGGGTTAAAATTACTATTCCCACTCCAACAATTGCAACAGTAGTAAAAGTGTTGGATAGCGGAGGGGAATAATTTACTATTCCCACTCCAGCAAGTGCAACAGTAGGGAAAATGTTGGATAGTGGAGGGGAATAATTTACTATTCCCACTCCACAGAGTGCAACAGTAGGGAAAGTGTTGGATAGTGGAGGGGATAAAATTACTATTCCCACTCCAACAATTGCGACAGTAGGGAAAGTGTTGGATAGCGGAGGTGAATAATTTACTATTCCCACTCCAGCAAAATAATAAACATTAATTAACAAATACTTAAATAATAAAAAATAATTTACCTCACCAAATACCCAATAACACCACCACTATTGTAAAACATGACACAATTAACATAATTGCTTAACAATTAATTAATTAACTAATAACAATGAACAATAAAATTAAAAACAATGAGTAATAAATTAATTCATACTATTAAGACTATAAAATAACAATAAATAAATATCTGAAAAAATAAAAAATTATATTAATTTTTAATTACTTGCCACACTACTCCCCTCTAAATACACAACTCACTCATAAAAAATTGACACAATTTACATATTTACCAAATAATTATTAATAATTAATAAACAAATTATTTAACATAATTAACAATATGAAATATTAAATACACAAATATTAATTAATAAAAATTATTAAATAATGAATTATAATTAAATTACTTCCCACCCTACTCCCTATAAACCCACAATCCGCTCTTAAAAAATAACACAATTAAGATATTTACCAATTAATTATTAGTAATTAATAACCAATTAATAATTAATAAATAACAAATTATTTAACACAATTAACAATATGAAATATTAAATACACAAATATTAATTAATAAAAATTATTAATTAATTAATTATAATTAAATTACTTCCCACCCTACCCTACCCCTATAAACCCACAACCCGCTCCTAAAAAAATGACACAATTAACATATTTACCATTTAATTATTAATAATTAATAACCAATTAATAACTAATTGATAACAAATTAATGAACACAATTAACAATATAAATTATTAAATGCAAAAATATTAATGAATTAACATTATTAATTAATTAAATTACTTCCCACCCTATTCCCCTATAAACCCACAACCCACTACGGAACTAAAACGCAATATTTAATTTCTTAAAAAATTTATAATTTCTAAAAATGTATTAATAAATATATTATAATTAAATTACTTCCCACCCTATTCCCCTATAAATCCACAACCCGCTAATGGAACTAAAATACGCAAAAATTACTTAACATAAAATTAATTACTTCTAAAAATTTCAAACATACATTAGAAAAATAAACTATACTTTTAACACATATACTAAAATACAGAACACTAAAATAAATTTCGATATTATTAACAACGATATTTTGACTAACGATATTACTAACTTCAATATTAACAAAAACAATATTTCTTACCTGCATGTCGATATTCTGGTTGACAATATTCTTGCAGGTCGATATTGTGTCACATCGATATTTAAACATCGATATTATGGCATATCGATATTTAAACATCGATATTATGACTCTATACCATCTTTCAAAGCATAACTAAGGAAACCCGACAGGCCGCTGGAGGCACGTTGCCCCAAGGCAGGCAGCGGGGAGTACCACGCTACATCATCAACCAACAAAGCCACAGAAACAGTATAGAATCAAGCGAGATGGCAGGCGGCAGGGGAGGCAAGACGGTAATGCAAACAAAACTCGATAAGTACGCCTGGACCAGGAACGGAGAGGAACAAGACACTGCCAAAACAACCGGGCAGGATAAGTCACAAGACATTATGGCCGCAATTGATAACATACGGACTTCCCTCGAGTCAAGGCTCAACACAATAAACATCGAAATCTCTCACATAAGAGCAGACCTCAGGAAAATGGACACTAGAGTCAAGGAGGTTGAAGACGCCACCAAAACGATTTCCACTGACACCTCCCAACTTAAGCAACAAGTGCAACAGCTACTTGAGAGACAAGACAAAATGGAGGCGCAATTGGATGATTACGAGGGCAGGGCGCGCCGAAACAACGTGCGCATCCTGGGGGTGCCGGAGAGGACGGAGGGTCCAGCAACTGACCTCTTCATAGAGGAGCTAGTCACTAAACACCTGCAACCAAAGGGCCTCTCGAACTATTTTTCAATTGAGCAAGCTCATCGGGTCCCCGCAGGGAGGCCGAAACCAGGGGCCCCTCCACGACCAATAGTTGCAAGAGTCTTTAACTTCCGTGATCGGGATGCTGATCTGCAAACGGCGCGTAGCGCTCCACCTATCAAACTTGAGAATAGCGTGGTCTCCTTTTTCCCAGACTTTACGATTAAAGTTCAAAAACAAAGACGCAGCTTCCTGGAAGTCAAAAAAGGACTTAGAGACAGAGACATAAAATATGCCATGCTATTCCCTGCTAAACTGCGCATCGAAGCCGACGGTAAGAACTGGTTCTTCCTAACACCAGAAGAAGCGTGGGACTGGCTGGATGGCTGGCGACAAGTAAAGAGACACGCTCAGGGCCGAGGTGGAATCGGACTGAACCACCCCAAAACGTTCGCAACGACACAGGTCGTGGAGCTGCTGAGCCAGGCCCCGGGAGTTAGAGAGACAGTGGTGTTTGCCAGGAGTCAACTGTAGCAATTCACAGAAGTGTCGGCCTGGGTTGGCACTCTAGTGGGCCTTGACCTGCTACACCGGATAAGACAGTAGACCTGACTCTGCTCTACACCCTCTCCTTGCATATAGCAGCGCGGGATGGGTAAATATATGTTATCATCCAAACAATGTGTCTTGCGCCTAGGGGCTGAGGTCCAAACTCTATTTCAAATATTGTTTTGAACTGTTCAGGCGGGGGTGGGCGATGCTGAACCACGGGTACCTTTCATAGTTGGGAGGGGGGCGACAGGCACTCTGTTTTGTTGGGGAAGTGGGTAGTTTGAAATCCACCAGCAGGGCGGCAGGGTCAGTTGGGGAAGTGGGGGGTTTGTTTCACTTCAATCAGGTCAATGCATAGATTCTGCAGGCTTCGTCAAAAATCACACGCCAACACCCGCAGAGTACACACACCGACACCACTAATAAGGGTCAGATCAAGGACACACAAACTATCAGCTTACGGAGCCACTGTCGTGGACTCTCCCGGCAGCAGAACGCCGGATAATACGCAACCCAACTCACGCATATCATACCCTGGCGCGCAATGGCTACAAACCTCACTGAAATGTCATTAAAAATACTCACATGGAACGTAAAAGGGCTTGGAGACAAACTTAAAAGGGGGATAGTGTTACAATACCTCAAATGACAGGCCCCTGATATAGTCCTACTACAGGGGACACAGTTAATGGGAAATAACTGCAAAGCACTGAACAGATGGGGATATAATTTAACAGTACACGCTGGATTCACCTCTGGCTCCAGAGGCATGGGCATATTAATCCGCAAAAATCTAGCACTAAATCCGCAACGAACGTGGGCTGATCTTCAGGGCAGATTCGCTGTTCTAGAGGCAAGCTGGGAGGGGCGGTCAATTAACATCATATTGGCCTATGCCCCCCCTCACACGCATTGCAAATCAGACCTGGGGAAGATCATTCTTGACTTGCCAATTGGTACATTAATCTTAGAGGGTGATCTTAACATGACACTGGATGACCATATAGATCGACAGCCAGTGCGTCACTCAGCCTGAACCACCATACCCCTGGCAGAGTTTCTTAGTGCTATGGGCATGACGGACATATGACGTCACTTTAACCCGCGTACATCTCAATTCACCTTTTTCTCGGGCGCCCACAACAGCCTCTCCCATATCGATTATCTCCTAACCCACACAGCAGACATAGGCAACTTCAGGGAACCACGCTGTCTCCTACGTGGCGTATCAGACCACTCCCCTGTCTGGGCCACGTTCACCCTCAATAAACATCGACACAGACCTACCATAACACTCAATCCATGGCTCCTTAAAATCCCTAGCATAAAAGAGAACCTGATACAACACACGGAATATTACTTCAAAGAGAACACAGGCTCAGTGGACTTCGCGCAAACACTGTGGGAGGCCTTCAAAACGGTGCTGAAAGGCCACGCAGTAGCACTCAAGGTGGGACATATGAGGAATCAGAGAGACAGGGTAGAACAACTCAAGATCAAACTCCAAAATAGTGAAATGGAGTACACACAGACACCAAACGATGCCAATAAACAAATTAAATATTAAACAACTCGAATATAAAGCCTTAGTAACAGAGGCGGCTAAAGCCAAACATATGGCTGCTCAACATAGACTATACGAGCTCGGGACAGGATGGGTTAATTGCTTGCCTGGCTGGAAAAAAGAGAGCAAGCCGTGTGCTGGGTCCCCCAACTATGCATAAATGGCACCCGTATTATTATGGACCCACAAGAGATTGCGGAGGCCTTTGCCGATCATTTTGAGCAGATATACACCCCTGCAGTCACCACTACACCAGAAGACTCGCGTCAACTACTGGCAGACATACCAGTGCTAACCCTGTCCCCCGAGGATAGAGATTCGCTGGAAGAGGACCTCACCGATGAGGAAATCTGTTCAGCAATTAGCAGCATACAATTCGGGAAGGCAATGGGTCTCCCTATTGAATTCCTTAAACTAACAGCATCACAGGTCACGCCATATATACGAGAGATGTACCTTGAAAGCAATGAGAAGGGGTCCCTACCGGAGGATCAGAGGATGGCCTCAATTGTAGTAATTCATAAGAAGGAAAAACCTGCCGATAGCCACGCTCATACCGACCGATCTCTTTAATAAATGCAGAGGCCAAAATCCTTGCAAAAGTACTAGCCTCCCGACTCGCCCCTATCATCACCAAAATAGTACACGCCGACCAATCCGGCTTTATGCCCGGCCAAAATACGGCCTTAAATATCCGTCGACTCCACAACGTCCTAGGTCGGAAACACAATAGCAGAAGACGCCGTAATACTTTCACTGAATGCCAAAATGGCCTTTGATACAATTGAATGGCCATACCTCTTTGAGGTGCTGTTCCGAATTGGCTTCAGCCCGAAATTCCTCAGGTGGGTTAGGCTTCTATACACGGACCTGAAAGGTCAAGTCAAGATGAATAATCACACATCACGGACGTTCCCGCTGAAGAGGGGTACCAGACAGGGGTGCCCCCTATCACCATTGATTTTCTCTCTGATGCTTGAACCTCTTGCGGCATGGGTCAGAGGGGACAGACTGCTTAGAGGGCTGAAGTGGGCAGAGGGGCAGGAGGACAGAATATCCCTATATGCTGATGATATTTTGCTCTACCTTGCGTCACCAGCGAAATCAATACACAGAATACTAAACATTTTCACAAATTTTGGCTAATATTCGGGCTATTCTATTAATTGGTCCAAATCAGTGGTTAACACACTCCATGGGCCAAACCCAAAACTCCCACCGAATTGCGCGGCAACAAAAGCAGATGAGGTCTTCCGATATCTTGGTGTCTTCATAACCCCAGATCCAAAAATCTTTAGACTCTCCTGAACAAGTTGCGAAACGACGTGCAACACTGGAGGACACTGCCCCTCTCTCTTCTAGGCCGTACAGCCCCCTTCAAAATGTTGGCACTCCCTCGATTCTTGTATATCCTCCATAACAGCCCCTATAAGGTTCCGGAATCATATTTCAAAAGCATAGACAGCGAAATCAGGACACTGTTATGGGTCGGCAAAACGCCCCGTATAACCTTGCATAAATTAACCAGAAGCTGGTATGATGGTGGAATTGCACTCCCCGATGTGCGTCTTAATTATTGGGCATCACAACTAGTGGTTGTTAATCACTGGGTGTACCATCCCCAGACAGCACCTGCATTCCAATTGGACAGATACCAGGTGGGGAGGGAAGGGTGCAATGGAGCTTTGTATTCAAATTCCAAGAAAGGCCGGTATTTCGGCCCTACCATTCTAACCATTGATATCTGACATCAGGCCAATACAAAACTCGGCTTGCACGATACATTGACCCTAGCCACGCCATTATGGTCAACTCAGAGACTTGGGGCATTGAGTCGACAGCCGGGATTTGACAAATGGGACACTCTAGGTATTTCAAGCATCGGCGACTTATGGAAAAAAGGGAAAATTATAAAGTTCTCAGAATTACAAAAAGAATACGACCTAGACCAGAGGGAAGTATTTTGATACATGCAAATCCGACACGCTTTGACCACCACTATCCCCACACAGGGGGAGGTGCCAGAGGCATCCCCATTAGAAGATAGATTACTGTCTGAACCCTTAGATAAAAAAGCCATATCTCTGACATATTGAAAACTCAGCAACAATCTACCTGACCCACTCGAACGTCTTCGAGAAAAATGGCAAACAGAGCTGGGGCCGCTTGAGGACGAGGAGTGGCAAACTGCACTAATGTTCCCTCGCGAGGCGGCTATCCCACTAAAACTCTGCCTTATTCAGCTTAAGGTACTGCACAGAACTTACCTAACCAGGGCCACCCTCAATAAAATCGGGCACAGAGATGACCCACTTTGCCTCCGACATTGCATGGAAGAGGCCAGATTCTACCACGTGCTATGGGAGTGCCCTAGCATAGTGCTACTCTGGGGAAAAGCTACACAACACCCAAGTACGGCTATCGGTAAAGACATCCAATTAACACTTAAGCTAGGACTTCTCAACATATGGGACGCCACAGATCTTACCACAACAGAACAACAATGGGTCACCCTGGGGTACACAATGGTCAAACGCAACATAGCAATGCGTTGGGGGGCCGCAGAGGTGCCGACCTTGAAGGGATGGGCTAAAGAAATGGATAAATGTATGATTGTTGAAAAAGAAATGTTTATAAATAGAGGGTGTCCCAAAAAGTGGGATAAAAAGTGGGGCAAATGGAAAAACTATAGAGGAGAGATCTGTATCTCCCCAACTATCGGAATGGCGGGGAAAGAAAGTCGAGGGGGTGGAAACAACTAAATATATGTACCCTAATGAGGCCCCATCAGAAAAATGTCTTTATCACTTGTATAAATGTGGTATTTATTCTGAAGCTTATCATGACCTGTATTGTTTATTAAGAAAATGTATAAAAAGAATTTAAAAAAAAGAAAGAATGTCTCGAACCTTTGCAACTCCTTGTCTGGAGGAGTTGTAAGGGGTGCATTTAAATTCATTTTGCTGTTGAAGTCTGGATCGCAAAACTCTCAAGAACAGGATGATGTGTAAGACAATCCAGGTAGCCAGACACCGGTCTGTAGAATCTAGTTACCTGCCTGTTCACTGTTGTGTAAGAGTAATGCTTAGCCCAAGTGCCCATAAGAGTGTCAGGGCTTCAGTAAATGGGCTCAGATGAGGCTGGCCCAGGGTGCAAAATTGCAGTAAGGACATTTGTCTTGACTTCAGCAGACAGCAGCTCTACATCCAGGTCAGTCTGTCTAATCACTATGGCAGATGAAGCACTCTCCGCTGTTGAAGGTTCAAAGGGCCAAACCAACCTCTTATCAGAGGGAAGTCTCAGGCCCACTAGCCTCCTGCAAGTTCATGTATATTGCTTTCATCATTGTAATGTCAGGGTAAATCATTCTCATCATAACCATCGTCATTATCAGGTAATGGTAAACTCTGGTCTGAATCAGAGCCAAAAAGATGATGGAGCCTTTGAGGACAGCTCCATGGCAGAGAAAGTGTTTGTCTGAATCAGAATGTACAGGAACAGTGTGCAATGGAGTGAAGTCAAAGCATAACCTCGGTCGGGGGTCGAGATGGATTTGGCTCATGGTCGGATACTGAAGTTGACAGGTGTTTGACCTCAGGTGCCGGCAAAGCTGGGACCAGCATCAACGAAAATGGAATCAACACAGGTCTGACGGGGAAAGAGGAAATCTGCACCGGAGTCTGTGTGAGATATGAGGTGAGTTTGAGGGGCTCAGACAGTGCTGAGGGTGGACCTGCTGGTCCAACAGAGGGAGCTGAGAGAGTGCCATAATTAAGCAGCTTCTCCTACTTAAAGATTTCGACCTGCTGCAGCAGTGCCGTTGGGCCGGGGACCAGTTGTGGAATCTGCTTTTTTGGTCAGAGATCATGAGCGAGATCAATTGGTACCTTGACACCCTCCTGACTTCTCTTTGGACAGAGTGGTAGAATGGGGTAGAGTCCTGCTTTGACTTCTTGTGCTTCTTCTTCAACTTGGACTTAGACTTACCGGATGACTTCAACCCGAGGAACTACGTCGGGAGTGCAACCTCAAAATGGTGATGGAGGAGGACTTGCATGAAGTCCATGACTACTTTTGGTGAATGCTGACATACAGCTTCATGGTCCTGATCATGTTCTGGTGCCTGGGTGTACATTGTTTTGCACAACTCAGAGTTTTGCTCTGACCTTAAACACCAGAGACACATCTTGTGTGGTTTTGTCGGCGACATCTGTTTCCAACAGTCATATCACAGTTTGAACCCGATAGTCTTGGACTGTAACATTGTTCCCTTGCACACTGGAAAAGGAATTTAAAAGAATTAGTCAACAGATGCAAAAACGAGTCCAGCTCTGAATCTGCATTTGAAGGTGCAGAAAAAAGGAACTGACGTTGATGCGATAGGTGGCATTTTAATGTAGGTCCATCAATCATTTCCTAGGCAGAACAAGGGCAAAGCAGGGCTGCATGGTGCCAGCCAGTGGTGCAGGAGCACTACTGCGAAAACGTCAGGATGCAGTCTGGAGCCTGGGAAATAATCTTAAAGTAAGGAGTTTGGGATTAGAACCATCCAACAGAACACCTCTGTTTAGGCTTATGGTTTTCAGGCTGCAGTTGAATCTCAAGGCAAGTGTCTAGCCAGTGTTGTAGGCAGGGTAGTTAAGGATTAGTTGAACTATAGCACCAATTTGTTGGTTGCTGCCGTCTGTTTTTCTTCTTATAAGATTTTTGGGTTCCTATCCTGTATCTAAGGTTATTCCCCAAAGGATGACGAATCATATTCTATGCTACTATAACCCATTACTAACATGGCTATGTTGGAATTTTGAATGCAAAATGGAAGACAAGTACCCAAATACCTTCCAAACCCATTGCTATGATTCGAGGAATCATCACATCCTTTTTCTGTCTCGGTTTTCTAAAAACATATTATGGCCTGTGAGGAAAGACTGAAATACACTCTGAATAAAAAAGTTCTAAATACAAAAGTTAAAGTATCGAGCCAAACAGAACAAAGTGACTCAGAAGAAGATACAGTTCGGAGAACAAAGAGAGCAAGAATTCCGAACAAGAAATACACAGCACCTGAATGGACATAGGTGGTGGCTTAAGCAGTTGAACCTACCGATCATAGTGAGGAAAAGACAGTTGCAGGATCAAGCTACAGAAACTGTTACGAGCCACCCTAAATGAACTGTGTCGAAAATTAGGGTGCAGAAGATTGAAAAAGCTGTTCTGAAAAGTACAGAAAATGAAGCTGGAACTCAGTTAAAGGCTGTAGAGACATATATAAGAAAAAAAGAGAGGGGAGAAGCAAAAGGCTTAAGAAGTGTTTGGATACACTATACACATTTTTTCCTAGTTTTTAAATATTTTTATTTAGTTTAGTTTTTGATTTTTCTTTAGTTCTTAGAGAAAATGGCAAGGGCAGGATTACAAGAGATTGGATATCAAAATCAAGGTTTTAAATGTAGATGTATTAACGCTTGCTTTATCAGTGGTTTTCTAATGATGTTGGTTTGGTTAACACTTAGGGGCCGATTCCGATCTCGGCCGGTAGGGCTCCGAATCGGATTCGGCTTAACCGGATCCGATTCGGAGCCCTATTTCCCGACCGATCCGTACGCGCGTCCGGGCGAGCGAGTACGATGCGTATTCGCCGACCGACTCGTCCGGGCGTCCCGACCGCTCCGACCGACTCGATCCCGGGTCGAACCGCACCGACCGACTCGCACAGACACGACTCGCACCGCGCAATGGAGACGTTCCCCGGCCGGGTAAGTACGATGCGCGCCGCGAGCAGTCCGACCGAGCCGCGCACTCCGGCTCGAAAGAGCTGTCGGAGCCGTACTTTGGGGTCCGTGTCGGACCCCTGTACGCGTAGCCGCACGAGTCGCACACAGGGGGGACCCATGGGTCCCCTACCTGTGCGTGTACGGCGCGAATCGCTTCGCCGCGTACACGCTGTAGGGGGCGCACTTGTCCGCATCGCACCCATTGAGTCAATGGGAGCCCGCGTACGCGTTGTACGACAGGCTCCCATTGACTCAATGGGAGTCCGACCGACTCGAGTCCGATGGCATACGTGCGCATCGTACTCGTTTGGTCGGACTGCACGGGTCAGATTCGGTCGGAAATCTCTCCGGGTCCGGCTCGGTCGGAGAGATTTCCGGCCCGAATCGGAATCGGCCCCTAATTGTCATTGTGCCTTATTTTATGTATCCTACTAAGAATAATATTACTAATGAGTTGGTGAGTGAGAAAATAGATGTGGAAAATCATAAAGAAGATCCACAAACTAATATTAGGAGACTAACCGGTAATAATGTGCATCAGGATAATTCCATGAATGATTTCTCGATAAATGTTTTTTCCAAGTTGTTGTATGAGTATGTGGATATTATGGATGTAAGAGATTGTTATGTGTGCATGCAATTACCATTGTCTGTGTCTGAGGGAGTGACCTATCATCACTTACCTTTAACGTATGGAATTTCGTGTAGTGTACTAACAAGTTTGTTCTATGAAAAAGGATGTTTGCAGTATTATTATTCAAATTATGATTTAGTTTTTTCTGAAGTACCCATTAGAAAGAATATGAATATAGTGGGCAGTACAAAAAATGCTGAATATTTTGGGGAGTTTTTCCATACTACTAAAATGATAAATACTGTGTATGCACATCGTAATAATTTGACCTGTAGTTTGCAAAAGGAAGAGATTGAATTTATAAATCTAGTGGAAGACAGGAGATGGAGTTTTAAAGAAAAAGCTGCTGAGCAAAAGTCCCATATACCTCCTTGGGCTTTTAGAGAAGGAAATTACAAAAAGGGTGAGACATATGCTGCAATGACTCTGGATTGGCATCATAGGGGAAAGCTTTGCTTACTTAGACAGAAAACTGATTATAATAATTATTTCATTGGTTCTAGTGAATGTGACCATACTTTCCTGATTACAGGGGGTTGGGGAATAAAAGGTGGTACGGATCCTGTTTTTCCTGGGATATATTATGTTTGTGGTAAGAAGGCCTATTATAGGTTGCCCGCACGTTGGTATGGGTTTTGTTATATGGAAATTGTTTTTCCCAAGGTTTATCATATGGATAAAAGTCATGGAACCAATGAAAAGAAGAGTGGACTAACACGAAATAAAAGGAGAATTAGTGCTGCGGAAATTGTGGGTGATATTTTTGGAGCATTGATACCTTCAGTTGGAGTAATTTTGAATTCGCATAAAATTAGAAAATTGTCCACAGTGGTTGATCGTTTATCAACAGACACTGCTGGTGGGTTCTTAATGATTGATACTAAAATGGTGGCTATGAGATCTATGGTTTTACAAAATAGGCTTGCTCTTGACGTATTATTGGCAAAAGAGGGCGGAGTCTGTAACATGTTGAAAATCCAACAGTGCTGTACCTATATCCCTGACAAAAGTAAGAACCTGGAGGGATATATTACTAATATTACGCATTTACGGGAAGATTTAATTGAACTGAAGTTTGATGGTGCGTGGGAGAAACTTGGTAAGGGTTTCTCTTCAGTGGGTAACTGGTTTTCAGCTTTTAGTAATAGCTTGCTAGGAAAAATACTAACAGCAATAATTGCTATTGCTACAGGGATATTAACGCTGGTATTAATATATAAATGTTGTAAGTGCAAGAAACAAACATTAGAGACCAAAACGAAGAGCAAGAAAGAGAAAGAGAGAAGAAATAGATTTGGAAGACAGAAGAGGGCATTACTATGAAATAGTAAAAGAAATAGATGGGGTTAGGTTGAAACAGAAGAAAACTACTGCGTTCTAAGCAGTGAAATCAGATGATAATCAGATTTTTAGTTTTTATGATGGCTCAAGTCGCCGTCAAAGGGGGGATTGATGGAGCAGGGTTTTGCAAAATAAAACCTGCTCGGATCAAACTTCCCAATGTGTGGATTATTAACAAGAGTTGCGTGAAATTAACAGTGAAGAAATAAAATGGGAGATGAAACTGCGCAGATGCGTGCTGGAAAGAGATCAGTATTTCCAGTGTTTTCTAAGTAAGCCGCAAACGTGGATGATTAATGCAGAAATAACAGCCAAAGAAAATAATGATAGAAGTCATGAGTTTTAAAAAGAGACATGACATTTTCCTTTTCACTAACTGTTATGTACATAATGTGAAGAAGAAATGCAAAGCATTAATAGAGCATTAAAAATGAAGTATTGTTGTGATATGATAATCATTTGTGTATTTGTTTTTCCTAGAGAAAAAGCATATTTTACTGTTCTGCAGGGAAGGCCTCAAGAGTCTTTTAGGTTTAATTTGCTCTCTAAAACGTAGGCTGCAAAGAAATTTATTTTGTCCTTCGAGAGTTCCAGACAATGGCCATGGCTGTGTGGAGGAAGTGATAAATGTTATTAATGGAATTTCCTTGTTTACTAGAGAAAGTGTTCTTGTGGATAATCGTGCTGAAAGTTTTTGCAACAAAGCGAGTCAGAGACATGTGCAAGCTGCGGACGAGATTATCGGAGTTTCCTCTGCTGAAGGATGATGATGAAAGTTTCCTAAAGACAAAGGAACTGTTGAGAGTCAGGTGCACTGGAAGTGGAGTGATAAGACACCCCCTGACCTAGTCCAATCGAAAGCGTGGATTTTTGTGTTTTGATACATGAGGGGGGCTGGATCTTTAGTGAATTAGGGTATAATTACTTTTGATAGAATTTTAGTTGGAGGAGGGAGACTTTGCTAGAGGAGAGAGCCATGTTGCTGTTTTCCTACTTAATCTGGCTGGCTGTTGTTCTGCTGATCCCGACTCCTTAACTTTGCTCCTCATACTTCGTGAGGGAGCCCCAGCTTACTCTTCCGGCCGGAGGGTAGCTCTTCTAGCTATTAGCATTTCTGTGCTATAGTTATTTCTCGGTTCATATGATATTCTGAATTTGCTTATATCTTATTTGCAAATGTTCTTATTCTTTTGTCTCTTCGCCTATCCACTCACTCATGGCTCGTTGAGAGATGTTATTATGAATTACCATATTTTTGTTTCACTTGTGTGATGATCTATGATTCAAGCTGTATTGTGCCTGATGAGTATTCACATTTTCTTAAAATTAGATAAAAGGTGGACGCACTACCGGAGTTTAGTCCACTGGAGGCGAAGGTTTTCATGGGAGACCTGCAGGAACGTAAAATCTCGAAGATATATCAATCCTTAGTTACCCATTGTTCCCCTACGCTGCAGAAACTCCGGGAGAACTGGGAGGGAGATGTGGGTCCATTGGATGAGGAGGTTCGGACGGAGGCCCTGGCAGCCCCGCGAGGGGCGGCCATAGCGATACGACTCCGCTTGGTCCAATTTAAATACTTACATAGAGTTTACTATACACGGGTACGACTGTGGAAAGCGGGGCTGATTGCCTCCCCGGTCTGCCTCCGTTGTGATCAGGAAGAGGGCACATTTCTACATACAGTCTGGCACTGCCCTTCTCTAGATCGGTTTTGGAGAGGAGTCTTTAATTGCCTGTCGGAGGTGCTGGGCTAGGACCTCTCTCGCTCGCCGAGGCTTGCACTGCTGCATATTATGGAGGGAATCGGCGGTAATGCCAATAAACTGCATTTACTGCTATTAGGCCTTACATTGGCAAAAAGAGACATAGCTAGGGAGTGGAAGGCACCAAGGGCTCCCTCAGTGGCTGCATGGAAGAATGGGCTAGATTTTAGCATGGGGCTGGAAAAGCCCATATTTGTCGCCAGGGGTTGTCCACGCAAACACTTAAAAATCTGGAAACGGTGGGCGGATTACCGTGGACTATTGCTAGAGGAGGTGGTAGGGACAGGGGATCTCCACCAGAGGTGACACCAATATTGAGATGGGGATTAGGGGAGATCCATGAAATGGGGGTCCGATGGGCAGCCTGGGCGCGGTGTGTGGGCAATATGGTTGGGTTGTGGGCGTGCAGTGCGATCGGGGGGTGGGGTTGGGGGATGGGGGGGAAGTTAGATATTAATGTGAGATCTTCTGTGTTTTCACGTGAAATGTCAAAGTACGATTTTCTCTATTTGATTGGGCAGTGGTTTCTGGGGTACAGAGCCCTGCATCATATGTGCAACTTGACAAATAAAGTTTGTTTATAAAAAAAAAAAATTAGATAAAAGCAAGTTGATAAGTAACCAGAGTCTGTCATTATTAGTATCATTGGTTATAGTGTATGAATTATTTTTCTTTGTTAAGGTCCTCATAAGGTTAGGATTCTGTCAATCATTGCCAATCCCTGACAACTCTACAAGATTCATCGGAGAGAGAGGACCACATAGATAATAGAAATCAGTAGCATGTTTTAAACTCATGCAGCGTGAAAGGGAAAGCAAGGTGTTAAATTGGTTACTGATAGTAAAATTTGGTAATGCCCCTTTCCGCTGCATCAGACTCTATATACTGTCTAGCTATGATCAGTAAACTGAACTGCATGACGGAGGCACTAAATTTGAAACGCCAGTTAGCTGCTAGTATATTTTAAATAGCTGCAGTGTACATGTGCCAAAGATATCTGTTTTTTGCAGTACTGAGTAGGGATTAAGGAAATGTTGTTGCCAGTTGCTTCTCAAAATCTTGACTGGGGCCCAATCCAGACAATGAATGCCTTTTCACCTATCTATAGATTGTGTGGTTCTGTATATTAAAGATGGTCAAGATAGAACAGTGAAGCAAGAAAAATGCCATGGTTCCATTCGTCTGCCAAGACAATTGCATTGTTGAGCGAAAACTGTTAATAGATGGTGGGTTACTTGTGAATAGGATGTTTCTAGGTGCTACAACAACAGATAAATATATACACTTAACTCAAAGATACCATCTTCAGAGTTATTAAAAGAAAAAAGGGTGTCTAGGCTTTGCCAATCATTGTGTATTACATATATTAGAACACTGGAATGTTGGGAGCTCCACTGAAAACAATGGAGTGCTCCGGGCTTCTAATAGCTGGTAGAAGCCTGGAGCTCCAACATTCCAATGTTTGTTCACAACTGTTGCTGTGAAGAAAAGGCCTCACAGAGCCCAGGGGATTTCAACTCCCACAGGCTCTGTGAGGCCTTTGTTTTATTTGTTAGAACATTCTGCCCTGTAGTGGTGGAAAGTTCTAATTGCCTTATAGCCCTCCATAGCTGGGCTTTACCTGCATTAAAGTCCGGCTCTCTTGTTAAAGGGAGCGGGCATTTAATGGGCAGTATAGCCCACTATGGCAGGCTATATTAGACGCAAACAATGAAATATATGAACAAAACCACCACCTTCCTCCAATGCAATCCTATATCCGAGAAGGGTACTGGGTATAGATTTTTTTATTTAAAAAGGGGGGACTTCTATTAGGTATTCAAATATGTTAGACCTGTCAGCTCTTGGTGTGGTTTCCCCTGTCTTGTAGCTTCTGACCTCCTGTTTTTGATCCTGTGCTGAATTTTGTTTTTGCTGGTGTTAGAACTCTGGGCGCTTTACCACTGCTGATCAGTGCTAAAGTGCAAATGCTTTCTGTTCGAAACATGATGGTAATTGATTTCTCCATGATTGGCATATTTAATTTACCAGTAAGTCTCTAGTACAGTGCACCAGGGGTGGCCAGGGCCTGTAAATGAAATGCTACTAGTGGGCCTGCAGCACTGATGATGCCACCACACGAGTAGCCCTGCAAACATGTCTCAGACCTGCCACTGCAGTGTCTGTGACTGCAGTTTTAAACTGCCATTTCGGCCTGGCAAGTGCACCCACTTGCCAGGCCCAAACCTTCCCTTTTACTTCATGCCAATCACCCCTAAGGCAGGCCCAAGGCAGCCCCATGAATAGGATGCAGTGTATTTTAAAAGGTAGGACAGGTACTGCTGTGTTTTACATGTACTAATAGTGAAATACTGCTAATTCATTTTTTTCACTATTCAAAGGCCTATCTCTCCCATAGGGTAACATGGGGATTGCCTTGAAATATATTTTAAGTGTAATTTCCCATAGGGAGCAGATAGACATTTGGAGTTTGGGGTCTCTGAACTCACAATTCAAAAATACCTCTTTTGGTGAAGTTGGTTTTGAAATGTAAGTTTGAAAATGCCACTTTTAGAAAGTGGTCATTTTCTTGCTTAACCATTCTGTGTGTTTGCCTGGCTGTAGAATACAAGTCTGGGTTATTGTCCTCTTGGGCTCTTGTGAATTCACTCTAGACAGTCACACAAGGGGAGCTGGGATGTGCCCTGCTTGTACTGATGACCTATCACCAGGCTGATGGGCCCTCCTGAGCTAGAGTGGTGGAAGGAGTTGTCACTGACACCTGAATAGGGCTGTGCCTGTCCTCATACAAAGCTGTTTCCACCCCCCTGTAGTGTGTCTGGAGCCAGGTCAGGGAAAGACAGGGTCTTGTGCAGTGGCGTAATAAAGGCCGCCGCAGCCCCCACAGTGCAGGAGGGGCCCCCGAGCTCTAGGGGGCTCCCTTGGCACAGAAACTTGGCCTGAGAGCTCCTGAGTGAGTCCAGCGGGGGCCCCTCCATGTACTTTGCAGAGGGGGCCCTGTAGTTCTGTTACGCCACTGGTCTTGTGCACTACAAAGACTTCCCTTTGAAGTTTGCCTACTTCAAAGGCAGAAAGGGGTATACGTATTGGACCTCTAACACCCCAAAATCAGAACACTTCTGGACTGAGGACATTCTGCCAGGAAGAAGGGCTGGATGCTGTAGGAAGGACTGTCACTCTGCCTTTTGCTTTATTGTGCTGGCCTGCTGCTTCTGTCCTGGGTTTGAAAGGACTGGACTTTGTTTTCTGCATCCTGCTTCCAAGGTTCTCCTAGGGCTTTAGTTGAGCTTGCCTCCTGTAAAGAAGTCTCAGGGACATCGAAGACTTTACTTGTGTGTGCCTGGGCTCTTCTGCTAGGAGTCCTGACTTACCAAGTGGTGCCAAATCCAGTTACTGGGCCCTTGGAAGTGCAACCTGGTGATCTTAAGGAGAAAATCCATGCATCAACTCCTAGTGCAAAAGATCAACACGCGTGGTCCCCGCTCAACGCACCGACAATGGCCTTCACCGCGGGCCCCAGCTTGCCCTTGCAGTGCGTCAGAAAAATCACAGCAGCGTGATTTTCTAGCACTGTGTCACCGATGTCCGTGACACCCGGTTTGGCTCCGACGCAGCATCTGCTTCGCAACTGTGGAATCGACACAGCGCCTGCTTCGCCGCTGTCTGGATTTTCGACACATCGTCCCAGGGTGCCGATTTTTCAATGACACCACACCGCAGTGAGGAACCGAGGCCGCGTGTCCGGAGACCGCCTAGCAGTAAGGAAACAACGCATCATCTCCACTGCCAGTAAGGAACCGGCATCACCTCCCCTGCGTGGTAAGGAACCGGTGCATCGCTTTGCTTTTCCTACGGCTCGCCTCCCCTGCGCCTGGCCTCCTCTTTGATTTTTGACGCATCTAAGGTACTTTGTGCTAAAACGAATGCATCCATTGATTTCTATGGACTAAACTTGCTTAAACTTTTAAAAGTGATATTTGGACTTGTATATGTTGGATTTTTGTCGTTTTGGTCTTGTTCTATTCAGTTAAATATTTTCTTAACTAGTGTGGACTACTTTTGTAGTGTTTTCACTGTGTTACTGTGTGTGTGCGTACAAATATTTTACACATTGCCTCTGAGATAACCCTGACTGCTCATGCCAAGCTACCAAGCGGGTTGAGCAGGGGCTATCTTAGCTGTGTGTCTACCTGACCCGTGTGACTCCCTTACCCTGGCTAGAGTGAGGGTTCCTACATGGACAGGGTGCAAACCACTGCTAACTAGAGACCCCATTTTTAACATTGGTGGCAGAGGTGGGATAGGTCTTGTATTTGTACTTTACATACACTGATTGGTGTACACTACTTCCATATCGCAGACCATTCCATTTTTTATTTTCTATTCTTTGCAACTCTTGAGTTTGAACTACAATCATGTCTTGGCTAGTGAGCCATCAGTGGGAGCTGCAGATTTGGTGTTTGAGCAGGAGAGGCTGGAGACCTATAGGGTACCTCAGCTCAAAAAGTTCCGCAAGGAGCCTAGATGTCCTATTAGAGGCCTCACTAAAAAGGAAGAGCTTCAAAGGGCGCTGAGGGCCTGGTTGGCAGCAAAAGAGGCTGATGAGCACACTGGGGATAGGAATAAGGATGTGGATGTGGATGTGGAGGAGCAGAGCCTGCATAGGGATTTTGTGAACCAGGATCCACCCGGGAGAAAGGGACCTTCCAGGGCAAGCACCAGTGTTTCTTCAAGAGGTCTGTCCCCAGAGGAGCTGGAGGACAGACAGGAGGCTAGGAAGCATCAAATGGAGCTGGAAAGGCTCAAGATGGAGCATGAGAGGGAAATCCAGTTGGCACTAGCCAAACTCAACAGAGAGGCAGAAAAGGATAAATTGGCAGAGGATGAGAGAAATATGATGCTAGCTCAAGAGCTGAGCTTGAAGGAGCTGGATTTAAAAAGCATGTCCAGCTCAGACGGTGGCAGCAGTTCTACAGTGCAGTCTGAGGAGAAAGGTACATATACCCAATGATGTGGTAAAGGATTTTGTTGTGGAGGATGACATAGAACAGTGGTTTGGGGTTCTGAAATAGCGTTAAGAATGAACAGGGTCCCTGAGAGAGAGAGAGACAGGAAGTACTTCACAGTGGAGGGGAGGGACTGTTGTGTAGTTCCTACAAATCTATAGAGGATCTGTGCATTTAGACAACATAAACTGAGGGATTGGTATTCAGACTGATTCCAGACACCTCCAAAGGATATGTTAGTCTGTAGACCAGCTAGCTCATAGTGACACTATAAGCCCCACAACCTTACCAAGGAGCTAATAGTTTCTTGCAACCATTCAACATGACAACCCTGACCCCTCAGGGATCGTGGAAACAGTACAGTACTTTTCGCTCAGTCACTCATGCTCACTTTGTCTCAGAGAGATACACAGAATAAACGGTGGGGAGGTTTTCAATAAGTATTTATTGAACCAGCTTCATTCAAGTATAAAATACGTGTGCTGAAACAACCATTAGACAGAAAGAGATATATACGATTACGAGCACCAACAGAGTAAATAAAAGGTAGAATTCTACCATGGTGCGAAAACAGTGAATATATGCAGGCATATAGATACATGGCTGTAATCATGCGTACTCCTAAGATGCTAACCCTAGCTAAGTGTACCTAGCATGTATGTAGGTGGAAAGCCAAGAATGCCCCTAGGAAAGAGCCAATCCCCATTACCTGATGGGGGAGAATGAAGGACCCCATCTTGGTCTCGAGTTGGAAACCCCGCAAGGGATGTCAGACCACTGCGTGTTAGAGTGTCTGCGTGCAGGGACTTCAGTGTCTCATGTCAGAAGGGAAATTTCTCCTCTGGCTTGCCCAGCGAAGATGTGGTACTTATATACCCAAAAGGTATCATCAGGGGTTCTACCTAGATGTGTCATGGTACTGTGGGCCTGTCGGCCAAGGATGACGATAGCAGTGACCTTTGTACATAGTTATTATGCAGAAGATGGTAATCCTGCTGTGATACTAAGAATCCTCATGCATAATAAATAAGGCTAGTTTTCGAAGAAAACCACAAGACATTTATTCAGCACTTAACTAGGTAAAAGATCAGCGCCAGAGCCGTTATGTAGAGCAAGTTAGGACAAATGTAGGTAAAAGGTCGTGCAACTACCTAGGCCTATATTGGGGTACATTGGGGCTCATAACAGGACACCTTGTTGGCCTTAGTTCCAGAAGACCAGATGAGGTACCCCACCATAAAAGAAGCCCTATCCAGGAGGTATGGTCTCACCCCAGAAAGTTACTGGATAAAGTTTAGGGAGAGTACTAAACTTGATTCTCAAACTTGGGTTGAATATGTTGATTTCTACCGCACAGCACTGGATGGTTGGGTGAAGGGCAGTGAGGTAACAGACTATCAGGGGCTGTACAGTTTGATTGCGTCGGAGCACTTGTCTAGTCGTCGTTTTCCAGAGCTGCACCAGCACTTGATTGACAGCAAGCTTACTGACCCCAGGAAGCTTGCTATGGAGGCGGGCCACTGGCTCAGCACAAGGATCCAA
The DNA here is from genome assembly GCA_963921515.1 of Calotriton arnoldi. Lineage (NCBI taxonomy): Eukaryota > Metazoa > Chordata > Amphibia > Caudata > Salamandridae > Calotriton > Calotriton arnoldi. The sequence goes on from CAWUFW010005019.1 coordinate 279,769, forward strand.
AAGAAGCTGAATGTGGAAGACTCAGCCAAGGGTGGGCAGGGTCCCGAACAGAAGAAGGACGAGGGAACAAAGATAAAAGTAAGTAGTTCCCAAAAGGGCCCCAAACTAGTTCCCAGGGTAAGGATTCCCAAACCCCTGTTGAAAAGAAGAGTTTCCTTCAGGAAAGCCTGCAGGGAAGAGACTAGTAAAGTGCTTTGCCTGTAATCAGAAATGGCACTTCAGAGGGAGTCCCAAGTTGCCAAGCAGACACAGGGCCCCGCGCCAGTGGGCAGTCACAGGGGGTGGCCAGTGTAGCGCTAGGGAGGAGTTGGTCCCAGTTAGTGGTGGGGAGCCAGCTGAGATGACCCTAGTCTCCTGGGTGAGGGTGAGATGGTCCAGAGAAACCTCATGCCTGATGACACTAAGAAGTACAGGCAGTGGGTTACCACCAATGGGAGGCGGGTGGAGGCTCTGAGAAACACAGGAGCCATTATGCTAACAGTCCACTGTCATCTGGTGTCTGAGGAGCAGGTAATCCCTAATGTGATCCACCAGGTTGTACCAGTAGACAACAGTGAGCGGCAATGCTTGGTGGCTCAGGTTCCCATTGAAAAGGGGGGGAGGGGGTCTCAGGTTCCTTGAGGATAGCTGTGAGTCCATCCATGCCTGTTGACTTTCTTCTAGGTAATGACCTGGAGCATACCACCTGGAAGGAGGTGGAGCTCAGGTCGCACTTGGAAATGTTAGTATTGCCAGAGTGGGCGTGCATGACCACACAGTCCATGGCTGACAGAGAGGTTGATCAAAAGGACCTGGAGCCTGAAACAGTGGCCCAGGTGCATGCCAGGAAGAGGAGGGTCAAAGGGTACGGAAAACCTGCTCCTAAAATTCCCACAGTCCGGAAGGAGGCTGAACCGGAGGGGGACACCCCAGAACCTATGAGGAAGATGTGACTGAAATGGGGGACCTGCCTGAGCTGACCCATTAGCAGCAGCAAGGAGGCCCCACCAGGAAAGAATTCTGCTCAGTGCAGAAAGAGTGCCCCACTGTTGTGAGTCTTCAGCAGTAGGCCAAGGACCAGGCAGCTGGTAATTCCTCAGGTTCTTACCTGATTTATTGGGAGAATGAACTTCTGTATAGTGAGCCTAAGGTCACTGAGCCTGGGACAGCCTGTGTGCTGGTGGTACCCCAGTGCTTTAGAGCCTTCCTCCTAGGTCTGGCTCATGATGTGCCACTGGCAGGTCATTTGGGGCAGGAAAAGATCATTGACAGGCTTGTCACCCACTTTTATTCACCCCACATGAGGAAGGCCTCAGATACATTCTGCAGGACCTGTCCAACCTGCCAGGTAAGTTGCAAGTCTGGAAAGAGGGCACAGCTCCTTTTCAACCGTTTCCTGTCGTGAGCACCCCTTTTGAGCAGGTGGGCATTGACATTGTGGGGCCTCTGCATCCCAAAGACAGCCATGGATAACAGGTTTATACTGGTCTTGGTGGACCATGCCACCTGGTATCCAGAAGCTCTGAGGACAGTGACTGCACCCACCGTGGCTAGGGCACTTATGGGTATCTTTACCCACCTGGGTTTCTCCAAAGATGTAGTATCTGACCAGGGTACCAACTTCATGTCTCTGTACATGAAGGCCATTTGGAAGGCATGTGGTGCTACCTACAAGTTCACCATGCCTTAGCACCACCAAAGCAATGGGTTGGTTGAGAGGTTTAATGGTACCCTGAAGGGCATGATTATGTGCCTCTCAAAATCCATGAGGCGTAAGTGGGACGTCTTCTTACCATGCCCGTTGTTCGTCTACAGGGAGGTACCGCAGAAGAGGGTTGGCTTCAGCCCTTTTGAGTTTCTGTATGGGCACCCTGTGAGAGGACCTCTCAATTTGGTAAAGGAGGGCTGCGAGCAAGCTCCTAGGCAGCCACCCCAGGATGTATTCAGTTACATGTTGGCCTTCTGGAACCCGACAGCCCATTTCCGTAAACTTGCCCAGGAGAATCTGGAAGCTAGCCAGGAGGACATGAAACACTGGTACGCTCAGGATACCACTCAGGTCGAGTTTCAGCCTGGCCAGAAAATGTGGGTGATGGCCCCAGTAGAGCCCCGTGCTCTCCAAGAGCGCTGGTCTGGGTCATTTGAGGTAAAGGAGCATAAGAGCAATGCCACCTACCTGGTGGACATGCAGACTCCTAGGAACCCTTTGAGGGTCCAGCACGTGAACCGGCTCAAATCGCATTTCGAGAGGTGGCCGTGCTCTTGGTCACAGATGATGGGATGGAAGAGGAGAGTGAACCTCTCCCTGAACTCCTAGCTTCCAAAGAGCAGAATATGTCAGTGGAGCCCCTACCCTGACCCTAGAGCAGTAGAGGGACTGTCACCAGTTGCTGGGACAATTTGCCTCCATGGTACACCCATGATATTTACAGTGGAGACAGACTGCCCATTAAGCACAAGTCTTACAGGTTGTCTTTTCGAGTGAGGAACAGCATCAAAGAGGAAGTCTCTAAAATGCTGGAGTTAGAGGTGATTGAGCCCTCCAACAGTCCTTTGTCCAGCCCAGTGCTTTTGGTCCCCAAGGATGCCCGCCAGGTGTCACACCTGAACTGCAGGTCTGTGTTGACTACCGTGGGCTCAATGTTGTCACGAATATGGACGTGCAGCCCATTCCCGTGCAGATGAGCTCATTGATCGGCTGGGAACTGCCAAGTTCCTCAGTACGTTTGATCTAATGTCTGGGTACTGGCAGATTGCCTTGACCGAGGGGGCACAAGAGAGGTCAGAAGGGCACTACCAGTTCCGGGTTATGCCTTTTGGGTTGAAAAACACCCCTGCCACATTCCAGACGTTGGTCAATCAGGTCCTGGCTGGGTTGGAGAACTTCAGTGCTGCCTACTTGGATAAGATTGTAGTCTTCAGCTCCAGTTGGGAGAAACATTTGTGCCATCTTCAGGAGGTGTTGAAGGCCCTGCAGAGCGCAGGCCTCACTATCAAGGCCAGTAAGTGCCAGATAGGGCAGGGGACTATGGTGTATTTGGGACACCAGGTAGGAAGTGACCTGGTGGCGCCCCCTACAACCCAAGATTGACACCATTCTGGCTTGTGCACCCCCTAATACCCAGACAGAGGTGAGTGCCTTCTTAGGTCTCATTGGTACGACAGGCGATTCGTCAAGGTGTACGCACCATTGTTGCCCCCTTGATAGAGCTGACTTCCAGGAAGCAGCCATGCCAGGTAATCTGGACAGAGACATGCCAGACAGCTTTTGATCCCCTGAAGGAGGCCATATGCACAGCACCAATGCTCAAGGCTCCTGACTTTTCAAAGGAATTCGTGATGCAGACGGGTGCCTCAGAGCATGGTGTGGGAGCTGTGCTTTCACAGCTATATGAAGAGGGCCTAGATCAACCTGGAGCCTTCTTTAGTAAGATGTTACTTCCCAGGGAACAGAGGTGAAGCGCAATACAAAGGGAAGCATTTGCTGTGGTCTCGGCGTGGAAAAAGCTAAGACCCTACTTGTTTGGGGCTCACTTCCGGGTTTAGACAGACCAGAGACTCCTCAGATAGTTGATGAGGGGTGAGAATCCTAAACTGTTGAGGTGGTCATTCTCCCTACAGGGAATGGACTGTTCAAGGCATGTGTGGCTGTAGATACACATGCTTTGCATAAGTTCGCCATCTAGTGTTTGGCTCGGATGATTACAAGTTGTTTTTCTTCGAAGAATTATTTTGCAAGTCACAAGGCAATGTGACTCCTCCCTTCGGTAACAATGTGCATGGGCATCAACTCCATCTTTAGATTGTTTTTTTCCGCCAATGGGTTCGGATATGTACTCCTCTTACTCTGGTTCGAAAGAGTAATTTCTGCCTCCGTTCCATTAGCTAGTTATCTACATTCAACGATATTGATTCTATCGGGTAGTTTATACTACGTCCCGAATATATTGGACAGGTCTTGTTCAAAAGATAACCTCTCCGCCAATGGGCCACACCCGACTCCATCGTTTCCACTCGGTCAGCTCACTAAGAAAATTAGTTGCTAATGGACTGCACTCCGTTCTGTTTCTGTCAGCAGTGCCACTCCAAACATCCCCATACAGATCTCCATTCAGTCTGTAATCTATGCCTCTCGCCCGAGCATAAAGAAAATACTTGTGAAGCGTATAAATCGTTCAGATTGAAGAAAACTCTTTGCGACCGACGTGCATGCCGTCCATTGATGCAGCGCAGAAACACCGACGACATGCCAGATATCTTCGGTCTGCACGATCAAGATGAGGAGGCATCTGCAGCCCAAGAAGGATCCATATCCATCCACAGTTCCGGTTCCGAATCTGAACAGGAAGAGGACTCTGAAATGATAGAATCCTTCCAAGAACATCAGATAGTGAGTATCTCTGCCCCTGATCCAAAACATAAAAAGTGACTTTCTACTGAAAAACCTGCTCACGGGCCGTCACTGCATAAGAGCAATGCCGCACACAGAAAATCATCTTCGGAACCCACGCCTTGGGGCTCAGCACCTAAAGAACGGCTTTCAGCAGGAGCCTCCACCTCCAAATCTAACAAAGGTGTCTTCGGACCAAAATCAAAAACTTCATGATTCGGAACCGATCGGTCAGCCTGCAAAACTGAAAGCCATTTCGGCACAGAAATGTTTCACTTTCAGGCCCAAAACTTTTGCCGTTGGATCGAAATCCCCTCCACAACCAATTCTCGAGGCAATGGCCGAAAAACTCGACCCGAAACAAAAGACATTACAGATACAGCCTGGCACAAAGAAAATCATTGTACAGCCAGCAAAAACTCAGGTATCCAAGAAGCCTTTGTCCTTTCAAGAGGCCCTGGACACTTCACCACCCCCTCTTAAAAACAAAAGGACAAGGACACTAGACATACACAACCAAATGTACATATGTCTCCATCACAACCTATAACTCCACCTCCTCATTTTTCACCTTAGCCACAGGAGGAAGATAGCTCTCCACATCATTCCCCTTCACATATTGAAGACATGATGATAATTTTGTAGATCATCCACAACCACTCTTGGGGTGATTATAATGTTGACCCACAGGATAATACTGATCCTGACTTATGCCCATCAATTCCTTCACCACCAGATGATGCCTCAGCATTTCAAGATGTAATTGCTAGGGTAGCAGCCTTCCATCAGGTCCCATTACACAAAGATCCCATTGAGGATGACTTTCTCTTTGAGACTCTCACTTACGCTCAAAGATGAACACAATGGTTGCAATTCGTTCTGCCACAATGGAATAACATCATCACAGATCAATGGGTGTTGGATATTATCCAACATGGTTATTGTCTGGAGCTCATCACCACTTCTCCAAGGATTCCTCCTCCCAAACACAACCTCTCTGTTCAGCACCAACTTCTGTTAAAACAAGAGATAGCAGCTCTTTTATCAAAAGGAGCAGTAGAGCTAGTTCCACTGCAACAACAGTGGAACTAGCTCTGGAACTAGCTCTACTTTCTTATTCCCAAAAAGGACGGCAAAAAGGACGGTTCACTTAGACCTATTTTAGACATCAGAGTATTCAATCAATACATTCTGTCAGAACACTTTCAGATGGTCAGCCTTCAGGAGGTTATACCTCTACTTCAGCAGGGAGATTTCATGGCCACATTAGACCTCAAGGACGCCTACTTTCATATACCCATTCACCCAGCGCATCACAAGAACCTACATTTTCTGCTTCAAGGCAAACCTTATCAGTTAAAAGTCCTTCCTTTCAGAGTCACAACAGTTCCAAGGGAATTCACAAAATGTCTATCAGTGGTAGAAGCGCATATAAGAAGGGAAAACATTCATGTCTTTCCTTACCTAGACGATTGGCTTCTAAAAGCAAACAGCCTAAAACTATGCAGTCAGTATACTCATCAGACCCTATCTCTTCTATACCAGTTAGGGTTCACAGTCAATCTGCAAAAATCCAATTTGCAACCTGCACAATTACAGCCATATCTATGGGCCATTCTCAACACACAACTAGCAATAGCAACTCCAAATTCAGTCAGGAATACCCATTCAAGTCAAACTAGTGCTAAGACTACTGGGCATGATGGCATCATGTATAGCCATAGTTCCAAATGCCAGATTGCATATGAGACCACTGCAAGAATGACTCCAACGTCAATAGAATCAGTCACAGGGTTACCTTCAAGATCTAGTGTTGATAGACAGCGGCACACATCACTCTCTGCATCGGTGAAAACTACAAAATGTATCCAAGGGTCGGCCGTTTCTAGACCATGTTCCCCAAATCAATCTTACAGCGGATGCCTCTCTAACAGGTTGGGGAGCCCATCTGAAACATCTAACTATACAGTGGACATGGGCTATACAACAACAGAGTCTGCATATCAACTACCTCGAGCTTCAAGGTGTTCACCTAGCACTGAAAGCATTCCTAACTCACCTGAAGAACCAGGTTGTCCTAGTCCGGACGGACAATTTGACAACAATGTATTTTTTACAGAAACAGGGGGGAACTCACTCTTTAGCTTTCACGCCTAGCACAGACGATATGGCTTTTAGCTCTACAGAACTACATCTGTCTCTTAGCGGAGCATGTCCCTAGAACGAGCAATCAAGTTGCAGATCTCCTCAGCAGGACACAGCAATGAGTCCACGAGTGGGAACTTCAACCCAGAGTCCTACTCACATACTTTTGCAGATGGGGGTTTCCTCAAATAGACCTATTCGCAACCTCAGCAAACGCGAAATGCCAAAACTTCGCAGCCAAATTCCCACACCCTATATCCAAGGGCAATGCCCTATGGATCAATTCGTCAGGGATATTTGCATACGCTTTTCCCCCTCTCCCACTACTTCCATTTGTGGTCAGGAAGTTATGCAAACGTCACTCACACTAATACTACTGGCACCCACATGGGCTCGTAAACCAAGGTTTACCACCCTACTGGAACTTTCTCAGTGCCACATGAGAAGTTTCCCCTCCACCTGGAAACTTCTCACACGGAACCATGGAGAAGTAAGACATCCCAATCCCAAAGAGATGAACCTTGCAATGTGGCTCCTGAAGTCATAGAGTTTGGGTATCTTAATCTGTCGTGTAGTTCCTATATTACCTATACAGGATCTGCACGTTTTGGATAACATAAACTGTGGGTTTGGTGGCAGACTGATTCCGTGCACCCCCACCGGATACGTTAGCCTGTTTGCATTAGCTAGCTCACAGTGCCACTAGAATCTCCTCTTATCGGGTAGAGAATAGTTTCTGGCAAACTCAGAACATGACAACCCTGATCCCTCAGAATCGTGGAAACAATATACTACTTTTCGCTCAGTCACTCGTGCTCACTTAGTTTGTCTCAGAGATACACAGAATAAACAGTCTGGGCGTTTCAATAAGGATTTATTGAACAGTTGTTATTCTAGTGTAGAATAGATTTGCTGTAACAATCATCAGACAGTAGCAGAGATATATGGTTAGCAATACTACAAAAGTAAAAGGATGGTATAGTTCTACCATCTTGCAGAAATCATGAATATATACATGTACATAAAACACATGATAAGAAAGTGCGTACTCCTACGATGTCTCCCTAACTAGATGTACCTAAATGTACCTAGCATCTGTGTAGGTGTTATGCCAAGAATCCCTCTAAGGTCTAGTCAACCCCATTACCTGAGTAAGGAGAGAATATGGGACCCCGTCCTGGTCTCGAGTTGGACACCCCGCGAGGGAGGTTAGACCACTGCTAGCTGGAGCGTCTACATGCAGGAACCTCAGCGTCTCTGGTCAGTGTGTCAGCCGGGAAGTCACGGTCTGTCTAAGCAAGACATGATGTATTTATACCCACAAGTCTCCCCAGGGATCCTACCTTGCTGTGTTACTGTGTCGGCCTAAAGGATGACGTCGGGCTTAAACTTTAACATAGATATTATACAGGAGATGTTCGTCCTGCTGTGAGTCCTGCTGTGCTTCCAAGAAGCCTCATGCATAATGTATGAGTTTCGAACCAGGGAAAAACTCGCGTTCTGAATGCAGTGTTGTATCTAGGTAAAAAGGTCAGTCCCTATGAACCGTTATGTATGTAATGTAGGGAAGGATATAGGTGAAAGGTTGCAGTGTTACCTGCGCCTATATAGGGTACCTATATGGAATATAACACCCACTCCTCTTCCGACTGGATGACATATGTAACCTATAAGTGTACTACCATTCTAACTAGGCATTGGTACGCACCAAGTGTTAAAAACATTTCTGTAGCTAAAAATGTTAAAAAACGTCTAAAATATTTCAAAAAAGATATTTAAAAAATGTAAACAGAAAATTTGTTGCAGGCCCTAGCTCTAAAAGTGTCCGCTGATATAGTCCGAACCACTATAAGCATTAGAAAGCCATTCATCCCCAAATAAATAAAAAGGAATGTCAATTTTGTCTGAGTTCCAAATTGAGCTTGTTATTAAAAAAGGGCGAATTTCTTTCAGCACATGACGAGCCAAAATTAGTCAATTGTTTATGTGTCCTGGCTGGTAGACGCAACACTTTCGTTGCTTGCTTCCGCAGTAAACGGCCCCTGTAACACCTCGCAGAGTACGTCAATTGAGCACAGATGATGTTCCACGCTGTCCACAGCCGGTGCTGGGGCAGCCTGTGCGCCGTCCAAAGCCTGGGTGTCAGTGGATGAGCCGGTGTCCATACCAACAGGTGGAGTTACTACCTGCGGTGGCTCAAGGAGTGCCGCCATCAACATAGGAATACGCTGAGGACATTGCAGAACATGGGCCGTTATCGGGTCCAGTAGAGCATTTACTTCCGGTTGCGCACATGATGGGAGTGTCAAACAAAGGTCTAACATGCATTCTTCTCCGCAAAACAGGCATCGGAGGACAGGTAAGATGCAGTCCATCCAGACTGGTCGAAATGACAAGAACCAAGATGCACTTAGTTCTCTCAGGCGAGGCGTGCCTAGATACCATTCGGTCACGGTATTTCCGCTCCAGGAGCGCTTTTTCCATCTCCTTGGTGACTGGGACATCCATTGCGTAGCAGATAGAAGACAATCAGGATACCTGCTATTAGAAACAGGATTAGCGGAAGTCCTCCAAAGATGCTTCCGAATACGGAGTGTATGAAGTTTGGTATAACTCCAAGTACCGTCTGAAAGGTGCTTAGAAGTCCAGAACCTATGGTCTTAAATAGGTGGACAATGCCAGTAGTATCAGACATGTTAAAGATACGATTCACCATTTCTACGAAATGGAAAGGGCAGTTTGTATTAATAAGCGCCTGTATCTCAGCTGAAGACCTTGCGATCTCAAGTTCAAAAGTCTCTCGAGCGGAGGTTAAGGGCACAGACATCTGTAAAAGCATGGCTTTCATTCTGCCTAGAGTATCAAACCGTATTAAAGAAACATTCAGTGAAGGCCATAACGACGCCTCCCTGACTGTATGTGTCGGTGGAAACAATACTTGCATACAACAAGTAACCCTGGAGCTCACGGTTACCAGATATGCGATGCCCGGGAGCATTCCACAGCAGCCTTGACTGTTCAGCATCAAGTAACTTCCATTCGAAAGTATTCCAAATGCTGGAGTAATCACTGCAGCTGGGGCACCCCTCAGATGACAGGACAAGTTCGCCACAGAACCATTACGAGCCCAGTGCAGTAGAATGTCCTGACATATGAGTGATCCACTTAAAGCGCTCTCACAGTTTGTACCACTGAGAAACACTTCTCGATCCCCACTCCGGCATCAAAATCTATATGGCAATTCCCAAGATTTCTTAAGTTATTCCTTACCCATATTTTCATATTTGCCTGCCTGCTTTTGTTCAAGGAAATATTGAAACTGAAAAGTAGTGACCGGTAGAGTTATGTGGCCATGGATTAGCCATTCTGTGTGTGATGATTCTGCCACTGTGAATGATAATCTATCCAGTTTTTCGATACGCAGCATTGTATATCTTGCTCCCCTTTGTGCCATTTCTATCTGTTAGATTGTATTCAGAAAACAGAGACGAACTGTTGATGAAACGCCAAGGCCTGCACGCAAAGATTGCAGCGTCCAGCTCAATAACATTATAGAACGCAACTGAGATTGCCTGTGTTGTAATATGGCCAAATCTTGTTCTAGAATGTCTATCGCAGAAGATACAATGTTGCCTAAGGAATATATCCTGGAGGTCAATGTTGTTAACCCATTGTCTACCACTGCTAGAGATTTCTCTAAGTTAATACGGTCTATTTCCCGTATTCTTTCTGCGGCCTCTTGTTGGGATATTTTCCAAATTTCATTGTAGGCAGCATAAATGCCAGCATATATGAAACGTTTTTGGCGTGGTTTCCTGGGACCTAGTAAAAAATCCCTAAGATCCATATCCTGTGTGAGTAAGGATAAGTGACGTTTCACCTCTGTGAGTGTTGAGGTTTCTCGCCAATTAAGGCACAACTTCCCAACACTGTATGACGTCACTACCCCTGGATGTTGTCTCTGTACATAGCGCGGATCTGGCCTATGGATTGTGAACCCTTCGGTTTTACCCAGGAATCTTTCCTGACAACCATTGGTGTCTGTGGGCCAAATCAACCATTTCTTCCAATCGGGGTCTGATCTGTTGTATTGTATGATGTCATCTAATGTAACCCCTTCTTGTGATGTTTCATTTCCCTCGGTGTGTGATGGTGTTGGCAGCCGAGGTGTGTTCAAGTCTTTATTCTTGGCTAGTCCAAGGCAAGACGTCTGTTGCACTGTCTCGTTCAAAAACATGATCTGCTGAGGGATGAGACATGCTCTAAATAAAGCTTCTAACCCATGCACTTGCCATTCTCTAGTACCCCAGACCGATTTCAAGTCTATGGTGTCCTTCCATAAGTAGTAACCTTGTTCAGACAACTGGGCAATAAAGGATGCAGAGTAAATCTGTTTGGTGTTTGTTAACATATTTCTCTGTGCTGATGTTGGTGCAACCTTATAATAATATGAGGCTGGGTCAGACATATTAAACCCTGAAAAATATGGAAACTTTTGTGCAAATGTTCTTGAACTGCCTTTTGGCGGTGTTGGACAATGTTCCCACTGGTGGTATGTGAACACATTTCTAGGATTAGCAGATTTATGCAAAAAATGATGACCATAATGTTGATAACAATACATTGATTCGTAATCTGCTGAGCTCTCCAATGTTTCACCATTAGAAAATGCAGCAGATTTTTCTAAATCAAACAACATGTTATTTACAGTTTTAAAATCCCAATCATCGGAAACTGTACTTGAGGTAATGATATCATTCAACGATATTTTGAATAAATGTGGAATTTTTAAAATTTCCGTTGGGCCAAATATATCGAAATCAATCTTGTCCCACACTATATCATCCGGTACAGGAACTGCTGTAATGTTCACTGATGACAAGTCTCTTTGTTCTCGATGAGATGAATGATGTGGTTTCAAAATTAGATTCACCTTTTGGGCTGCAGGGCTTTGCCGAATGTATTGTCCACTAATAAGCATTTTAAAAACTATCACTAAGCCTAACCAGAAAAGAAAGAAAAGAATCCCAGATGTTACCCATAGTTCTACCCATGGTGATACCAGGTAAGTCTTTCTAAGAAAGTTGATAAAGTCTTTAACTTGCTGCTTGTGTGATTTTTGGGCTGGCGTCGTTTCAGGTTCACTTGGATCCAAAGAAAACGTATCAAAGTTTATGAAGAAGCCAGAAGCAGTTCGATGATTTGTTGGAATTGCATCGGAATTTGTTGAAATCGTTTTTTGCTCTTGTCGAGGCATGTTGACGTAGACGTCTGTATTTGGTCGAATAGCAACTTGTGCGTTATTTTGAGTTTCATTTTGAAGTCGAACTTCAGGTTCAAGGGGAACGAGTTCCATGGCATTGTTGCATAGTCCTTCATTCCGTATAGGTGACTCTTCGAACGTGATGAGTCTTTCCGTCTGAACTTCTTGAATTGTAGCAAGAGGAGGGCGTCTGCTACTTTGGAGCCCACGTGGCCTACTGCTTAGTATCGGCCACATAGTGTGGTTTGATTAGGTCAATTGAGACAAATCTTTTCTCCTTTTTTCCGGGAAACGGCGGTAGAAGTACAGTTCTTGTTCCTTCAATGGCTAGGACCGGTACAGGTTTTCTGTAGGATGGCACGTGCTGTGTGTGCTAATACTGCCCTCACTCACACAAATGTGTGACATGCTTCATCATAGGGCTGCTTACAATACACCCTGGCGTAGCCACGCACAGGGTGGAGCAATAGGGTGGGGGAAAACAATACAACACAGAGAGAAATACATTTATTTCACAGTGGTTGGGAACGACGGTAGTGAAAGTGCAGTGTAATGTGAGTTAAAACTAGCTCGAAAGTGTCGCTGTGCCTAAGACTTTATTCCTGGACCCTCCGGCCAGGGTTAAAAACGTGAAGGATGGTAGTGATTGGGAGATGTTATGTGCTCCTACCACCCCTCCTTTACTGCCAGGTGGTCGACATGTTTCAGCCGTGTGTGTGTGCCCCACTTATAGGGTCACGCCGGCCTTCCTCAGGGCTCTACCTGTCCCAGTGTACTGATACTCTCACCTCCAGTTGAGATAAGAGGGTGTTTTAAAGATCAGTTCATCCGTTTCGAGGAATTTCCTCTAACAAGTAGTGGAGTTACTAAACAAAGGGGAACACCAAAATACCGGGAGACAAAAAAGAGAAGAAACAAGAAATCAGAAGTAATCTTCTCCTCGGTACATCATACATTGTGTGTATAGTGATTTGTCTATACATGAATGCACTCTAGTGTATCATCCACTCCCCATGTGAGATCAATATTGCCTGACACTCCTAGCTTCACATGAGTGCGAAAACCAGGAGGGGTAATTGTCTAAACAGGTATATTATCCTATTTACCATTAAAATATCAGCGTTTGCATACATACAGCTATAGTCCAAACAGTCACATCCACTGCCCATTAGTAGTACGGTGCGTGTCTACTCACCGAGTTTACCCCTAATTCGAGTTAGAACTGGCGGCGGGCAAGGAGAGACCCCCTCTAGTCACACTCTTGATAGAGGGAAAGAGAAATCACAGATAGAGATTGTTACGTTATTAATCACAACATGGAGAGACATAGTGCAGGAGAAAATGCAAACAGCCCTGCGGTTATGACTTACAGTCACCTCATACTGTGCCCCAAGTAAAAGCAGGAATCTCTCCGGCGTAAAGAGCACTTTGGGTAGAGGTAATGACTCAGGGTAATAAGATTGTGTCTGCTTTCTAGGGGTTATTTACAGTGAAGGTGCGCCGTGCAGCGCACTGATCTGTGCACGACTCAAATCAGTGGCCCGAGTAAAAAATGGGGCGATGCATGGTAATCGCCCTGTTGCAAAAAGGCCGATCTCCGTGGTGAACTGCAGTCGGCCCTGCATGATTAGGCAGATCGGCATGGTAAAAGGAGATTTCACTCACATTGCCCCCACGCTCCCTCTACAGTAGGGAAATACAGGTATGGCTGTACCAATAAATAAATTCGGAACGGATATTGCCCCCATTGCTTCCCCCCACTCCTTACTCCTCCAAGGATGGTACTCCTCCCAAGCTGCTCGCCTTCATCCGCTGCGTAGAATAGTAGTGGTGAAGGCGAGCACCAGACGTTTTATCCTCGTCTTCCGGGTCCTAATCGTTCCGGTCACGTGTGCCTTGAGAGACGCGTGATGACGCGTTCCGGCGTCCGGAGAGCCACGGCAGCCTACGTCACATGACGCTAGGTTGTCATGGATACCAGGCTAATAGTCCAGTGCACGGTAGCGTGCAGTCCGATGGTGGAGGCCCGTAGTAGAAGGCCCATGACTTCTACATTTTATTACTCCCTATCCCTTCTGGTGTACTATGTATTGACAGGGGGTTCGGGGTAGGTGAGTCCATACCCTCACCCCTTTCTTTTGTGTGGACTACTTTCTGTAGGATGGCCCAAATTCTTTTTTGTCCGCTATTTTCTCTCTGACCAGATCCCCGACTTTTGGGATCCAGACAGGTCTTGCCGTGACTAATTTGACTTCCCCAGTGGCGGTCTGCTTCAGGTGGACGTTACTTTGTTTTGTCCTGGATTCATTTAGATCCTGTAAAACAGCCAAACGATCATGGATGTCAAATGGTTTTTCATCCGCCACTGCGCCTTCACAATCAAGATCTGGTACCCACATTCTTGTCCCAAATAGGGCCTCATATGGAGTGACCCCCCCTAGAGAATTTCTTGGCATATTGTTAAGGGCCCACTGGACTCCATAAAGATGTTTTACCCAACTTTCGCCCGTGCCTAATACCCTAGCTGTTAAAGATTGCTTTAAGTCTCTGTTTTTTCTCTCCACTACCGAATTTCCCGCGGGATGGTACGAAGATGAGTACCGCAATGCTACACCCAAACTTCCCATTGCCTCCTTGTAAGCCCGAGAGCTAAACGCAGGGCCCTGGTCAGAATGTAATGTGCCAACTGCGTATGTCCCTATGAAGACTCGCAAATCTTTTATAACAGTTCGAGCGTCAGCCGAGCGCTGGGGCCACACCCATAGGAACCTCAAGCAGGAATCCACTGCTACCATTATATATTTTTTAGCCACATCACTTTTTAAGGGGCCGCAGTGGTCTAGGTAGACACACGCTAGTGGTTTGTCAGCTATTAACAACGGTGCCTGCGCTGGACGTGTTACGGTGGAACCCTTCATCTGCTGGCAGATGTTGCATTTCAAGACATAGGGGCAGATTCCGATCTGAGTCGGAAAGCTCTCCGACCGAGCCGGACCCCTGCAGTCCGACCGAGCGAGTACGATGCGGCCGTATGCTGCCGGACTCGGTTCGGTCGGACTCCCATTAAAGTCAATGGGAGCCGGTCATACGACGCATACATGGGCTCCCATTGACTCAATGGGTACGTTGCGCAAAAGGGTGCCCCCTGTAGTGGGTACGCGTTGGTGCCATCCGCACCATACATGCATGTATGTATAGGGGGGACCCATGGGTCCCCCCTGTGTCCGACTCGTAAGGCTACGGGTGAAGGGGGGGTCCGGCACGGACCCCCGAAGTCCGCTTCCCAGAGCTTTCACGTGTCGGAGGCTCTGACTCGATCCGGCTGTCCGGATCGTGCATCGTACTGGCTCGGTCGTAAAACGTCTCCATTGCGCGGTACGAATCGAGTGCAAACGAGTCGGACGGAGTGGTTCGGACCCGGAAACGATTCGGTCGGCGATTTCGCGTTCATTCGCATCGTACTTGGGCGTCCGGACCTCTGAACGACTCGGTCAGAAACAAAGCCTCCGACTCGGATCCGGTAAAGCCGAATCCGATTCGGAGGCCTACCGACCGAGATCGGAATCGACCCCATAGTCTTTAGTCTGCTTTGTTAGACCAGGCCACCAGTAGCATTGATTCAATAAGGAAACAGTCGCCGTAACTTCTGCATGAGCAGAACCTATCCCTTCGTGTGCTGCTAGAATTAAACCTAACCTACGATCCATGTTTGGAATTACTCTATCTCCCACTTCAGGAATCTGAGCAAATGGAATGTTATTTGCATCTAACTTGTAGGAGTACTTGAGTGGAAATCTTTTTGGTACTGCACCGCTGTTTTTGATTGAAGCTATAACAGCCACCATAATCTCACCGTCTATTCTCGTTTTAGAATGAGTGATTGCAGCTACGGAAGCGTACGTACAGCCCCCTTTGCAGCTTCATCAGGCAATGAATTCCCTTCAACGTGAACGCCATCACGCTGATGACTCAGTGTGTGTATCACGTGAGTCCTTGGTAGTTCGGATTTCAACTTCACTACCTGTTCCCATAGCATTTAATGTTTAATTGTGCCACCTTTTGCGTCTTTGAACCCGTTTTGAACCCAGTATTGCAAGTATTCATTGTAAGACTGCACACAGTAAAAGGAATCACACACAATTAGTGTGGGGAATCCTCGATCCGTATTTACACGTGCCATTATCAGTGCTTTTAACTCTGCCAACTGTGCCGTGCAATCTCCTAGAGATTGCGTTTTTGTGCAACTCGGATGGAACTTTCCATCCCGCATGCGACCTTTAACGAAAGCACATGCCGTGCTGTATTGTTGCTTACTCCCTATGGCCGGTTGAGCAGATTCGTGAGTGTAAATGATATATTCATACTGATCTAGAGGCATTATTTAATTAGGTAGAGGATATTCTTGTTCGTATTGCAGAAATGCTTGTGTCTTTTAATTTGGGTCGTACCTATATTCTACATCTGTTGCAGTGAGAGAATTAGCCCATTGTATCCATCGCGGATGTAAGGCTTTAGCGTTAGGGATGCTTGCTTTTGTTGCAGCCTCTAAGGCTGGAACTGGAGTAACTATTATTATTCGTTTCCCCTGAGCCAGTGCTCTTTCTCTCAGCAGTCTGTACTGCTGTTAGAATCTTTTCTGTAGATGCAAAGCACATCTCAGCATTTGTGTACAAATGTGACTTTTATGCAATTGGTACTGTTTCACCTTCATTGTATGTTAGATAGGGCGTACCCAGATTGACCCGCAATTATATGGATCACTAGGTTGCGTACGTTTACGCGTGTCTGTAAGTGTTTTGAAGCTATCATGTCAGCTTGTAAGGAATGTAGTGTATCTGTGTGTTCCTGTGTCCAATTACTGGCTGAGAAATCAGGTTTAATTAAGTCGCAGAAAGGTTTTACTCTTTCTGTGTAATCCAAAATGTATGTTCGACCAAAATTTAGGAATCCCAGTATTGATTGTAGATTTTTCAATGATTTCGGAGGCTGGAGCAGCGCGCATTTTTCTAAAAAATTGGCTGCCAGGCTTTTTCCTTTACTTGAAAGCTCGTATCCTTAAAACAGGACACTGAGGTGGGCGGTTTTTGGTTTTTTAAAGTTAAATTTGTAGCCCTCAGATGCAAATCCCAAAATTATGGTATTCACTCTGTTCAAGTGTTCCTCCAGGTCATCGTCCGTCAGATAAATATCATCCACATAGGACAATGCCTCTTCATCTAATTTTTGAAGTAACTCTGTTACCCTGGCCGAAAACAACCCCGGGCTGTTCTTATACCCTTGGGGGAGTTGACAAAATTGCCGCTGGGACCCTAGCGCTGAGAAGGCTGTTAAATACCTGCTTTCAGGCGCCATATTTTGGGTGTAGAGACTAAATATCGAATTTTTAATATCGAAAGGACAAGATATTGAGTCCAAAATATCGAGAGGACAGAATATAGAAAAGACATAATATAGTTGGAAAAAATATCGACATATAGGTAAGTAATATTGAATGTCATTATATCGAATTTTATTATATCGAAAACATTTTATATTGTTTTATATGTTACTATATGTGTTAAAAATATATAATATTTTTTTAATGTATGTTAAAAAAATGTTAAGGTAATGGATTTTATGTGAATTAATTTTTGCGTATATTAGTTCTGTAGCGGGTTGTGGGTTTATAGGGGAATAGGGTGGGAAGTAATTTAATTTACATTATAAAAATTAATAATTAATTAATTAATAATTTAGGGGTCCATTACGATGTCGGGCGGAAGCACGACCGCCGTGCTGACGGAGGCAAAAACCGCTAATTACTGTCCGCCAGCAACGGGCCACACGCCCGCCAAATTAGGATGTGAGAAGTCAGGCAAACACCGCCCGCAAGCCTGCGGCGCCGCCCGCCATCAAAGTGCGCCAGTCTACGTAGCGGCGCGAGCCAATGGAGACACACCGTCCGACGAAATGACGTACCGCCCGGCGTACAAATTACGATGCCACAACCAAACAGCTCCACCGGCTAAGAGACACCGCACGAGATACCAAGGCGGAAACTCGACTGTTCTGGACGGAGAGTAAAAAGGCGGACCATCCAGAGATGAATCCTGCACTCCAGGCCATCCCCTTGCTCTACCTGATGCACCACCTAGGAGTGAACGCACCACTACGACGCAGGTAGGCAGACACACAACAAGGGTACGAAAACAATGCACACAGTGCAAGGGCGGGAAAACTGTACATGGCCCCCCCAGACACCCCTTTGTGGACAGGACACATCCACCACTGTACCCACACATGACCCACCTGTCAAAAATAAACAACTCGCAACATCCTGGGCACCCACGACCCGGGCCCAGGAAGTGACGTCCCTGTCACGGCACCGCAGCGGCGATGACGCAGGTACACATGCGCACAACACAGTGGCCAACGACTGCGCCATAATTGGGCTGCACACAAACACCACAGGGCCACAACTACACACCCCACACACCAGCCCCACCCTGAAGGCACATGTCACGTGGCCTTCCTGCATCACTCATGTCCCCAACCGACAACTCACAGTTGTCAACTTGACGTCACACAAGTGTCCCGAACAGGGGAGTAATGTGAATGCAAAATAGGACACACCCTTGTGTGTAAAACATGGATAATCACACGGCGGCTAACACATAACAGCGCAGAATATCGACAATGTCCGGAAAAGGCACGCCAGTCTCAACAAGAAATACCAATCCCATCCTGCTCGCAATAACAACACATGCAATGTACAAAATAGAAAAACCCTGCTGCCTGAGAACAGGTGTGCACAATCACTACACCCACACAGAAGCCGCAATGTACAGCGTTAACGGAGTGTTCCCGCCCACACACGGGAGAGCAGATAGCACTGAATGGCCTTCCATTCCTGCTCCGAAATAACATTGCAACAAATTATGCTGGAGAATGGAGCCATTGTACCAACAAGAAGAAAAACATAGCCATGCAGAGTAAAACGTCCACTGGCAGATAGCGCACAACATGAAAGAAAGATAACACCACAAAATGCAATAATACCACTCCTCCATGAGGAACAAATGAAAGTAATGTGGAAAGAGTCACACACCACTGGCCTTGACTATTCATAGAAGCATGTGGGATGAGGGACTGTGTCCTCCGCCCAAGCTATACCCCAAGTCCATCCGCCGTACATCCATTCCAGAATTCCCAGCATCGTCGGAGGCTGCACTCTGCTGACTGCTCAGGCAGACGGCGCACGCCATCACATCACCCTGTAGCAAAATGGCCGTTGCACCACTGACCCTCAACTACGCCGGACAGATCAAGCTGTACAGTGACAGCATTCTACACATAGTGGGCTGCTCAAATCTGGCAATGCTGAATGTAAGTTACCGACTAACTTACCGCATTGCAATGTTCAGCTGCGTCATCCCCGTATTCTACTGTCGGAGGTGTCCGTTCCACTGGCCTGTGGATTTATGTCTCTCCAACCCGGCATGTCCAAAGGCGGACTTGGTACACTTGTTTGCACCCCTGGACGACTACGACAGAATCTGTTCAGTGTATGGGGGCATGGCGTTTGTGGCTGCAATCGGGGACACACTGCAATGGGACCAGTGTGCCTCCACAGAACGTCTTCTGGATCACAGTTTCATCGAATGTCATCCAACATGTCCCATCAGGATTCTACAAGGGACAACTTACGACGAACACCTTGCCACCCACCATCCGCTTCATTGGATGACATCTATGTTCACCATCAATGGGATGGATACCCTGCTGGAAGGTATCGCATACACGTCAACTTGTCAATTCATGGGTCCCCGACTCAATATCCACAATTGAACATAGATGTACAACACCGTACCCATGCTTGGCTTTCGCACGGAGTGGGCAGGTAGCTGTACAAGAACTATACCATATCATCTGCAACTAACACCTTACCATCAACTCCACTGCCATGTCAACTGACATTTCCGGGACATGCACCCTGTTCCTCACCATATCCCGTGTCTCTGCATGAATTGGGGGAGGCAGAGGTATGGGACTTGTGTACAGTAACCACATGGGCAATACAGCATGAACAACTATGCCATAATATGTATTCTGCGCACCTGGACACATGCACCTGTCAGTGCACACTCATCTGTCTGCTGTAGTATGTGCGAACTCTCACCTCACCTTTGTCTGTACTTCCGTGCCAGGACTAATGCATGGACAACAAATGCAACCCCCTACAACATGGCCCTAGTAACAGGGTCATGTTCAGTAGCCACCACATTGCAACAACTGGTGAGACGCTGCTGCATGCAGGTGGGCACATGCCCTGATGCCACCTCTGACGCAGGTGTGTCGGAGTCACTATTGTATTAAACCTGTACCATGGAACTGAGATGAACTGTCCCTATGATGTCAAGCTGTCTGGTAGGCTGAATGAATACTGTCTGTGTCAAAGCCCAGAGACCATCAGTAATCAGCAAATGTACAGTAGCATAGAAAGGGCAAGGCAGCTGTAACCCTGAAGCCTCCATTCCACAGTCAACAACTAATTACATCTACCTGTACCCCCTTTCGTATGTGTAATCATGCTAAGTATATCCTCCACATGCATTTTGCTGCCAGTAGTGTCCACTATTCTGCATCACAGAGGAAGTAAGTCCAAATACATGCCTCGAAGCAAATATGCGACTCAGTAGAATTATTTCCAGAAGACAAGTACGAATGAGAGAGGATGAGAGTGTGTGAAGTACACGAGAGCCGTGAGATGACCATGTAGTCCAGTGACATTGGATGTCAATGCATATGAGTTGCCGCCACAGTGGACCTAGTGAAATACTACAGGTCGTGGGCCTTTGATTGTCAGACTCTGACGTGGCCCAACAGATCATCACATTAACACTGACGGGCTGGTCACTTCAAAGCACAGTCCTACATATGTGTATAATTACCTTCACAGTCGGACATCACACTCATCAAGCAAAATTAGGACCCACGCAAGAAGCATGCTACAGCAATGCATGTCAAAACACACACAGGAAATCAGTGTGGGTGGGCAGGTCCGCACAGTGAGTACGAACTGCTGAAACTCACATACATGCTTAATTAAACCAGGCACAATCTTGACAGTCACACACCCTGCAGACCCACAATGGCCAAAACATATTAAGTAGGAGCCATCCTGAACTGCAAGGACACACCCACACACTGCACACTGTGCAACATACAATACACACATGCACTCACATTCACAGACCTGAACACGGATACAAACACCCACCATGCCCCTGGGTAACACATGTGTGAAACCGACATTGCCAGAGTGCACACACACACACCAACACTACCCCAAAGTCACACACTTCACACCACACACACATACACCTCCCAAATGCACACTTTGAAAGTAACCCATGTGCCCAGGCTCAATGTTCCTCACAAATTTAACAAACACCTACACTGCTGGCCACCCAGAAAGTAAGCTCACACATACCCGCACACTATGCACATGCTACCTGTCATCCTGTGGCCAGACTCACACCCCGTGCTTTGCTTGCACGCAAACATGACACGTAGACATTTACCATGGAATTCAAGCAAATACATGCAGACAATCCGTGTAACTAAAAAACTTCTTCATCACACACACAAGTGGCAGAGTCTGAAAGAAGTGAAGTCCCAGCCACGTGTAAAACACATTGGAATGTGAGACCAGACATTGCAATTGTTGAGGTACCATACAAGGCATGTGCCTCACTTAACTATGCACACACAGTAACAACTGCAATCAGCAACTACACAGACACAACCGACTACAGGAACAACAGCATCCAGTCACAGATTACATAGACAGGCGGCAAAATTGTTCAACACCAGGGACAGTGGCCAGTCCGATGTGCAGAGTAGTGCGTATGCAATGTGTGTGAGTGTACCCTGACATGGCCACCAACACTGCCATGGCAGGCACAATAGCCATCACAGCCACCACTGTGTCACAGGTAGATGTGTGTGTGTCCCTACCATTCAAACAGGATGGCCCGTTCGACTCGGTGCTGTCTATGTGCTACGGGACAGTTGGAGGTCCGCCCCTGAGAGAGAAGCACAACTGTGGAAGACACACATGTGTCATGTGAAGCGGGAGTTCCGCTTGGGCCAGGTGGGTGGGTGGCACGGGTAGGTGCACACATGCATTGTTGAAACAGACTGTGTGGGGAGGATTCCGGAGGGCTATATTTCCACTGTGTTGGGTATTTGGAAAGCACACCTGTCTGGAGATGAATGTGAACTCGTGTGGGCACAACAGGCGGGCACACGATCAATGCTGCATCAGGTGTAGACGTTAGCCATCCCTCTGGGGACATGCTGGATACTGCTGTGCGTCTGCCAGGCCCTTGCCAAGGCACTCACATCCCCTGTCCACCAGGTGTACCCCCTACATTGTCCGCCTGCACAGGCTACCCAGGGCACGGGATGGCAGTGGAGCTTGGTGGGTGGGAGTTCATGGCGCCCTTCTCCTGGTCACATCTCGCAGGCAACACATTCTCAGTGAGCAGCAGGGCACAAGTCCTAAATATGTAGTTGGGGGACGCAGACGTCACGACAGGAAGTGACGTCACGAAAGGTGGCTTGCACCATCAGACTTTTTGCCTCCCTTCGCCCAGCCCTTACATGCGATTGCAACAGAGAAGCCAGCGCGTGCACAAGCAGCACCGAGCTCGCCCCAGAGGGGCCAAAGAGTGAATGTGTGTGTCCATTTGCACCAGTTCCCTGGCTCGCGGGAAAATCAGTGGTGGGATGCCGTCCACCCGCGTGGTACCCTGACTCGAGACCTGGTGTGCAGGCAAAGTGTCCTATTGGCTTTGCGATATGTGTGAGATGCATGACACTCGTTGGCGGGGGATGGCTCGGAGGGCCGTCACCCTGAGGCCCATGTCCCACCACATGGGTCCCTTGTCAATGGCAGCGGTTGTAATGACTATGCGCGCAGGTGTGGGTCAACCTTACGTGTGGGATTGTGTTTGCGGCCTGGCCCGCTAGGGCAGACACAGCCTCTGTGTGTTGCATGTGGTGTATCCAGACACCGGAGGCTGTCATGCATTGTCACTGTCGTCCAGGTATCGAGGTGGGGTACCACGCGGGTGGACGGCGTCCCACCACCCATAACACCGCTAGACAGATAATTGGGGCAAATGGACCCACACATTCACTCTTTGGCCTCTCTGGGGCGAGATCGGAGCTGCTTGTGCACACGCTGGCTTCTACAATGCAACCGCATATAAGGGGTGAGCGAGGGGAGGCAATGAGACCGACTGTGCAAGCCACCTTCCGTGATGTCACTACCTGTCGTGACGTCAGCGTCCCCCCACCCCTTATTTTAGGACTCGTGCCCTGCTGTTGTCAGATGTGCCACTGCCCAGGGGGGTGGAGAAAGGGTCAGGAATGTCAGCCTGATATTGGCCCAGTTGAAGGACCACCTTGACTGGGGGGGACAACCATTGGACAGTCTGGCGTAGCCCACCCACGCGTACATGTGGGCCCTCCATGTACTGTGTCACCTGCGGCAAAGTGATGTCATGGGCAATGACGTCATTGAGGAGAGCTGTCTGCCCCACGCAGAGATGGCGCATGAGCTCAACAGACCCAGCACTGAGGGCAGCAGGGGTCACATGTGCAGGGGCAGCTGTGCCTGGTGTGAAGGAAACTCTACCCTTCATCCCTGTGCCGACACGTGTTGCACCTGTGGAAGTAGATGGGAGGGCGGGCATTGGCCTCCGCGTGGCTGAAGAGGAGCCAGAGTCCACGTCCCCTGTGTTAGCAAACATGGATGCATCACCTCGGTCCTCAGATGACTCAGAAATTGCCGTCTCGGCCTGTAATTCATCCAGCACACGTCTGGCCCCTCCGAGGCGCTGGTCACATCTGACACACTCAGCACCTGTGCAGCTGCTACATCCGATGCCACACCACTGTTGACCGTCCCCTGTCCCTCAGCACCCACGGGAGATGCCACATGAGAGAGAGCGAGGTGGCCTCACTCATCTGGCATCAATTAAACAGACATGTGCAAGGGAAGTAGTACAGAACATCCACCAATCCACATGTTGCACGATACCTGTGCAATTGCATACAGCCACCACAATCAACACGTAATGGCTGGCGTACAGTAACTGAAGCCGCCAATAAGTGGCACATGTGTTGTGCACATAGCACTACACCCGGCCTGTGTCACCCTGCGACCATAGTCCCAAATCGCGGTGTGCACACCCACTGTCCTGATGGGGCAAGGATGACCACTACGAAATTAGGCCAAAGACATACCTGCATGGAGCAGAATGGGAAACCACTCACACAGACTGCAACATGACGGGCCACAATGGCCATGAGCCCATGCCATCCACCTGTCGTTCACACGAGCATTACTGCTGTAGCACAGTGTGCCGGATGTGTAAGCACCAGAGATATGAGCTGAGGCATCGCAAACATATACCCAAACGAAATCAGAGTAGGCACAGTGCCTCAAACATACATGTGAATTGCCAATCCAGGCCACTACAGCTTGTTCCTGAGGGCTACGACTCTGAGTGCATTGAGAATGCAGAGTGCTCAAAATACATCTTGACCCTCAGGAATCGCATATGCATGTCATGTGTACACAGCACAGAGTACACTTACAACCCACTGCATACACAACATACATCGCATCACCCAGATTATGGTTAGGCTGTGGACACATGCTGCCTCTCACCGCAGAAGACACCATCCCACATTACTGTACACTTGCTTGCTGCTGATGCCCCTACAAACATGCATCCGGCACAGGCTGTGTGACTGTCAAGATGCAGACCATTACTGGTGAAATGCAGCGCCGTGCTGACCTGACAATACGAGGGGGCATCCCCCGATCCGTTATCGCCACGTAGTAGCTCATCCGGCAGATGACGTCACACCCTTTGTGGAATTGGCTGCACTGTCGGTCACACATACACAGAGGCATCAACTTGGATGCAATGCCTCATCACAAGCCCTTGGGCTGGAGGACTTCAAATTGCAGGGATGGTACACAAGAGCCTTGGAATGTCACTCATACACTTCTCAACATCACCCACATCCACCAATCACAGTGGCATGCTGCTGACCCATCCCAAATACTCAGAGACGTGCAACAGAGCCAGGAATTAATCGGACATGGCCCAACAGCATGTGTACACCACACGTGAATGCATGCTGCTGGGAGTGTGTACACAGTACCTGTCCATCCCATTCACATGCAGGTTGCCAGCACATTGAGCAATGTTGAGTCTGCCCACATCTACTGTCCATTGTCAGGTGGACCAACAAATAGATCACAAGGCAACACATCTTTGTGGGTGGACTCACTGTGTCCAACACTGCGCAGCCCTCAACGTACTCGCCCTGTGAATGGCTCACCACGCAATGGAGGTCACATTCAGTGCCACTATCTCTCACACACATCCCTATCACAAGGCATGGTGTGTCCAATCGACAGGGCTGAGTTTGTGCATTTCCGGAGAGACCGTGAACAAAAGACACATGTAACCCACTGTACAGTCAGTGTTGTCTCCTTCTAGGATTGTGCGGTCAATGTGCAGCCCAGGTCTGCTGCCACTGAGAAGGCCAGCAGGGACCCAGCCAGCCATTCACACAAGCAATGACTGCCCTGAGTCCTGCATTGCCAAGTGGCTGCGTGACTGGATGTCTGACATGGAAATGCCATGTACCACCACTCGTGAGGGACATGCATGGGAAAGCGCCATAGAGCCTACATACCCCTTACACCTGTAGTTAGCATGGTAAGCAGTGCATGTTGGAACCCCACAGGCTCAGAATCATAGTGCTGCGGATCAACGACGTGTGTGTCCCCCACATGCACTCCCACACACACTGTAGTTGTCTTACACACACAAGTTTTGCTATGAATAGCCTTGGGCAGTGTGCGTGGAGCTCGGAATCCATGATCTCCAGCTCCTCGCTGGTGAGTGGACCTGGACATATCTTCAGAGTCGTCGACATGTAGGTGGACATGTGGCAGCAGCGGCAGGTGTTGTTGAGGGATGCCAGGCAGCAGTCCCTGTAAGCTCTGGTAATGCCTGTCTCCCTCCCACACTCATATAGCCCCCTGGGGCTGTTCCAGTGGGTCCAAGCTGCTGCAATTGGTGTACCATGTCTGCCTGCTTCAAATGCACACAATGGCCTGCACCGAGCTGTCCCGGTACGCTTACCTCTATCGTCGAACACGCAGGATGCAGTCGCGAGGGCCATTGGAGTTGGCCTCAAGGGCCTGGTCCATGGCGGGTACAGTCCGCTGGTGCCATGTGGAATCCACAGTTGAAGGTGCGCCATGCATTTGCAGGTGTGGCCATGATTTGTGTGTGGGAGCATGTCCACACTGGACAGGGCCACTTCATGCTGTGTGCATTGGCATTGACGGCCAGTGCTCAGCCTCCACATGTCTGTTGGCACATCATCATGTACACATTAGCATGGGTGCATGGGATGTGCATATGCACACACATGCCATATTTCTCAATGTACATCTCCCACTTGGCACGTGCAATGTTACATGTCACTTGTGATGTGTGTTTGCATTCACACAGCTGTGTTGTCATGGAGTTGTCAATGTGTACACCTGTCAATGTGTGTTGGAGGTGTGATACGTACAGTGCTGGACATTGGGTGGGCTAGGGACATCATTGACTGTCTCATATCCCATTGTGCAACAGGACCCACTTGTTTTGGCCGCTCAGCCTGTGTACATTGTGTTGTTGGTGTGTGCCATACTCACCCGGCCTCGGAAGCGGTGTCTGGCACAGCAGCTAGGTATATTGCCGTGGTGTTGTCGCCTCCCACCTATGCAGTCTGAAACCATCATGATGCCTTTCAAGCTATTAGGGCCTAAATCCCCATGTGCATGCTCATGTCAATGGTTTGTGTCAGTAACCCTTGCTATTGGTAAGGGGACCTGTGTAAGAGTATTGTGGCTGTGCTGTCCCTACTTGTCAGCTGTTCTGTGATTCTATAGCTTTGCCAGTAATTTTTGGTATGTGTATGTGTATGTGCCATGTGGTGTATTGCATTGACATGTATCCACCTCCATCTGTCCTAAGAGGAGACCAAACATACATCGCCCCTACCAATTGCTGTCAGACATGGAGGATGTGGAGGTCATTCGTAAATTCCGGCTGGACCGACCCACCCTGCATCGCCTATGTGCCATGTTGGAACCCCACCTTCGTCCTCGCAGGGTGTATCCAACAGCATTCATCCCCACGGCTAAGGTGATGGCTGCACTGCATTTATTCGCTACCGGATCTTTCCAACACACGGTAGGCAGTGGAGGTGGAATGTCCCAACCCATGTTCAGCATGGTGCTACGGGATGTCCTGTCAGCTATGATGCTGTACAGGAACCGATACATCAGATTCCCCAGGGCACGTGATTTGGCGGCAGTGAAGGGTGCTTTCTATGCACTTGGACGCATCCCCCACGTTGTTGGTGCAATTGATTGCACACATGTTGGCCTTGTTGCACCACAGGCCATGGAGCACATCTTTAGGAACCGGAAACATTTCCACTCCCTGAATGTGCAAGTGGTGTGCCTGGCGGACATGATCATCACGCACGTGTGTGCAAAGTTTCCCGGTTCCACCCATGACTCGCACATCATGCGCCACAGCATCCTCCCACGACTGGTGTCCAATCTTCAACCGGACCGTGCCTGGATTGTTGGTGAGTATGCATACTCGTGTAGCGTGCTGGGTGTGACATGCTGTCTTGTATCCTGTTGGAATTGCAAGGATTCTCTGTGTTTCTCACACCCAGGTGACTCTGCATATCCTAACGGGCCTTGGCTGCTGAGCCCACTCCGTAATCCCAGGACACCAGCTGATGTCAGATACAATGAGGCACATGGGAGGACCAGACGTGTGGTGGAGCGTACTTTTGGACTCCTGAAGTCCAGATTCAGGTGCCTGGACCGCACCGGGGGTGCACTGGCATACTCCCCACAGAAGGTGTGCCAGATAGTTGTGGCATGCTGCATGCTGCACAACCTCGCTATTCGCAGGCAGATCCCCCTGATAGTGGATGACGGTGATCAGCCAGGACCCCCGCCTGCAGACCAGGCCGTGTCCAGTGACGAGGACAGTGGAGAGGAGGAAGCAGTGAATGAGCGTCAGCAGCTCATCGCCCGCTACTTCACTTGACGGTGAGTGACCATGTACGTCGGCTGATGTTGCTGTAGTTGTGTAGGTGTATGTGTGCATTGTCACGGCGGCCTATTGTTCACTGAGTGCTGTGTGGCAATGGTCCATGTCCAGGGTAGTATGCCACTGACAGTGGCTGTGGCATTGTGCCCTGTTGCTCTGTGAGATGTGTGTACATTGCTTGGACTTGATGACAAGTACTGTGTGATGAGTGTGTGACACACACATTCAATGGACTCTTGTTCTGTTTTTCACCCCTAGGTCCCTCCAGCCTCTCCTGGCCTATCGACATACCACACTCCTGATGCATTACTGATCATGGTGACGGTTGCACATCCTTGATTAAACACAGAGCAGATACAACAGAATGTGATCCAGGCGTATTTATTTTGAACAGTGACATGTGATTGTGGGCAAGGTGATGACAAAAGTGGTGCATGCTGGAACAATGAGTTGACGGACATGTCCGCGTGATGACCAAGGTGTACCCATGTTGTTCTGGGTCCACAGTCCGACAGACACATGCCATTCACATGGCAGTGTGGGGTAGGATAGTAGTCCAAGTGAATGCAGTAGATGGCCACCGTGGCTGGGTGTCTCACTGGCGTTTGGAGCGTGCAAAGTCATCTCTGGACACCTGTTTTCTCTTCGGACGCCCCCTTCCACGTTTGAGAGGGGGGGGTTGTGTTTGTGGGCTGCTGGTGGTGGCTGAGGATTGCCCACTCGCTGTGGACGCAGGGGAACTGGATGTTGCACGGACCTGGGCCCCAGCAAGTGGTGTCGGAGGTGGTGTGGTTGGCCTTGATTGGGCCCTCACCGCCACCACTAGCTGGCCCATGAGGTCGACAAGTTTGCCCATACGGGTCACGAATTGGCCCATATGGGCGTCCATGGACCTCAACACCCCAAGGACTTCCCGCGTATCGGAAACTGACTGGGTCCATTGTCCCTGGGCCTCTTCATAGGCCCCAAGGACTCTTGCAATTTGCGGCAGGGCTTGGCTCCCAGGCTCTGATGGCGTTGACCTGACCCTGCTCCTCCCACCTGAACTGCTGCCACCGACCTGCCCACTCGCCACAGTGGTCACCCGGGGCCTCGTTGTGGCTCCCAGGGTTGGTGTTGACGTGCGTACAACCCCTTGCGCAGGCTGAGTGGTCAGGGAGGCCCTGGTGGTGGTGGTGGTGGTGGTGGTTGCGGCGGTGGTGGTGGCTGCAATGACCATGGCAGCAGGGGCCTGGGACTGGTCACCGGCCCTGGGAGATGGGTTGGTGGGTAGGAGGGGTCCTGGGGAGCGGTTGGGCCCTGCCACACCAGATGTGCCTGGTCGGGAGTCCTCGTCCGAGGAGGTGTCCAGGTCTTCCACATCCGTGAGTCCGGGTGCAGGGCTTGTGGACTGGCTGTGATGGCTGCTGTCTCCCTCTCCAGCATCATGCTGTTCGTCACCTGTGGGGCGGAGACGAAAGGTTATTGTGTTGCACCTTGCAAGGTTTGTGTTAGATGACTGACATTCACAGTTGGTGCACAGTTGTGCACTGATTTCCCAGATGCGTGTGTATGGCTCTACAATGTGTGTGCGTGATCAAGGCAATGTAATGGTGTGATGGGTGCACATGGCATGGGACGGATTTGGATAGCCAATCGGTGTGTGTTGCTGTACCCCTACATTTTGTGCCTTTGGTGGACACGGGGTACAGCCCCCTCAACGCTTTTGAGGTGCAATATGGTTTTGGGGTTTCAAATGGAACGCTTAGGAACGCAGATGGCAAAAGGGGTACAGCCCCCTCAACGCTTTTGAGGTGCAATATGGTTTTGGGGTTTCAAATGGAACGCTTAGGAACGCAGATGGCAAAAGGGGTACAGCCCCCTCAACGCTTTTGAGGTGCAATATGGTTTTGGGGTTTCAAATGGAACGCTTAGGAACGCAGATGGCAAAAGGAGTACAGCCCCCTCAACGCTTTTGAGGTGAAATATGGTTTTGGGGTACATACTGTGACATAAGGGTGCAGGAGGGGACATGTGTTTTGGCCACACGACACTGCAGAGACAAAGGTGTGTGTATGTCTGACGTACCAAGCATATCTGCTCACTGTTATCATTTAGGGACATTACACTGCAAGCATTGTAGTAGGTGGGTAATGGTTGTGTGCCACACAACGTATTGCAGATGGGACAATTCCTTTGTGTGCGTGCTACCCTCAGCCATGTGCAGCAATGCAGTGCTCTTGGTGTGTTGACTATATTAGGTATGTTGTAAATCACAGTGTGACGTGCGCTTCAGACACTACAGACACATTATTGGTCATCGGCAGGAATCTTTGCTGTACTACTGTATATGGGACAACTGATTAGATGATATACCTTTCATGACACTGGGGCTGTGAAGATGTGATGGATGAGACATTGAATGTGCATTGTGTAGTTGTGTGGTTCATGGGTCCAGTGGTGTATGTGACATTACTGTGGTTCCACTCAGTTACATTGAGACGAGATAGACTTACATGGTTGTTGTTGTACGATGTCAACGGAACAAGCAGACACGACTACATGGACAATACTTCGATGGTGTTGCTGATGTGTGTGATGACTGGCACAGTGCACGGCATGTGGGTCAGTACTCCAGTGAGACTTGTGCATGCAGACGTGACTCCTTCCGTGTTAGTTTATTTGTGATGGCTCATGTGGGCTATGACTCTGTAATTCATGTCCGTGTGCACATTAGTCACATGAGTATGACAGGGAGCAGTGCTACCTGTTCCTCTGCTACGTGGCATGTCCCAAATGTTAGTCGTAGTACAGTCCTCATGCCTACAGACACCCCGCCCTGTACAGTAGTCTACCTACTTGTTGGTTTGTAGGGAGCAATGCAATGGCTGTTACATGGTCATGAGAGGGAGGGGTGCTCCATCTTGCTGGTCTGTGGCAGTGGGGGCCGTGTTGTGAGTTGTGGTGAAGGCTTAGCATCCACAGACACCCCTCCATGTAGGGAAACATATCTACCTGTCGGGTGAAGGTGTGCACTGCAATGGCTGTCACATGGGTGTGGGGAGTGCTCCATCTTGCTGCGCTGTAGGACTAGGGGCCTGGTGGTGGTTGTATTTCTGCAGTCCCCCCTCCGATACTCGGAGTTTGTGGTAAGGCTACTTACCTGTTACTTGTTGGCTAGTGCAGCTATGGCTGACACATGAGTGTGGGTGTGGGGAGTGCTCCTTCCGGCACATCTGGGGTACAGAGGGACCTGGTGGGAGTTGTGGTGCTGGCTGACTGTACACATGCCCCCATGGTTTTGTTTGTTGGTACCTTTGGGCTGAGTGTGTGGGAGTGTCTGTTGCATGTGTGAGAGATGTCTTGTGTATTGTGTACTGGACATGGGGGTGTTTGGCCCTCGGTGCTATGGCATTCTGGTAGTGCATGACAGTACATAGCGGTGTGCTGGTATGCATTTGTTTGTACTTACCAGCCTCCACTCCCCCTGGTATTCCGGTGAGACTCTCCGGATGCAGAATGCCTCGCACCTTCTCCTCCCACGCCTTGAAGGTCTTGAATAGCGCGGGATTTCCGCCGCCAGTCGTGGCAGCCAGCTCACGGTTCTTGGCCTCCTTCTTCCTGACCACGCTTTTCAGGTCGTGCCACCTCTTTGTGATTTCGCCCCGGTTGCGTGGCACGTTCCCAACTGCATTCACCTGGTCCACTATCCTTCTCCACATTGTGTTTCTGGTGGCTACTGGTGTCTGTTGGACCTGGTTCCCATAGATTTGTGGGTGCACCTTGATGATCTCATCGACCATGACCGTCAACTCAGTGGCAGTGTACTTTGGCATTCTTTGGCTTGCCATGGTGTGTGGTCTGCTATTTGTTGAGCTGGTGTGGTGGTTGTGTGGTGTGTGGTGTGTGATGTGCAGGGGGTTCGTGGTGCCGTTGTTTCAGTGGTGATGGTGGTGGTGGTAGTGGTGGTGATGTGTGTGATGTGTGCGTGCGTGTGGTGTGCTGCTTTCCTTTGTGTCTCTCTGTGTTGTCTGATGGCGTCTTCGCTTTGTCCTCGTGCAAGGGATTGTGGTCTGTGAGGAGGCTGCTTTTGTACTAACTTAGGAGGCCAAGAATCGGCAGCTGGCTGACAGGACTGGCGGAGGAAATCCTGCGCTATTTAAGACCTTCAAGGCATGGGAGGAGAAGGTGCGAGGCATTCTACATCCGGAGAGTCTCACCGGAATACCAGGGGGAGTGGAGGCTGGTAAGTACAAACAAATGTATACCAGCACACCGCTATGTACTCACATGCACTACCACTATGCCATAGCTCCGAGGGACAAACACCCCCATGTCTAGTACACAATACACAAGACATTACTCACACATGCAACAGACTAACTAACAAAACCATGGGGGCATGTGTACAGTCAGCCAGCACCGCAACTCCCACCAGGTCCCCTTGTACTCCAGATGCGCCAGAAGGAGCACTCCCCACACCCACACTCATGTGTCAGCCATAGCTGCACTAACCGACAAGTAACAGGTAAGTAGCCGGAACACAAAGTCAGTGGGTCGGAGGGGGGACAGCTGAAGTACAACACCCACCAGGCCCCCAGTCCTACAGCACAGCAAGGTGGAGCACAGCCCACACCCATGTGTCAGCCACTGCAGTGCACACCTTCAGCCGACAGGTAGATATCTTACCGTACATGGAGGGGTTTCTGTGGGTGGTAAGCCATCACCACAACTCACAACACCGCCCCACTCCCACAGACCAGCAAGATGGAGCACCCCTCCCTCCCAGTACCATATGGCATCCATTGTATTGCGCCCTCCAAACCAACAAGTAGGTAGAGTACTGTACAGGGCGGGGTGTCTGTAGGCATGAGGACAGTATTACGACTAACATTTGGGAAATGTCACGTAGCAGAGGAACACGCAGCACTGCTCCCTGTCATAATCATGTGACCAATGTGCACACGGACAGGTATTACAGAGTCATAGCCCACATGAGCCATCACAAATACAGCAACACCCATGGAGCCACGTCTGCATGCACAAGTCCCACTGGAGTACTGACCCACACGGCGGGCACTGTGCCACTCATCACACACATCAGCAACACCATCGAAGTCCTGTCCATGTAGTCGTTACTGCCTGTTCCCCACACAACGTACAACATCGCCCATGTAAGTCTAACCTGTCTAGAACTAACAGTGTGGAACCCCAGTAATGCACATAAACACCACTGGACCCATGAAACACACAGCCACACAATGCACATCCAACATACCATCCATCTCATCTGTCAGCCCCAGTGTCATGAAAGGTATGTCATCGGAACAGCTGGCCCTCATACAGTAGTTCTGCAAAGATACCTGCCCATCACAAATAATGTGTCTGCAGTGACTGAAGCGCACATCACACTGATTTACAACATACATAATATAGTCAACACCCCAAGAGCACTGCATTGCTGCACATGGCCGAGGGTAGCACGCACACCAAGGAATTGGCCCATCTGCAATACGTCGTGTGGCACACAACCATCACTCACTCACTACAATGCTTGCAGTGTAATGTCCATAAATGATAACAGTGAGCAGATATGCTGGGGATGTCAGACATACACACACCTTTGTCTCTGCACTGTCATGTTGCCAAAACACATGTCCCGTTCTGCACCCATATGTCACAGTATGTACCCCAAAACCATATTTCACCTCAAAAGCGTTGAGGGGGCTGTACCCCCTTCTGCCTTCTGCGTTTCTAAGCGTTCCATTTGAACCCCAAAACCATATTTCACCTCAAAAGCGTTGAGGGGGCTGTACCCCCTTCTGCCATCTGCGTTTCTAAGCGTTCCATTTGAACCCCAAAACCATATTTCACCTCAAAAGCGTTGAGGGGCTGTACCCCTTTTTCCATCTACGTTTCTAAGCGTTCCATTTGAACCCCAAAACCATATTTCACCTCAAAAGCGTTGAGGGGGCTGTACCCCCTTTTGCCATCTGCGTTTCTAAGCTGCTCCATTTGAACCCCAAAACCATATTTCACCTCAAAAGCGTCGATGGGTCTGGAGCCCGCATACACCCAAGCCACAAAATGTAGGAGTACAGCAACACACACTGA
The DNA here is from genome assembly GCA_963921515.1 of Calotriton arnoldi. NCBI lineage: Eukaryota > Metazoa > Chordata > Amphibia > Caudata > Salamandridae > Calotriton > Calotriton arnoldi. Next base: position 313,844 of record CAWUFW010005019.1, read on the forward strand.
TTGTCATTGCTAATCCGTCCCATGCCACATGAACACAACACACAGTTCCATTGCCTTGCCCACGCATACACACATCGTACATCCACACACACGCCACTGGGAAACCTGTGCACGACAGTGCACGAACTGTGAATGTCAGAACACCAATACAAACTTTGCAAGGTGCAACACAATAACCTATCTCATTCTCCCCACAGGTGCCGAACAGCTGGATGCTGGAGAGGGAGACAGCAGCCAGCACAGCTAGTCCGCAAGCCCCCGACCCGGACTCACGGATGTAGAAGAACTGGACACCTCTTCGGACGAGGACCACCGAGCAGGCCCGTCTGGAGTGGCAGGGCCCAACCGCTCCCCAGGGCCCCTCCTACCCACCAACACATCACCCAGGGCTGCTGACCAGTCACAGACCCCTGCTGCCACGGTCGTTGCGGCCACCACCACCGACGCAACAACCACCACCACCACCACCACGCCATCCCTGGCACAGCACCTGCGCAAGGGGTGGCACGCCCGTCGTGCTCGACCCTGGGAGCCAGACAGAGGACCGTGGTGACCAATGTGGCGAGTGGGCAGGTCGGTGGCAGCAGTACTGGTGGGAGGAGCAGGGTCAGGCCAACGCCATCTGAGCCTGGGAGCCAAGCCCTGCCGCAAATCTCAAGAGTCCTTGGGGCCTATGAAGAGGCCCAAGGACAATGGGCCAGGTCGGCTGCCGACACGCGGGAGGTCCTTGGGGTGTTGAGGTCCATGGACGCCCATATGGGCCAATTCGTGACCCGTATGGACCAACTTGTGGACCTCATGGGCCAGCTGGTGGTGGTGGGGAGGGCCCAAGCAAGGCCAGCCACACCACCGCCGCCACCACGTGCTGTGGCGCAGGGTCGTGCAACATCTAGTTCCCCTGCATCCACAGCGAGTGAGCAGTCCTCAGCCACCACCAGCAGCCCACCAACACAACCCCCCCTACCAAACGTGGAAGGGGCCGTCCGAAGAGGAAACAGGTGTCCAGAGAGGACTACGCACGCTCCAAACGCCAGTGAGTCAGCCAGCCACCCTGACCACCTACTGCTCTGACTTTGACTACGATCCTACCCCACACTGCCATGTGAATGGCATGTGTCTGTTGGACTGTGGACATAGAACTTCATGGGTACACCTTGACCATCACACAGCCATGTCCGTCAACTCATTGTCACAGCATGCACCACTTCTGTCATCACCTTGCACACAATCACATGTCACCGCTGTAAATAAATACACCTTGATCACAATCTGCTTCATGTGCCCTGGGTTTAATCAACGATGTGCAACTGCCACCATGAGCAGGAATGCCTCTGCTGTGTGGCATGTAGATAGGCCAGGAGATGTTGTAGGGACCTAGGGGTGAAAATCAGAACAAGAGTCCATTCAATTAGTGTGTCACACACCCATCACACAGTACTTGTCACCAACTACAAGCAATGTACACACATCTCACAGAGCAACGGGGCACAATGCCAAAGCCACTGTCAGTGGCATACTACCCTGGACATGGACCATTGCCACACAGCACTCAGTGAACAAAAGGCCTCCGTCACAATGCACACATACACCTGCACAACTACAGCTACATCAGCCGTCGTACATGGTCACTCACCGTCAAGTGAAGTAGCGGGCGATGAGCTGCTGACGCACATTCACAGCTTCCTCCTCTCCACTGTCCTCGTCACTGGACCCGTCCTGGTCTGCAGGCGGGGGCCCGGGCTGATCACCGTCATCCACTATTAGGGGGATCTGCTTGCGAATAGCCAGATTGTGCAGCATGCCACAACTATCTGGCACACCTTCTGTGGGGAGTACGCCAGTGCACCCCCGGTGCGGTCCAGGCATCTGAATCTGGACTTCAGGAGGCCAAAAGTCCGCTCCACCACACGTCTGGCCTTGCCATGTGCCTCATTGTAGCGGACATCAGCTGGTGTCCGAGGATGACGTATTGGGCTGAGCAGCCAAGGCCCATTCGGATAAGCAGAGTCACCTGGGTGTGAGGAATACCGAGATTAGTTGCAATTCCAACTGTCCCCAAGACAGCATCGCACACCAGGCACGCTACACGAGTACACATACTCACCAACAATCCAACCACGGTCCGGTTGCAGATTGGTCATCAGACGTGGTAGGATGCTGTTGCGCATGATGTGCGAGTCATGGGCTGATCCTGGAAACTTCGCACACACGTATGTAATGACCATGTTCGCAAGGCACACCACTTGCACATTCAGGGAGTGGAAGTGCTTCCGATTCCTATATATGTGCTCCACGGCCTGTGGTGCTACAAGGCCAACATGGGTGCAATCAATTGCACCAACAACGTGGGGGATCCGTCCAAGGGCATAGAAAGCACCCTTCACTGCCGCCAATTCACGAGCCCTGGGGAATCGGATGTACCGGTTCCTGTACAGCATCATAGCTGACAGTACATCCCGTAGCACCATGCTGAACATGGGCTGGGACATCCCACTTCCACTGCCCACTGTGTGTTGGAATGACCCAGTGGCGAAGAAATGCAGTGCAGCCATCACCTTAGCCGTGGGGGTAAATGCAGTTGGATACACCCTGCGAGGACGGAGGTGGGGTTCCAACAAGGCACATAGGCGATGCAGGGTGGGTCGGTCCAGACGGAATTTCCGGATTACCTCCACGTCCTCCATGTCTGCCAGCAATTGGTAGGGGCGATGTATGTTTGGTCTCCTCCTAGGAAAGATGGAAGTGGACACATGTCAAAGCAACACGCCACATGGCATTTTCACAAACACAAAACAAAAATGACTGACCAAGCAATTGAATCACAGAACAGCTGACAAGTAGGGACAGCACAGCCACAATACACTTACACAGGTCCCCTTACCAATAGCAATGAGCAGTGACACAAACCATTGCTATGAGCATGCACATGGGGATTTAGGCCTTACTAACTTGTAAGGCATGACGATGATATCAGACTGCATATTTGGGAAGCAGCAACACCACGGCAATATAACTAGCTGCTGTGCCTGACACAGCTTCCGAGGCTGGGTGAGTATGGCACACACCAACAACACAATGGACACAGGCTGAGTGGCAAAAACAAGTGGGTCCTGTTGCACGAGGGGATATGAGACAGTCATTGATGTCCCTACTTCACCCTATGTACAGCACTGTACGGATCACACCTCCAAAACACATTGACAGGTGTACACATTGACAGCTCCATGACAACACAGCTGTGTGATTGCAAATACACATCACAAGTGACACGTAACGTAGCACGTGCCAAGTGGGAGATGTGCATAGAGAAAGATGGCATGTGTGTGCATATGCATGTCCCATGCTCCCATGCCAATGTGTACATGATGATGTGCCAACAGACATGTGGAGGCTGAGCACTGGCCGTCCCTGCCCATGCGCACAGCATGTTGTGGCCCTGTCCAGTGTGGACCTGCTCCCACACACAAGTCATGGCCACACCTGCAGATGCATTGCGCACATCATACTGTGTAGTGCACATGGCATCAGCGGACTGTACCCGCCATGGGCCAGGCCCTTACGGCCAACTCCAATGGCCCTCGCGGTTGCACCCTGCGTGTCCCGCAATGGAGGAAAGCGTCACGGGCCAGCTGGAAGAAGGCCATCGTCTGCAATTTAAGCAGGCAGACACGGTACACCAATTGCAGCGGCTTGGACCCACTGGAACTGCCCCAGGGGGCTATATGACTGTGGGAGTGAGACCGGCATTACCACAGCTACCAGGGACTGCAGCCTGGCATCCCTCAACAACACCTGCTGCTGCCACCTGTCCACCTTAACGTCGATGACGCTGAAGATATGTCCAGGTCCACTCACCAGCGAGGAGCTGGAGATCCTGGATTCCGAGCTCCACGCACACTGCACATGGCTATCCCTTGCAAAAGTTGTGTGTGTGAGACAACCACAGTGTGTGTGGGAGTGCATGTGGGGGACACACATGTCGTTGATCCGCAGCACCATGAGTCAGAGCCTGTGGGGTTCCAACATGCACTGCTCACCATGCTTACTGCAGGTGGCAGGGGTATGTGAGCTCTCGGGCGCTTTGCCATGTCTGTCCCTCCCGAGTGGTGGTACATGGCAACTTCATGTCAGACATCCAGTGACACAGCCAATTGGCAATGCAGGTCTCAGAGCACTTGTTGCTCGTGAGAATGGCAGGCTGGGGCCATGCTGCCCTTCTCAGTCCCAGCAGGCCTGGGCTGCACATTGACTGCACAATGCCAGTAGGTGACAACACAGACTGCCCAGTGGGTTACATGTGTCTTCTGTTCAGGACCCTCCGGAAAAGCGCTAACTCAGCACTGTCGATTGGACACACCATGCCTCGTGATAGGGATGTGTGTGAGAGATAGTGGCACAGAATGTGACCTCCATTGCGGGGTGGGCCATGCACAGGGCGAGTATGTTGATGGTTGCGCAGTGTTGGACACAGTGGGTACACCCACACAGATGTGTTGCCTTGTGATCTTTGTGTAGGTCCACCTGACAATGGACAGTAGATGTGGACAGGCTACACATTGCTCGATGTGCTGTCAACCTGCATGTGAATGGGTTGGACAGGTACTGTGTACACACTCCCAGCAGCATGCATTCACGTTGTGGTGTACACATGCTGTTAGGCCATGTCCGATTACTTCCTGGCTCTGTTGCACGTCTCGGAGTATTTGGGATGGGTCAGCAGCATGCCACTGTGATTGGTGGATGTGTGTGATGTTGAGAAGTGCATTAGTGACATTCCAAGCCTCCTGTGCACCATCCCTGCAGTTGGAATTCCTCCAGCCCAAGGACTTGTGAGAAGCCATTGCTACCAAGTTGATGCCTTTGTGTGTGTGTGTGACCGCCAGTGCAGCCAATTCCACAAAGGGTGTGACGGCATCTGCCGGATGGGCCACTACGTGGCGTTGACGGATCGGGGGATGCCCCCTCGTATTGTCAGGTTAGCACGGCGCTGCATTTCACCAGTAATGGTCTGCATCTTGACAGTCACACGGCCTGTGCCGGATGCACGTTTGTTGGGGCATCAGCAGCAAGCAAGTTTACAGTCTTGTGGGATGGTGTCTTTTGCTGTGAGAGGCAGCATGTGTCCACAGCCTACCCATGATCTGGGTAATGTGATGTTTGTTTTGTGATGCAGTGTGTAGTAACTGTAGTCTGTGCTGTGTGCATCTGACATGCATATGCTAGTCCTGAGGCTTAAGATGCAATTAGGGCACTCTGCATTCCCAATGCACTCGGAGTCGTAGCCCTCAGGTACAACCTGTAGTAGGCTGGAGTGGCTATTCACATGTATGTTAGGGGCACTGTGCCTACTCTGATATCGGTCGGACATATGTGTGCGATGCCTCACCTCATGTCTCTGGTACTTGCACATCCGGCACACCGTGCAACAACAGTTGTGCTCGTGTGAACGACAGGTGGATGGCATGGGCTCATGGCCATTGTGGGCTGTCAGGTTGCAGTCTGTGTGAGTAGTTTCCCATTCTGCTCCATGCAGGTATGTGTTTGGCCTAATTACATAGTGGTCATCCTTGCCACCATCAGGATAGTGGTTGTGCACAACGCGAGTTGGGGCTATGGTCGCAGGGTGACACAGGCCGTGTGTAGTGCGATGTGCACTACATTCGTGGCACTAATTCGCGGATTCCTTTCCTGTACGCCAGCCATTGGGTGTTGATTGTGGTGGCTGTATACTATTGCACAGGTATCGTGCAACATGTGGATTTGGGTATGTTCTGTGCTGCTTCCCTTGCACATGTCTGTGTCATTGATGCCAGATGAGTGGGACCACCTCGCTCTCTCTCATGTGGCATCTCCCCTGGGTGCTGAGGGACAGGGGACGCTCAACAGTGGGGTGGCTTCGGATGTAGCAGCTGCACAGCTGCTGAGTGAGACAGTTGTGACCTGCGCCTCGGAGGGGCTAGACGTGTGCTGGATGAATCACAGGCCCAGTGGGCAATTTCGGCGTTATCTGAGGACTGAGGTGATGCATCCATGTTGTATGACACAGGGGACGTGGACTCTGGGTCTTCTTCAGCCACGCGGAGGCCAATGACCGCCCTCCCATCCACTTCCACTGGTGCAACACGTGTCGGCACAGGGATGAAGGATAGGGTGTCCTTCACACCAGGCACAGCTGCCCCTGCACATGTGACCCCTGCTGCCCTCAGTGCTGGGTCTGTTGAGCTGATGCGCCATCTGTGCGTGGGGCAGACAGCTCTCCTCACTTACGTCATTGCCCATGACATCACTTAGCCGCAGGAGACATGGATGATGGAGGGCCCACATGTACGCGTGGGTGGACTACACCAGACCGTCCAATGGTTGTCACCCCCAGTGAAGGTGTGCCTTCAACTGCGCCAATCTCAGACTGACATTCCTGACCCTTTCCCCACCCCCCTGGGGAGTGGCACATCTGACGGCAGCAGTGCACGAGTCCTAAATCGGAGGAGTGGGGGACGCTGACGTCCCGACCGGATGTGACATGTTGGAAGGTGGCTTGCACCGTCAGACTTATGGCCTCCCCTCGCTCACCCCAATATGCGTTTGCATCTGAGAAGCCAGCGCGTGCACAGGCAGCTCCGAGCTCGCACCAGAGAGGCCAAAGAGTGTATGTGTGGGTCCATTTGAACGAGTTGTCTGTCTCGCGGTATAATCAGTGGCGGGACGCCGTCCACCTGCGTGGTACCCCGACTCGAGACCTGGACAACATTGACAATGCATGACAGGCTCCGCAGTCCGGATACACCACCTGCAACACACAGAGGCTGTAGCTGCCCTAGCGGCCCAGGCCGCGTCCAACTGGAGCTAATGGACCCACACATTCACTCTTTGACCTCTCTGGGGCGAGCTTGGAGCTGCTTGTGCACGCGCTGGCTTCTCTGTTGCAATGGCATGTAACGTGTGTGGGGAAATAGGCAATGAGTGCGATGGTGCGAGCCACCTTCCGTGACGTCACTCCCGGGCGCGATGTGTGCGTCCCCCCACTACTTATATTTGACTTGTGCCATGCTGCACAATGAGGATGTGTTGCCTGCGTGATGTGACCAGGAGGAGCGCGCCATGACCTCTCACCCACCATGCTCCACTGCCATCCCGTGCCCTGGATAGCCCGTGCAGGTGGACAATGTTGGGGGTACACCTGGTCGACAGGGGATGTGCGTGCCTTGGCAAGGGCCTGGCGGACGCACAGCAGTATCCAGCATGTCCCCAGAGGGTGGGCTGACGTCTACACCTGATGCAGCATCTTTCGTGTGGCCGCCTGTTGTGCACACACGTGTTCACATTCATCCCCAGACAGGTGGTCTTTACAAATGCCCAAGACAGCGGTAATCTAGTGCTCCCGAATCCTCCCAACACAGTGTGTTTCAACATTGCATGTGCGCACCTACCCGTCACACCCACCCACCTGGGCCAAGCGTAACTCCCGCTTCACATGACACATGTGTGTCTTCCACAGTTGTGCTACTCTCTCAGGGCCGGACCTGCAACTGTCCCGTAGCACACACACAGCACCGAGTCGTACTGGCATCCTGTTAGATTGGTAGGCACACTCACACATCTCCTTCTGACACAGTGGTGGCTGTGATGGATATTGTGACTGCCATGGCAGTGTTGGCTGGCCATGGCAGGGCACACTAACACACATTGCATCCGCGGCACTACGTGTCACTACTCGGCACATCGAACTGGGCACTGTCCCTGGGGTTGATGAGTTATGCCGCCTGTCGATGTAATCTGTGACTGGATGCTGTTGTTCCTGTAGTCGGTTGTATCTGTGTAGTTGATGATTGCAGTTGTTGCAGTGTGTGCTTGGTTAAGTGGGGCACATGCCGTGTATGTGACCTCAGCAATTGCAATGTCTGGTCTCACATTCCAATGTGTTGTACACGTGGCAGGGACTTCACTTCTTTCAGACTCTGCTACTTGTGTGTGTGATGAATCTGCTTTTCTGTGCAACGGATTGACTGCATGTATTTGGTGTTATTTCTGGGTAAATGTATCCGTGTCATGTTTGCGTGCATGCAATGCACAGGGTGTGAGTCTAGCCACAGGTGGACTGGCAGCATGCGCCTGAGTATGCGGGCATGTGTGAGCTTACTTGCTGTGTGGCCAGCGGTGTAGGTGTATGTTAGTCTTGTGATGTGCATTGTGCCTGGGCACATGGCCTACTCTCAATGTGTGCATTTGGGAGGTGGTGGTGGGTGGTGTGGGTGGTGTGAGTTTGGGGTGGCGTTGGTGTGTGTGTGTGTGTGTGTGTTGTGGCCATGTCGACTACACACATATGTTTCCCAGGCCCATGGTGGATGTTTGTAACCGTGTTGAGGTCTGTGTATATGATGAGATGTGTGTGTTGTATGTTGCACGGAATGCAGTGTGTGGGTGTGTCCTTGCAGTTCAGGATGACTCCTACTTGTTATGGTTCAGACGTTGTGTGTGTGCAGGGTGTGTCACTGTCAAGATTGTGCCTAGTTCAATTGTGCATGTCAGATTTTCTGCAGTTCTTACTCATTGTGCAGTGCTGCCCACCCAAACTGATGTCGTGTGTGTGTTTTGACAGGCATTGCTGTGGCATGCTTTTGCGTGGCTCCTACTTTTGGTTGCTGAGTGTGTGGTCAGACTGTGTGGGAAATTGTAGACATGTGTAGGACTGTGCTTTGTATTGACCAGGCCGTCAGTGTTGATGTGATGATCTTTCGGGCACCTTCAGAGTCTGACAAGTCCTGCTCCAGGAGCTGTGGTATTGCACTGTGGCCACTGTTGCGGCTACTCATTTGCGTTGACATCCAATGACAGTGGACTACATGGTCATCTCACGACTGTCGTGTACTTCACACACTCTCATCCTCTCTCATTCGTACTTGTGTTTGTGAAATGATTCAGCGGAGTCACATTTTTGCTTCAAGCCATGTATTTGGACTTACGTCCTCTGTGATGCAGTATAGTGGACACTACTGGCAGCGAAATGCATGTGGAGGATCTACTTAGCATGATTACACATACAAAAGGGGTTAGGGGTAGATGTGATTAGTTGTTGACTGTGGAATGAGGGCTTCAGAGTTACAACTGCCTTGCCCTTGCTATGCTAATGTACATTTGCTAGTTACTGAGGAGCTCTCGACTTTGACACAGACAGTAATCATTTTGCCTACGAGACAGCTTGACATCATAGGTACAGTACATCTCAGTTCCATGGTACAGGTTTACTACAGTAGTTACTCCGACACACGTGCGTGAGGGGTGACATCAGAGCATGAGCCTACGTGCATGCAGCAGCGTGTCACTAGTTGTTGCAATGTGGTGGCTACTGAACATGTCACATTCACTGGGGTCATGTTGTTGGGGGATGCATTTGTTGTCCATGCAAAAGTCCTGGCACGGAAGTACAGACAAAGGTGAGGTGACAGTTCTCACGTGATACAGCTGACAGATTAGTGTGCACTGACCGGTGCATATGTTCATGTGCGCAGGATACATATTATAGCATAGTTGTTCGTGCAGTATTGTCCATGTGGTTACTGTACACAAGTCCCATACCTCTGCCTCCCCCTGTTCATGCAGAGATATTGGATGTGGTGAGGAACAGAGAGAATGTCCCGAAAATGTCCGATGTCATGGCAGTGGAGTTGATAGTGTGGTGTTTGTTGCAGGTTGTATGGTATAGTTGTTGTACAGGTAACTGCCCAGTCCGTGCGAAAGCCAAGCATAGGTACGGTGTTGAACATCATTGTTCAATTGGGGGTATTGCGTCGGGGCCCGACGAATTGACAGGTTGTCAGGTATGCGATACCTTCCAGCAGGGCTTCCATGGCATTGGTGTTATACATGGATGCCATCCAATGAAGCGGATGGTGGCTGTCAATGTGTTCATCATAAGTTGTCCCTTGTAGGAGCCTGATGGGACATGTTGGATGACATTCGATGAAACTGTGATCCAGAATCCGTTGTGTGGAGGCACACATGTCCCATTGCAGTGTGTGTCCGATTGCAGCCACATACGCCATGCCCCCATAGACTGAACAGATCCTGTCGTGTGCGTCCAGGGGGCGAACAGTTGTACCAGGTCCGCCTTTGGACATGCCGGGTTGGAGAGACATAAATCCACAGGACAGTGGAAGGGACACCTCCGACAGTAGAAGACGGGGATGACGCAGCTGAACATTGCGATGCGGTAAGTTACTCGGTAACTTACGTTCAGCATGGCCAGGTTTTCACAGCCCACTATCTGTAGCAGGCTGTCCATGTAGAGCTGCATCTGTCCGGCGTAGTTGGGTAGGTGTGGTGCGACTGCCATTTTGCTACAGGGCGATGTGATGGCGTGCTCCAGCCGGCTGTGCAGTCAGCAGAGTGCACCCTCCGACGATGCTGGGAAATCTGGAATAGTCGTACGGAGGCAGGGTTTGGGTTATAGTAGCTTGTGCGGAGGACACAGGTCCTCATCCCACATGCTTCTATGAATGGTCAAGGTCAGTGGTGTCTGACTCCTTCCAGATTACTTGCATGTGAACCACATGGAGGAGTGGTCTTATTTTTTTTTTGTGGTCAGAACTTTCTTTCATGTTGTGCGCTATCTGCACATTGGACGGTTTCCTCGGCATGCCTCTGTTTGGCTTGTTGTTGGGACAATGGCTGTATTCTCCGGCTTGTTTTGTCGAAATGTGGTTTCAGAGTGGGAATGGAAGGCCATTCAGTGCTATCTGCTTTCCCGTGTGTGGGCGGCACGCTGCGTTTCCGCTATACGTTGGGCCTTGTGTGTGTGTGTTGTAATTGGTAACACCTGTTGTCAGGCACCCGGGTTTTTTCATGTTACGTATTGCATGTATTGGTATTGGGTGCAGGATGGTATTAGTATTTTTGTATGGTACTGGCGTGCCTTTTGCGGACGAGGTACATATTCTGCGGCGTGATGTCGCAGCCGCTGTGTGCTTCGCCATGTTATGCACACAAGGGTGTGTCCTATTTTGGCGTGACGTCACTGCCCTGTTCGGTACACTTGTGTGGCGTCATGTTGGCACCTGTGAGTTGCCGGTTGGGGACATGACTGATGCAGGAATGCCACGTGACATGTGCGTTCAGGGTGGGGCTGGTGTGTGGTGTGTGTAGTTGTGTGCCTGTGTTATTTGTGTGCGGCCCATGCATGGCGCTGTAGTTGGCCTCTGCGTTGTGCGCATGTGTAGCTGCGTCATCGCCGCTGCGCTGCGTTGCCGTGACGGGGACGTCAGTTCCTGGTCCCGGGTAGTGTGTGCCCGGTTGTTGCGAGTTGTTTCATTTTGCCCGGTGTGACATTTGTGGGTGCAGTGGTGGATGTGTCCTGTCCACACAGGGGTGTCTGGGGGGGCCATGTACAGTTTTTCCGCCCTTGCACTGTGTGCGGTGTTTGCGTGCCCTTGTTGTGTGTCTGCCTACCTGCGTCGCCGCGGCGCGTTGACTCCTAGGTGCTGCATCAGGTACAGCATGGGGATGGCCTGGAGTGCAGGATTCATGTCGGGGTGGGCCGCCTTTTTGGTGTCCGTACTCGAGCGGTCGAGTTTCCGCCTTGGTATCTCGTGCGGTGTCTCTTAGCCGGGGGAGCTGTTTGTTTGCGGCATCGTAATTTGTACGCCGGGCGGTACGTGATTTCGTCGGACGGTGTGCCTCCATTGGCTGGCGCCGCTACGTGTACGGGCGCACTTTGATGGCGGGCGGCGTCGCGGGCTTACGGGCGGTGTTTGGCTGATTTTACACATCCTAATTGGGCGGGCGTGTGGGCCGCGGCGGGCGGACGGTAACTGGTGGTTTTTGCCTCCGACAGCACGGCGGTAGTGCTTCCGCCCGACATCCTAATGGGCCCCTTAGTGTTTAATAATTACTATTTTTAATAATTTTGCGTATATTAGTTCCGTAGCGGGTTGTGGGTTTATAGGGGAATAGGGTGGGAAGTAATTTAATTGACATTATAAAAATTAATAATGTATTAATTAATAATTTAGGGGCCCATTACGATACCCGGCGTAAATAAATCCGCCAGGCATGGAATCGGCAAAATACCGCCCGCATACACCGTCTGAACACCGACCACGCCATTACGATAACACAAACCGAAAACCGCCATCGGCGGAAAAATCACACAAAATACCGCCCGCCATCGTCCGAGTCGGAGTCAAACCGCCCGCCACGGACGGAAACACGCACGACAACACAAAACCGCCCGCTCTCACGGCCGACACACCGCACGTGAAATTACGATCGCACCGCCATGAGCGCGGGAAAACCACAAATATACCGCCCGCCAGCGCAAACAACGCCGATGCCAATCGACACGGCAGAAACCATGGCGCCCACGTCCCTGCACAGAAACCATCCGCTCACAAAACCAATAGCACACAACATGGCCAATAAGTCCACACAGCAAGGCACGCACAAATACACAAGCACAGTACACATCCCGAAAACACCCCCCGGACAAACAAAAACTACAAAGGCCAGAACACCAGACACAACACACCTGAAAACAACAGACCATGAGGACACACCCACATAGGTGAGTACAAAAGCAGCACTCCCACAGACCACAACCCCTTGCTACATTGCAAACCAGAGAGGAGAGGAGAGGACACAGTGACACAGCAAGGACAGCAGCACACCACAGAAACGCACACATCACAACCACCACCATCACCAAACACCGGCACCACAAACCCCCTGCACATTACACAACACACACCGCACCAGCACCACAAACACCATGGCACCACAAAGAATGCCCAAGTTCACACCCATGGAGCTGACGGTCATGGTCGACGAGATCATCAAGGTGCACCCACAAATCTATGGGAACATGGTCCAGCACACACCACTAGCCACCAGAAACAGAATGTGGAACCGGATCGTAGACCAGGTCAATGCAGTCGGGACCCTGCCCAGGAACAGAGTCGAAATAAACAAACGGTGGAATGACGTCAAGAGCCTGGTCAAGAAGAAGGAGGGCAAAAACAGAGAGCTGGCTGCAGTCACTGGCGGAGGGAATCCCGCGCTCTTCAAGACCTTCAAAGCGTGGGAGGAGAAGGTGCGAGTCATCATCCATCCCGAGATCCTCGCCGGATTAGCAGGGGGAGTGGAGGCTGGTAAGTACAAACTAATGTATACCAGCACACCGCTATGTACTCACATGCACTACCACCATGCCACAGCTCCCAGGGACAAACACCCCCATGTCCAGCACACAATACACAACACATCACACACACATACAACAGACACCACCACACACAGCCCAAACAGAACAACTGTAAGATGCGTGGGGACATGTGTACACTCAGCCAGCCACGTAACCACCAACAGGTCCCCAAATATGCCAGAAGCGCCACAACGAGCACCCACCACACCCATGTGTCTGCCATAGCTGCACTAACCGACAAGTAACAGTTAAGTGGCAGGAACACAAAGTGCAGTGGGTGGGAGGGTGGACAGCCCAAGTACAAAACACACCAGGCCCCTAGTCCCACAGTACAGCAAGGAGGAGCATCCCCCACACCCCACAGCCACGTGTCAGCCACCGCAGTGCACAACGACAGCCGAAAGGTAGACATCACGGTCCACAGCAATCGGTATCAGTGGGTGTCCAGCCACCACTACGACCCACAACACCCCCCCACCCCCACAGACCTGCAACATGGAGCACCCCCGCTTAGAGCCATGTGGCATCCAGTACAGTGCACGCACGAACAACTTGCAGGTGGGAAACTGGACAGGGCTGGATTACTGGAGGCATGAGGACCGGAACACGACCAACACATGGGACATGTCACGTAGCAGACGAACACGCAGCACCGCCCACCGTCACGAACAAGTGAACAATGTGCACACGGATATGAACCACAGAGTCACACCCCACATGACCCATCACAAACACAGCAACACCCAAGGAGCCACGTCTGCATGCACAAGCCACACTGAACATAGTACCACACGGCAGCCACTGTGCAACCCATCACACACAACCGAAACACCATTGAAGTCCTGTCCATGTAGCCCCCACTGCCTGTCAACCCCACACCCCACAACTACGCCTATGTAAGACAAACAACACTAGACGCAACAGAGCGGAACAACAGAAATGCACACGAACACCACTGAACCCATCAAACTCACAGACACACCATGCACATACAACATACCATCCATCCCATCCGTCAGCCCCAGTCTCATGAAAGGCATGTCATCCGCACAGCTGCCACACATACAGCAGTCACGCTAAGACACATGCCCATGACCAACCATGTGCCAGAAGTCAATTAAGCGCACGACACACTGTGAGCAACAACACACAACATGGGCCACACCCCCCGAGCACTGCAGTGATGCACATGGCACAGGGCAGCACGCACACCAAGGAGATGGGACAACTGCAATACGTTGGCTGGCACACAACTATCACTCACTCATAACGATGCGTCCAATGCCTTGTCCAGTAACCACAACAGACAGCAAATATGCAGGGCATGTCAGGCATGCACACACCTCAGACCATGCACTGTCATGCTGCCACAACACATGTCACGTTCGGCACCCATGGCTCACAGCATGTACCCCAAAAGCATATCCCCTCCCAAATGCGAATCTGGGGCATGGCCCCCATGTTGCCATATGCGTTCCTAAGCGTTCCATTTGAACCCCAAAAGCATATCCCCTCCCAAATGCGAATCTGGGGCATGGCCCCCATGTTGCCATATGCGTTCCTAAGCGTTCCATTTGAACCCCAAAAGCATATCCCCTCCCAAATGCGAATCTGGGGCATGGCCCCCATGTTGCCATATGCGTTCCTAAGCGTTCCATTTGAACCCCAAAAGCATATCCCCTCCCAAATGCGAATCTGGGGCATGGCCCCCATGTTGCCATATGCGTTCCTAAGCGTTCCATTTGAACCCCAAAAGCATATTCCATCCCAAATGCGAATCTGGGGCATGGCCCCCATGTTGCCATATGCGTTCCTAAGCGTTCCATTTGAACCCCAAAAGCATATCCCCTCCCAAATGCGAATCTGGGGCATGGCCCCCATGTTGCCATATGCGTTCCTAAGCGTTCCATATGAACTCCAAAAGCAAAGTAAAAACCAGACCCAGGATGGGCCAGGAGCCCGCATACACCAGAGTCACAATGAGTAGGGGCAAAGCAACACACCCATCGGCATGGCCAATCCGTCCCATGCCACATGTGCACAGCACACAGTCCCATTGCCTAGCACACACAACTACAGATGCCACAGCCACACACTCGCCTCCGGGAAACCCATGTACGAGATTGCACGAACTGCCAATGTCAGACGACTAATACATACTTCGCCAGGTGCAACACAATAACAAATCTCATTCTCTCCACAGGTGACGAACTGCTGGACGCTGGGGATGGAGACAGCAGCCAGCACAGCCAGCCTACAAGCCCCCAACGAGGACACACGGATCTGGAGGATCTGTCCACCTCTTCGGACACGGACCACCAAGCTGGCCCATCTGGCGTGGCAGGGCCCAGCCGCTCCCCAGGACCCCTCCTACCCACCAACCCATCATCCAGGGCTGCTGAACAGTCCCAGCCCCCTGCTGCCACTGTCGTTGCGGCCACTCCCACGGTCATTGCGGCCACACCCACGGTCATTGCGGCCACTACCACTGCCGCAACCGCCACCATCGCCGCACCGACCACCACCGCCACCACCACCACCACCACGTCTTCGCTGGCACCAGCCCCAGCGCAGGTGGTGGCCCGGCCGACTGGATCCACCCTGGGAGCCACAGCGAGGACCGCGGTATGCAATGTGGCTAGTGGGCAGGCCGGTGGCAGCAGGACTGGTAGGAGGAGCAGGGTCAGGGAAACGCCAGCCTCCCCTGGGAGCCATGCCCTGCCTCAAATGGCCAGAGTCCTTGGGGCCTATGAGGAGGCCCAAGAACAATGGGTCAGGTCTGCCACAGACACGCGGGAGGTGCTGGGGGTGCTGAGGTCCATGGACGCCCATATGGGCCAAATCGTGTCCCGTATGGACCAACTCGTGGACCTCATGGGCCAGCTGGTGGTGGCGGTGGGGTCACAGGCAAAGCCAGCAACACCACCTCCGCCACCACCTGCTAGGGCGCAGGGTCGGCCAGCAGTGTCCACATCCCCTGCGACCACAGCCAGTGAGCACACCTCACCCACCACCAGCAGGTCGCCACCACACACCCCCCTCCCAAACGTGGAAGGGGCCGTCCGAAGAGGAAACAGGTCTCCCGGGAGGACTTCGCACGCACCAGTCGCAAGTGAGGCAGCCAGCCAGCCTTCCGCCAGCCTGCCTTGACCAGCCACTGCATTGACTTGCTCTACGATCCCACTCCACACAGCCAGCTGGATGGCATGTGTGTGTTGGACCATGGACATAGAACCAGTGGGTACACCCTGAGCTTCACGCAGCCATGACCGACAGCTCATTGACACTGCACGCACCACTTTTGTCATCACCTTACGCACAATCACATGTCACAGTTTGTAATAAATGCACCTTTTTCACTAACTGCTGTCTGTGCCCTGTGTTTTATTTGTACGGAATACAACGGCCACCTTGGGCGGAAAGGCACCTGATGCGTGGCATGGCAATGGAATCCGGACGAGCCTGTAGGGACCTAGGGGTGGGAGACAGAACAGGAGCACATTCAATGAGTGTGTCACACACCCATCACACAGTACATGTCAACAACTACAAGCAATGTACACACATCGCACAGAGCAATAGGGCACAATGCCACAGCCACCAACAGTGGCATACTACCCTGGCCATGGAGCGTTGACACACAGCACGTAGTGAACAAACGGCCACCCTGACACAGCACACACACACCTGCACAGATACAGCCACATCAGCCGTCGTACATGGACACTCACCGTCAAGTGAAGTAGCGGGCGATGAGCTGCTGCCGCACATTCCCAGCTTCCTCCTCTCCGCTGTCCTCCTCACTCGAGCTGTCCTGGTCTGCGGGCTGGGGCCCTGGTTGATCTCCGTCATCCACAATGAGGGGGATCTGCTTCCGAATGGCCAGATTGTGCAGCATGCAGCACGCCACCACTATCTGGCACACCTTCTGTGAGGAGTACGCCAGTGCACCCCCGGTGCGGTCCAGGCACCTGAACCTGGACTTGAGGAGGCCAAAGGTACGCTCGACCACACGTCTGGTCCTCCCATGTGCCTCATTGTATCGATCGTCTGCTGGGGTGCGAGGATTCCTCAATGGACTGAGCAGCCATGCCCCATTCGGGTACGCAGAGTCACCTGGGTGTGAGGGACACAGAGAACCGTTGCTATTCCAACTGGACAGGGGACAGCATCGCACAACCAGCACGCTACACCACTCCACATACTCACCGACAATACAGCCACGATCCTGTTGCAGATTGGCCATCAGTCGTGGCAAGATGCTGTTGCGCATTATGTGTGCGTCATGGGCCGAGCCTGGAAACTTGGCACACACGTGGGTGATCACCATGTCCGCAAGGCACACCACTTGCACATTCAGGGAGTGCGTGTGCTTCCTGTTGCGGTACAGGTGCTCAGTGGCCTGTGGTGGGACAAGGCCAACATGTGTGCAGTCAATGGCTCCCACGACGTGTGGGATTCTGCCAAGGGCATAGAATGCACCCTTCACTGCCGCCAATTCACGAGCCCTGGGGAAGCGGATGTACCTGTTCCGGTAAAGCATCATGGCTGCCAGTACATCCCTCAGCACCTTGCTGAACATGGGCTGGGACATCCCACCTCCACTGCCCACTGTGTGCTGGAATGACCCAGTG
Source organism: Calotriton arnoldi (assembly GCA_963921515.1). Lineage (NCBI taxonomy): Eukaryota > Metazoa > Chordata > Amphibia > Caudata > Salamandridae > Calotriton > Calotriton arnoldi. The sequence goes on from CAWUFW010005019.1 coordinate 331,670, forward strand.
GCGAAGAAATGCATGGCGGCCATCACCTTAGCCGTGGGGGTGACAGCAGTCGGATACACCCTGCGGGGACGGAGATGGGGCTCTAACATGGCACACAGTCGATGCAGGGTTGGCCTGTCCAGCCGAAACTTCCTGATAACCTCTGTATCGTCCATGTCCGCCAGCAATTGGTATGGGCGGTCAATGTTCGGTCTCCGCCTGGGGAAAATGGCAGAGGACACATGTCAAAGCAACACGACACATAGCAATTTCGCATACACATCACTGACATGACTGAGCAAGCACATGTGCCACAGCCCAGCTGTCAAGCTGGGACGGCACGGCCACAATACACTTACACAGGTCTCCCAACAATGGCAATGGCAAGTGAGACATACCACTGCCATGGTCATGCACATGGGGATCTAGGCCCCAATGACTTGCGGGGCGTGCTGATGGGGACTGACTGCATATTCGTCAAGCGGCAACGCCACGGCGACATGAGTGTCTGCTGAGCATGGAACTGCTTCCGAGGCTGGATGAGTATGGCACACGACGACGACGATGTGGGCACGGGCTGAGCGGCCAATACAAGTGGGACCTGTGGCACGAGGGGATATGAGACAGTAGTAGGTGTCAGCACTGCACCCTATGTACAGCACTGTACGGATCACAGCTCCCGAAACATTGACTGGTGTCCACATTGACAGCCCCATGCCAAGACGGCTGTGTGCTTGCAGTCACACGTCACAGGTGAGAGGTTACATTGCACGTGCCAGGTGGCAGACGTACATAGTGGGAGCTGGCATGTGTGTGCATGTGTCTCCTGTTCAGGATCCACCAGATGGGCGCTGACTCTGTACTGACCATTGGACACAGCATGTTCCGTGGAAGGCTTGTGTGTGTGGGATGGTGGCACTGGATGTGCCTCCGTTGGGTGGGGGGCCATGCACAGGGCGGGTACGTCGATGATTGCGCATTGTTGGTCACGGTGGGTGCACCCACTAAGATGTGTTGCCCTGTGTTCAATTCCTATGTCCGCATGATGATGGACTGTGGATGTGGGCAGACTACACATTGGTCGATGTGCTGTCTATATGCATGTGCCTTCACACCAGGCACAGCTGCCCCTGCACATGTGACCCCTGCTGGACTCGCTGCTGGGTCTGTGGAGCTGATGCACCTTCTGCGCGTGGGGCGGACAGCTCTCCTCACTTCCCTCATTGCGCATGTCATGTCTTTGCCGCAGGTGACATGGATCATGGAGGGCCCACATGTACGCGTGGGTAGGCTACACATGATTGTTCACTGGTCGCCACCCCCAGTCAGTGTTTCGAATGGGAAGGTTGTCGTGCTGGTGGTATGTTCGATGTGGCGGATGGGCGGGCCTAGGTGCGGGCTTACATTCCGGACATGGGGGTAGTTGAATTGGCGACTAGTTGCAGTACACACGGGACACGTCTCTTCCTTTCCACATCTGGGTCATCCCTTGTACTCACTGACAGTGATACAGTCATCTTCGCCCCAGCCCTCATGTCCTCCCCTCGCCCCCCAATATGCATGCTCACCTGCGAGGCTAGCGCTTGCACAGGCAGCCCCAAGCTCGCACCAGAGAGGGCAAGGAGTGTATGTGTGGGTCCAGTTGCACGAGTGGGCTGTCTCAGGGTATGATGTGTGGCGGGACGCCGTCCACCTGCGTGGTGCCCCAAATGGAGACCCGGCCTGCATGGACTATGCATCACAGTCTTCGCCTTCCGGATCCGCCACCTGCGACACCCAGTGGCTGTGGCTGCCCTTGCGGCCAGGCCGCGTCCGTCTGTGGCTGATGGCCCACACATTCACTCTTTGGCCTCTCTGGGGAGGGCTCAGGGGTGGTGGCGCACGCGCTTGCACTTAGTCGCAATGGCATGTGTCGTGGTTGGTATGATGGGCAATGGATGGGATGGTGCGAGCCACCTCCCGTGACGTCAGTGCTGCTCGTGCTGTGGTGCGTCCCCCTACACTTCCATGTGACTTGTGCCATGCTAGACGTTGAGGTACTATTGCCTGCGTGATATGACCAGGAGGAGCGCGAGGAGACCTCTCACACACCATGCTCCACTGCCATCCCGTGCCCTGTATCGCCTGTGCGGATTGACTATGTTGGGGTTACACCTGGTCGACTGGGGCTGTGTGTGCCTTGTCAAGGGGCATGGCGGGCGCACAACAGGATCCAGCTTGTCCACAGAGGGTGGGCTGAGGTGCACCTGGTACCGCTTTGTACGTGTGCCCGGCTGCTGTGCACACACGTGTTCACTCCCCCCCGACAGGTGTCCTCTCACAATGCCCAGGGAAGCGGTGGTGTACTGTTCATGACCCCTCCCAACACGGCGTGCTCCGACTTGGCATGTGCGCATCTACCCGTCGCACCCACCCACCTGAGCACTGCGTCCATACGACTTCACACGACACATGTGTGTCTTCCACAGTAGTGCTACTCATTTGCGTTGACATCCAATACCAGTGGACTACATGGTCATGTCACGACTGCCGTGTACTTCACATACTCTCATCCTCTCTCATTCGTACTTGTGAAATGAGTCAGCGGAGACAGTTTTGGTTTCAAACATTATATTGAGTCTTCTGTCCTCTGTGATGCAGTATAGTGGACACTACTGGCAGCGGAATACATGTTGAGGATATACTGAGCATGATTACAAATGGGATAGGGTGTGGGGTTACATCTGCTTGGCCAAGGCTGTGCTAATGTACATTTACGTATAGCTGCGGAGCTGCGGACTTTGACACAGACGGTATACATGTAGCCTACCAGACCGCTCGGCATCATGGGCACAGTCCATCTCAGTTCCATGTGACAGGTTTGCTGCGGTTGTTCCTCATGCACGCGTGCATGTGAGATGACATCAGGGCATGTGCTTGCGTGCATGCAGCGGCGTGCCACTTGTTGTTGCACTGTGGTGGTTACTGGACATGTCACAGTCACTGGGGTCGTGTTGTTGTTGTATGCACTTGTCGTCCATGCAAAGGTCCTGGTATGGGATTCCCGGGGCGGGGGTGGGAGGGGTGCAGCACCCACAGACTCCAGGCGACCTATTCATGTCCACTGAGCGGTGTGTGTGTCCATGTGCGCTGGATCCATGTCGTGTCCTGGTTGTTCGTGCAGTTCCGTCCATGTGGGTGCGATGCACAGAGCCCATGCCACTGCCTCCCACGATGCATGCGGTGTTCCTGGATGTGATGGGGAACAGTGTGCATGTCCCGGTCATATCCGATGTCATGGCGATGTCGTTGATGGTGTGGTTACAGTTGCCGGTCGTTTGGTATGGCTGTTGTGGTGGTGACTGGCCAGTCCGTGCGGAAGCTAAGCATGGGTGCGGGGTTGGACTTCATAGGTCACTCGGGAACCTGCGTTGTGGTCCGACGTATTTACAGGTTGTCAGGTATGCGATGCCGTCCAGCAGGGCTTCCATGTCATTGGTGGTGTACATGTTTGCCAGCCAATGAAGCGGATGGTGGCTGTCAAGGTGTTGTTCGTAGGTTGTCCCTTGGAGGACCATGATGGGGCATGCTGGGTGACATTCGATGTAGCTGTTCTCGATGATCCGTCGTGTGGAGGCACAGTGGTTCCATTTCAGTGCGCGTGCGATGTTGGCCACATACGCCATGCCCCCATAGGCAGACCAGGCCCTGTCGTGTGCGTCCAGAGGGAGGAGTAGTGGTAGCAGGTCCGCCTTCAGACATGCCGGGTTGGAGAGGCATATCTCGACGGGATGCTGGTAGGGACACCTCCGACAGTAGAAGACGGGCATGACGCAGCTGAACAATGTGATGCGGTAAGTCAGTCGGTAACTTACGTTCAGCAGGGACAGGAGATCGCATCCCAATGTATGTATCGTGTTGGTTTGGTACAGCTTGAGCTGTTCGGCGTAGTTGGGTAGGTGTGTTGCGGTTGCCATTTCGCAGCGGTTCGTAGAGGTGGCGTGCTCCGGCTGTGTGTGCAGTCTGCAATGTGCACGCTCCGGGGTTGCTGTGAGCTCTGTGTAGTCGTGGGGAGACAGGACTTGTGTTCTGTTGGCTTGTTTGGAGGACACGGGCCCTCTTCCCACATGCTTCTCAGACAGTTCAAGGTCGGTGCTGTGTGACTCCTTCCAATTAACTTGCATGTGGCCGACATGGGGGAGTGTTTTCTTCTTTCTTCCCCTTCCGTTGTGTGCTTCTGTGATATGCGCTATCTGCCCTGTGGTCGGTCTCCTCGGCATGCCTGTGTTGGTCTATTCTTGGACAATGGCTGTATTCACCGGCTTCTGTCGTAGGGCTGTGGTTTCGGTGTTGGAATGGAAGGTCATTCAGTGCTGTCTGCTCTCCCTTGTGTGGGCGGCAGGCTGCCTTTCCGCTCTGCGTTGGGCCTTGTGTGTGGATGTAATTCTTGGGCCACCTGTTGTCGGTCCCCGTGCTCTTTGGTGTTCCGTTTTATATGTCTTGTTCATATGTGCAGGGTGGTATGGGTTTTTCAGTGTGGTACTGGCGTTCCTCTTCCCGAAGGGGCCCTGCTTCTCCTAGTTGGTGTTGCCGCCGCTGTGTGCTACGCCATGTTTGTTACACTGGGGTGTGTCCTGCTGTTGCGTGACTTCACTGACATGTGTGCGTCGGTTGTGTGGCGTTGGGTGTTGTCCGTGATTTGGGCGTTGGGGACATGTCTGTGGCAGGCCTGTCACGTGTCATGTGCGTTCGGGGTGGGGCTGATGTGTGTGCTGCTTGGTTGTGTCCCTGTGTCTGTGTGCGACGCATGCATGGCGCTGCGGTTGGCCTCTGCGTTGTGCGCATGTGTGGCGGCGTCATCGGCGCTTTGTGGCCGTGACGGGGTGGTTGGTTCCTAGTCCCAGGTGGTGTGTACACATGTGTTCCGCGATGTTAGGATTTGGCCTGTGTGTCATATGTGGATGCGATGGTGGATGTGTAGTGTACACGCGCTGGTGGGGGGTTGTCCGCTTTTTCCGCCCTTGCACTGTGTGCGCTGTTTGCGTGCACTTGTTGTGTGTGTGCCTACCTGCGTCTCCGCGGTACGTTGCGTCCTTGGTGGTGCATCAGCAGAAGCATGGGGAGGGCCTGCAGTGCTGGATTCATGCTCGGGATGCCGCTTCTTCGTTGTCCGTGCTCTGCGTCCGTGTTACCGCCTCTCTTTCACGTGCGGTGTCTCTTAGCCGTGGGAGCCGTTTGTTTGCGGCATCGTAATTTATACGCCGGGCGGGACGTGTTTCGTCGGACGGTGTGTGTCAGTTGTGCTGCGCCGCTACGTGTACGGGCGCACTTTGATGGCGGACGGTGTTGCTGGCTTGCCGGCGGTGTTTGGCCTACTTTACGCATCGTAATTGGACGGGCGTGTGGACTGCTGCGTGCCGGCGGTAACTGGTGGTTTTTGCATCCGCCAGCACGGCGGTTGTGCTTCCGCCCGCCATCGTAATGAGCCCCTTAGTGTTTTATAATAACTATTGTTTAATCATTTCTGCGTATATTAGTTCCGTAGCGGGTTGTGGGTTTATAGGGGAATAGGGTGGGAAGTAATTTAATTTAAATTATAAAAATTAATAATTTATTAATTAATAATTTATTGTTTAAGAATTACTATTGTTAATTAAGTTAATTAATTTATTATTAAATATATAAAAAGTGAATAATAATCTTTTTTAATTAATTGATAATTATGTAAAGTGTTTAATTTTTTATTAATTAGTAATTAATTACATATTAATTATTAGAAATTAATTTATTAATATGTTAATTGTGTACATTTTTTTAATAGTGTGTTCAGTGTTGATAGGGGAGTAGGGTGGGAATTAAGTTAAATTTAATTCAAATTTTAATAATTTAAAATATTATTTATTCAAAGTTATTTTATAGTGTTAATTGTGTTAATTAATTTAGATATGATGGTTATTAATGTCATTGTTAATTGTAATTAGCTAATTAATTAAATGTTAATTAATTATGTTTATTCATTAATATTTTAAACTATTGGAGGTGACGTTTATAGGGGAAAATGATGGAAGGTAAATATATTTTATTAATTAATTATTTGTTAATTAATTTTAATTATATTGTAGGAGTGGGTCTACTCAATTATTCCCCTACGCTACCCAACACTTTCCCTACTGTTGCACTCACTGGAGTGGGAATAGTTATTACTGGAGTGGGAATAGTTATTTTTACACTCCCGCTATCCAACACTTTCCCTACTGTTCCACTCACTGGAGTGGGAATAGTAATTTTTACCCTCCCGCTATCCAACACTTTCCCTACTGTTCCACTCGCTGGAGTGGGAATAGTAATTTTTACCCTCTCGCTATCCAACACTTTCCCTACTGTTCCACTCGCTGGAGTGGGAATAGTAATTTTTACCCTCCCGCTATCCAACACTTTTCCTAAAGTTCCACTCGCTGGAGTGGGAATAGTAATTTTTACCCTCCCGCTATCTAACACTTTCCCTACTGTTCCACTCGCTGGAGTAGGAATAGTAATTTTTACCCACCCGCTTTCCAACACTTTCCCTACTGTTCCACTCGCTGGAGTAGGAATAGTAATTTGTACCCACCCGCTATCCAACAAATTCCCTACTTTTGCAGTTGTTGGAGTGTGAATACTAATTTTATTCCCTTAGCTATGCAACGTTTTTAATTTTGTTATATTTAATGTAGTGTAAATTATTAACATAAACAAATTTACTTTAATTATTTAAATTATTATATATTATTTATTTTTATATTTATATAATATGTTTATTTATATATATATATATGTAAATATATTTTTAATAATGTTTTAAATATTTTATAATTAAGATTAATAATTATTTTATAATATTAAGTAAATATATACATGTTAAAAAATAATTATGTGTTTTTTTTTACATTACATTTACTATTTATACATTTTAAGCTTTTTTACATTATTTTAACTATGTTTTATTTAATTGTGTTTATTATTTAATTACTTTTATATTATTTTTAATACATTTAAAAAATACGATATTTTAGTTAACTATATTTTAAACATCGATATTTTGTACTCGATATTTTAGTACTTACCTGTTTGTAGATAGGGACTCGATATTCTGTCCCTCGATATTTTGGCATCGATATTCTGGACAGTCGATATTCTGTCCCTCGATATTCAGTCACTGAACCATATTCTGGCAGAAAAACCCATTTGAGATAGCAAGTGTTGTTTTGTATTTTTTACGCACGATGTTATTCATTAATGCGGCACTGTGTGCATTTTGAACTGCAAATGTCTTAGTGCAAGTGTTTAAATGTCTGTAATCTAAAACTAGACGATATGTATTGTCAGGTTTCATGACCGGCAACAAAGGATTATTCAATTGAGAGGTGCAAGTTTCAATCACCCCTTGGCACTCATGTTGATCTAAGATCTCCCTGACCTGTTTTTTAGCTTCTTGCTTTATTGGATACTGCCTCTGTGCAGTCGGAGTATTTTTTAAAGGAATTATGTGGTGGGTTGAATCCTCATCCCATCCAACATGGTTTTTGTATAATGCTGGAGCTTGGGCTACCGCACACTCCTGCGCATATGTGTGTTGCAAATGCCTGGGAATATGGTCTGCGAATGCCGGTAAAATTACCGTTTCTCCTTTAGGGCAATCCTGGACGAATGCTGGAGGCCAATCTCGTTCAGCTAACAATATGTCATAGCCAAACGTCAGGTTCTCCCAAAAGAGACCTCTCACTTTCCTACTCTTGTCCCCCTCCATTTGGAGCGCTATTTCATATACTTTATGTGGGACACTCACTCTAGTATCAGGTGTTTCTACCGTGATATAATCATTCAAGTCCGCTATCTCCAGAAATTCCATCAGGTTCTGGCGAGCTATTGTTACTTCTGCCGCACTGTCTAGCATCGTCTGAGCCCATTCCCCGTTCAGTAGTCGAGTCCTCAGAATTCTGGGCATGTCTGATCTTTAGACCTGCAACCTTCTTCTTTTTGAACTGTGGCTTTTGCTTTGGCTTCTCTTCTGTTTTGGAAGTGTACTCTTGAGCGTGCTGCTTGTCTCTGGACTTTCTACGCTCTTCTTGTCTTTCTGACCGTCCTTCCCTCTCGGAGTTTTTCGATGAACCCTGAAAGGAACGAGAGGAACGTGTATCAGTATCCTGATACCGGTCAGGTTTCCTAATATTATCCCTATTCCTAAGGTTATACCTCTTTTCAGAGGGCTCCCGTGGAGGAGATCTACCTCGGGATTGAGATCTGTTTCCTTTAAAGTTTTGTTGTTTTTTATTATCCCACTTCTTTTTAGAAGAAGCAGGTGTCTGCTTGGAAGTGTCCTTTTCAGGACTGCCCATCAGTTGTGGTTTTAAAGCTTTCCCACCCAAACTGTCTCTGCCTAATTCTGCATATGCAGTTTCAATTATTTTGGGTAGTTCGTGTTGTTGATCTAACGGACTGAATTCCCTTAGGATTGCCACGGAAGCTGCTTCCCCTTTAATATTAGCTAGTATTATGGCTGATACCTGGTCATAGTTACCTAGTAACTTCATTCCTAAGTTCAGAGCAAGTTCTGCTCCGTACTCGTTTTGTATTTGTCTTAATACGTCTGGTACCACCACTAATGAAGGAATACCATGAGTCCTGGTATAAATGGCAGCAAAGACTGTACCCCAAGTGGTACAATCCTCTACTTGTGGTGTTATCCCCATGGGCAAGCAGATTGTTAGCATTCTGTGTTTTTCGTACGGGGTAGTATTCGGGAATACTGCCTCTAGCTGCGTTATTTTCGGAGCTACCCAGAATGGCATTTGTTCACGTTTAGAGGGCATTTTGCCCATCACTGCGTGTAATGTTTGTGGTGTGATTTTAGTTGCTGTACCCTGAGATTGAGTTCCATTTGTTGCAACTGTTGCTGGTTGGACTGTGAAAGTCCTCATGACAAATTGCGTCTTGTTTCTATAGATTTTAATTCAATCTTTGTGTTGTATGAGTAAGTCTCCTTGTGGCATTGTGTCAATGTCAGGATGTGGTGTGTAGGCCGCTAATATTGGCCATGTTCCCCCTTCTCCTCCGAGTGGGCCTAATCTTACTCGTCTTCGTATGTGGGGTAGGGCGCCTTTAAACCAGTATAAGTGTTCCTGGTACGTGAGTGGAGTCTCTATGTCCTCGAACGGACCATATTCCACTGGTGCATCTCCTGCTGTAGAAGAGTGAAATGTCTGTGTTCTTGCATCTGCTGCTGGGAATGCAACCCACAAATAAAATACCTCTGTTTTGTTTGATTCGTGTGCCTCAATCACGAAAGCCACTAAGCCACCCCTGGCTGATAAACCATTTTCTAACAGTTTCAGGGTGACTGTATGTCTGAATTTTTCTGAAATCGGAATTGCATCTGTATCCTCTTCTCCTGTTGAGAGCTGTAGATTTACTCTTACGTCATCTCCTGTCTCAGGCATTTTTGTAAAGAAGAAGTTTGTTCAAGGGAACTAAGATAAGGTTTTTATGCACAATTTTAGGAACACTGTGTCCTTCAAGCTTGATTAACCAACAGCCAATAAATAGGATTTTTCACCTACTTAGCTGTGGCAGAGTATGTGCCCACCCACTCCAGACGTCTCTGGTATTTTGTGAGTAGGGGTCTCTGAGAATAGCACGACTGAACTACTCAGATTCTACTGTTAAATAAGTACCCAACCAACGTTGACGGCGCCATGTCGTGTAGTTCCTATATTACCTATACAGGATCTGCGCGTTTTGGATAACATAAACTGTGGGTTTGGTGGCAAACTGATTCCGTGCACCCCCACCGGATACGTTAGCCTGTTTGCATTAGCTAGCTCACAGTGCCACTAGAATCTCCTCTTATCGGGGAGAGAATAGTTTCTGCCAACCTCAGAACATGACAACTCTGATCCCTCAGAATCGTGGAAACAATATACTACTTTTCGCTCAGTCACTCGTGCTCACTTAGTTTGTCTCAGAGATACACAAGATAAACAGTCTGGGCATTTCAATAAGGATTTATTGAACAGTTGTTATTCTAGTGTAGAATAGATTTGCTGTAACAATCATCAGACAGTAGCAGAGATATATGGTTAGCAATACTACAAAAGTAAAAAGATGGTATAGTTCTACCATCTTGCAGAAATCATGAATATATACATGTACATAAAACACATGATAAGAAAGTGCGTACTCCTACGATGTCTCCCTAACTAGATGTACCTAAATGTACCTAGCATCTGTGTAGGTGTTATGCCAAGAATCCCTCTAAGGTCTAGTCAACCCCATTACCTGAGTAAGGAGAGAATATGGGACCCCGTCCTGGTCTCGAGTTGGACACCCCGCGAGGGATGTTAGACCACTGCTAGCTCGAGCGTCTGCATGCAGGAACCTCAGCGTCTCTGGTCAGTGTGTCAGCCGGGAAGTCACGGTCTCCTCTGTCTGTCTAAGCAAGACATGATGTATTTATACCCACAGGTCTCCCCAGGGGTCCTACCTTGCTGTGTTACTGTGTCCGCCTAAAGGATGACGTTGGGCTTGAACTTTAACATAGATATTATACAGGAGAAGTTCGTCCTGCTGTGAGTCCTGCTGTGCTTCCAAGAAGCCTCATGCATAATGTATGAGTTTCGAACCAGGGAAAAACCTGCGTTCTGAATGCAGTGTTGTATCTAGGTGAAAGGTCAGTCCCTATGAACCGTTATGTATGTAATGTAGGGAAGGATATCGGTGAAAGGTTGCAGTGTTACCTGCGCCTATATAGGGTACCTATATGGAATATAACAAATCTTCCACAAAATTGTATGGATTTTCTTAAGGAGGCACATAAACCAGCAACTAGACAATGTTACGCGGCCAAATGGAAAAGGTTTGTTATTTACTGTCAAACCCAAATTTGTAATCCATTTGATGTACAAGTACAAACTATTGTTTGTTATCTTTTACATCTGCAAACATCAGGTCTTGTCTATACTTCTATACGACTACATTTAGCTGCAATTGCTGCTTTTCTACAATATAGACAACATACATCTTTATTTAAAGTACCAGTCACTAAAGCATGTCAACTTCAATTTTTATCTTGGAAAGTTGCCTTTTTAATAGCAATCACTTCACTTAGACGAGTTGGTCAACTCCAGGCATTATCATTAGAAGAACCTTTCTGCCAATTGCACAAACATAAAGTAGAATTAAGGACAAACCCAAAATTCCTTCCTAAAGTTGTCCTCCTTTTCATATGAACTAATCTATTGAAGTGCCTGTGTTCTTTCCAAACCCAGACTCTGTGGCAGAAAGAGCTCTTCATACTTTGGATGTTAAAAGAGCTTTAATGTATTATATTGACAAAACTAAAAGTTTCAGAAAGACAAAGCTTGTTGCTTTCTCACCTCCACACACTGGAAGGCGGATTTCAAAAAATGGAATTGATAGATGGATAGTTAAAAGCATCCAAACATGTTATAATATAGCTAAACGACAGCTGCTGGTTACCCCTAAAGCCCATTCCACTAGAAAAGTTGGGGCTTCTATGGCATTTTTAGGGAACATTCCAATTGTTGAAATATGTAAGGCAGCAACTTGGTCTACACCACATACTTTTACTAAACATTATTGTGTGGATGTAGCAGCACGACAACAGTCTAATGTTGCACAGGCTGTACTACGCACTCTATTTCAAACAACTCAAACCCCCACAAGATAGCCACCGCTTTGGGAGAGGGACTGCTTTACAGTCTATGCAAAGCATGTGTATCTACAGCAGAGGTCTTCAAACTTTTGGATGCCGAGACCCCCCTGTCAACATTTTGAGGCGTAAGGACCCCCTCCTGACAAAAATTTCTAAACCTGTAGGCAGGGCTACTGGAATTATGAGGCAGGTGAGGACCAAATTACGTGACAGGCTTGACTAAATTGTGTGGGAAGAAAAGGTAAATGATGTTATGTGATGCCGCGAACACAGTAACACTGAGGAAAGATTTCACCCCATCAGTACCAGTGTATAACCAAAATACAGCAATTAACATCAGAAAGATTTCTAGTCAACCTTTGTGAAGGGCCTTCCACTCCGCAGGAATACGTGCTGCCACATTAGAAGCTCACTTGGCCCTGGCCGGGAGAAGCAGGGGTCCCTTAAAACCCTGGCGGTTTTGTGCAGAGTTAAGCAGTTTACCCATGCAGCTTTCCTCTCACCCCCTCCTTCCATCCCTCTGTCCTCTCCTAACCCCGGATCCCTCTCTCACTTTGCAGGCCATTTTATTTCACCCCTTTTTACAACTTCTGAACTCTCCCCATTCAACCTCTCACTTCACCTTTAACACTCCCAGCCAGGGCTGGTCCTAACACTGGTCGCACACGGTGCAACAGTCTTTTTGGTGCCCCACCCCGTTTCCTCCTTCTCCATGAATTCCTTCACTGCCACTCACCAACAATTCACCTAATCTCTCTATAGCACCTTTCTGACAAACATTTCAATTTTTTATAGCGCTACTCATAGTTTACTCACACTCATTTCTGTGATCTGCATGGTACATATTCTTTGTAGCAGGAACGTTAACCCTCTGCACTGTGTGGGTGACAAGAGTGCCCATGTGAGTGCACGGTGAGCGATGCAACAGTGTGAGAGTAGGGTAAGAGAGTGACTGTAGGGTGAGTGAGGTGGCTTATGAATTTAGGTGCGGATGCAAGTTCAGAATGGGATGAATGAGTGTATGATTACTGATGGGCTTGTTTGAGTGAGTTGCATATTGAGCAGTGAGGGGGACAGGTGAGTGAAGTGTCACATGAGTGCAGGATGAGTAGTGTACTCGTGTGGCTGCAGGGTGAGGTATAGGATGAACAGCGCAAGTGCATTGTGAGTGCAGAGTGATCACTGTGAGTGCAGGGTGAGCGGGTGAATGGTGTGAGTGCATTGTGATCGCTGTGAATGCAGGGTGAGCGTGAAAGTGAAGGGCGAGAATGACGAGTGAGTTGTCTGAATGCAGAGTGCATTCCCAGACACTTGAAGTAACTCAGCATGTTATGGACGGCGGCGTAGGGTTTAAGATCTAAGTTAAACTATTGCTATTATGGCATTAATCGGGGATCGAGGAAATAAATAATGTGCTGATCCTGCAACAAACTTCCAGTCCTATGGTTAGGGTTGCCAGCAGATTATTTTGATGGCCCAGTCGGTACAAAAATAAGCAGTCACCTAAAGCTGTATTTTAAGCACTTATCTGTGCATACTTCGAACAGCAAATATAAATAGAAAGCACTTTTAATTGTGTTCTAGGGCTGCCTCAATGATCCATGACTGATAATTAAAGAGAACAAAGACAGAAAAGTCACATAACGAATGCATACATACTTTTTTATTTATAAGTCTATTTAGTGTCAAGAGGAGGTCTTTGCAGGCTCTTTAAACAAAACACGGCAGGCATTTTTCTTTTGGCAACCCTACTTTATATTCCTTTTCATGAAATGCATTCTCACACTGCAGCAGTAAAGGTAAAATACAAATGTAAGGAATAGGCAGAGTGGGGGCCCAGGGGTACTGGAACCAGGAAAAAAACTAAGCCTCTGTAACCAGTTTACAAAGGCATGTAAACATGCAAATGGTCTTTAAAGACCTGTGAAAAACTCGGGCGTGCCGGAGATAAGACTCCAGACACTGCCCAGCTGAGCCCCCAGCAGCTCGAGTTGCACTGCAGCAGCCCGGGCTGAGACGCAGGACGGGGGAAGTGGGGGGGCTGAAGCCCTTGGGCCTCGGCAGAAGTGTGACTGGGAAGGCGCGACCCCCTTTGCATCGCTCCACGGCCCCCCTGGGGGTCGCGCCCCACAGTTTGAAGACCCCTGATCTACAGCCACACATGCCTTGAACGGATTATGTTACTTACCCAGTAAGCATCTGTTCTAGGCATGTAGTGCTGTAGATTCACATGCACCCTCTCTCCTCCCCAGATATCTGTGTGGTTGGCAGTTTACATTTATTTATATTATTTACATATTCATTGTCATCACATATCCTACACTATTTCCAACTCTATTCTCACCCATTTGCCACAAAACAATATAAAGATGGAGTCAATGCCCATGTGCATTGTTACCGAAGGGAGGAGCCACATTGCCTCGTGACTCGAAAAGAATTCTTCGGAGAAAAAAACTTGGAATCATCCGAGCCCGACACTAGATGACGGACGTATGCAAAGCATGTGAATCTACAGCACTACATGCCAAAAACAGATGCTTACTGGGTAAGTAACATAATCCCTACGGTGGAACATTGCCCTGGAACAGAACACACCAACGCTGATAGTCTGTCCAGGTTCTTCTGCCTTAATGAGGAGAACTCCCATGAGGTTGGTTAGTTCTTCTCACTTTCAGCTGGGGAATACACGTGTTAGACCTGTCAGCTCTTGGCGCAGTTTCCCCTGTCTTTTAGCTTCTGACCTCCTATTTTTGATCCTGTGCTGAATTTAGTTTTTGCTGGTGTTAGGACTCTGGGCACTTTCACCCTGCTGATCAGTGCTAAAGTGCAAGTGCTTTCTGTTTAAAACATGATGGTAATTGATTTCTCCATGATTGGCATATTCGATTTACCAGTAAGTCCCTAGTACAGTGCACCAGGGGTGTACAGGGCCTGTAAATCAAATACTAACAATGGGTCTACAGCACTAATTATGCCACCCACATGAGTAGCCCTGCAAACATGTCTCAGACCTGCCACTACAGTGCCTGTGACTGCAGTTTTAAACTGCCATTTCGGCCTGGCAAGTGCACCCACATACCAGGCCCAAACCTACCCTTTTACTACATGCAAATCACCCCTAAGGCAGGCCCAAGGCAGCCCCATGAGCAGGATGCAGTATATTTTAAAAGGTAGGACATGTACTGCTGTGTTTTACATGTACTAATAGTGAAATACTGCTAATTCATTTTTTTCACTATTGCAAGGCCTATCTCTTCCATAGGGTAACATGGGGATTGCATTGAAATATCTTTTAAGTGTAATTTCCAATTGGGAGCAGATAGAGATTTGGAGTTTGGGGTCCTGAACTCACAATTTAAAAATACATCTTTTGGTGAAGTTGGCTTTTGAAATGTAAATTTGAAAATGCCACTTTTAGAAAGTGGTCATTTTCTTGCTTAACCATTCTGTGCCTCTGTCTGTAGAATACACGTCTGGGTTGGCTGACAGTTGGGCTCTTCTGTATTTACTTTAGACGGTCACACAAAGGGAGCTGAGGTGGGCCCTGCATACCCCGATGGCCCATCACCAGGCTGATGGGCCCTCCTAAGCTAGAGTGGTGGGAGGAGTAGTCACTGACACCTGAATAGGGCTGTGCCTGTCCTCACACAAAGATGTCGCCAACCCCTGTAGTATGTCTGGAGCAAGATCAGGGAAAGGTAGGGTCTTGTGCACTACAAATACTTTCCTTCGAAGTTTGCCTACTTCAAATGCAGAAAGGGTATAAGTATTTGACCTCTGATACCCCAAAATCAAAACATTTCTGGGCTGAGGACATTTTGCCAGGAAGAAGAGCTCGATGCTGTAGGAGGGACTGTCATTCTGCCTGTTGATTTGTTGTGCTGACCTGCTGCTTGCTGCTTCTGACTGGGAGTGAAAGGACCTGAATTTGCTTTCTGTATCCTGCTTCCAAGGTTCTCCAAGGTCTTTAGTTGAGCTTGTCTCCTGTTAAGAAGTCTCAGGGCCATCAAAGACTTCACCTGCCAGTGCTTGGGCTCGTCTGCTGAGAGTCCTGACTTGTCAAGTGATGCCAAATCCAGTTCCTGGGCCCCTGGAAGTACAACCTGGTGATCTTGAGGAGAAAATGAATCCGCATTGACTCCCAGTGCCTGTTTTATTGACGCATCGCTGCTGCTTGCCCCGAAGTGTGGTTCCCACTTGACTCATCGACCACGGCCTTCACAGCAGGACCTAGCTTGCCATTGCAGAGCGTAAAAAAATATATAGCAGCAGCGTGAGTTTTGGACACCGTGCTCCCCAATGTCTGTGACACCTGCTCCGACGTAGAACGTAATTCGCAGCTGTGGAATCGATGCAGCGCATCTGGATTTTTGACCCATCACCTCTGGGTGCCAATTCTTCATCGACACCGCAGTAAGGAACCAAGGCTGCGTGTCTGGAAACCAACGCATCACCTCTCCTGCCTAGCAGTAAGGAACCAACGCATCACCTCCCCTGCCAGCAAGGAACCGACGCATCACCTCCCATGCGTAGTAAGGAACCGACGCATCACTTTGCTTTTCTGGCGTCTCACCTCACCTGCACCTGGCCTCATCTTTGATTTTTAACACATTTAAGGTACTTTGTGCTAAAACGATAGCATCAATTGATTTCTATGTACTAAACTTGCTTAATCTTTTAAAAGTGATATTTTGACTTGTGTATGTTGGATTTTTGGAGTTATGGTCTTGTTTTATTCAGATAAATATTTGCTATTTTTCTAAACTGGTGTGGACTGCTTTTGTAGTGTTTTCACTGTGTTACTGTGTGTGTGTGCGTACAAATACTTTACACATTGCCTCTGAGATAAGCCTGATTGCTGGTGCCAATCTACCAAGGGGGTGAGCAGGGGTTATCTTAGCTGTGTGACTCCCTTACCGTGAGTAGAGTAAGGGCTCTAGTTGGACAGGGTGCAAACCACTGCCAACTAGAGACCCCATTTCTAACAAAGTATTTTCATTGATTAATATGGTTGGCTAAGAAAGTCACACCCCTCATCAACATTATTCAAAACATATTCTGAAGTAAATACTACAGTTAATTTAAATAAAGAACAGTAATAATTGCCACAGGATCATACAAAAAAATGGATATCATTAAATATTCATTTGAGAGAATAATAACAAAAAATTAATTACTTACCTTCTTTAACACTCTTTCTGGTGCATACTCAGATTTCTCACCTTCTGAACACCCCCAATCACCATACTGGATCCAGAGAATTTTATTCAGCAATTCCCTCACACTTTGGCAGGTGGTATCCTGTGGCTTCACATGGGATCTGCCCCACCCCAAAAGTGACGCCAGGGACCCTACAGAGTCGCCATGTCGGCATCAGTTTCTTTCTGATACCTATCTGTGCCGTGGGACGGCAGATTCTAGTAATCCGATTAAGACAGTGTGCAGATCTCTAACATAGAATCTTATTAGTTCTGACTAGAAGAGTCCATTCCACAGAACGGGGAGTATGGTGGTCGGTAAGGAATCTGGGGTTAGATAGAGTATCCACCAGAAACAGTGTTACTGAAGGTAAGTAATCTGATGGATATTTCTAACCACAGATTCCTCACCTTGTAAATAGATTGTGAAAAGATACGAAAGCATTACCTCCCTTGGTGGTGGGTCTGCGAAATGGCTCGGCCCCAGAAATGTCCCTCTCACCAGACCTGGCTATACAAGCAGTAGTGGTCTTTAACATGTGAATTGACACCCACTGAGTGGCCTGGCAGATTTGCAAAACTGCTGCACCATGTGCTAGTGCAGTAGTAGCAGCCTTTGCTCTGTCAGGAGGCTCTTTCTTGGCCAGTCCATTGCAGGTTTTGATGCAAAGAACAATCCATCTTGAGATAGTTCGCTTTTGCACAGCTTTTCCTTTTTTTTGCCCGAGAGAACCCCACAAAGAGCTGATCGTCCACCCGATGGCCCTTGGTACAGTCAATGTAAAAATTCAGATTTCCCTTTGGGTCTAGCTAATAAGTCTCTCTTCCTCCATAGATGGTTGAGGCGGGGCAAAGAAAGCTGGCAGGGTAAGGCACTGTCTTATATGGAAAGGCGTAATACTTTCATGAGGAATGCTGCTTTAGCCCTATGCTCTAGCTTGTAGGGAAAGAAGATGGCATACAGTTCTTGTATAGCGCTTGTAGATCACTTCCAAGACAAACTAAAGTTATCGCTATGCGGAATGCAATCTGTAAGGTGAGCAATCCTGAAGGACAATGGTGCACTGGCTCAAACGGAGGACTTAGAAGAAGAGTGAGGACCAGATTGAGGTTCCCCTGAGGCATCACAAAAGGTGTTAGTGGGACATATAGGTCAGCAGTTTTAGTAAACTCATCACAACAGGTGATTTGACCCTTGACCTCTGGGTAGGTCGCCCCCCCCATCCGCACAGCGCCACCTGTGCGTCCAGCTCCCTGCTGCTGCTGATCTGAGGCCCTCCTCCACCCACAGGCTACCACCTGCGCCTCATCCCTGGTGGCCAGTGGTAGGCCGTAGGTAGGTTCTTGTCGTTGTAAGCGTCACTGTTACTGTCTTTTCCCTCGATATTTGCGCCCCCACTGTTTTTCCACTGTTTTGCCCTTCCGTTCTGTGCCCCCACTGCTGTGACTGTTTTCGTTCTGTGCCCCACTGTTTTTGCCCTTCCGTTCTGTGCCCCCACTGCTGTGACTGTTTTCGTTCTGTACCCCCACTGTTTTTTTCCACTGTTTTTGCCCTTCCGTTCTGTGCCCCCACTGCTGTGACTGTTTTTGTTCTGTGCCCCCACTGCTTTTCCACTGTTTTTGCCCTTCCGTTCTGTGCCCCCACTGGTGTGACTGTTTTCGTTCTGTGCCCCCACTGCTTTTCCACTGTTTTTGCCCTTCCATTCTGTGCCCCCACTGCTGTGCACTGTTTTTCGTTCAGTGCCCCCCTGTGCCCCTTTTGATTTCTGTACCCCTTCGCCCTCCCGTTTCCCGCCGCTGTGTCCCCTGCGGCCCCGCCCCCCTCGCTGACCACTCGCTGCCCCTGCCTCCCGCCTCCCAGCTGCTCCTCCCTCCCACCTCCCCATATATGGCGGCCGCTGCGCGGTGAGGTGAGCGACCCTTGACCTCTGGGTAGGTCGCCCCCCATCCGCACAGCGCCACCTGTGCGTCCAGCTCCCTGCTGCTGCTGATCTGAAGCCCTCCTCCACCCGCAGGCTAACACCTGCGCCCCATCCCTGGTGGCCAGTGGTAGGCCGTAGGTAGGTTCTTGTCGTTGTAAGCGTCACTGTTACTGTCTTTTTCCTCGATATTTGCGCCCCCACTGTTTTTCCAATGTTTTGCCCTTCCGTTCTGTGCCCCCACTGCTGTGACTGTTTTCGTTCTGTGCCCCCACAGTTTTTTTCCACTGTTTTTGCCCTTCCGTTCTGTGCCCCCACTGCTGTGACTGTTTTCGTTCTGTGCCCCCACTGCTTTTCCACTGTTTTTGCCCTTCCATTCTGTGCCCGCACTGCTGTGCACTGTTTTTCGTTCTGTGCCCCCCTGTGCCCCTTTTGATTTCTGTACCCCTTCGCCCTCCCGTTTCCCGCCGCTGTGTCCCCTGCGGCCCCGCCCCCCTCGCTGACCACTCGCTGCTCCTGCCTCCCGCCTCCTAGCTGCTCCTCCCTCCCACCTCCCCATGTATGGCGGCCGCTGCGCAGTGAGGTGAGCGACCCTTGACCTCTGGGTAGGTCGCCCCCCCATCCGCACAGCGCCACCTGTGCGTACAGCTCCCTGCTGCTGCTGATCTGAGGCCCTCCTCCACCTGCAGGCTACCACCTGCGCCTCATCCCTGGTGGCCAGTGGTAGGCCGTAGGTAGGTTCTTGTCGTTGTAAGCGTCACTGTTACTGTCTTTTCCCTCGATATTTGAGCCCCCACTGTTTTTCCACTGTTTTGCCCTTCCGTTCTGTGCCCCCACTGCTGTGACTGTTTTCGTTCTATGCCCCCACTGTTTTTTTCCACTGTTTTTGCCCTTCCGTTCTGTGCCCCCACTGCTGTGACTGATTTCGTTCTGTGCCCCCACTGGTTTTTTCCACTGTTCTTGCCCTTCCGTTCTGTGCCCCCACTGCTGTGACTGTTTTCGTTCTGTGCCCCCACTGCTTTTCCACTGTTTTTGCCCTTCCGTTCTGTGCCCCCACTGCTGTGACTGTTTTCGTTCTGTGCCCCCACTGCTTTTCCACTGTTTTTGCCCTTCCATTCTGTGCCCCCACTGCTGTGCACTGTTTTTCGTTCTGTGCCCCCCTGTGCCCCTTTTGATTTCTGTACCCTTCGCCCTCCCGTTTCCCGCCGCTGTGTCCCCTGCGGCACCGCCCCCCTCGCTGACCACTCGCTGCCCCTGCCTCCCGCCTCCCAGCTGCTCCTCCCTCCCACCTCCCCATATATGGCGGCCGCTGCGCGGTGAGGTGAGCGACCCTTGACCTCTGGGTAGGTCGCCCCCCCCATCTGTACAGCGCCACCTGTGCGTCAAGCTCCCTGCTGCTGCTGATCTGAAGCCCTCCTCCACCCGCAGGCTACCACCTGCGCCTCATCCCTGGTGGCCAGTGGTAGGCCGTAGGTAGGTTCTTGTCGTTGTAAGCGTCACTGTTACTGTCTTTTCCCTCGATATTTGAGCCCCCACTGTTTTTCCACTGTTTTGCCCTTCCGTTCTGTGCCCCCACTGCTGTGACTGTTTTCGTTCTGTGCCCCCACTGTTTTTTTCCACTGTTTTTGCCCTTCCGTTCTGTGCCCCCACTGCTGTGACTGTTTTCGTTCTGTGCCCCCACTGGTTTTCCACTGTTTTTGCCCTTCCGTTCTGTGCCCCCACTGCTGTGACTGTTTTCGTTCTGTGCCCCCACTGCTTTTCCACAGTTTTTGCCCTTCCATTCTGTGCCCCCACTGCTGTGCACTGTTTTTCGTTCTGTGCCCCCCTGTGCCCCTTTTGATTTCTGTACCCCTTCGCCCTCCCGTTTCCCGCCGCTGTGTCCCCTGCGGCCCCGCCCCCCTCGCTGACCACTCGCTGCCCCTGCCTCCCGCCTCCCAGCTGCTCCTCCCTCCCACCTCCCCATATATGGCGGCCGCTGCACAGCGGGCGCATCGCTGGCGCGCCAAAGGCGCGCCTAAGGCAAGCCCGTCTGCGCCCGTCCGCGCCTGGACCGCGCCCAGCGCCAGAACCCCTGGCCCCCACATCCGCCACAAAGACCACCTCCAATACGACGCCAGCACCCTCATCGCTCTCAACCCAGGACGGACCTCCACCTGCTTCAAGGCCGCCCCGAAACGCACCCATGGTCCCTTCACCTGCCGGAACTGCAGCTTCACCTGCCTCGGAGAGCCCGAGACTCCAGCCAAGAAGGACCTCAACCATCTCCGGTGCATCCTACTAAACACCCGCTCCGCACGCAAACACGCCGTCGAGCTCTGGGACCTACTCGACACCTCATCACCGGACGTCGCCTTCCTGACAGAGACCTGGATGAACGAATCCTCCGCACCCGACATCGCCATAGCCATCCCCGACGGCTACAAGATCACCCGCAGAGACCGCACCAACGGAATCGGAGGAGGAATCGCCATCGTCCACAAAGACACCATCAGGGTCTCGAACAGCACCGACGACACTCTCAGCACCGCCGAACACATGCACTTCCAGATCCACACGGATCCCAACACCACCGTAAGAGGCACCCTCATCTACAGACCCCCCGGACCCCGACCCCAGTTCAGCGACTCCATCGCCGACTTCATCAGCACACATGCCCTGACCTCCACCGACTACATCCTCCTCGGAGACCTGAACTTTCACCTGGAGAACAACAATGACAGCAACTCCTCCACCCTGATCGACAACCTCGCCAACCTCGGACTGAAACAGCTCGTCACGACGCCGACCCACATCGCCGGACACACGCTCGACGCCATCTTCTCCTCAAGCTCCCACGTCTCCTTCAGCCACACCTCCGAACTCACCTGGACCGACCACCACTGCATCCACTTCACCTTCCGGAAACCCGCCGCACACCACCGCACCCTACAGATCCCCCGCAGATGCTGGAGCAAAGTCACCGAAGACCAACTCCAGACAAACCTCGCACTCAGCCCACCCACCGACCCCTCCAACCCCGACGCCGCCACCCGCAATCTCAGACGATGGATGGACGACTGCGCCAACACCTTAGCCCCGCTGAAAAAACCAACCTACAAAGACACCAGCAAGAGAGCCAGCTGGTTCACCCCGGAACTCCTAGCATCCAAGCGCACCTGCCGGAAACTGGAGAACAAATGGCACAGCGAGAAGACGCCGGACAGCCGCGCAGCCCACAAAGACGCCATCCGCAACCACCATCACCTCATCAGGTCCGCCAAGAGGACCTCCTTCAAAGACCGCCTCAACAACAACGCACACAACAGCAAGGAGCTCTTCAGCATCGTGAAGGAACTCTCCAACCCCAGCTCCAACGCCAACGACATCCCGCCGTCGCAAGCCCTGTGTGATTCCCTCGCCACCTTCTTCCACCGCAAGATCGCCAACATCCACAACAGCTTCGACTACGGGACGACCCCAACAGGCCACGACACATCAGACCCGCCGCACCCCATCGACCACGACCCCCTGACAGCCTGGGTCAACGTGAACACCGAGGACACAATCAAGACCATGGGCACAATTCACTCCGGCTCCCCATCAGACCCTTTTCCACACCACATCTTCAACAAAGCCGGCAGCTCCATCGCACACCACCTGCGCAACGTCATCAACCTCTCCTTCGAGACCGCGACCTTCCCAGAGAGCTGGAAACACGCCGAGATCAACGCCCTACTCAAAAAACCCAAGGCGGACCCGAGCGACCTCAAGAACTTCCGGCCCATCTCCCTGCTTCCATTCCCAGCTAAGGTCATCGAGAAGATCGTCAACAGACAGCTCACCCGCTACCTCGAAGATAACAGCATCCTGGACCCCTCCCAGTCAGGATTCCGCAGCAACCACAGCACCAAGACCGCCCTCATCGCCGCCACAGACGACATCAGGATCCTGCTGGACAACGGCGAGACGGCGGCCCTCATCCTCCTGGACCTCTCCGCCGCCTTCGACACTGTCTGCCACCACACACTACGCACACACCTCCACGACGCAGGGATCCGAGACAAGGCCCTGGATTGGACCACCTCCTTCCTTTCCGGCAGAACCCACAGCGTCCGCCTCCCCCCATTCCGATCCGAAGCCTCCGAGATCATCTGCGGCGTACCCCAGGGATCTTCCCTCAGCCCGACACTGTTCAACATCTACATGGCTCCACTCGCACGCATCGCCCGACAGCACGACCTCAACATAATCTCCTACGCCGACGACACTCAACTGATCCTCTCCCTCACCAAGGACCCCCTCACCGCCAAATCCAACCTCCACGAAGAAATGAAAGCCATCGCCGACTGGATGAAGTGCAGCCGACTTAAGCTGAACACAGACAAGACGGAGATCCTCATCCTCGGCTCCAACCCATCAGCCTGGGACGACTCCTGGTGGCCCTCGTCACTAGGGGCACCCCCGACACCAACCGACTACGCACGCAACCTGGGAGTCATCCTCGACTCAACACTCACCATGACCAAGCAAGTCAATGCAGTCTCCTCCTCCTGCGTCAACACCCTCCGCATGCTCCGCAAGATCTACAGGTGGATCCCGACAGACACGAGAAGAACAGTCACCCAGGCCCTCGTCAGCAGCAGACTCGACTACGGAAACGCCCTCTACGCAGGAGCCCCGACCAAGCTCATCAAACGACTGCAAAGAATCCAAAACGCCTCTGCACGCCTGATCCTCGACATTCCACGCCACAGCCACATCACCCCCCACCTGAAAAACCTGCACTGGCTCCCCGTCGACAAGAGAATCTCCTTCAAACTCCTGATCCACGCACACAAGGCACTCCACAAAACCGGCCCAGCCTACCTCAACAGTCGACTCTCCTTCTACGTTCCCAACCGTCAGCTCCGCTCCGCCGACCTCTCCCTGGCCACCGTCCCGCGCATCCGGAGAACCACCACCGGAGGCAGATCCTTCTCTCACCGCGCCACCAAGATCTGGAACACCCTTCCCCTCAACCTACGACAGACCCAAGACCTGCTGACCTTCAGGAGACGACTCAAGACCTGGCTATTCGACCAGTAGCGGCAACACCCCCCCTCCTCTCCCTCAGCGCCTTGAGACCCTCGCGGGTAAGTAGTGCGCTTTACAAATCTTGTGATTGATTGATTGATTGATTGATTGATTGATTGAATAAAGATGGCTGATCTGGTACATGTTAAAAAAAAAAAAAAAGGTTAAAAGAGCCGATAAATAATCTTTTACTGTCACCACAGCAAGGCCTTGCTGGGCTAAGCATAAACAAATGAGAAAGATGTCAGACACCTGTGCCTGTAAAGCTTCAAGTTTCCAGAAGACCACCAGACAACAAATTTCTTCCAGCGCCCCACATAGATTATTTTAGTCGAGAGCCATCTGGCTGCCAAGATGACACTCACTACTTCAGAAGGGAGATCTAAAGCTATCAACTGTTGTTACTGTTCCCCAAGCATGGAGGCATAAGCTGTTGGAGCAACATAATTTTGGCTCCACCTTCCATGACATAAATACGCAATATAAACGTGCACTTAGCACCTGTTTTCTATGTGGCCTAACGATATTAATTTAAAGTGTTGTACTTTTTTTTTTTTTCTTTTCTTTTCAAAAACCTTTATTGACATTTGACATAGTACAGCATCACAAAGTGTATGTACATTAGGGTGCATTTGGCACTGTCTTTGATGTTGCTCCCTAGGCGTGACGGTCTTAACATACATATCGAGCAATCCCTCCCTCTGCTACCCTCCCCCCTCTAGCACCCGCTCCCTCCCATGTACCTTGGCATGTTCATCCTATGGTGCCGTGTAGCGTCTTCTAGTATCTTAGAGCAAGGCATTAAAATCATATTAGTCGGCTGGCTCGTTTATACAGTCCTAATTTTACATTCTGCCCTCCTTTGTTTTATTCACTGCAACATTCTGTGGCCCTTCCATTATGTCGATCAGGTTACTTAGCTCTATCCGCCCTGCTTTAAGGTGTTGCATCATTTTCGACCTGTTCCTCCGACCTGTAATTCGCTCCTCCCTCCCTTGTTTCCTCCTGTGTCCCCTGTTCACCCTCATTGTCTGCCGTCTGCGCTAACAAGTAGGTAGTTAATGGTCCCCATATATCTTTAGGTCTGGACCTTATGGGCAGGAGGTCTGCGTAATTGTGGAGCTGTTCCTGCCAAGTGGTGAGGTCACTCACCCAGTCCTTGAATTTGGGCGCACGTCCCCTTCCCCACCTGCATGCCACCTGACGCTTCGCTAGTAGTATGCCCATTGCTAAATACTTTTTGTGGACTGTTACTATAGTTGTATTCAAACCCAGGAGAGCTATTAATGGGGATGGAGTGACCTGTATTCCTATCATGGCGGACATGCCCGCGAATATGTCTACCCAATATTGCGCCACCCGTGGGCATTGCCATGCCAGATGTATAAAGTCCGCCCCCTCCCCCCCCGCATCGTTCACACCTGTCATTATCCCTCAAGCGAAATTTGAGTAGCTTGACCGGTGTATGGTATAGTCTGTGTAGGAACTTGAAGTGGATTAGGCGTAACCTATTGCTTCCTGTCACTGCCTCTGTCTGCATGCAGCATTTTTCCCACTGTTCGTCCGTTAGGGGGGTATCTAAATCCTTATCCCATTCCACTCTGGCCCTTAAGGGTTGGGAGGAGGTGCCACTCCGCACCTGCTTATACAGCTGGGATATGACATGTCTAGGTGCCTCAGCCTGCAGTACTGTATGTAGGGGCGCAAATGTGTCTGGCTCGCTTGGAAATGCAGGGGTTATGGCTTTCATGCTTTGCCGGAGTCGGGTATACATGAATACATCCATATGTGTGGGTGTGTAGTCCCTGAAGAATTGTTCCTTAGTTCGGAATTGTCCTCCAATAAAGAGGTCCCCCCAAATGTTATAGTGTAACTTGCCCATCAGTCTACGACATATTCCCTCACATGTAACCTGTAGCAATGGGGTATTCCTCAGTGTCATATTAGGTGAATACATCAGTGGCGTTTCCATTCTGCGTGCCATCCATCTCCATGCAGCAACGGTACAGTCCACTGTAGATGGATCCCGCCCCCGTTCTTTCACTGGCGTAAATATGTATCCCTCCGGAGTTATCGGAGCCATATACCCATCCTCCACTGCAAGATGCGGCATATAAGGAGGTGGATGGAACCAGTAAACAGCAAAGTGCGCCTGTGCACAATAGTAGTATTGCTCGAAATTAGGAACATCATATCCTCCCTGATGGTATGGTAGCATCAGTGTGGCTAGGTTGAGCCGTGCCTGTTTCCCCCCCCAAATGAGTCGTACTAGCTGCGTCCTAAGTGTGTTGAAGAAAAATCTGCCGGGGTGATACGGTATATTAGTGAATAAGTATAAAAATGTTGGCAATATTGTCATCTTGATTAGTGATATTCGTCCCGCCATTGACAGGGGTAATCTTAGCCACTTGGAAATGTTATCCGTTATTTTATCAATGGCCTTTCCATAGTTTGTGCGCATTAATACCTCTTTGTCCCTAGCGATATGTATCCCTAAATATTTAAAGTCGTATGTCTCCCAAGCCAATGGGTAATCTAGCTGGTGCTGGGTGGTTGCATTCGTTAATGGGAATACCGCAGACTTATTCCAATTTATTTGTATTCCGGAGATGGCGCCGAATTTAGTGATCTCGCGCAGGGCAGGATTGAGGTTATCCTAAGGTTTTTTTTATATATAGTGTCATGTCATCCGCGTATAGGGAGATGAGTAGTTGTCTAGACGGATAAACCAGGGCACTGTTTTTGTGGTGTTGTCGCAGTTTTGCTGCCAAGGGTTCAACTGCCAAGGCAAATAAGATTGGAGACAGCGGGCAGCCTTGCCTGGTTCCTCTAGAGATGGAGAATTTGGCAGATCTGTCCCCGTTTAATAACACTGTGGCCCGTGGTTGCCTATATAGTAATTGTACCCAGTTCAAAAAAGTAGGCGGCATTCCCATGTGACCCAGGGTACCTATCAGATAATCCCATTCCACTGAATCAAATGCCTTGGTGGCGTCTAGGAATACAGCCACAGCCGAACAGCCAGGGTCTATATCTTGCAGTACCGTCATTAATGTCCTGAGATTATGGGATGTAGCCCGGTTGGGGACAAAACCCGCCTGATCCGGCAACACTAGGCGCTCCATCAGGAGGTTGAGTCGAGTAGCCAGAACCTTTGCCAGGATTTTGGTATCACAATTGAGCAAAGATAGGGGACGGTAGGATTCACAGCTTGTCGGGGATTTGCCAGGTTTGAGTAAGGAGGTTATCTGAGCTTCTCGCATGGTTGTGGGCAGCCTACCCTCCTCTAGAGCTTCATAGAACACTGCTTTTTACATGGGAGCCAGTATCTGCACGTATGTTTTATAGAATTCCATCGGCAGCCCATCCGATCCCGGCGCCCGTCCCGATTGCATGTGCATTATTGCCTCTCTGATCTCGTCCACCTCCAGGTCCAGACTCAAGAATTCACGTTGGTTATCCCCTAACCACGCCAGGGCCGTGTCCTCAAAGTATTGCTGCAAATCCAATGGGGGACCCCTGTGGGAGGTGTATAACTTTTTGTAGTATTCTAGAAACGTATGCAGTTGACCAGGTAAATTCCTATGCGTTTTTCCCTGCTCATCCTGTATTTCCGCAATATAATTAGCAAATTTAGGAGGTCGTACTGCATTCGCCAAGGCCTTCCCTGGTCTGTCCCCTTCTCCATATACTCGCGCCATATGGGGCTTCCCTCGGAATCTACATTCTCGGTCCGCTGTGATCTCGTATTCTGTCATTTTGTTACGCAGTTCAGCTCTTATTGCCCCGTCATCTGTGCCATGTGAGAGGTGCCTCTCAAGTGCCTTCATGTCCCCTTCTAATTTCTGTAGGTCCCTGCGCAGTTCTTTAAGAATGCCTCCTCCCTTAGAGATGCACCAGCCCCTGGCAGTGACCTTGAATGCCTCCCATACTGTTGTTAAGCTCGATACAGAGTTTACATTTCGCTCAAAAAAGTCTTGAATTTCCTGCTCTACTTCGGCTTTAAAGACTGAGTCTTGTAGCTGCAAGGGGTTGAGTCGCCAGTTAACATAGGGAGATTGGGTAACTGGGGCATGGAGGGTAGCTACAACAGGCGAGTGGTCAGAGTACGTACGGGCAAGGTGGATCACTTTTTCCAGCCAGTGTGCCATCCCCATAGAGACTATCAGATAGTCTAATCTGGCCCGTGACGAGTGTACTGCAGAGTAGTGCGTCCCCTCCTGCATCACGGGGTGTTTATACCTCCATGTATCTAGTAGGTAGTTAGAGTCTATCACGTCTTTCAGTGTCCGTTGCATAGTTGTGTAGTGTGTGGGGGAGGCCCGAGAACGATCCAATTGCGGATTCACTACTGTATTAAAATCCCCCCCCCAGATGACATATGTAGTGCCTAACTCTTGAATTTTACTCCATACTAGTAGCAGGGCATGTGTGTCGTCGGTGTTGGGGCCGTAGTAGTTGGCTAAGGTTACATCATGCGAGTTCAATTTCCCCCAGATCAGGCAATATCTCCCAGCAGGGTCAGTGTCCGAGCCCCCCATTACAAATTGCACCCCTCGTCTGATAAGGATGGCCACTCCTCTAGAATACCCCGAATACAATGAAAAACAACGGTAAGATGCCCATTTCGTCGCAAATTGGGGAGTGACTCTGGGGTCTAAATGGGTTTCCTGCAGTAGGGCCACCCCGATGTGATGTCTATCTAGGTAACCTAGAACCTGTCTTTTTTTCCGTGGGTTATTCAATCCCCGTACGTTCCAAGACAATATATTAAGTTTGTTTGTGTCTTTCGTGGTGTCAGCCATTCCCTCTGTGTGTGCTTGTTGCTTGTACACTTATGCCATTTTCATTAATCAATTGTACATTAAACGGTATCTTCCCAGGCGGTCCCCCTCCCCCCTCCCACTTTGGCGTCCCCAACTTGCCCAGCATATGTACCCTCCTCCCAACAATATACAGATTCATTAAACTATCAACCCTCAGTAGAGGAAAATAAGGGGCTCGCCCTCGTGCGGGGATCGCTAGGGGCCCACAACATGCCCACTCTCCTCCTCTATTTCACCCACCCGCTGCCTTACCCAAACAGGCAGACCGCTTTAGTGGGATGGAGGCGAGTGTCCGGGCGGAACTGATTACATACATATTATCCTTTAGAATACGTCACCATCTTGGAGTAGTCCATATATAGTCAATCGGCCATATCAGTCATTTGAACAGCAACTGGATTCAGACTTTTCATTCTGGGTTCGCTAACGGAGACTGGGATCTGGAGCGTCTGCGCGCTTCCGCCTCAGTGGATTTCGCTTGGCGGGCCTGACGGAGATAATTCTCTGCCTGTTGGGGGTTTGTGAAAAAGTGTTGTTTCCCGCTATGGGATATCCTCAGTTTTGCGGGATACATCATAGCGTATGGTATGTTCTGTGTCTGGAGCTTTTTTTTCACTGCTGCGAATTTGCGTCGTGCCTCCTGAACGGCCTGAGTAAAATCGGGAAAGAACGCCAGAGTGGCATTCTCATAGCGTATTTGTTGCTTCTCTCGGGCCTGTCGCGGTAGTTTAAGAATCACATTATTACTGGTCGCGGCGGTGCTCCTGGTGGTGGGCGTGCGGCTAGCGATCTGTGGGCCCGTTCCACCGTCAAATGTGCTGAAAAGGAGTCCCTCCCAAAGAGTTCTATGACCAGCGTCTCCATGAAGTCCTCCATACGGCCTGTGTTGGTTGATTCCGCTAGGCCAAGCACTCGGACGTTATTTCTTCTGGAGCGGGCCTCCAAATCCTCGTTTTTATCCGTAATTATTTTGAGCAATTTATCCATTTGGAGTACATGCTCTCTATTCGCCACCGCTCCGTCTTCTAACTCCGACACCCTAGTTTCAGCTTCGTTGATCTTCTGGTCGTGCTGCTCCAGTTTATTTACCACAGAGTCCATCCTGGCATTCATGGTATCCATTTTCGCATCAATGGATGTTAGGCTCTGTTTCATGCTTAGGAGCAGCGTTTTCCAGTCCTCCTCTTGGCGGTCTGCTGCGGCCTGAGTCTGTCTGCTCCGCTGACTGGGAGCGGGGTGGCCTGCGGGCGTCGAACGATAATTTCGCCTGTTTAGCATCGGTGCGCCCCATATTATCTGGTCTGTGTTGCGTTTGGGCTGAATGCAGGGTGATATCCGGCCTCCGACTCCTATCGTGTGATTGCCCACCTCTAGCTTTTGCCAGTGTCTGTCCCGTGTGGGCTCTGTACCTGATGAGGATTTCCAATCCGGTGTGCTCTATTATAGTGTTCAGGCTTCTGTACCGGAGTCTTGCACACTGGGTCTCTAATAATTCGCGCGCCGCAGTTGGTAGTATGAATCTGCGGGCTAATACTTTCGTTGGGTTCTACTGGGTGCGTCTTTGCGGTTCAGGCCCCAATGCTGAGCATTCCTTATCGAAGTTCTCTCCCTCTTACGGGACTGCAGGTGCCGCTTTATGGGTGGGGGACAGTGTTCCGGTGAGCGAAAGTCACCACGTGCACAGCCGTTCAGTAGGCCTCTTGGCTGCCCTCCTCTAGGCCTTGTGCACCGATGTTAGAGCCGAACAGCCCTGCGCTAGCAAAATGGCTGCCCAATTACGCAGGTAGCAGCAATGTCTCCACACTTCCTGGCTCGTCTTTCCCACGCCAGTTTTCCCCAGGGTCGGTATCTACTACCAGGCACTTCTCGGCATCAAATTTCAGTTTAGGGATATTCCGGAGCAGGGGGGGTCTATCGCGGCAGCTATCCGTCTCGTCTCTGCAGCTTCCCGTTGTGCCTAAAATGGCGGCCCTTCTTTTTCGTCACAGGGGTAGTGATGGGGTCTGCAGCGGAGTCTATTCCTATGGGCGCTCACGTTTCTTTCCCCATCAGCCTGCCCTAAGGATTTTCACTACTCCCCTCGGTAGACTGCCGCATGCATGCCTTACCTGTGTTTCGTCACTCGTCTGCGCCGCGAGTGCGGGGAGCTGCGCTTCACGAACTCCGGAGCTCGATCCCCCCACTCCTCCTGTTTAGTACCTTACGTTGGTGCTGTGTCGCATCCGCCCCAGCTCCCCGTCATTATCTCAGCGGTCTATAGTATATGTTCCGGCTGCTCATCAGCCGCCGCCCGAGTCCTCCCCTCTCCTCTGCAGCAGCTCATGAAGGGCCCATTCGTCACCGGTCTTGCCTATCAGCGGCGGCCGTCTTCCCTCTCCAGTGCGTCGTCGCTGCTTCCCGCTCCGGATTCCGACAGCCTTTTCCTCCGGCGCTGCTTGGCCTTACAGCGGGTTTTTTGGGGTCGCTGGTATCAGCTGTCGTTCCGCTCCTCGTTGAGACGTGTGTAGAGTTTTTTAAACAATGTAGGATGGGGTTAAGGATATTTTCCCGCCCGGTCTGGCTGGAGCCTTACTGATGCACGTCCATCTTTGTCGTGCGCCACCTAGCGCCCCCCCTTAAAGTGTTGTTCTTGACATCACTATTAAAATGCATTCATGGTAGGGTGAGCAACTCATATATATATATATATATACTGTGTGCCTTAATTCATTAAATCATTAAGTATAATGGGGTTGCTCTATGTCCCTCAGAACCTGGGTATACAATTATAAACTACAAGCGATTCTGTCAGGTGACGCAATTCTTTCAAAAATTGCGAACAATGCTATTCATTTAGCATTGATACTGAGGGCCAAAAAATGATCCCCTTTAGGAAGTACATCCAGTGAACTCTCTGCACAAAAGATTCCTTATAGCCCACAAAACACGACTCATAAAGCAATTTCTCAATTAAATGTATTATTCAGCTGTCCATAACACACAGAATGCATACAGTACATTAAATTATACTAACATGAAGAACTGATTCCTCGCTCTGTTTGCGACAGTGCGGGGAGGTAGGCACATTCTACCATATTATATGGGACTGTCCCGAGATCAGGAATTACTTGACAATTATGCACACAATCACACAGGTATGCGGAACCCCTGTACCACCCGAACCCAAAAGGTGCCTTCTCAACATCTGGGAGGCGACAGACCTCAATCGCAAAAATCAGGACTGGGCGACGCTAGGTATGATGATCACAAAGCGCAATGTCCCGAAACAATGGGGAGTACAGCCTGCACCAACCCACCCAGAATGGTGCAATGATATGGATTGGGCAATGGTAGCCGAGAAGGCAATCTATATAAGCAGGGGATGCCCCAAGAAATGGGAACAGGTGTGGGGAGGATGGAATACCTATAGGGGAGGGTTATGCACCCCACCCTCTCAGGGCCCAACACTAACAGGGTTTTGAAGAATTTACCCGGTCGATCTCGCAATCAAGCAACAGGAATGAACTATGAACAATGTAAAGGGCTGTTCATATCTTAGTATCGATAATTGGTGAAATGTTGTCTATAATATCTGTATTGTATTAATAACATGTGCTGCTATTTAATATAAAGAGTTTAAAAAAAATTATACTAACATATATCACGTGAAAAATCAAAGGGTCCCAGGGTTTAAAACCACAAACATGAAAAGCACATATAGACAAATGTCCAAGCAATCGAAGTTCAGGATATCCTTGTTTTTTTTCTTTTTGTATTTGTAGGATAGCTGACTTTTTAGACCCTTTTAGGGTTTTAAATCAACCTCCTTAGTTCTGACCTTACTTGGATGATTTTAGACTTTCCTCATGCATAGAAAAGAGAATCAGAAACTCTTCTCTGAGCACTAAGTTCTGTTATTGATCTTTTGTATTGCAGTGACTGCATTTCTTGTCTGCTGTATTGTGGTATGCCTAAACGTCTTTATAAGGTTGGGTTTACCGGTTGTTATTCTGTATCTTTACAGCACGGTACAATTATTTGTTTATCTTGTAATAAACCTTCTTAACTATAGTCACTAATTCCTGGTCCTTATTGTGTAGCCAAATGGGTTGCACTGTTAATTAAATTGATTGATTTAATGCTAACTCCCTTTACCTCTCAGTTGGTGAAGAAAAGGTCCATCGGATCACCAATGGTAAGAGGGTTGGCCAAGCGCTGCATCAACTTGGTAGCTTGGTTCGTCACTGAAGTGAGGGATTTAGGGTGTCCCATTCAGAAATTGCCCAAACCCAGTCTAAAGTCCCTAAAGAACATGGTTCGTTCAAAGGATTGATAGAGTTCCAGTGGTTCAGAAACAAGTTGTAGCAATGGAGGTGTGAGTATTAATAGGGTTGCACATTGCAATTGCTTATGCTTAGCTTGCAGTATTTTGCAGTGATTGTGACATGTTCTGCAGAGATGTTTTAAGTTGTTGTGTGAATGTGGCGCTTAATGCAGAGAGGTTATAGTGGTTATCGGGTCTGACGTGGCCTAAGATCCCGGGATAAACAGTTAAGTTATCAGTGTAGAAAACAATGTGTGTAGTTGTCTGCTGTGTTGTGGTGCTTGTCGTGAGACGTCGTCGACAGTGTCATTGAGATAGGGACTATACCTTGCGTGATTGTGAGATGTGGTTGGTATAGTGAATCTCTGTGCACAGGGAGGAACTGTATCAATCCAGGTGAGACCCCGCTGGTCGAGGTTTCATTTGAAGTGGGTGTCTGGTTCATTTCTTGTGTGATTGATTACTTTCATTTCTTTAGAAGAGCAGACAAAGTTAGTTGGTGAAATTGTTTGTATTTCTCTTGTGCGTAAATTGCTGAGTGAATGCGTTTGTGGAGAATTGTAAAGGAGGGTGAGCTGCTGCAAGGAGTGAGATTGACGACACAGTGTGTCACGCTGGTATTGGTCAGTTGGTGGTTTGCATATTTTGATCGAAATTGAGATTATTTAAAGCATTACAAAGCCTAATGAGAGGGGATGTGACTGTATCTATTAGAAAGGGGAAAGAGGCACCACTCGAAGGTACGCCAGGTCATCACATGGCAATAGACTTGGGTCTTCATACGTATATTTGGCTTGAACAATGGCATTAGGTCACTCAGAAAGATGGTCCCTTAATGTTTCCTCATTATGGCACATTTCATTACAGAATCATTTAACATTTAAGGAGGACGTTGTAGGACATGAAACCGCCTCCTAGACCTACACAATATGAAGCACTTAATGCCTGTGAACATAGCAGAGAGAATGAGAGATTTCAAGTAAGGGCCAAGGAAGCCATACGCACTTGTATGGATGCTAGATGGGATGCAGAACAGAAAACATGGACAACTGATATGATCGACGGAGCTAGATTATACCCTGCAATAACAAGTGAGGAAGCAGGGAAAGGTAAACAAAAGGATAAAAAAAAAAAAGAAGAGGCAGAGGATACAGATAAAATAGCTGAAAAATTATTATTAAACTGTCCACCCCCATACAATGAGATCCAAAATGGAGGAGAGAGTAATGAACACACTGTGAGAATTTAGATGTAGATGCAAGTTCAAACTCAATGGGAGAGAGTTCAGGGATGATAGTCCCTCTAAACTCAACTACTTTAAATGCCCCAGATACACGGACTGTTCCTGTTACAATTGGAACTGTAGTTCCTTTACATAAACCTGGAGTGGTAGGAAATACTACACATACTCTGGCTGTTCCTATTGGGATGAGGACTTCAGGTAGCAATCCTGTGAGCTCAACGATGAGACCAATTATTCCCTCAGACTTATTTGGTTCCAACACACGGGAATGCCCTATGTGCTGCAACACGAATGTGCTTCCAAGCATTACTACCAGTAACCCCAGGATAGAAATGCCTATAGGTACGCCAAGTTCTGACATGTCTCCTTTGAACCCACCACCTGATGCAAATCATGGTTCTTTTGGTGAAGAGATCATTCTTAAAATTCTTAATACTCTGGTAGAACATCCTAGTCTTTCTGCCCAAGAACTCAATGATTGGTTCAAAGGTATAGACAACCCAACTGGTAGTAGGAATCTGTAGTAATGGGTAAGTTCATACTAGTGTTTGCAGAATGTAGAGTGTTGTGTATGTTCTGTACTCTACTGTTCTGTTTAAGAATGTGTATATGTCAGATGCGGTGTATAATAAGTATACAATGTTATAAGAAGCAAATAAAGTCATCCAATTTCTTGGGTTTTACAATGGTCCTACCAAAACTACTAATTCTTTCTTCGTTTGAAGAAGAAGGTCGAATGTCAGGATGATTAAGAATACAATCATTATCAACATTGACATGTTCTAGGTACTGTTCTGAATTCTGAACAGGGCTGGTACACTGAACAGGAGATAAAGCTTGATCTGAAGAAGAATTGATGGACAGCCACCAATATTTGTTCGAGTCATTCATAATAGTAGCTTCAGGATTTGTTCTACAAGCATCAGGATTTTTAACAATAGAAAGTTTACTCGTGATATATAGAGCCATCAGCTAACTGAACCGTGTTTCTATTGACCTTGACAACTTTTTTGGGCTCACGGAACCTGTTTTTACCTTATACAATCTTCCTGCTAGATTTAACTCGTACCCATTGACCTTCTCGAATGGTAACATTTTTAACACTATGTTTTTTGTTAAAAAATGCTTTGTTCTTTTGCTGAGAGTCCAAAATATTTTTTTTTATATCAGTAGCATCCCATTCAATTTTTTTACTTTTGTTCATCCAGCCAGGGAGTTCAATCTAGCAGGAAGATTGTAAAAGGTAAAAACAGGTTCAGTGAGCCCAAAAAGTTGTCAAGGTCAATAGAAACACGGTTCAGTTAGCTGATGGCTCTATATATCACATGAGTAAACTTTCTATTGTTAAAAATCCTGATGCTTGTAGAACAAATCCTGAAGCTACTATTATGAATGACTCGAACAAATATTGGTGGCTGTCCATCAATTCTTCTTCAGTGTACCAGCCCTGTTCAGAATTCAGAACAGTACCTAGAACATGTCAATGTTGATAATGATTGTATTCTTAATCATCCTGACATTCGACCTTCTTCTTCAAACGAAGAAAGAATTAGCAGTTTTGGTAGGACCATTGTAAAACCCAAGAAATTGGATGACTTTGTTTGCTTCTTATAACATTGTATACTTTTTTTTTTTTTTGGGGGGGGGATATGGGCTCCTTGTTATGTTTTTAGTGGGGGGATATGGGTATTGTTTCTTTAAAGGAGAGGGATGTGTAGTGATGGGTAAGTTCATACTAGTGTTTGCAGAATGTAGAGTGTTGTGTATGTTCTGTACTCTACTGTTCTGTTTTAAGAATGTGTATATGTCAGATGCGGTGTAGCAGTGTTCGTGCTAACACCTTTCTCTGTAGCTGTATGAGGTTATCAATAAAATAACCATTAATCTACAAATACGTCTGTGAAGTGATTACTACAGAATCCTGGTCTAAGTGGAAGGAATGCTCAAGCCCCAGAGAGGGAAAAGACGATAGATGTGCCCAAATTAAAACGAGAATTAGATGAAATGATACTTCAAGATCTTGACATGTCCCAATGGAATGCTTACCAAGATGATGAGCTTTTGTTCATGTGTAAAGATATCATTAGAGGTGCTGGACAAGCTCATGAAAGGTTGTCTGAATTGGCTCATAGATATAAAATTGACTTACAGAAATCTAAAGCCCTACAGAGAAGTTACCATTTAAGCTTTAATGATCGAGATCTCGCTAACAGGAGATCATCAGGAATTAAATTACAGATCAAGGAATTTATAGCCTATGCTTCAAAATGGAGTGAGCTGGATAGATGGGAAGGCGGGTGGGCAAAGAAAAAAGAACCAAAGAAAGTCAGATTAGAGCTGCCTCCGACTGGAACTGAGAAGGAGGATGAGGATATACACATGCTTCCAATGAGAGATGTGCCTGGTGGAGGTTATGTCCAAATACCTTGTAGCAGGACCGAACTTGCATCATTCACAAATGATTTTCTGAAATTGAAAGGAAACCCAGTGGAATGGTACAGACAGGTTGACAAGTTTGTAAAGATATCAAAGGTCTATGGATAGATTTGAATACCTTGTTTGAAATTGTGGTTCCGGTTGACTTGTGGGTTGAATGCAGAATTGCTGTGGAGTGGATTGAGGAGGAACCTATAAGACATCCCATATCAAAAGCTCTGTCACTAGTGGTGATGAAAAAGTATCATCAGGTGATTGCCTTACTGAAATCGAAAATGGGTCAAGATTGACAGAACAATCCAAGAGTCTAAAGAAATGATACATGCCTATTAGCAGAGACTGTTGCAGGCATTTAAGCAGTATAGTGGGACATAGACGATTGAGACTAAAGACATGGGACATTTTGTGTACAGGTTTGCGCATGGATTAAAACCGGAGATTAGTTTGATGATTCAGTAGCATTTAATTTGTTGGCTGAGTAAGCCCATTGATGAAATATTGAGATATGCCAAATACTACAGTGACGAACTGGAAATGAAACATAAGAAATTGAAAGAGAGGTTGATGATTACACAGAGGAAAGCTGCACAGCGAGGTAAGAATCAGCACTTTGTTGGGAATGATGATCCCATGCACAGTGTGTATTAACAGGGAGTTCCCATGATCCAAGGTGGTTATGGGTTTCAACAAAAAGGTAGAGGTCATGGTGTTCCAATTGATCCGAGTGCAGGGATTGATGTGGCGACTTTGAAAAAAGTCGAATCCTTGCCACATCCACGGGAAGTTGAGGCACTGGAAGCGGGAATGTTGTTTCAATGCTGATAACATGGTCAATGGGAATCAGGTTCAGAATGGTGGATTTGTGCAATCTCAAGGTAATATGATTCAGACACAGCAAGTATAGATGCAGAGAGGACAAAATATCAACGTGCCCCAAGCTCAGGTAATGCAGGTTCCACAAGCCCCAATGCCACAACTAAATGCAAACACTCACAGATTTAACGCAAATGAGGTTCACAATGTAAACACTAATACCTTTGTGAATCAGGGTACATCTCAACAGTACTCTATAATGCAAACAGATGAGCATTACAGCTCAGACCTGTCGCAATGACGGTGCCTGAGGAGGATTGCATGCTTGGCACTACCTTAAAGGTAGACCAGAGTGGTCCATTCATGGATTGTGAAGTGAATGGCCATCCCGTATCATTCTTGATCGATACTGGTGCTATCCACTCTACTGTGAGAACAGCAGAGGTTCCCAACCTGCCTCACTCAGGAAAAAGAATCCAAGTTGTAGGAGTTGCAAATAAACAAATGCCCAGCCCCGTTTCAGACCCAGTACCTGTCAGAATAGGGTCCTTCAAGGAGAATCACCGATTTGTGGTGTGTTATTGAAATCCTGTAAATCTGCTTGGATGAGACCTTTTGTGCAAGCTGAATTGGTCCATTTTCTGTACCCCAAATGGCATTGAGTTTCAGAGTCATGATAAAGAAAAAGTAGCCTTTAAACTTGTCAGTCAGAAATCAGATTTTACCCAATATTGTCAAAAGATGATTTGCCCTCTGAGCTAAGAGATACAGTGTTAACTGACGTCTGGGCCTTTTCAGGGAAAGAAATAGGTCTCATTAAAGGTGTTGAGGCAGTCCGCATCACAGTGAAACTTAATAGTGAGTATCCGAGAATCCCACAGCATAATCTGACCCCTGGAACTATTGCTGAGATTGCTCCTGTGATTGATACTATGATTCAACAGGGCATTCTGAAGTATATTATGGGGAGTCCATCTAGCTCACCCAAATGGGTTTGCAGAAATCCAATGGCAAGTATAGGATTGTCCAAGATTTGAAAAAGATCAACACCATTGCTGTCACTTGTTGTCCTGTAGTACCAAATCCAGCTGTGATTTTATTTCAGATCCTATGTGAGGCTGAGTTGTTCTCGGTCACTGATGTATGCCAAGCCTTCTTCTCCATACCGTTACATGAGGACAGTCAGTTCCTCTTTGCTTTTCGGTTCTGCAGCAGTGTTTTGGCATGGTGCCGAGTCCCACAAGGGTATACAGAGAGTCTCTCTATCTTCATCTAGTTACTTAAAAAGAATCAGGAGTCTTTGGTGAAGCTCTATCACTCAGTGCTGGTCCAATACATTCACAACCTATTGGTAGCTTCAAATACACAGGAGGCTTGCGACGACATACAATTGCTCTGTTGAACCACTTGGCTGAGAATGGACATAAAATGTCCCCGACCAAACTGCAGTACTGTCAGAAATAAGTCCTGTACCCAGGACATCACATTGAGAAGGGAGCAATGAAGGTGTCACAAGAGACAATCTCCATGATTCTGAAAATGAATCAGCCAACTACCCAGAAAGAAGTCAGGATGTACTTGGGAGTGGTGGGCTACTGTCAACAGTGGATCCCCAACTTTTCCCTAGTAGCCAAGTCTTTACAGAGGCTGACATACAGAGACATGTCAGATCCTGTGCCATGGGATGACATCTGCATGCGTGCCTTTTCAGAGCTGAGAGAAAGTCTCTGTCAAGCCCTAGCACTGGGAATGTCTTATTATAATAAACGTTTATTTTGCAGTGAGAGGGAGGGCTGTGCTCTCTCAGTGCTAACTCAGATGCAAGGGAATGCTCACAGACCCATTGCATATTTTTCAGCTACACTTGACAAAGTAGCTGATGCTTTGCCTGGCTGTCTAAAAGCCATGGCTTCTACTGGTGTCAGCACCGAGCAGTGTGAGAGCATTGTAATGGGTCATTCTCTAACTGTTTTTGTTCCCTATTCTGTGGAAGTACTGTTAACCCGCACCAGAACACAGTATCTCACAAATAGCAGTCTTACCAAGTAAGAGCAAGTCATACTTGCTGCGGAAAACATCACATTAATCCTACTTTTACCTGTGCCTGGGAATGATAATGTTGAAGGTGAAGTTGAACATAACTTCCTTGATGTTACTGAACTATGCAACAAGCTGAGATCTGATATACAAGATATGCCCCTACCAGAATCAGATTATGTGATGTTGGTTGATAACTCCTGTTTACGAGACCATGAAGGAAACCTGAGAGCTGCCTATGCAGTCTGTACTGTCTCAGGTGTGGTCAAAGCCTTCTGGCTTCCAGGAGTGTTTTCTGCACAAGCGGCTGAATTTATTGCTCTTACTAGAGTATGCTGTGCTTCAGACCAGCTGAGAGTGACCACCTTCACTGATAGTCAGAATGGCTTTGGTGTTGTTCATGACTTTGGACAGTTATGGTCTGAATTTATGACCTCTGCAGGGTCACAAATCCACGATGGAGAGAGTGTGCACAATTTTTTGAAGGCATTACAGCTACCTGCCCAGAAATCGGTTGTGAAGTGTGCTGCACACTGCAACTGAACCAACTATGTGACGGTTACAATAAATACACGATGAAACCACCAGATATTGTGTCCTGAATCCTTGTACCGTCAATGGGGAGTATCAAAATGAAAGAACTTATTAGACAAATTGCAATCTGTTGTTGACCACAGTTGATACTTGGGAGGAAGTTAAGAGGTTGCAGGAGGAAGTGTCAGAAGCAGAACAGCAAGGCAGGATTAGAGCAGATTGTGTAAAAAAAGATGAGGACAACGTTTGGGTTTCAGGAGATGGAAGACCTGTTACCAGATATTTTATTGCCTCCAATCGTGAGACATTATCATGGACCTGCACATGTAGGTAGAGACGCCATGGTGTGGTTGTTTAGGCAAACCCGGTTCAATTCCAGGCTCAGGTTGATGGCTGAATAGTTGAGTCACAGATGTGTTGTGTATCAGCAGAATGTGGGCAGGGAGTCACATAGGGAGATCAGGAGGTCCCTTGAATAGGATACAACTGGACTTTACTGAGATGCCTGTGTGAAATGGGCTGAGATATGTCCTAGTGATTGTGTGCATCTTCTTGTG
This sequence comes from Calotriton arnoldi, assembly GCA_963921515.1. Taxonomy (NCBI): domain Eukaryota; kingdom Metazoa; phylum Chordata; class Amphibia; order Caudata; family Salamandridae; genus Calotriton; species Calotriton arnoldi. The sequence continues at coordinate 372,256 of CAWUFW010005019.1, forward strand.
TTGGGTTGACACTTACCTGACCAGGAGAAATGATAGTTTCACAGTGGCTTAAATGTTGTTGAGGGAGTTAATACCACGTTTCAGGTTCCCAGCTTCTCTGGAGTAAGATGGAGGAACTCATTCTAATAACGAGGTACTGAAGATGGTATGCGCAGCATTTCAAGTCAAACAGAGGCTACATTGCAGTTATCGTCCAGAGGCTTCCGGAATTGTGGAGCAGGTCAATGACACAGGTTGGCTAAAGTGTGTGGCTCGACATCCTTGAAGGGGCCTGATGCTTTGCCTCCTGTGTTGTTAAGCCTACGCAGTACTCCGGATAAGAGGACAGGATTGCGTGCCCATGAGATAATCATGGGCAGAGCCATGAAACTGCCTGCTGTGCCTGCAAATGCGCATGTGAAAATTACAGATAACATGATTCTTAATTACTGCAAAGAACTAGCTGATGTGGTACATTCTGTGTCTCATCAGGTTGAAGAGGCTACAGCCCCGCCTCAACAGGAGCAGTGCCATGACCTCAGTCCCAGCGACTGGGTTATGGTGAAGAAGCACGTGCGCAAGTCATGCTTGGAACCTCGGTGGCAAGGCCCCTACTAAATCATCTTGGTCACCACAACAGCTGTGAAGTGTGGAGGTCTCCCCAACTGGGTGCACACTGCCCATTCTCGCAGAGTCTCTTGTCCCTTTGATGATATAACCACACCTGTCCCTGAAGTGCCGGTGGTTACAGTGAGACAAAGGGACCAGGTTAGTCAAGCTGTTGTGGACCAGCAGTTGCCCACTGCATCCTATCCTGCAACCATTCCCTCTGACTCGGTGGGCATGCGTTTAGCCATTTAATGGCAATACGACGCTTAGCAAGCACTAATCCCAGGTTAAAAAATGTACAACTAAGTTTCTTTCTGGCAGGAGCCGGGAGTAGGCCCAGAAATACTTCTCGGGGAGTACCTTCAATTTCCCATCCAGTAGCCTGTTTGAGTGCTATGAGGATCTCTCTCCAGTATGGCTCTATGTGTGCACAGCGCCAAATCATGTGTAGGAAGTCAGCCGTGGGAGTTCTACATCGCGGGCATTCATTTGATCTCGTAGGGCAATTGGTGAACATAATTATTTTCTATTAGCTTAAATAGGGCGTTTGAGCTAACTGTACATGTCTCCTCATGGACTTTCTGACAATCTCGTGGGATGATGTATTCTCCTAGGCTCTCCTCCCATCGGGCGTGAGCTTTTGAGGTAACCGTTGGAGCATCTTCCTGTATTGCTGTAGGAGGCTGGCTTAGTATATGGTGCTCACTTATTTAAGTGAAGCACCCTGCACTAATCCAGACAACCCTTATGGTGATTTTAGTGGTCTTAGACAACCATAGAAAGCTCTCTAAGGGGTAGCTGTGGAAAGCAGCCTTCAGGCTTAGTCCAGAAAGAGTCTTAAGTAGCTTATTTTACCAGAACTAATCATATAGTGTAGGTTACGTGAAAAAGAACCACACAGTGTAGTTATAAAAATAGTTATTTATTATAAACACTCACTAACACATTGGTATATCTCCTACCCGGAGATATGAACACAATACACATAATATTTCAATAGTAGAACAGGTAAGTAGCACAAATACACAGTGGTCCCCAAGGGGGGACCAAACCATATACTAAGAAAGTGGAATGTGAACCGCAACCGAAGTCAGGACTGGACCCAGAGGACTTAGAAGAGCTGGGGACCCAAGGAACCACCCAAGGTAAGTACCCAGGAACCCCATGGAGGCCGTGTGCAGAGTGGAAACATGACCGCATACTCAAAACAAGTCAATGGGGAAGTCGCTGTTGCAGTTTTCAAGAAGGACCCTTCCCAGAGGACCCTGAAGAAACCCTGTGGAAGATGGAAGGTTGGAGAGTCACCCCACCCGTGAATACCCCAGGAACCAGGATACCTACATCAGGGAAGATGGGTGCATAGGTGTGAAGTGACGTCTGAAACCGCCGTAGATCACAATAGAGGACTTCAGTGAAGATGCGCCGGCGAAGAAGGGGAAAGAGTCCGGTGGAATCCAAGGGTGGATTCTTGAAGAGGAGTACCTGCAAGCAGAGGGGAAAGAGTCTATGCCACTCTGGAGGGACCAGGAGGCATGGAAGACCAATGACCATCGATGAAAGAAGATGCAGGAGAGTTGACGGTGACCTTGTCACTGCAGCTGGGAGGACCAGGCAACGCTGTGGAAGACCAGGAGCCGTTCACGAGCTGTCCCACGTCAGAAGTCGAGAGCCAGGGCATAGGTGTCCGGTGGGATCACCAACAAGCCTTGGCAGCAGCAACAGACGAGGAAAACGAAGAAGGTGTTGTGTCGGGACCAGCAAGGTCCAAGGAACTCACCAATAGCAGGAGAGTCAGAGCATGCGCGAGCAAGCAGGGGAGCCCACTGGAGCCAAAGAAGACCCTGAAGAGGACCCACAGGCCGAAGGCACAGGAGTCGAAAGAGGACCTAGAGCAGCTCACCAATAATGCGAGACCAAGGTGCAGAGGATGTGGTGAGGACAAAGATCTTGGTAGCAGGAGATGCTGGAGCTTCTTGGAGCCCAAAGATCTCTGGAGAGGCGTCAACAAGCCTTGGCAACAGCAAGTCGACACAGTGCACTACTGCTCCAGGGGTTCCGACGAGGGATACTGGTTTCAAACTTGCTGAGAAGACAGTGGAGGCTTCAAGTGAGTTGCAGAACCATGACCTATGTTGCTGAGCCTTTCGGAGTCCGTGGGAGCTCAGGAGCAGCAGACCGGTCAGCTTTGTTGCGGTGCCTGCAGATGCAGAGGAGTGACTCCTTCACTCCTAGGGAGATTCCTTTGGGTGTCTTTGATGCCCACAGGCCTGGAGAAGAACATGGATGGAGCACAGACGACGCAGAAGACTGGCAGGACGATGAGACCAGGAGCAACAGGAGTCTTCCAGATGCAGTCTCGGTTCCCAAGGCGAAGTCCAAAGTGCCCAGATGGTTTCAGATCTGAATCTTGTCCCTGAATCTGAAGAGCCACCCATAGGTAAGCCCTTAAGTACCCTAAGGAAAGGGTTGGGAAGATTCAGGGATCCCTCCCAGGGGAGGGGCTGGACAGAGGGGAGGATACTCAAATGTCCTTTGTCCAGTTTTGCGCCAGATCGGGAGCCAACAGCCCCCCCAGTACATGGATCCTACATCCAGCACTGGAATTGGTGTTGGGGTAGGATTCCAACATGTTTTATACCAAACATGACCGGTTTCGGTGCAGCCAATATATAGTTAGACATCTCGTAGTTGACTTGATATCCACTATATGTATAAAATGGCTGACCGCACTTACAAAGCCTGGAGAATCGACTCCTGGGTTTGTAGGGGGTGTCCTGCTTAGGAGTGACTTATAGGTTTTAAGTGCAGTGACCTCAGATATAAGGAAACATATCTGTGGTGAGTGGTGCTAGCACCAGCTCACACAGGCTGCAATGGCAGGCCTGTAGTCACAGTTTGAGTGGTCTCTCATGGGTGGCATAATACATGCTGCAGCCCATGGGAGACCCCTGGTGTACCTATGCCCTGGGTACCTTAGTACCATATACTAGGGACTTAGAAGGGTACACCAGTAGCCAATTAGGAAGGTACCAAAGTACTTACCATAGTCCAATTTAAGGAGAGAACACATTGACTGGGGTCCTGATTAGCAGGATCCCAGTCAGACTAATCAGAAAAACAGAATGACACCAGCAAAAAGTGGGGGTAACCAAAAAAGCAGATCCTACTTTCTGTATAGATGGGTAATGAGTTTCCGTCCCCCTGTCATATCTAGCAATCTATTCAATGTCTGGGAAGGGGCGTGTTCTTCCAGAAAGCTCAGCCAGAGCTCTCGGGCAGTGGCAGACATCTTATTATATTGTAGATATTGTCCTGTGCCCAGAGCAAATGAGTTAGTTGCGTCCTCTCAGGTTATGAATTGGCCTCCCAGGTATAGGTCTCCTAGGACTTCACAGCCTCCATTTTCCATTTTTTCATCGACATGGTGTTTTCTATATCCGTAGAGGGCTTGAGTACCCATATTGGCATATTTCATGTCATGCAAATGGGGCTCTACGAAGGACTGTTGTGACTATTCGCTCCCATATACGGCCCATCTGTCTAATCAAGTATGAATAGGTGTCTGTGATGTGTGCCCCTAAAATAAGGAGCTCCGGTAGGCCTCAACGACCATCCAGACGACCCAACAACCTCTTCTCCCAGTTATCTCCCTCATCGAACCAATGGATCACATGTTGAAGGTTTGCTGTCATATAGTTGAATTCTAAATTGGGGAGTTAAACGCCCCCTCTTTCCCAGGGTTGCTACAGCATTCGAAGACCAATTCTTTTCCACTTTGTGGACCATAAAAGTTCTACTAGGAGACTGTCCAACTCACGAAAATATCGTCGGGGGATATCATATAATGATCTCTGCATGACGTATAGATAACAAGGTAAAATCACCATTTTGCCTAGGGCTGATCTCCCAATCAATGTTAGAGGAAGATCCTCCCAGAGTTGGATCGATGCACGTAACCTCGTCAGGACCCTCCCTATATTCAGGTCCAAGAATCCTTGCCTTTCCGCAGTTATCCTTATACCCAGATAATGGATCCCTTCCAAGCACTAGGGCAGAGGAAGCTGCGGGAGAAGTGCGGAGTCCAAATCCGCTAGGGTCCCGAGCAGCATCATTCATGACTTCTGGGTATTCGCTGAGAGGCCTGAGGCTGCTGCAAATTCCGATAATGCTGTCTGCAGTATAGGCAGCACCTTGTCCGGCTCTCATAGGTACACTAGGGCGTTGTCAACGTAAAGTGAGATGACATGTACCATTCTCCCAACCGTGATTTCCCAGTGCATGAGCTTGTTTCACAGCAACATCGCGAACAGTAACGGAGATAGGGGGCACCCCTGCCTCATGCCACGGCATAGCAGGAAGGGCTTCGATACATAGACACCGGTCCGAACCCTGGCGGTCGGTGTAGTGCATAAAATTTGTATCCATTTGATAAATTTGGGCCTGAATTCCATTTTTCTCATGACCTGCCTTTGGTATGCCCATCCCACCGAATCAAAGGCTTCTTCGATGTCAAAGAATAGAAGTGCATAAGGGCATTTTCGTATTTCAGCGTCCTGGAGGACATGGAAGAGTCTACAGAGGTTTAACATTGTGCTTCTCTTAGGGATAAACACGCATTGGTCCTCGTGTATAAGTGTAGGTAGGTGGGGAAGGAGTCGGATACCAATAGTCCGCTCAATATTTTGGTATCTACGTTGAGCATCGAGAGAGGTCTGTACTGGCTTCCCCGGTATAGGTAGCAACACCATTAGTGCCTCCCGCATTGTGTCTGGGAGGCGTCCCACTTGATATGCCTTATTATACACTTCCAACAGCTTATCAGTAAGCAGGTCTGCAGATTATGGTAAAATGCTGCAAGTAAGCCGTCACCTCCCGGTGTTTTGGCCGGTTTTTCGTTTTTCAATGAGGAGAGAATCTCGTCCCTAGTCAGATCCACCTCGAGTATAGTCCTATTTTATGTATCCAAACAAGGCAGTTCTAGCTCTGCTAAAAAATTCCTCCACAGTGGAGTCTGATGCTGTTGGTTCTGACGCATATAAGTCGGTTAGATGTAATTGTATCAATTTGTTTATGGCCGCTTATGATGTACGCAGTATGCCCCAGAGTCCTGCAATGCCAAATTGGGCTCTCCCGATTGTTGCTGCCTCACCAGTCTGGCTAGAAGAGCCCCCGTCTTATCCCCCTCTGCGTGTAATCTCTGTCTGTGAGCTGTATAGGTGCATTTTTCTAGCCTATGCCAGTCGTCAACAACTGTGCTTTGCAAGTGGCGCCATTCCTCTAATCTGGAGGGTTGTGTCATGAGCACCTTTTCTATCTCAAGTAATTTAGATTCGTCACGTTCCAGGTCACCCACCAGCTGCTTCCGTACCCCGTAGGATGTGTTTATACACACACAACCCGAAGAACAACTTTCATCGCTTCCCAGTCGTGAGCTCTAGCCGTAGCCCCAGTTTTTGCGAAAATAATGTCCAAGTGCCTTTTGAACCGCTGCCAAGAATGGCGGATCCAGCAGTGCCTCCGCACGCAGGCACCATTGTGGCACCTCTGGGCGTGGTCAATCTCGCGACAGCAAGAGAGGGGAGCAGTCAGAAAGATACCTTGCTTATTAGCGGTTGCTTTTCAGCAAATTACCACAAATTGGAAAGATTTTACAAAAATGTCTTACAAAGCTTGGTGGTATGCTGTTTGCCATAACCATAGACTGGACACTTCTTTTGTTTACCCTTTACACATGGCAACGAAACGTTTAAATGTGTGGTCACCCGTCACAGCATACATTGATGCAAGCGCCCAAAGATGTTCCTTACCACAACCATCTCAGCAGGAAGTCCTTAAACCACCTTGACTCCCCTAATAGGTCCTAAAATTTTTTTTTTTTATATATTCTAATGATATCTATGCCTCAGTTATATTGTTTTGCTCTTCTATTTTCATCAATAATCCGATTCATGCAGCTCTATTGTAACAGACATGTATTGTAATGACGGGAGTTCAATATTTTGTATTGTATGCAGACACCTTTATTCTTTCCAATAAAAGCTTTTTTGAACTTAAAAAAGAAAGATACCTTGCTAGATATGTCACCTCACAAGCTAAGGTTTCAAGATTTGAAGTCGTAAAAAAGTAGTCCGGTCTGCTATATGTACCCGCAGCCGGGGTGTAACAAGAGAATGTTCTAGCACTTGGATGCCCCTCCCTCCATATATCTTTAAGGCCTAGTTCTCGCATAAATGTCTGTGGGAGTTCATATGCATCCTTAGGGGCTCGCGATCTAAGATAGGGTCTAATATGCAATTACAGTTGCCTGCAAGCACTATGTCATTAGTCAGGAGCGAGGTCGCTGACGCTATTATTTCAGTAAAGAATTGCGGATGGTCCGCGTTTGGGGCATAGACTGAAATTAAACAGAGATCTCGCCCATCCAGCATTCCAGATAGGATCACATAACAGCCATCAGCATCTATTACATGGCCCGTATGTGGGAACTGTACGCCCAGGGCTATCCTAATGTACCTCGTGCAAACCCCAAATACCATGTTACATGTAATTGACCCCTCCATAGTTTCCGCAACGCTGGGAGACAGTCCCCCCCACACGTGTCTCCTGTAAAAAGGCGACTGCTATATGAGATCTTTTAAGGTACGCATGCACTCTGATGTTTTCTGAGCTGTGCTAATCCCCTGACATTCCATGTCATGATTTTAAATGTCCTATCTATCCTGTTGATTGTATCTGTTGGCGCTGGTCCGTACTTAGAAGACGCTCCAAGTATCGCCTCGTCCCATCCTCATCTTTCCATTCACCTGAGTTACCCACCCCCCAATCGTGTTGTAACAGACAAAAAAAAAACCTCCCTTTCCCACAACTCCCCCCACCCTCTGGGCAGTACCACCAACCCGTCCCGCCTTGCAGCAAGCAGCACTGAAAACCACTGGTCCCACCCCATACCCAACTCTATACTTATGAGTATATCAAAACAGAAAAGTAAAAGAACTGTTGTGCCACACTAGGGGTCGGTACACCACGACTGGCACCGGACGTGATAAGGAGCAGAAAAAGACACTCCCCTCTCCCGCTGTCCTGATGTAGCCATACAACCCCTGTACCCTACATTTGTATGATGTGTACTTTAAAACAGCACCTTCGAGGAGTAAGTTTTATTAATTCACCTCCACTTATCAAAAAGATCTTACATTCCATTAGAAAATTCAAAGAAGGAATATGGGAGGCTTAGTTCCAGGTAGTACCTCCCTCCCTGATCCCACAACTGCAGGGCCCCATTAGCAATCATTGAGAGTCCAATATGTATTAAAGGCAATGTCAAGAGTAGTGGTTGCTTAAAAGTTCCCATCTGTGCTCCCAATCTGGGCTGTGGTGTTCTGCATGGTCTGACATCTTTTGAGGAGCTGGGTGGAGATTCCGGTATAGAGAGCATCGCCATAGTCGAGGCAGCTGGTAATGAGGGCTTGCGTGATGGTCTTTCTGGTGTCAATGGGGGTTCCTCTTTGAGGGCTAAGTGAGTCCCTCTTACCAGCAACCAAGTCTTTGCTGGCGTAAACGCAAACCCTCTGTTCAGTAGCAGGGCTGCCTCCGGCGTGTCTGCAGAAGGGGAGATTCCTTAGCCCCCAAAGAGTGGTTTTACTATACCACGTCGTCATTCTTCATGATGGATTTTTGACTTATACACACAAGATCCACACTTAAGAAAAGAATTCTGGAATACACAAAATCTTGGACACAGTAATCACTGTTGCCCTTTACTGTGCAAATATCACTGGAGTCCTAGAACCCATTCCGGGTCGGAAATACAACCGGAACTGAGGATCCATACAAATAGATTAGAGCCCTGAAGAAGTCGCTGCGCACAACAATTAAGCACGACCGAACACGTGTTGGCTAAGGATCTCAAGATTAAACTGAAGTGACTGTTTCAACGGAGGAACAAGTGTGGTTTTTATTATTGTCAATGATACATAATATATACTGTCGGCATGTGCAAGGGACTGTTGTTTTGGTTTATCAGTGGTTATCCACACATTGGGGAGGAGGGTGGCTCTCACCCCCTTATGCACCCCAATCATAATTGTACTCTAGTATATACTCACTGCGTATTTCCCAGGAGCGGCATTACCCTACACAATCCACCGACCAAGAAGTCCCACTTTTTGAGGTATTGGGGTCAGTGTTGTGGAAGGCCTTGTAGGTGTGCATGAGCAGCTTGAAAGTTATTCTTCTTTCAACGGGGAGCCAGTGGAGGTCGCGGAGGTGTTGGGTGATGTGGTTGTGCCGTGGGATATCGAGGATTAGTCTGGCTGCGGCGTTTTGGACTGTCTGGAGTTTGCGGAGGAGTTTTTTGTTGATTCCGGGGTAGAGGGCGTTGCCGTAGTCCAGTCTGCTGGTATCGAGTGCGTGAGTGACCGTTTTCCTGGAGTCTGGGGGGGATCTACTTGAATGTCTTGTGTAGTATGCGGAGGGTGTAGAAGCATGCAGAGGAGTCGGCGTTGATCTGGCGATTCATGGTGAGTGATGCATCTAGTATGAAGCAGAGGTTACGTGCATGGTCCGTTGGGGTGGGTGGGTTTCGGAGGGCGGGGGGCCTCCAGGTGTCGTTCCATGCGAAGGGTTGGAGCCGAGAATGAGGACTTCTGTTTTCTCCGAGTTGAGTTTCAGGCAGCTGTTCCTCATCCAGGTTACAACGGCTTTCATCCCTTCTTGGAAACTGTGCCTGGTGATGTCGGGTTCCTTGGTGAGGGAGAGGATAAGCTGGGTGTCATCGGCGTAGGAGACTATGTTGAGCCCGTGGTTTCAGACAATGGTTGTGAGGGGGCCATGTAGACATTGAAGAGGGTAGGGCTGAGGGAGGATCTGCAGGGTACTTCACATCTGATCTCTGTCGGTTCTGAGAGGAAGGGCGGGAGTCTTATACTCTGTGTTCTGCCTGTGATGAATGATCGTAACCAGTCTAGGGCCTTTCTTTGGATGCCGCGTTGTGGAGTCTGGTGACTAGTGTGCGGTGGGAGACTGTGTCGAAGGCTGCTGATAGGTCCAGGAGGATGAGGGTTGCCATTTGGCCTTGGTTGAGGAGGGTGCGGATGTCGTCTGTGGCAGCGAGGAGGGCAGTCGCGGTGCTGTGGTTGCTGTGGAATCTGGATTGAGAGGTGTCTAGGATGTTGTTGGTTCCGATGAAGTGTGCTAGCTCGGTGCTGACGGCCTTTTTGATGACCTTGGCTGCGAAAGGGAGCAGTGAGATGGGCCTGAAGTTCTTGAGGTCCATCGGGCCTTGGCTGCGAAAGGGAGCAGTGAGATGGGCCTGAAGTTCTTGAGGTCCATCGGGTCTGCGGAGGGTTTCTTGAGGAGGGGGTTGACTTCGGCGCGTTTCAGGTTGTCTGGGAATGTGAAGGTCTTGCGGGAGCAGTTGATGGTTCGACATAGCTCAGGTGTGATGGCATTGGGGGCCCTGTGGAAGATGTGTGGCGGGCAGGGGTCAGAAGGTGCTCCGGAGTGGATGCTCTTCATGGCCTTTAGGGTGTCTACTGTCATGAGTCGGGTCCAGGTAAGAAGGGTCTATTGGGTGGTGTCGCTAGGGGTGGGGGTTGGGGCAGTGCAGAGGTCTTGGCTGAAGTTGTTGTTGAGCGTCTTGATATTGACCTGAAAGAAGGAGCTGAGTCTGTTGCAGAGGTCTTGGGAGGGAGGGACGTAAATTGTTTTGCTTTTGGGTTTGGCAAATTCCTGTATGATGGTGAAGAGTTCCTTGGAGAGGATTCTGTCATGGAGGAAGCTTTTCTTTGTGGATTTGATGAGTTGGTGGTGTGCTGTGGTGGCTGTTTCGTAGGCGGGAGCGGGCTTCCAGAGTTTTGCTGTTTCTCCACGTCTTTTTCAGTTGTCGGCAGGAGCGATTGGATTCTTGGAGTGCCGTGGTGAACCAGTTAGCTTTCTTGTTGTGTCATCTCGTGGTGTTCTGGAGGGGGGAGAGTGTGTTGGCGCAGTTGGCGATCCATTGGTGGAGGTTGCTTGCCACTGTGTTGGCATCTGTGGTAGTTGAGTGTGGAGGGCGGAGGTGAGGTGTTCTTCTGAGACTTTGTTCCAGATTCTGCGTGGGAGGCTGCGCACGTGCTTGTGTGTGGTGGGTTTAGTAAAGGAGAAGTGGATGCAGTGGTGGTCAGTCCAGAGCAGTTCCGTGATGTGGCTGAAGATGTTTCCTCCTGCGAAGATGGGGTAGAGTGTGTCCTGCTGTGTGAGTGAGGGCAGAGACAAGTTGCTTCAGCCCTATGTTTGTGAGGTTCTCCAGGAGGGCGGTGGTGTTGGGGTCACTGTGGTTGTCCAGGTGGAAGTTCAGGTCTCAGAGTAGTATGTAGTCTGTGCAGGCGAGGGCGTGGGGTGCGATGAGGTCGGCGATGACGTTGGTGAAAAGGGTGTGGGGGCCAGGTGGTCTGGTGGCGAGTGTTCCGCTGAGCGACGTTCTGGGGTTGGGCTGGATCTGGAAGTGGATGTGTTCCATGGGGGTTCGAGGCGTCGTCCGAGTCGGTGGTTGTCAATCGGAGGGAACTTTTGTAGACGATGGCTAGGCCTCCTCCTGGGCAGTTGGGGCGGTCTTTTCTCAGGATCTTGTATCCATTGAGGATGGCAGTTGCGATGTCAGGTGCGGAGCTGGAGTTGGTCCAGGTCTCTGTGAGGAAGGCGATGTCGGGCCTGTGAGTGTTGAGGAGGTCCCCGATTTCTACGGCGTGTATGTGCAGGGTGTGTACATTGAGGAAGATGCAGCTCAGTGGTTTGTGTGTGTGGGTGTCCGGTGGGCTGGGGGTTGCTGCCGGGGTCTGGAGGTGGGTGAAGGTGCGGCGGCAGTGTTGGCAGGAGATCAGGCCATGGGTGTTGCTCGGTGTCAAGAGCTGGCAGTCGTTGTTGCGTCCGGGGTTGAGTGCGTGGTGAGTGCTGGGGTCGTAGTGGCAGGGGGTCGGGGGACCAGGGTCCCTGGTGCTGTTCGTGGTCGGGTCACGGACGGGCGCAGACGGGCTTGCCTCTGGCACGCCTGCGGTGCGGCTGCACAGCGGCTGCTATTAAGAAGGGGTCAGGGGGAGGGCAATCAGCTGGGAGGCGGGAGTGGGAGTGACATGCTGGGGGGGGAGCGGCTGTGGGGGCAGCAGTGACTGGGAGCACGGGAAGAGGGAGCGAGGAGGGCAAGAGGAGAAAGAGGGAAAGAGGCAAAAGGGAAAGAGGCAAAAGGGAAAGAGGCAAAAGGGAAAGAGGCAAAAGGGAAAGAGGCAAAAGGGAAAGAGGCAAAAGAGAAGAGGCAAAGAGAAAGAGGCAAAGAGAAAGAGGCAAAAGGGGAAAGGCAATGAGAAAGAGGCACAAAGGACACAGAACAGAGCGGAATAGCAGAAGAGCAGGGTACTCTTCCACTAGACCACCAGGGATGAGGCGCAGGCAGGAGCCTGCGGGTGGAGGAGGGCCTTGAACATCTCCCTGAGGAGCTCAACCTGGAGCTTAAGGGCAGACCCTTAATGGTGGAGCTGCACAGGGGGAGAGCAGTGACTCTGACCAGGAGGTCAAAGGTCTTGCTGGTGTGAGTTGTGGGTGTTGGTACGAGTTCTGCCAGCCACAAGCTGTGGTCTGATACGGAGGTATTTATTTCGAAGATCAGTACCTTTATCTTTTGTCTGAGTTGAGTTTGAGGCAGCTGTCTCCCATCAATTTTGAAACGTTGGTCAAGGTGTTGCAGAAGTTGGTTTTGGTGTTGGAGGAGTCCTCTGAGATTGAGAGGATTAGCTGAGTGTCGTCAGCGTATGAGATTATGTTGAGTCCGAGGGATCTGACCACATCTGCAAGACGATGTTCAACAGTATGGGGCTGAGGGATGATCCTTGGAGTATGTCGCAAATTATGTTGGGTGAGAAGATGAAGGGGGACAGTCGGATGCTCTGGGTGCGTCCTGAAAGGAAAGGAAGCGATCCACTTGAGGGCGTTCTTCTGTATGCCGATGTTGTGGAGTGTGTTGATGAGGGTGTGGTGGGAGACGGTGTTGAGTGCAGCGGAGATGTCGAGAACGATCAGGCCCACCATTTCTTCGCGATTGAAGAGAGTTCTGATTTCATCTGTGGTGGCAATCAGTGTGGTCTCAGTGCGGTGGTTGGCATGGAATCCTGCTTGAGAGACGTAGAGTAGGCGGTTTTGATCCAGGTGTTCAGTGAGCTGTTGGTTGGTGACGTTCGAGTACTTTGGCTGGGTATGGCAGCAGGGAGGTTTGTTGGTCATTTTTGAGGTTGCCTGGGTTGACAGAGGGTTTCTTTAGAAGGGGTCTCACCGCTGCATGTTTCCATAGGTCAGGAAAGTTTGCTGTGGAGATGGAGGTGTTGAGGATGTTGGTGAGTTCCGTGCTGATTGGGTTGGCTTTGAGGTTGAAGAGATGGTGGGGGCAGGGGTCGTTGGGCACCCCAGAATTGATGGACGACATGATGGTTGTGGTGGTCTGGTGGGTGAACGGAGACCAGGTGGTTATCGTTCAGCTGGTGTTCGTTGGTTGGTCAAGGTTGTCAAGGCTGAGAGTGTGGGGGTTGGGTGTCAAAGTTGTTGTAGATCAGCGTTACTCAAAGTACGGCCCGGAGCCCGCTTGGGGCCCTCCTGCCCTTTCCATGCAGCCCCTTGGTGAACAGCAGCACTGGTATGCTGTTTACCTTGACTCAGCACTAACATTAAGAATGGAAGTCCTGCACCACTTAACTTTAGAAACACCTTAATTTTTTAAAGCACAAGTTACTAACTTGTGTAACGATATATCTGTAAGAGACAGTAGTTAGTGACAGATTCCTTACCTTAGAATATCCCCCGGCGTCAGGCTGGATCCGGAAAGTTTTGCGTAGCAGTACCCTTGCGCGTCGGTAGGCGGCGTCGTGCGGCTCCGCGTCCGTCGTCGGCGTCGAGATCGCCGGGATGACGTCGCGGCCAGTACTTAGACGCCGCCCATGCGCGCTGACGTCAGTTCTGTACACGACTTTCCACGCCAGGAACGCAGAGCCATGCAAGAAGCTGACATTGGTGTCTGAAAAAATACTAGGGCCCTGAAAGGGATGTCCTTAACCCTAGAAATCAGTTCGCAGAACGGGGAGGATGGGTGGGACGATAAGGAATCTGTCACTAACTACTGTCTCTTACAGATATATCGTTACACAAGTTAGTAACTTGTGCATCTGAAAGAGACACGTTAGTGACAGATTCCTTACCTTAGAATAGATACCCCAGCAATACCAACCCCGGTGGTGGGTCTGCGAACAGATTCAGACAAGGAAGTCACAGAGGACAGAGCGGCCAAAGAAGCCATCCCTCCGGACCTGGCTGTCAAGGCAGTAATGCTTGGTAAACGTGTGCAGCGAGGCCCACGTAGCTGCCTGACATATATCCTGTAGCGGAACACCGCAGCCTACAGCCGTGGTAGCAGCTGTCGCCCTGGTAGAATGGGCACGTAGCCCAACACGGGGCTCCTTCTTAGCCAAAGAATAGCAGGCTTTGATACACAAGATTACCCAGCGGGAGATGGTCCTCTTGTGTACCGCCCGACCTTTTTTGGCACCCACATAGCCAACAAAGAGCTGGTCATCCACCCGGAACTGTTGTGTGCGGTTGAGGTAAAAGGAAAGCGCACGTTTTGGGTCCAGACGGTGGAGCCTCTCTTCCTCTCTGGAAGGATGCGGAGGCGGAAAGAAGGTGGGCAAAGTGATGGTCTGCCCAATGTGGAAGGCAGTAACCACCTTTGGCAAGAAGGACGGACGCGTCCGAAGGACAACCTTGTCTGGATGCACAGACAGAAAGGGAGGCTTGCAAGACAGAGCCTGGAGCTCACTCACCCGCCGAGCGGAGGCGAGAGCCACCAGAAAGGCAGTCTTCAGAGTAAGACGACGAAGAGGACAGTTATGGAGAGGCTCAAAGGGAGCGCACATAAGAAAGGTGAGCACCAAGTTCAAGTTCCACTGGGGCATCACAAACGGAACAGGAGGGAAAAGGTGTGTGATGCCTTTAAGAAACCTGTTAACTACAGGGGACTTGAAGGGCGAGGGCTGATCAGGTAGTCTGAGAAAGGCAGAAATAGCGAAAAGATAGCCCTTGATGGTACCCAGGGCAGAGCCCTGTTGGGCCAATGAAAGGAGGAACCGAAGAACCTCAGAAAGAGGGGCAGAAAGGGGATCCACAGCATTTGCTGTGCACCATGCCACAAACTTGTTCCACCTGCAGGCGTATACCACCTTAGTGGAGGGACGCCTGGCTGCCAGAATCACATCACAAACTTCGGGAGGCAAGTCGAAAGGAATCAACTGCCGCCGCTCAATCTCCACCCAAGGAGGTGGAGACTGGACAGGTTCGGGTGGAGGACCGTCCCCTGCTGCTGCGACAGAAGATCCTCCCGAAGAGGCAGACGGATCGGGGGATCGACCCGAAGAGGCAGACGGATCGGGGGATCGACGCTCATACTGAGTAGCTCGGGATACCAAACTCTTCGAGCCCAGTCCGGAGCCACAAGAATGACTTAGGCCCGGTCGTGCCGAATCTTCTTCAACACTCTGGGTAGAAGTGGTATAGGCGGAAAGGCGTACAACAGACCGCAACTCCACTCGCGACGAAAAGCGTCGCCGAGCGAGTGCCGCCTTGGAAATTCCAACGCGCAGAACTGATGACATTGCGCGTTCTCTTCGGTGGCGAATAGATCTAACCAAGGCTCTCCCCACTGTAGAAAGAGTCCTTGCGCCACCTCCGAATGAAGACACCATTCGTGATCCATCATGCACCTGCGGCTGAGTTCGTCCGCCCTGGCGTTCAGGGAACCTGCCAGGTGTTGAACCATCAGGAAGACGTCCTGACGTTCCAGCCATGTCCAGAGGCGCAGAGCCTCCTGACATAGGGTCCACGACCCCACCCCGCCTTGTTTGTTGCAGTACCACATGGCGGTGGTGTTGTCTGTGAACACCTGCACTACCTTCCCTTTGACAGAGGGAAGGAATGCTGAGTGCAAGTCGGATCGCCCGGAGCTCCAGAAGGTTGATATGGAGCCGGGACTCCTCCGGAGACCAGAGGCCTCTGATCTCCGCCTCTCCCATGTGACCGCCCCATCCCAGAAGGGATGCGTCCGTCACAACTCTGTGCTCTGGCTGGGGAAGGGAGAGGGATCTGCCCATGACCCATTGCCGGTTCGAGAGCCACCACTGCAACTGTCTTGCAGTCCCCTCCGAGATCTGGACGTAATCGGACAGGTTCCCCTGATGCTGCGCCCACTGGAACTTCAGGTACCACTGCAGAGCCCGCATATGCCATCTGGCATGATCGACCAGCAGGATGCAGGAGGGCAGGAGGCCATGAGGCCCAGCAGCCTCAGGGTCATCCGTACCGAAACCCAGGATAGAGGCTGAAAGATCGGAATCATAGCCTGAATATCCCGGACTCGCCGTTCGGGAGGATAGGCCCGAAACTGCGTTGTGTCCAGAACTGCTCCGATGAAAAGGAGCTGTGGAGAAGAAATCAGGTGCGACTTCGGCATATTGATGGAGAACCCCAGCGAGTGCAGGAGTTCGGCCGTAGTCTGGAGGTGGGAGACGACTGCCTGGGACGAGCCCGCCTTCAGCAGCCAGTCGTCGAGGTAGGGGAAGACTGGAACCCCTGCCCGGCCCAGATGAGCTGCGACCACCGCCATCACTTTCGTGAACACCCGAGGGGCGCTGGTAAGGCCAAAGGGGAGCACGGTGAACTGAAAATGCTCGAGGCCTACCGTGAACCGCAGGTAACGCCGGTGGGCCGGCAGGACGGGGATGTGAAAATATGCGCCCTGCAAGTCCAACGCTACCATCCAGTCTCCGGGGTCGAGGGCAGTCAAGACCTGAGCTAGGGTGAGCATCTTGAACTTCTCCTTCCGGAGGAAGCGATTGACGTTCCGGAGGTCCAAGATAGGACGCATGTCCTCCTTGTCCTTTTGGGCACCAGAAAGTAGTGGGAGTAACAACCACGCCCTACTTCTGGGGTCGGAACGCGCTCGATGGCCCCCTTGGCCAAGAGGGCCGCAACTTCCTTTTGAAGAAGCACCAAATGATCCCCCGTCATGCGCTGGCATTGAGGTGGCATGGCTGGGGGGGTAGTCTCGAAGGGGAGGGAGTAGCCCCTTCGGACAATGTCCAAGACCCACTTGTCAAAGGTGATGGCGAACCCTGCCCCCTACTGGCATGCTGTGGACCTGAAAGGATGGACTAGGAGGGCTTGGAGGCCGCGGACGGGGCGGAGGTGGTGGCCTGACCCGCACGCTGGTTACCCGACCCACCTCGGCGAGAGCCACATCCACGCGAAGACGCTTGCTGCGCGGGCCAGTGGCTGGGCAGCGGACGTGACTGGGCGCCCCTTCCGTGGCCACGAAAGGGGCGAAAAGCAGACTGTTGCGGAGGGCGCACAGCAGAAAGGCCCAGGGACTTGGCTGTAGCCCGCGAGTCCTTAAAGCGCTCCAGCGCATGGTCTGCCTTGTTGCCGAAAAGGCCGACACCATCAAAGGGCATGTCCATAAGTGTGTTCTGGACATCGCCCGAGAAACCAGTGGTCCTCAGCCAGGCGTGACGGCGCAGCGCCACTGTCGTCGCAAGCGATCTGCCTAGCGAGTCAGCGGTATCTAGGCCACATCGGATAGTATATTTCGCCACATCTCTTCCTTCCGCAATGGCGCGGGAAAGCAGTGCCTGGACCTCCTCAGGACACTGGGGCAGGACCTGCGCCACCGAATCCCACAAGGAGTGGGTATATCGGCCCAAAAGTCAAGTGGTGTTGACGGACCTCAAGCCAGCACTGGTGGAAGAAAAAACCTTCTTCCCAAATTGGTCCAGTTTTTTGGATTCCCTATCCGGGGGAGCAGTAGGGAAGGCGCTTTGGGAGGCAGAGGCTTGGACAACCAAGCTCTCAGGGGTGGGGTGTTGGGAAAGGAACAGGGGGTTGCCCGGAGCAGGGCGATGGCATCGGGCTACGTTCCTATCCACAGGAGCCCCTGTGGTGGGCTTGGACCAGGTGCCCAAAAGAACGTCCGAAAGTGCCTCGTTGAACGGCAGCAGTGGCTCCGCAGAGGTAGCCGCCGGCTGAAGCACTTCCGTCAGGAGGTTAGTCCTGACAGCCACTGTAGGTAACTGGAGGTGCAGGACCTCAGCTGCCCTACGCAACACCGTAGCAAAGTTTGCTCCCTCCTCCGTTGCCACGGAAGGAGGAGACAGCATGCCAATGTCTGGAGAGGTGTCCAGACCACTGGCCTCCCCAAGTTCCTCAGCCCAGTCCTGATCATACTCACATTGGGCAGTGAGAGGGTCCTCAGACCCCTCCCAGTTCTCTTCGTCCTCCAAATCAGGGTCAATGTAAGGAGGAGGGACATGTGGGACCCAAGGTCTCAGCAGCCCCGGAGCCGGCGTCGATCGACGTCGGTCCGGCGCCGAGTCCGGAGAGAACCTGGGGACGACGTCGCCCGGAGCCCCGGGCGGCGTCGTGAACGGCACCGGTGAGATCGACGCAGGTGGAGGTGTCGTTAGGTCAACGGGCGTCGACCGGGGTTGTGGCAGCACCGGAGCCGGGGTCGAGGCCGGGGCTGGTGTTGCTGGCGGCGCCGGGACCGGAGTCGCCGGCGGCGCCGTTGGAACCCCACTAGGGCCCGCGGGGCCCGAAGGCGCACCGGGGGGACCTTGAGGCCCGAAGACGTGGGCCATGGCCGACAGGAACTCCTGTATTTCGGCCGGAGTCGCCGCCGAACCCGGGTAATGCGGCGGCGGCTCTACAGGCACTCCCGGCGCCGCGGGGACGGTGCCGACGGGACCCTGAGTTGAGTCGCGCGACCGGCGAGGGGAAGTCGTCGAGCGATGACGCTTTTTCGACTTCTTGTGCTTCGACTTACCGGAGGAGTGCGAAGACTTTGACCCCGAAGAACGATGAGGACTCCACGACCGGCCCCTCGACCTCTCTCGTGACCGGGGCTTGGTTTGGCGCGGAGCCGACTGCCGGACCTCGAGGAGCTTTCTAGACCGCTCTCGCAAAGCCTTCGGATGCAAGGCCCGACAGTCAGGGCACGACTTGGTCCGAGGCAGTAGAGACAATCCTGATGCGGGCCGTGATCGACATCGATCGACATCATTCGACCACAGGCGTCGCATGGCTTGAAGCCAGGCATCCCTACAGACACCGTAGGAGTCGAACGACTCGAGAAAACAGTGACAAAAAGTCACAAAAAATTCAGTCAAAAATTGACTGGGGCACTGCTCTCTCCGGATCTGCGCTTACTGGCGCGGAAAAAGAAAGAACTGACGTCAGCGCGCATGGGCGGCGTCTAAGTACTGGCCGCGACGTCATCCCGGCGATCTCGACGCCGCCGACGGACGCGGAGCCGCACGACGCCGCCTACCGACACGCAATGGTACTGCTACGCAAAACTTTCCGGATCCAGCCTGACGCCTGGGGATATTCTAAGGTAAGGAATCTGTCACTAATGTGTCTCTTTCAGATGACATTTTTCAACCAACATGTAAAATATAACAAAGTCTCTTCAAAATTTAAAAATGTGTATTTTGCTAACATGCAGAACCATTTCACCTTAGTACATCCCATGAGATCACTGCATTGAGAGTTTTTTTTTTTTTAATGATAGTTTTCAGACATGAATTTAGAAACATTCATGCTTCCACCAACCGACAACAATGCCAATAATGAACTAAGAGGCAAGTCAGTTGTCATGTGCTCCATCCGAGTGGTCTGGGTTGCTATTATAAATCATAGTTTTTTTAAATCAAACACAAGAGAAGGAAAAGGAGGCAAAGTGGGTGGAAAAAACAATTGCCTAGGGTCACACAATTTGGTCAAGTGGAGAAGTCTGGATTGGTTCCAGTTTTTCTGGTATCACATTATGCAATTCAGCCACTACATGTACATGCTTCGCTTCCCCTATACCCACATTACAAACCCCAAATCTCCTGACTGCCACCCTGTGGTATCAGTGTGGCCCTTGGTCATTCCACAGACCATACTTTGTGGCCCCTGGGAAAATGTTTGTGAGTACTCATGTTGTAGATGGTGACAATCTAGCTGTGGAAGTAATCTGAGAGAGAGTCGCAGAGTTCTTGGGAGAGGTGGATGGTGTTCTCTGGGACTGTCGGGTTGGAGTACTCTTTGATGATTTTAAAGAGTTCCTTCATATGGCTGGATGTAGTGTCAATGCAGGAGATGATGGCTGGTCTCTAGGCTTCCTTTATGCCCAGGTGGTAGTTGCTGAGGGCTGCTTTGCAGGCGGCTCTGTCCGAAGATTCCTTGGTGGCGTGCCAGCGCTTCTCGAGTTGGTAAAAGTTGCGATTGGTGGTTCTGAGCTCAGGGGTTTACTAGCTGGCTCGTTTTGAGGTTTTGTTGGTTTTTGCTGGTTTGAGTGGGGCAGATCTGTAGGCGCATTTGTTGATCCATGCGTAGAAGTTCTGGACGGCCTGGTCAAGGACTGCTGAAGTTTTGGGATGTGTGGTGCAGAGGGCGTGTGTCCATAGGGTCTCGGTTACTTTGCCCCAGCTGCGGTGGGGGAGTGCTGTGGTGGTGGGTGGCTGGGCGTCGGAGATGGTGAAGTGAACAATTGAGTGGTCGGTCCAGGTGAGTTCTGTGACACGGGTGAATTGTATTCTGTCGCTGGAGATGAAGGTGGCATTGAGTGTGTTCAGCTTTGTGTGTGAGTTTGATGACCGAATGGGTAAGGCCGATGTTGCTGAGGCTGTCCAGGAGGGCAATAAAGTTGGCATTGTTGGGGTCATAGATGTTAAAATTCAAGTCGCCTAGCAGGACATAGTGGAGGGAATCAATGGCAAGGGGGGCACTGAGATTGGACATGGCATTGCAGAAGGGTGGTCGGGGTTTAGGAATACGTTAACACTATGGATGCTAGGGACTGTTGTGTGTGCATTGCCTGCTTCTACAGCAGAGGGTATTACCGATCACCATATTCCCTTGACTTATGGTGTGTGCTGAAGTTTGTTGTTGAGTATTTTCTATGGCAAGGGAGAACCTGGCTTGGCAGTTTGGGCTGGACTGTTCCCATGAGGAACAGAGTCGAGACTGATTTGAATATGGCTGGGTCCAAATTGGGGTGGCGTCTTCAGCAAAAGAACAATGGATTAAACCCAGATCTGTGTGACTAGGGGTGAATGTTTGCATTATTCAGCATTCCGTCCATCATTTGTTCCTTTTGCTTAATTGATGAAATTACATTTACTGATTAGGTGATTGAATAAACCATCCTTACACTATCAAAATGTATTTACTTTAGAAACTAAAATTAGTTATGTAATGTGTGCACTAATATTTCACCTTTGCATTTATAATGTAGTTCTTAGTCACACTAATACGAGAGTACTCAATGTTATTTTACCTTTATGAAACCTTAACGTGAATCCAATGTACTGACAGTTTTATTCATTTGTGTTTGAGTGTGCACGTATATATTAAATGTGCACTATTTATTTTATACTTTAAGTTGTCCTCATTAGGCCTGTATTTCTTTCTGCATGAAATGCTGTTTTCCACTTTCGACTTGCAAGTGTTTTTCTTGCAGGCACGATTCACATGGGTTGTTAGTTTGAGAATAAATACAATACTGTACTAGTGATAGAGAGCCTGAGAAGACCTTCACAAGGAACATGAAGAGCCAGAGCGTCAACTGAAAGTGTACATTTATTAATGTTGCAGAGGTTCACAGGTGACAAGGGACAATATCGTTCCTATGTTTGGCCTGGGAGAAAATGACGATGTTTCAGCTTACAACGTGAAAATGGAAAGGGCAATGGAGCCCCAGATGATGCGAACAGAGGGCTGTTACTTTAGAAATGTTGGTGGGAATAATTGGTGTTCACCCTGTCTGAGGTTAAGCCACTTTCTTTTGCACTTTGAGAGGGTTTAACATCTATGCATATTCCCTTTGATTCTTTACTGAATGTGGCTTAGGCTAAACACTCCCTTCCCTGACCCAAGAAGACTCTTGACCGAGCTCCTGAACTGCCTACACCTTCCTGCGCTTCCTCACATTTTTCCTGTTTTTTTTGTGTGTGAAGTTCCCTGATTTCTGAGATCCTTTTAGGGTTTTAAACCATCCTCCTTAATTGAGACCTTACTTAGATTATTTTAGACTTCCTTCATGCATATAAGAGAGAATCAGAAACTTTCTATGAGGACCAAATTCTGTAATTGATATTTTGTATTGCTGTGACTGAATTTCTTGTCTGCCTTATTCTGGTACGCCTAAACCTCTTTAGGAGGCTGGATTTTCAGGTTCTTATTCTGTATCTTTATAGCATGGTGCTAAGATTTGTTTATCTTAACCTGATTGCTAACTTGTAATAAACCTTCTTAACTATAGTCACTGATTTCTGGTCCTTATTGTATAGCCAAATGGGTTGCACTGTTAAATAAACTGATTGACTTAACGCTTACTCCCTTTATCTCACTGTCAGCGAAGAAAAGATCCATCTGATCACCAATGGTAAGAGGGTTGGCCCAGCGCTGCATCACTGTGCAGGATCATTTGTGGAACTCTGCCCTGCTGCTGCAACAGGAGGTCCTCTTGGGCAGTAGTCCTAAACTCCAATCTAAGCAGAAAAGATCGCAGAAGGAGACCCCCTCTGTAACTCCACTGGGCAAAGCTTGTACACCGTGAATTCTTGCCCAGAGTTCTCCTTGCGGGAAGATGCCCTGTGACATCTCAGAGTGCAGCCACCATTCATGATCCACTACGCAACGTCAGCTGAGTTTGTCTGCCCCTGGCATTTAAAAATCCTGCTAGGTGCTGTACGACCAGAGAAATGCTGCAGTCATTTGCAGAGACGCAGGGCCTCCTGGCCAAGAAACCACAACCCCATTCTGCCCTGTTTGTTGTGCAGGTTGAACTGTGGTCTATCAGTGGCCAATGTAGATTTAGCAGTTTCCTTCAAAATCTGTATGGAATCTGAGAGGTTTTCTTGGTGCTGAGCCCACTAAGACTTTAAATCCCACGGCAGAGCCTGTATGGGCCACTTGGTGTGGTCCACAAGCAGGATGCAGGAGTACAAGAGGTCTCCCAGACACTCTCACTGAGACCCAGTTCAAGGGTAGAAACATTAGGGTCACAGCCCAAATGTCCATGTCATTGAGGAGGAAAAGATTCAAAAAGCACTGTCTAGGATGGACCAAATGAAGGGGCACCTCTGTGAAGAAGTCTGGTGTGCCTTCAGCATGTTGATGGAAAGCCCCAGTGGCGCAAACTGGTTGGCCATCATCCGGAGGCAGTCCATGGCTGTCTAAGGTGAGTCTGCTTTCAGTAGCCAGCCGTTGAGGTATAGGAGGTCTAGTATTCCCACCCTGCGAAGATTAGCGGTCACCACCATATCTTTTGTGAACTCCCAAGTTGAGCTGGTAAGACCGAAAGGGGGCACTGGGAACTGAAAGTGCTTGTAGTCCATCTGAAACCACAGGTAGCGCCTGTGAGACTGCAGGATGGGGATGTGAAAAAAGGAGTTCTGCAGGTCCAATGTCCCCATCCAATCCAATGTTGGAGGAGAAAGTCAAGATCTCCTAGAGCAGGTCTGCGCCTCCTTGCTATCTGGTGGTGCACTGGTAGGCAAAATCCTGGTTTTGCCGACGTGCCCAGCAAAGTGTCAGTCAGAGCCTCAATAAATGGCAGAAGTGTTGTTGGCTCAGGTTGTAGAACCTCTGTAACGATGTTGGTTTTGACCTAAGTGGTTGGTGTAGCGTGCTGCCCAGCATGGAAGCATCCAAATGAATACGCCACACACCAAACTCTGTAACAGACTTCTTTATTCCTCATCATACGATCGCACACTGAACTCTCATTACGTCATAGCTGTTAATAACCACACCTTAACACCTCCCAGCAAGTTACCTAATCCTCTGTTGAGTCTGCCCGGAATCGAAAGGGTCCTAATGCACGGTCTCAACACTACATTTCCCCCTTTGCTAAATAAAAAGTACAGACAACAGACTTCCTCCATAAGTCGTTTAGGGGCTTGCACTAGTACGCCAAATTGAGTGGTTGAGAGACACTCTTTGTGCACCGATGCCACAGGTTCTGGTGCTTGATCTGGACTGTTAGGCGGGGGTCGGCTCATTCAAGACTGCAGGAAGACGAACGTCGAGGTAGGTTCTTAAGGTATGATGAGCCCCATGTGGTGGATTATCTGGGAAGATGTGCTGTCACCATGTGTCCTTTGCACTTCACAACCCTCATAGGATCCACAGCAAATGGAGTGTCTGTTTTTTGCTTTCGTTTCTGCTTGACCAGGACCCAGTCACTTCCATCAAATACTGTTTCCTCAGCTTGTCGACGCCGATCAGCATATGTTTTCATCTTGCACTTTTGAGAAGTGTCTGTGACACAAACATTATCAGCACTCAAGGATTGGTCTAATGTCCACTGTTGCAATTTGGTTCCGATGGCTCTCCCAAATAGCAAGGTGGCAGGACTCTCACCAGTGGTGGATTGAGGAGTTGAACAATACATATGGTGGGATTGACACAGGATGTGGTTTAATTTGATTCCCTCTATTGATGCTTGTTGAATTACCCTTTTGAGGGTACCCATGAATCGTTCCACACCATTGGCTTGGGGGCCACAGAGGTGTACTCTTTTGATGCTTGGCATTTTGTCTGCCTAGAAACTCCTTGAATTCTTTGCTATTGAATGACAGACCATTGTCAGATCTGAGAATGGAGGGGATACCCCACTGTGCATAGATTTCATCCCTCCACGCAATGACCTTGTAATGGGTTGTTGATGACTCCTTTACTAAATGAATACGTGAATACTCATCAATGACTACCATGAGATGATGTCCGTGTCCTAAATGCCCAAAGAAATCAACTGCAACTTTTTCCCACACATGTGCAGGAAGGTCAGACATTGTCAATGGATGCTGAGTCACTTTGGGGGAAAGGCAGCTGTAAAGATGACACTCTTAGTTCCCTGTCCACTCGCTCATCTGGTCATGAGAACCAGACTCAGTCTCTTGGGGCTCTTTTGGTGGCTACAATGCCACAATGTCCTTCATGGGCTAGTTCAATGGCTTGCTGTCTTACGCTCTCAGGCATGACGATTTAGGAGTTTCTCAATACAACACCTTCCCTTGTAATGGACAGTTCTTCAACATTAACAATTCAACATCGTCAACAAAGGGTCGGGCATTCTTCCACAATTCAGTTGAAATGATGTCTTTGGGGATAAACATGCTCTAATCGCATTAGTAGCAGCAACCTGTTCAAAGGATATGGCTTCGGGAGTACTGGACCTCAGAATTAAGTTAATGTACTCCTCAACGTTTGGATGTCTAAGTGTGACGATACACCAGTACTCGTAAAAAGTAATCAGCAGAGTTCTGATCTTTACCCGGCTTGTGTACAATTGAACAAGTTACTTACCTTCGGTAACAATGCATCTGGTAGAGACATAGTCTAGCCAGATTCCTTAACTTGTGAATTCATCCCAGGCGTCAGACTGGATCTGGGGAAAAAATTCTCATCAGTACCTCTGCGCGTCGGGGACGACGTTGCATGGCTCCGTACGACGTTGGCTCTGGATAGGACGTTAGTGGAGCCATATAAATCACCTCCAGCATGCTGATGTCCGCTCCCTCTGTGAAACTTTCCGCACGGAACACAGAGACACATAGAAACTGGTTGTAGAGACAGTGCTAAAAAAAAAAGATGAAAAATCTTTACCACAACAACGAAAAAAGGGGGAAAGAAAGGGTATGATAATACCAAGAACCTTAAGGTAAAGGCCAAAAAGTCATTTAAAGGAGTCATGTGAAGCAGAGGTGCAGGACAGTACACAAGAAAAATTCCTACACCCTAAACCATGGACCAGATGGAACTCCCTCCACCATATGCCAAGAGAAAAAAGGGGAGAGAGGATGTAGAAAAGCTTCTTATAAAGGTCAGGAGACCAGACCAGTGGAACTGAAGGACCTCATCACAACAGGAGCAGAAAGGAAAAGGGGGGGAAAAGGGGGGGGGAAAAACTCCCACACTAAAGGTCATAGAATCAGGAAGTAAGTGAACTAAAAACAAAAAGAGCAGAGGTCATTCGCAGAGCGTGGAGGAAGGGTGGGGCATTAAGGAATCTGCTGCTAGACTATGTCTCTACCAGATACATTATTACCGAAGGTATGTCACTTGTTCATCTGATAGAGACGTCTAGCCGCAGATTCCTTAACTTGTGAATTCGATACAATAGCCATAATCTCTAGGAACCAATCCCACAAAAGGTCCAGGAGGACCAGCTGACCGAGATTAAGATCTGCCACACCTCAGAGGGAAAGTATAAGGAAGAGAGTGCTCTCATTTAAAGGTGGTAACGACCACAACAAAAACGCAAGCAAGGAATATGCACCAAGAGAAAGGAGCATGTTTCCTCAGGCATAGTGGTACCGAAGTACAGACGCCCATTGTAACCCAACTCCAAGGAAGATAGGCATGGATCCAATTAAACGAAAGGCTAATTGGCCCCTCTAGAACGTGGGTACATGATCACTAGCAGGGGCAGAGGAGTCTGCAATGTGTACAAAAGAGGACTGAGCCACCAGACCGACTAACCAGAGGATGGCATCTATCTTAGGTGAATGAACGTAGCCACTAGAGGAGCCAAAGCAAACCGCTAAGTGGAAGAAGAAACTAAGATATGAAGAAAAAGTGCGAATGAAATCCGTCCAAGCACAACGAAATTAAGTCTCCACCGGCAGGTGGGAAAGAGATATATAAATAGCACAGGACACTGCCTCTGAGCTACAGCGCCCGACCCAAAGAAGAGGCTCAGGCAATCCAGGCAAGGAAAAAATGAGTGAGGAAAAAAAAAAAAAGAGGGCGAAATCCTACACAAAATCACCTGACAACAGTCAGGATGCCGTATGGGAACCCCAAGTACACTAACAATGGGTACGAAAGAACACATGAGACTCCTGCCCTGACAAGAGCAATAGAAGGGCCACCAGAGACAAACTCCCTTAACCAAACCAGGGTAAGGCCCTAGAAAAACAAGGCAGACATCAAACAAAGAAGGAGTTCGAGCATGGAGAACGATGCATTATGTCCTTCTCTCACTTTCCCATCAGTTTTTTTTTGTTTTTTTTAGACCAACAGTTGGACACTGCGCGGCCCATAGACCCACATTATGAAACATATCCAAAGGCATCAATGGGCATATGAAAAGCTGGACATACTCTTAGTAATACACCTATGCAGGTAATGCATGCCGCAGTCTGAAAATATACGGCAACGCTCAAAGCACACCGACAGCGCCCCGAGTACCAACCAAAGAAAGTGGATAAAGGGGGGGCAAAAAAAAAATCCCCTCCAAGAAAGACATGAAAGAGTGCGCTTGTCCAAAAGCACGTACCAATAACTAGACCTAGACAACAAGAAGGTATGACTGAGTATTCCAGAATCACCTAACGGAATAATCAGAAGAAAAAGTCACGATGAGGGAGCAATCCCCATCGGACAGGCAACCAGGGAATATAATATACATATAGATTAGAACATAGTTTCATACAAGGACCGATCAACAGCCGTGCGGCAAGGAGACCAGATTACACAACAGCCGAAAGGCAAGGACAACAGGTCACACAACGACCGTGAGAGAAGGATAGCAGATCACGCAATGGCCATGGGGTGGAGCAGAAGGAAAACAGGAAAGCCTATGTTGTTCTCCAACTGAATGCCAACCAGACCGACCCTGCTGAGCGTCCGCAGCGGTGAGGACAGTAAATACCTGGAGTATTCCGTATACACCCCAACATCAGAGGAATTTAAGCCCCTGGCTTGGGGAGGCCTGCACCACCAGAAGCACAAGGCAGCACTCTCGAATCCCAAGCTTTGGGACAACAAGTCTCCAGGAAACTCATCAATCCTACCACTAGCTAGGAGAGGTGGCAGAGAGCAACACTGGTGTGCACGACCAAATCCACAAGGTGGAAACAGTCAACAGGAGAAAAATGATCTACCGGAGGTAATACATAAAAAAGACCTCTGCAAGAAAACAGGTCGCCATTGTAACAATCGAAGGATAGAATGAGACAACTCCAAGGGAGTATATAGCAAAAACTTAGTACCATTGATATGTGATAGAACTTCCAAGGGGGGATAAGAGGCTGCCAAAGGAACTGAAGAACAAGTTACTTACCTTCGGTAACGATATATCTGTAAGAAACATAGGTTAGTTATAGATTCCTTACCTTAGAATTACCCCCAGGCGTCAGACTGGATCCGGAAAGTTTTCGTCAGCAGTACCCCTGCACGTCGGAAGGTGGCGTCGGTCGACTCCGTGGTCGTGGTCACCGGGATGACGTCGCAGTAGCTACATAAACGCTGCCCTCGCACGCTGACTTCCAGAAGCGCAGAGCCATGCAAGACACTGGTGCACAAAACTAGGGCTTTGAAAGGATGACCTTAACCCTAGAAGTCAGTGCGCAGAACGGGGAGGATGGGTGGGGCGGTAAGGAATTTATAACTAACCTAGGTTTCTTACAGATATATCGTTACCGAAGGTAAGTAACTTGTTCATCTGAAAGAAACAGTTATAGATTCCTTACCTTAGAATAGATACCCCAGCAATACCAACCCCGGAGGTGGGTCTGCGAACTAAGTTCACACCAGAAAGTCCTGGAGAACAGAACGGCCAAAGAAGCCGTCTCTCCGGACTTGGCTGTCCAGGCAGTAGTGTTTGGTGAACGTGTGCAGCGATGCCCACGCAGCTGCCTGACAGATGTCATTTAGGGGGACTCCTCTTCCTAAAGCAGTGGTAGCTGCCCTCGCCCTGGTGGAATGGGCGCGCAGTCCCACTGGAGGCTCCTTCTTTGCCAAAGAATAGCAGGCTTTGATGCACAGAACGACCCACCGGGAGATAGTCCGTTTGTGCACGGCACAACCTTTCTTAGCACCCACGTAACCAACAAAGAGCTGGTCGTCCACCCAGAATTGTTTTGTGCGATCCAACTAGAAGGAAAGCGCACGTTTTGGATCCAGCCGGTGGAGCCTCTCTTCCTCTTTTGAAGGATGCGGAGGCGGAAAGAAGATGGGCAAAGTGATGGTTTGGCCAATGTGGAAAGAAGTAACCACCTTGGGAAGAAAGGAAGGTCTAGTTCTAAGGACGACCTTGTCCGAATGGACAGCCAGAAAGGGAGGCTTGAAAGAAAGAGCTTGTAGCTCACTCATCCTGCGTGCAGAGGTGATGGCCACCAGAAAGGCAGTTTTCAAAGTAAGAAGCCTGAGAGGGCAGTTATGCAGCGGCTCAAAGGGAGCGCACATAAGATAAGTAAGCACCAAGTTCAAGTCCCACTGGGGCATTACGAAGGGAACAGGAGGAAAGAGATGAGTAATGCCCTTAAGGAATCTATTTACAACAGGGGACTTGAAAAGAGAAGGCTGATCAGGAAGCCTAAGGAAGGCAGAAATGGCTGAGAGGTAGCCTTTGAGAGTGCCCAGAGCAGAGCCCTGCTGGGCCAAAGAAAGGAGGAACAAGAGAACCTCAGATAGAGGGGCGGAAAGGGGATCCACAGCCTTTGCTGTGCACCATGCCACAAATTTGTTCCATCTGCAGGCGTATACCGTCTTAGTGGAGGGACGCCTGCCTGTCAAGATAACATCGCAGACTTCGGGAGGCAGGTCAAACAACGTCAACTGCAGCCGCTCAATCTCCACGCAAGGAGGTGGAGGCTGGACAGGTTCGGGTGGAGGACAGTCCCCTGCTGCTGCGACAGAAGATCCTCGCGAAGAGGCAGACTGATCGGAGAATCGATGGCCATGTTGAGCAGCTCAGGATACCAGACTCTTCGTGCCCAATCCGGAGCCACAAGAATGACTTGGGCCCGGTCGTGCTTGATCTTCTTCAGCACTCTGGGCAGAAGTGGTATAGGCAGAAAGGCGTATAGAAGACCGCAACTCCACTTGCGACAAAAAGCGTCGCCTAGCGAGTGCCGCCTTGGAAATTCCAACGCGCAGAACTGCTGACATTGCGCGTTCTCTTCGGTGGCGAATAGATCTAACCAAGGCTCTCCCCACTGCTGAAAGAGACCTTGCACCACCTCCGAGTGAAGATGCCATTCGTGATCCATCATGCACCTGCGGCTGAGTTCGACCGCCCTGGCATTCAGAGAACCTGCCAGGTGTTGAACCACCAGGGATATGCCCTGATGTTCCAGCCATGTCCAGAGGCGGAGGGCTTCCTGACATAGGGTCCACGACCCCACCCGCCTTGTTTGTTGCAGTACCACATGGCGGTGGTGTTGTCCGTGAACACCTGCATTACTCTTCCCCGGACAGAGGGAAGGACTGCCTTGAGTGCAAGACGAATCGCCCGAAGCTCCAGAAGGTTGATGTGGAGCCCGGACTCCGCCGGAGACCAGAGGCCTCTGATCTCCGCCTCCCCCATGTGGCCGCCCCATCCCAGGAGTGATGCATCGGTCACCACTGTGAACTCTGGTTGAGGAGGGGAGAGGGATCTGCCTTCGACCCAATCCTGGTTCGTAAGCCACCACTGCAATTGGTGTGCAATGCCCTCCGAGATCTGGACGCAATCGGACAGATTCCCTTGATGTTGGGCCCACTGGAACTTCAGGTCCCACTGCAGAGCCCGCATATGCTATCTGGCATGATCCACCAGCAGGATGCAGGAGGCCATCAGACCCAGCAGCCTGAGGGTCATCCTGACCGAAACCCGGGATAGAGGCTGAAAGATCGGAATCATAGCCCGAATATCCAGGACTCGCTGTTCGGGAGGATAAACCCGAAACTGCGTCGTGTCCAGAACCACTCCGATGAAGAGGAGCTTCTGAGAGGGGGTCAGGTGTGACTTCGGCACGTTGATGGAGAACCCCAGCGAATGCAGGAGGTCGGCCGTAGTCTGGAGGTGGGAGACGACAGCCTGGGGCGTGCCCGCCTTCAACAGCCAGTCGTCGAGATAGGGGAAGACTGGAACCCCTGATCTGCGCAGATGAGCTGCGGCCATCACTTTCGTGAACACCCGAGGGGCGCTGGTAAGGCCAAAGGGGAGCACTGTAAACTGAAAATGCTCGTGGCCTACCGTGAACCGTAGGTAACGCCTGTGGGCCGGCAGGACGGGGATGTGGAAATAGGCGTCCTGCAAGTCCAACGCTACCATCCAGGGTCAAGGGCAGACAAGACCTGAGCGAGCGTCAACATTTTGAACTTCTCCTTCCGGAGGAAGCGGTTGACGTTCCTGAGATCCAAGATAGGACGCAGGCCTTTGTCCTTCTTGGGCACCAGAAAGTAGTGGGAATAGCAACCACGACCTACTTCTGGGGCAGGAACGCGCTCGATGGCTCCCTTGGCCAAGAGTGCCAAAACTTCCTGTTGGAGAAGGGCTAGGAGATACTCTGACATGCGATGGTACTGAGGTGGCCTGGATGGAGGGGTAGTCTCGAAGGGGAGGGAGTAGCCCCTTTGGACTATTTGCAAAACCCACCTGTCCGACGTGATGGTGCGCCAATGGGGGAGGTGATGGCGAATCCTGCCGCCCACTGGCATTTGGTGGCCCTGAAAGGTCAGACTAGGAGGGTTTGGAGGCTGCTGCAGAGGGGGCTGTGGTGGACTGGCCCGCCCGCTGGCCCCCAGAACCACAGCGGTGGTTCCCACGTCCCCCGCCGTGCTAGGGCTGAACAGCTTGCGCCAATCTGTGGCTCTGGGCGGGATGTAGCAGGGCACCCCTTCCTTAGCCACGAAAGGAGCGAAAGGCAGACTGCGCAGGGCGGGTGGTGGAGAGGTCCAAGGACCTGGCCGTAGCCCCCGAGAGTCCTTAAAGCGCTCTAGCGCGTTGTCTGCCTTGTCGCCGAAAAGGCGACGGCCATCAAAGGGCATGTCCATAAGTGTGGATTGGACATCCCCGGAAAAACCAGTCAAACGCAACCAGGCACAGCGTTGAAGGGCTACTGACGTGGAAATCGTCCTGCCAAGTGTGTCGGCGGTATCCAGCCCACAGCGGATGGTAAACTTCGCTGCGTCTCTCCCTTCAGCAACCGCTCGAGAGAGCACGGCCCGGGCCTCCTCCGGGCACTGAGGCAGCACTTGCGCAACCGTGTCCCACACGGAGTGGGTGTAACGGCCCAATAGACATGCAGTGTTTACCGACCGCAGTCCCAAGCTGGAGGAAGAAAACTTCTTCCCAATTTGATCCAGCTTCTTGGATTCCCTGTCCGGGGGAGCGATAGGGAATACGCCCTTGGACGTGGAGGCTTGGACTACCAAGCTCTCAGTGGTGGGGTGTTGGGAGAGGAAAGTGGGGTCGCCCGGGGCCGGGCGGTGGCGTCGGGCAATCATCCTATCCACAGGAGCCCCTGTGTTGGGCCTGGACCAGGTGCCCAAAAGGATGTCTGTCAGGGCTTCATTAAACGGCTGCAGGGGCTCCGAAGAGCTCGCTGCCGGTTGAAGCACCTCTGTCAGGAGGTTAGTCCTGACTGCCACCGTGGGTAGCTCGAGGTGGAGAGCCTCGGCCGCCCTACGCAACACCACTGCGTATGACGCTCCCTCCTCCATAGCCACGGTAGGAGGAGACAACATGCCAAGGTCTGGTGAGGTATCCAAACCACTGGCTTCCCCCAGTTCCTCTCTCCAGTCCTGCTCATACACCAGCTGGTCTGTTAAAGGGTCTCCAGACCCCTCCCAGTCCTCCTCTGACTGCCAATCTGGTCTCAAAGAGCCAGGGTAGAACAGGAGCACAAAAGTACCCGTCGGCGTCGGATCCGGCGTCTATCGACGCCGGTCCGACTCCGTGTCTACCTCGTTCGGTGGCAGACGTGGTGCCGGTGGAATCGGCGCCGGGGGAGGCGCAACGAGGTCGACTGGTGCCGTTCCGGAACCAGGCCTGGATCCAGTGGGACCCTGCGGCGCTGAGGCCGAAGCCGCCGCCAAAGGCCCAGGGCCCCCAGCCGAGTCTGCGGGGCCCAAAGGCGCGCCGGCGGAGTTGGGCTGCCCCAAGATGGCATGCATCGCTTCGTAGAAACTCTGAAGCTGGGCAGGGGTCGCACCGGGTCCCGGAAAGGGAGGGAAACCCGAAGTCGACCCAGCAGGCTCCGCACGCGGAGCCGCGGGAGGGGCACCACCCGCATCCCTCATCGTGTCGGCCGACGGACGGGGAGAAGTCGAAGAGCGACGATGCTTCTTCGACCTTTTTGTGCTTCGACTTACCTGACCCAGAGTGCGAAGACTTCGACGAAGAATGGTGTTGGCTCTGTGACCGGTCCCTCGACCTCCTCCGCAACCGGGACCTCGAGCGGCGCAGAGCCGACTGCCGGGCCTCGAGTAGCTTTCGGGACCGCTCCCGCAAAGACTTCGGGCCATGGTCCGGCAGTCGGAGCACGACTTGGGGTCGTGGTCGCGCTCCAGGCAGTAGAGGCACACGCGGTGCGGATCCGTCACCAACATGACTCGGTTACAGGAACTGCAAGGCTTAAAGCCAGGCATCCCTCGTGCACCAGGAGTCAATGGACTCAACAACAACGAAGTCGACAAAAGTCGAGAAAAAGGTTCAGTCAAAAATTGACTGGGGGTACCGCTCTCTCTGGATCTGCGCTTGCTGGCGCGGAAAAAGAAAGAACTGATGTCAGCGCGCGAGGGCGGCGCCTATGTAGCTACTGCGACGTCATCCCGGCTACCACGATGCCGAACGCGGAGTCGACCGACGCCACCTTCCGACGTGCAGGGGTACTGCTGACGAAAAACTTTCTGGATCCAGTCTGACGCCTGGGGGAGAATCTAAGGTAAGGAATCTATAACGAACTGTTTCTTTCAGATTCAGGAAACAAGGTTTCCAACGCAATAATTGGACAGGATAACAAGTCCTGAGTCACAGTCCAGGAACAGAAGGAAGGGCAATAAGCCAGAGTGGCCAATATCACATAATGCTAAAGGGAATCGCATGATAAGGGATTCACATAACAGTCGCATCCAAAGAACCCCACCGGCCAGTAGAGTTAGATCCTCTGCAAGGTCTCAAGACAGGAGGCTAGCCAGCAGCACCAGAGACCAGGGTAAAGACACTGATCCGGTAACCAACGCCACAAAACGCACATACCGTGTTGCAATAACGAGAGGAAAAACTGGGAAAGAGGACAAGCTAAGGGTTTGACCCTCCACAACTAGCCCGAAACCTACGTTAGGCCGTACCTGCTTGGGCTCCGAAAAAATTAACCCCATCAAATGGCATATCAAGTAAGGATGTCTGGGCAGCTTCTGAAAATCCAGACGCCCAAAGCCAGCATGCCGGCGCAATGCAACAGCTGACGCCATGGCTCGACCAATGGAATCGAAGGAGTACATTCCACACCTGATGAGCAGTTTGACCGCCTGGCCACCATCAAAAGTCAACTGGGTCAACTTGTCCTTGTTAGCCTCTGGGAACAAAACTAAAATCTGTGCCAAGGAGTGGCACAAGACATGGAGAAAGGGTCCGAGGACGCAAATCGTGTTGGTGGAGCGTAATGTTCCACTACAGGAGGAAAAACGTGATTCCCGCAAGAATCCTGCTTTCTACTCTTTGTCAGGGGGGAAATGGGGAAGGTTCTCCATCTCAGGGGACGCCGTAATGGCCTGGACCACGAAGCTGCGGTGGGTTGGCTGTCGGATAAGGCAAGCGGGGTCCCCTGGGGCAGGGAGGTATTTGTGGGAAATAGCACGGTCCACTGGTACACCCGAGTCAGGTTTTGTCCATGCCCTCAATAAAATATCAGATAGTGCCTCACAAAAGGGGAGTACTGGTTCAACCCCTGACTGGCTGGGATGAAGGACCTCAATAAGAGGGTCCGTAGGCTTCTCTACTGTAGGTAGAGTGAGATGTAAGACATCGGCCACTCTTTTCAAAACTTCTGCCAAAGAAGAACTGGCTTCCAAGGCGAGGCCGGGAGGCAATAAAAGAGAGGTAAGCAGGGGATGATCTTAGCCCGCTCGCTTCACTCAGCTCAGCAATCCAGATGTCCAACATAGTAGGAGCCATAAGCACTGGCTGCCCCAAGGGGGCTGTCCCCTCACATTCTTCCCCCAACTGGTCCTGTGAAACCTTCACAGAAACCATCGGCATCGAAAACGGTTCCAGAACCGGCGTCGGACGGCGCCGACCCAGCGCCGTACTGATGTCCGTCTGGGAAGGGGGAAGAGGCATTGGTCGATGTCGGCACAGATCTAAGGAGCCAAGGTGAAGCCGACCCTACAAAGCGCACAGCCATGTCATGCACAGACTCTGGCTTGGAGTCTTCTGGTGCCGTGGAAATGGACACCAGCGGGGCAACCGACGTCGCGTCGGAGTCGACCAACGTCACTAGTGGAGGTCCTGAAGGACTGTGCAACGACACCTCTGTGTCCGAGACTGGAACTGCTGAGGGTGAACCAGTCTGCGATGACACAGTTATTGCACCTATGACCTCCTTGTGGCCCGCAGGTGCTCCAGAGGGAGACGAGGGGCCGAAAGACAAAATGGAGAGCCTTGTAGTACTCTTGCATCTGGTTCTAGGTCGCCTCGGCTCCAGCATAAGGTGGGAGGCATGGGAGCGACGCCGGAGTGGAAGTACAAGAGTCCCAACAATCCACCCCGCGAGACGAAGGACCCACAGAGGCCCTGGACTTCGATCTCTTACGATTTCGCTCTTACGCTTACCATGAGAGGTAGCCGGAGACTGGGACCGCTGCTGTTGACCATGGGGAGAAGAGCTGCGCTCACAGGAACGAGCCCTGGATTGGGAGTATGACGGACGCCACGAGGAGCTGGAGGTCCGTGACAACCGCGCCTTCAGTAGTTTCATGCGCCGCACCCGCAGAGCCTTCGGCTTCAACCGCTAGCAGGCGTCACACTCATCAGTGTCGTGGTGCTCGCCCAAGCATCACATACAGATAGAATGTGGGTCCGTACCCGACATTTGGCGCGCACAGGACCCACAGGACTTAAACCCAGAGTGCATAGGTATTTAGCACATGGTTTCAAACAAGAAAAGCTTGTTCACAGCAAGCCGAAAAGGGCTAGAGGTACCCTACTTCGGATCCGCATGCAGTGCGGAAAAAGAAAAAACTGACGTCAGCGCTTTGGAGGGGACTTATATGGCTCCACTGATGTCAAATCCAGAGCCTACGTCGTACAGAGCCATCCGGCGCCGCCCCCCAGCACGCAGAGGTACTGCTGAGAAATTCTTTCCAGATCCAGTATGACGCCTGGGGAGAATTCACAAGTTAAGGAATCTGCGGCTAGATGTCTCTATCAGATGCATAATCATACTCTTGCAGTCACAAATCCCACCTCTCAATGCAAGGAGGCATCTTGGCTTGCAGGTTTCCAAAAATAATGAACATTGCTTGATGGTCTGTAATGATAGTGAAACATTTTCTGTATAGAAACACATGAAAATGTTCGCAGGCCCACAATACAGCAAAACTCTTCTCTCTGGCTGAGAATAGGCACTTTCTGTGTCAGACAGGCTTCAACTAGCATAGGCTACAATGTGTCTCTGAGCATTCAGATGACCATAATGTTGAGCAAGGATTGTCCCCAGCCCCAACAGGCTTGCATCTACTATGATCTCAGTATGTAACTTGGAGTCAAAATAGGCCATCTCCGTTGCATTCTCAAACGCATGTTTTAT
Organism: Calotriton arnoldi; assembly: GCA_963921515.1. Taxonomy (NCBI): domain Eukaryota; kingdom Metazoa; phylum Chordata; class Amphibia; order Caudata; family Salamandridae; genus Calotriton; species Calotriton arnoldi. The sequence goes on from CAWUFW010005019.1 coordinate 408,477, forward strand.
TCTTTTGAAGCTTTGATCACATTCTGCAGACCACTGGAAAGGGACATTTCATTTTGTCAAGTGTCTTAATGGGGCACTCACAGTAGCAAAGTCACAAATGTATTTTGAGCAATAACTGGCCATGCCTAAGAAGTATCACAGCATGGTAACATCTTGTGGAGGGCAAGCAGCGGACAGTGCTTGCACTTTATCTGTGTCAGGAGTCATTCCCCCATCAGAGAATATGTGCTCAAAGAATTTGAGTTTGATCTTGTGGAACTTACACTTTGTTGTTTTCAGAGTGAGACTGCATCAACAAGTAACTGGCATACTTGTGTAAGAGCCTTGTCATGCTCCTTTTGCATTGCCCAAAATAGCAGTAGGTCATCACTGTAATTTAAAGCATGAGTGATAGGTTGAATTATTCAACATATAACATTCTGAAATATTTCTGCAGCTGATGACACTCCAAAACTCAACCTTTTGTATCTGAACAAACCAACGAGTCGAAGAAGCAGTGATGTACCTACAGTTCTGTTCCAACTAGAGTTGATGATATCCCTTGTTCAGGTCAAGATGGGAGAAGAACTTCGAACCTTTAAGTTGCATGATCATGTCCGCTATGAATGGACCAGGATGTCTTTCTTCACGATTGCTTGGTTTGCTTGGTGCATATCAACACAGAAGTGCACTGCACCGCCACTGTCCTTTTTTGGCACCACCACTATGGGCAAGACCCAAGGCTCAATGATGCCATGCTTCAACAGCATTTCTAGTTCTTTCTCAACAGCTTCTTGCAAGTGAAAAGAGACTGCCCTCATTAATGTGAAGTTGCACTTTCATTGTCTTGAGCCTTCCTAGCACATGAAACAACATCAGGAACGGACTCACAATTTCAGATTGAGTGTGGAGGTTGTAATTTAGAGATCTAAGTGCCATATCGACAGCCAGAGCAAAACTGAGTAGGCATGCGCTGGATGAAGTTCCTTGAAGAACATAGATTGGTGCATGTACTAATACTGCTTTATGTCGCATTGTCGCTGTGAATGACCCTTGACACTGCAACGATTTAGAAGCAGCCCACTTGTATACCTTAGTGTTTGACAGGCTGAGGCGTGGCACAGGAGACAAGCTATTCTCATCTTCTCAACTGGCATGATGTTAATCGACGCACTACCGTCTATGATAAAGGTTGTGGGGCAACTGTTGACTTTTATTGTAATCTTGGGGCAATGTCCAAATGAACTCAGTTGTTTCATTTGGTGGTTTGCCTTTGTCTTTCGTTCTACCTTGCAAGCAGCCAAACCTACCTGTCGTTCTTTAGTCAATATCATAGCACATCCAGCTTCTTCACAGGCACATGATAATGATGTTGAAGAGCCTTTGTAGGATGAACTTGACGACGAAAGACTGTCTGGTTACTACTTGTTGTAACTGATGTTGCTTTTTGGCCTTGTGGGCATGGCGAGAATGCTTCTGGAACCTTCTGGCTCCCATTTTCTCTTCTCGTGACGCATTTGGTTTCTCTTTTGCTTTGCAGACAGTTACAAAGTGGTTTTCTTTCCTGCAACCTTTGCATGCTTGTCCCATTGCCGGACATTTACCTTCATGGGAAAATGAAAACCCACATCAGAAACCAAACTTTTTCTTCTCTGTAGTTGTCATCTTGCGTGCATCTACCTTGCGCGTGTGCCTGCTTTTCATGATCAACGCTGATTCACCTTGTGCTGGTCCAACTTCCTTATCAGTGGCCTGTCGATCTGCACATTCTTCTGCCTTCGTGGCCATTAGCACTTTCTCTAAACTGAATGTCTCGCTCAACATGAATCTTCTGAAAGAGTCTGAAAGACAACCATCGATGACTAAGGCACTTGGCTACTTCATCTTTGAATTTACTGCACTTGCAGCGTTTAAAAAGCACATTAAGTCTCTCAACAAACCCATCCATTGTTTCACCAACTGTCTCGCTAAATTGAAAATGTACCTTTCATAGTCGACATTCAGCTTCGGATTGAACTTGGATCTCAATGCTTCTTTGATCTGATGGTATGATATTGCATCAGTTTGAGAGATTTTCTTCAGCACTTTTTACTCTGGCAAGGTTCTTTAAATACTTAATAATTTTCTTATCTATTTCTTCCAGGACATCTAGAACGTCAACGAACGTCTCGACCCATGCACTCCATCTGGAGCCAATATTCTGCTTCTTGGCGATGTTGAATGGCGGTGGCAGTTTTAGGAACGTGGCTGCATCATACTTCACGCTTTCTTTTGCAGCCATTGAAAAATTTCAATATTCCAATAGTTTTTGTTGTGCTGGATGGCACTGGCCGCTGTACACGGATTGGCTCCTCAAACAGGCCTGGGTCGTCACACCCGATTCAAGGTCGTGTGGTACTTACCTCACTCGTGCTGGTAAGTACATTTGCACCTTCATACCTGGTTATCACTGCCTCTAGCAGGGTTTGCTTTGCATGGATGAGGACTGTGTTATGGCGCAGCTCAGTATCTCTTCTTTCGACCTTACCAAAGGATTCAGTCAGGCTTTTCAAATGCGCTCCTCTGTAGGGCCTTCAACTTCTTTAACGGCTGTGTTAGGGCTGGAGTGGCGCCTCAACTCCATCTACATACTTCAAACTGCTTTGCATCGACTTGGGGTGTACATGGCATGCACAAGTAGTTTGCTGTACTGTTGAAAACTTTAAGGGAGAGCAGTCTCTTTTCTCCGAAACACGTATCTCCTACTCGTCACTAGATATAGCATCCTCCTCAGACCGGGAGAATGCAAATGAATACGCCATACACAGAGCCCTGTAACAGACGTCCCTATTCCTCAGTATACGATCACACACTGCACTCTCATTACGTCATAACCGTTAATAACCATTAATAACCACACCTTAACACTTGCCAGCAAGTTACATAATCACTTTGATGAGTCTGCAGAGATTCGGAGTGGTACTTGCGCACAATCTCAACACTACAGTTGGGACCTACAAATCAAGGACCTCTGCAGCCCTCAATCACAATCGCAAAGGAGGCAGATTCCTCAATGGCTGGACCTGGTAGAAAAGGGAATGTAGGCCAGTGTCCGCTAGGTATCAAGCCCACCGGAATCCTGTAGATCCAGAAAAAGTTTTGCATCATAAACAGGACTGTCATTCTCATCGGGGTGAGGAAGGTCAAAATGGAGCGGAAACATCTTTGAATCAAATTAGGCTAAGAGGCGTGAAGGGTGCAACTTCATTGGAGGTTATGGTGGATTCGCTTCTGAGTCGAAGAGGATGATCACCACTCCCTCCAACCCCCCCCTGACAAACTCCACCCCCATGGCATCAACGCATAAAGTTCCAGCATCAGTCTTGGAGCTGTGACAGACATTAGGTGCGGTGCTGATCCTGGGATTGACTCTAAGGTGGGGTTGAGGGGCACAGTCAGCGTTGCAGACTGATCCACCGGCAGTAACATGACTAGAGGCCACCTAGGATCCTTAGGGCCCACAGGCACTTCAGAGGGATCAGGTAGGGTATTGAAAAGCAGCAACATGGTATCCCTGAAATCTTCGATCTGTAATTGTGTCACCGATTAACCCAGGAACTCTGGCTGCATTGGGACGAGGGCCACAGTCTGTTCCAAAGACGGAGTGGATTCGCTCCCTGGAGGTACCAGAGGCATCACATTACTCTGCATGGTGGGAGTAGAGGGACAAAAGGGAGCCGTGCTTGGAATTCATGTGCTTTTATACCTTCCATTTGCCTGATGACTTAAACCTCAAAGATGGTCGGTCACAGGACTGGCCTCGAGAGGATGTCCTTGACTTAGAGCGGGATCAGGCCTTCCTAACTATTCAGTGTTCTGCAATGTATAGGTCAGAACCCCTTTCAGAGGGCCACTGGGCATGCAGTGGCTACTGGGCCCAACTGTGGTGGTGAGGCCGTTTACTTATGTCCCGGGGCCAACTAACTATGGATCCTGAGCAACTGGGCCAAGTGCCCCTTCTGCATTTGACTCTCAGTGGTAGCTGTGGATGAGCAGTCACAGCCTCCCTTGGGACACCGATTAGTGAACACGACTCATAACTCAAAGTGCTCCCAGTAATGTAAATAAATCAATGTCCAGTCAAATACTTGCTTGTATAAGAAACAGTATTTTATTTCTAACTCTACACATGCAAAGGAACATTAGTAAGCAAAAACACAATCCCCTTGTGGGAATCTAGTGTTTGTCAGGAAAATGCCTGTTCCACCCTTTTCCTTGTAATGTGTTTGGGGTTATTACCCACTCACTGGTAGGTGCATCCAGGCAATGCTCACAAGTTCCCCTTTGACTCTTAGGAGTTAGTTAAAAATGTCTATGGTGCCACAGCACCTTCAGCAGCGAGTCCCCCGGGGCCCAGCATGCCTGATTCAAGTCTTACCTGATCTTGTAGCACGGAAGCGTTCAGAATGTCATCGGCTGTCCTGACCGATGGCCTCACAAGTTCTGATCCTGTTAGGTGAAGTAAGGCCGCTCGTGGCAAACATGGCAGCACCCGGTAGGTGCAGGCCCTCTCCCAAGCAGCACTGATGGTGATTGGAGATGCTCACCGTCTGCGTAAACGCGGTAAGTCAGTCTTTCCCACACAGGGTTGTGGGAGCTTAGTCTTCCATCTCCTGACCAGAGCCCAGAGAGGACACATCTTCCTTGGGGGTCGATCAGGGGCAGATCTTGAAGCACAAGGCTCGACCCACTAGTCACAGCCTCACTCTGGTACTGGGCAACGGCCTGAACTCTTTGGCAACTTATTACCGGCAGCCCTTCCTGGCATACAGGATTGCTGCAGTAACTAAAGACATAACACTGGCTCCTACAGTGCAATCGCCCACCCCACGGTGGCACCCCTGGGATATTGGGTCGCCCCAAGGCGTTCACAAGTCCTGGCCAAACTATTACTTAAACAGTGGCTCCCTCTGGCATACGGGGTCACCGCGATGAGGCAAGTCGCAGTACGGGCTTGGTGCCTCCCATACAGTGCTTGATGCCTGGCTCAGTCCACAGCAGTCCTCTACTGGCACACAGTGGGGGGGGGAGAAATCAGCGAATTAATCCTACACACGGGCAAGATTTGCTCATCTTGGTACACCTTGTTACCCTGTATCCCCTCCATCGCAGCTAGTCTTTGTTTAAAGACTTTGGCCCGTAGCTGATGTGTCAACACGTGGCCCACCTTATTGCTCCCTGCGTAGTATTTTTGTTTGGTACGTAGGGGGGAATATTCCGCCTTATACGTGATTAGGGCCTTAAGTTATTTGCATGCCGTCGTAAAATGGCGCCTTATTTTATGGGAGCTTGATTGTTTGTGCGCTTCCTCCAGCTCCTGTGTCCGTCCCTCTAAAAAGGCTTGCTCGTCCCTCCTTTACCCGTTGAGTCGGACGGCAAGAGCTATAAAGCGGCTCCGGACCACTGCCTTCAAAGTTTCGCACAGAAAGGGTATCGGAGTGTCAGGGGTGCCATTGGTATCCAAGAAAGAGCGAGTGGCGTCAGTGATTTCGGATATGGTGAAATCATGTTAGGAGTTTGAGGTTGAGGCGCCAAATATGGTGTCGTGGTATAGAGCCTGGAAAGTGGAATGTGATATAGACAGGTGAGTGATCTGAAAGGGCGGCAAAACCAATGTCAACGGATGTGGTGGCTGAAGTAAGTCGTAGGGACGCGAGAAAGACGTTTATCCTAGCATATGTTTGTTGGGCTGCTGAGAAAATGGTGTAGTCTTTCATGGCTGGGTGACGCATTTGCCCACATCCACTAGCCCAAAGTCTGCCAGTCACTGACGAGTCATCGGCATTAACGCTCCCGTCTGCTGTGTCCTTTAAACCGACCCATGAAGGAGTGCATCAGGGACCAGGTTATAGTCGCCCCCTGAAATAACATCAACATCGGTGGTCATCACCCGTCCTACAGTGTCCTGAAGAAAGCCCTCTTGGGGGTCATTTGGGGTGTATATATCAGCCTGCTTGAGGGTATAATTCTTTAGAACAATGCACAGGGACAGGAGCCTGCCAGGCAATTCTGCCTGTGTCTGAAAGACTCACCCTGGGAAGTGCCTGGTCAGCAGCACCGCCACCCTGCCCTTTTCCCCAGGCCAGATGACCAGTACCAGGATCACAAGCGTTTCCAGTCCACTTTGAGGTGTGTTTCTTGGATAAGGCAAATATCGCATTGCGATTCCCTAAGCATGGAAAGGAGCACCCAGCGCTTCACTGGGGCGTTGAGGTCTCTGACACTGTAACTAATTATTTTAACCACTTGTTAGAGTGTGCAGGGGCAGACTGAGCGCAGCTGGAGCGTCCCAGTCCGATCCAGCCAGTGTGAACTGGGTAGGCTATGTCTAGGTTAGGGTTGTCGAGCGAAAGATAAGGGGAGTAACGTAGAATACCACAACTGAGGCGTTCCCCTCCTGGGATCGCAATAATCAACGTATTTGGGATAACATGTCATCAATGGCCAGGTGCATCCATTCCTAAAGACAAGGTACAGGCGGAGCTCCGCCGCTAGGAGATGAGATGACCATGTGGGGGGGGAGTGGGGCCACCAAGCCCGCCTGGCGCTGACCCCGGAGAACATCCAATCTTATGCATTTTGGATCAGGAAACAGTGAGTCAGAAGTGTGCTGTCTCTTCCATCTGTCAGTCAGTCAGAAGTGTGCGGTCTTGGTGTTGGAGTTAGCGCAGAAGGTCTGCCCATTTTTTAGAACGGTCTCTCAGTGGGTTTACTGAGTTACTTTTGCTTGGGGCGAGAGGAGTGTCGCATTCTAGTGGTAGGGTGTGGAGAGCTCTGCGGAGGGTGTAGGGTGGTTTCTTCCTTCTGTAGTTTGTTCATGTCCAGTATGGATCAGACTTCTTCCAAGGTGTGCACACTGCGAGTTTCATTGCGCCACATGAAAGTGAGTCGAAAGGGTGCCCCCCCCCCAGCGAATTTCTTGTTCACGTAAGAATTCCGTGATAGGCCACAGGGTCTATGGCGTTGCAGGGTGATAGATCCTGGTACAGCCATACTTTTGCGCCCTCAAAGTCAATGGCTTTGCGGTCTCGCACAGCTGATATAATGGCCTCCTTTTGTCGATGGTAGTGGAGGCAAGTTAGTATGTCCTGTGGCAAGCCCGGGGACTTGGCTGGGCGCCTGCCTTGTGGGTGTGGTCCAATACTATGTCCTATTCCGCAAGATCTGGAGCCAGTGGCGGAATAATCTAGTAACATAATAGTCTAGTTTAGAGTTCCCCCGGAGAGGGACCCGTTTAATCCTGTTTTCAAGGTCTTCCAGTTGATCGTGTAGGTCAACATTGTGCCGTAGTTCTAATAGTTTGCGCCGATGGTCATCAAGTTCCTCCGTGTGAGACACTGGCTTGTTCTGCATAGACTGTAAAGCCGTTATCCCCTAGGCGGTGGCTAGCCGGAGGATGTTGCAGAGCACTGGGAAATTGCACATAGAATGGCCTGGTCAACATCAGCTAGTTGTTGAGCCAACGCATCCATGCAGTAAAGCTTGGTGAAAGTGTGTGGGGTGGACCAAGTAGCTGCCTTACATGTGTCAGCTATGGGGTTATTACCTAGGAAAGCCATGGATGCCCCTTTTTGTGAGTAGCGTGGGGTCTGAATGAGGCAGGCAATTGCCTCTTGGCTTTAGCATATCAGGTTTGAATACATTTGACCAACCACCGGGCTATGCCCACTTTGGTGAGAGCATGGCCTTCGCGTGGCTTTGAGAAAGACAAAAAGCTGTTGTGTTTTGCCAAAGGGTTTTGTCATGTCAATGTAATATATGAGGGCCCTCAACATCGAGCGTGTGAAAATGCCCTCTCTACTATAGAATCTGGTGGTGGGATTGTTAGGATTGGCATCTTTGGCGTGGTTTCCCCAGACTTTTTGCCTCTACCTCCTGTATTGTGCTGGATTATGTTTTTGCTGGCTTAGATGCTTTGAGCACTTTGCCACTGCTGATCAGTGTCAAAGTGCAAGTGCTCCCTGTGTAAATTGTTGTTACAATTGGTTCTCCATGATTGGCATATTTGACACTGGTAGGTCCCTAGTAAAGTGCACTGAAGTGTGCCAGGGCCTGTAAATCAACTGCTACTAGTGGGCCTGCAGCACTGGTTGTGCCACCCACATGAGTAGCCCTGAAAAGGTATCTCAGACCTGCCACCGCAGTGTCTGTGCACAGTTTGTAAACTGCCACGTCGACCTGGCAAGTGCACCCACTTGCCAGGCCCTAATGTTCCCTTTTCTTACATGTAAGACACGCCTATGGTAGGCCCAAGGTACCCCCATGGGCAGGGTGTAGTGTATGTGAAAGGTAGGACATGTACTGGTGTGTGTGACCTGTCCTGATAGTGAAATACTGCCAATTTCGTTTTTCTCCATTGAAAGGCTATCTTGCCCCATAGGATAGAATGGGAAATGCTTTGTAACATCCTAAAAGTATAACTTCCCATTGGGACAAGACAGAGAAATAAAGTTTAGGCTCTATGAACTCAGAATTTATAACATCTTTTAGTAAAGATGGTTTTTAAATTGTGTGTTTTAAAATGGCACTTTTAGAAAGTAGCCATATTCTTGTTTAACCATTCTGTGTGCCCCTGCCCATTTCTGTATTGACTGTCTGGTTTTTGAGTGACAGGGGCTGGGGGTGTGCATTCACTGTAGACATCCACTAGGGGGGTTGAGGTGTGCCTGGCCCTTCCTGGATGGCTCAAAGTTGGGCTGAATAGACCCTGGCTTAATTTAGAGTAGTGGGAAGAAGTTTCCTGGCCTGTCTCCCTTGCACAATGCTGTCTCCACCCCCGGTGGTCATACTGCACCAGTGAGGACAGCACTGGTTTGGACTGGGCTCAGAGACCCTTGTACAAAGAGAACAAAGACATTTTGGGGTATAAGTATTAGACCTAAAACCCAGAACTTTAGATTATTTCTAAATTCAAGAGGAATTTTTACCAAGGAGAAGAGCTGAAGAGCTGTGAGGAGGAGTACTGCCCCTTTGCTATGTGCTGTGTGGGATGGGCCTGCAGTTGCTGTTTCTGCCAAGAAAAGGACAAATACTGGAACTTTGCTTTAAACCTGCTTGAAGAAGATCTCCAAGGGCCTGTGTGTGCTGGCCTCCTGTTCTGAAGCCTCAGTGACACAGACTTCACCCCCAGCTCCCCTGAACTCTGCTGTTGAGAGTTCTGACTTGCCAGGAGGTGCCTGTTCCAATTCTGGGCCTCTGGAGGTTGTGCTTGCTGCTGGGAGCTGGTAGAAACTTAAGAACTGAAGAAATCAACGCATCGCTCTTCTTGCGGCTGTTTTTCCGACGCAGCACCGCTGTGCGAGAAGAATCTCCACGCATCGCCATGCCGCTGCAGAAATCGATGCAGCGCCTGTCGCGGCTTCAAAAACCTACGTATCGAGGGATCGCGGCTGAAGAAATCGACGCAGCGCCGCTCGACGCCACTGCATTGATCGCCAACGCATCCCGGATTTCCACGCATCGCACCTGTACGGCAAGTTTTCCCAATGCATCACCCGCGGACCAGAATCGTCTTGGAGTCGACGCATCACTTCCCCCTACAGACCGTATTAGACGCATCACTTCTCCTGCGTGCAGCAGACCTGTCACATCGCCTCCCCAAGGTCTCAGGAACTGACGCATCTCTTTGTTTTTGACGCTTCCCATCTCTACAGCTGTTTGGCCTTGTGAAGTCTGACGCATCTACAGGTACTTTGCGAGAAATCACGCATGCAGTTTTCTATGGACCCAGTTTGAAACCTTTTTAAAGTCATATTCTTATTACATGTCTGTTGGATTTTTGTCGTTTTGGTCTTGTTGAGTTTAAAGATACTTTATTTTTCCTAAACTGGTGTGGTGTTATCACTGTATTACTGTGTGTTTTGAGTACAAATACTTTACACATTGCCTTTGGGATAAGTCTGTCTGCTCGTGCCAAGGTACCATGGGGGTGAGCAGGGGTTATCTAAAATGTGTATCCTCCTTACCGTAAATAGAAGCAAGGGTCCCTATTTGGACAAAGGTACCTACCTCTGCCAACTAGAGACCCCCATTTTTAACAGGAATTTTGGATTTGTCTTAAGGCCGACCCTATCATTGTGCACCTAGAAAAGAGGTTCCTATAGGGTGAAAGCTTGTAGCTCACTGACTCGCCTGAGAGAGGTTATGGCCTCTAGATAAGCCACCTTCCAAGAGGAAAACTACAATGGGCAGGAATGGATGGGGTTTAAAAGGTGGGCCCAGGAGTCGTGTGAGAATAATTTTGAGGTTGCACAACAGGGACAAGGTGTACCCTGGGTGGAATGACCTGTTTAAGTTCTTCCATGAAGGTGTTGATGACAAGGTCCCTGAACAGTGAAGTGCATTTCCTATTCTAAAGGTAGGCAGCAACTGCAGCTAAGTGAAGTCTGATAAATGTGAAGGCAAGGCCTCACATTTACACATGTAGTGGGGAGCAGACTGTTTGCTTGAGAGGGTCGGTGTGTTTAGAGAGACCACATCGGACAAATCTTTTCCGTTTGGTTGCATAGCTGTGGGCCTCCGGGTCTCCTTGAGGATGGTAATACACTCAAGAGACAAACTCTAGGACTTCCGGAGCCAAGTCATGAAATTGGGCTGCCTGAAGTTCAGGTGCTTGACTCTGCCCTGGTTCAATGTGAGAAGGTCTGGTAAGTTGGGCAGCTTCTTGTGGGGTACTAAGGACAGCTGGAAATGGGTCGTGAACCAGGATTGCTTAGTATATGTGGGAGACACCAGGATGAGAGGGAAGGATGTCTGCCAAAGCATCAGAGCCAGAAATGGAAGAGTGAGAGAGACGGAAGATCATTGCCAAATAGACCTGACCAGTTCAAACATAGTGCATTGCCCATGGACTGAGTGTGTGGGAACCTAGATGCGAAGCTTGGGCATTTGGCGAAGATGTCCAAGTTCGGAAATCCCCAATGACGGCAGTACAAGAGTTGGACTTGTGGGTGGAGTTTCTACTCGTGGACTTGTTACTGCATCCTGCTTTGTATATATGGCAAAGTAATGCTAGACTACAGGCACCACATTGCCGTTAAATTATGGATAGTTTTTGTTTTTAAAAGAAATGTTAAATGAAATTTAAAAATATATATTTTCATTTAATATACGATTCTGGTATGAAAGATAGAGCACTGTAAGAGGGTCCAAGAAAGAAAAGAATTAAGTGGTTCAAAACCTCTCCTACTTCTCTTTTTAGTGTGCAAAGTCGTTTTCCACTTCCAGCAAGTACTCCGTCAGTAGATGGACTTTGTGGTGGAGCTCCTACCGCCAAATGCACGGAGCTAATGCAGACCAATATAATGCGCGAGTGCTGCCCTGAGGTAGTACATGGCGGTCATGTTGTCTGTGCAGATGAGGATCACCTTGTGTGGAACGTGGCATAAGGTGGCTTTGGGTGCTAAATGGATGGCCAGTAGTTCTGGGGTGGCTGATGAGGCGACCCAGTTGGGGTGGTGCTCAAATGCCCAGAACGGTCAAGTTCTGTAAGTGTGTGCGTCACCCGGTTAGGGAGGCATCTATCATGATGATCACTTGAGGAACTGGGTTGAAGGACCAGTCCTGAAAAAAGATAGTTGCTGTTCTACCACTGCAGAGTGCAATGGGTCATGGCCCAAATCAACACTAGATCTTCCCAGTAACCCTCCGCTAGTGACCACTGTGCAGCCAGGCACTACCGCATCTGACACGTGTAATTTGCCATGAGAAACTATGGCAATAAAGGCCATTATGTCTAGGAGGCGCATGACCATCCTGATTTATTTGGAGATCTGGCTTAAAAGGGGCAGTAACAACTGGAACGCTTGGAACCCTGCTTGGCTAGGATAAGCTTTACTGACGACTGTGTGGACCGCCCCTAAGAAGGACTGAACCTGAAAGGGCTGAAGGTTGGATTTTACTGTGTTGATTGCGCACTCTAGATTGTGCAAAAGCTCTATGGTGGTCTGGGTATGAGCCAAGCAGTGTCACTCAGTGTTGTTCATTTGTGTTCTTGATTAGACAGTCATCCATGTAAGGGAGCACATAGATGCTGGTTCTTTTCATAAGTGCAAGGGGAGCACTTTGCCCTGAAAATGCAGGTCACACACCACAAACTGGAGGTAACGGTGGTGTGCAGGATGGATTGGGATGTGAAAGTAGTTGTCCAGATCGAGTGCAGTCATGAAGTCGCCTTGCTGTAACAGAGGGAAAATATCCTGGAGCATGACCATGTGGAAGTACTCTGACAAGATGTATTCATTGAGGGACCTAGGTCTAGTATAGGCTGGAGTGGCCCGAGTACAGTACTTTTCCGCGTTGGTGTGGCGGCAAAGGCTCTGTGGCCCCTTGCAAATGAAAGCCTCTACTTCCTCCTGAAGTAGGCGCTGATTTTCTGTAGGGAGGGTGTGTCGACGGGGAGGGATGTTTGGTGGGGTTGCATTGAGTTCTAAGCAGTAGCCCCACCTATGAAAGAGAGAACCCACTGTTCAGAGGTGATCTCCTGCAACCGTGCAAGAAACCCCTGCAGTGGTATTCCCGACAGACGTAGTGTGAATGTGGGGGAAAGGGAATCACTGTTTAGCAGAGGTGGCTCCCTTAACCACACCACCATTACATCTACCCCTGGAGTTGTTACCCCTGTAGTCTCCCCCTTGAATAGCATCTTGAAGGGTTCTGCTGATGCTGCAGCCTCAGGTAGGGAGTAGTGGGTTCAGGGTAGGTGGTCTTGGCATACCCCCTGTACTGGCAACTCCAAAAGAAACCCAAGGGAGAAGGCATCTGGAGAGCCCCGCTATCCTTGTCCAAATCAACCTTTGGTCCAGCTACCTTTTCGAGCATCTGGTCAACCTGCAGTCCGAAGAGGTGCTACTAATAGAAGGGCAGATTGAGCAGATGTACCTCTGGCTTGAAGTCAGAGACACGTGGCGAGGCAAGCGCTGGATGAGGACACAAATTAATACACTGAGCCACACCAGCATCCAAGGCACACTGTATAGTGGTATTTGAAATAATCTTCCCCTCAGAAACAAGCTCATCACTACGATTCCTGTACTGTTCCGGGAGATGTTGGAGGAGCTCCGCTATCTTGTCCCAATGGGCCTTATCATACCTAGAGAGCAGGCAGAGGAAATTGGTGATGCACTAATGGGTCGCTGACTGAGCAACGACCAGCTTACCAGTCGCATTAATATTCCTGCTTTCCTTGTTTGGTGGAAGTGCGTCGCAGATGCCCTGGGCACTGGTGCACTTGCGGGCCGCATGGACCATGAGGGAGCATGGAGAGAGTTGTCCTCTGAAGTATGGGGGGTCTGATGGAGAGGGTTTGTACTTTTTGTCCATCCTGGGGGTGACCACCTTGGCTTTTACCGACTCCTAGAATACTTCAGGAGTGGTTTTCAGCATGAGCACAGGGTGAAACTGCAGGGAGTGGTGGGCAGCATCTCCATGAGGAAATCCTTATCCTCCTGGCCCCTGCGCATTTACACCTTAAGCAAGAAGGATCCCTAAAGCAGAACCTTGTGGTAAGAGATAGTCTCATCTGTCCGGGATGGTTTGATAGGGTAAAGGTCTGGGTTAGTGTCCCCGAGAGTCATCCCATGGGTCATACCGAGGCTGAGGGTCGAATGGGGCTTCGTAGGGATCCAGTGGGTATGTTAGACTGCACCCCCCAAAGTTATGAGTCTGGTGAACCCTCTGGTGGTTGAGGCACAGGTGCCCCCAGTGTTTGAGGTGATGCAGGGAGTGGAGGAGTGGGAGAGAATGGAAGAGGAGGAAGAGAAGAGGGAAGAGGAGGAAGAGAAGAGGGAAGTGGAGGAGGACGGGATCTAGGAGATATGGGTTAGTGCCCTTATCCTGATGCGTCTTGGATGATTGTTCTAGCTCCAGGGAAAGAGCCTCCTAAAAAGTCAACTTCCTCTTGTGAGGGATTGTGACCTCAGCCTTTGGTGGAGGCTGGTTGAGGGTCCTACAGTTTGCGGGTCAATGAGGATTCGCTTCTGCCTGGGGTCACACTCCTCCTGTAGAGGCTGCAGGACGGGCTGCTCCTGTTCCTCTAATGTATAAAGGATGGGGCTTTGGGCACCGGTCGTTTCTGCGCCAAAGACTGCTTCTGGCTCGCTGCCACAGAGGGAGTCTTCGGAGCGGAAGAGGGCCTAAAGGTTGTTTTCGATACTGGTGCTGAAGGAGCTGTTGGTATCAAAGGTGCTGTTGGCACTGAGAGTGGGTTATCTGCAGCTGTTTCAGTGCAGAATGCTAACTTGAGTAACATTTGAGGGCTTACGCTGGTGCGGACCATGGCTTTTAGGCAGTTGTTGACCTGAAGCCTGACGAACTTCCGGACTCAACGCCCAAACCCCTAGAGGACAGTGCTCAGCCTGAGTTAGATGTCGGGGAGGTAGCGGAAGAAGGAATGTAATACTCATGGTTAATGTCTTCTATGGCTGGACCTTGAAGATGGGGTATTCTTCCATCTCGTACTCCGAAAGGGATCTCTGCTTGCTTGAGGACCTTGGCTTTGTTTCCTCCCCAACTGCTCTGTCTCCGAAAATAGTCTACTTGCTGCTATGCCAAGGGTCATCGAGCGAGTGGGCGATTGCGTCGGTACCAAAATGTCGTTCTGGAGTGGAAGGCAAGGCAGGCTGAGGAGGTCTCATTAAGCTCCTGGAACTGACAAAGGTTGCAAACCTGGTGGAAGTCTGTCCAGGGATACTTTAAGTGATACTGGGGTCAGTTTTGAAAATGGAGTCCTTTCCATCAATCAGTCAACATTTTCAACTGAAAAGATGAAGGAGAAGGCCCCTAAAGGGTCAAGGGCCCAGGGGGGGAGGAGGAGCATAGAGTAGAACCTCGTTTCCGAGCCAGACGAACATTGCAGCAACACCAAAAGGTACTACAAGCACCAATTGTTTTCACCAACGGAATGGAAAATCCTAAAGCACCTGACGACGAACACTTTAAAGTGCTGACACAGAGCTCAGTGGATACACACCTGAACCCAACGGCAGAGAATAAAAACAATTGCCCACTGACAATAATAAATGGAGTCACTGTACCTTGTGACTACAAATACTACTTCGAAGAAAAACTATTTGCACACTTTCGAGCCCAAACCTATAGGGCAGGAGTATGCAGAGCATGTGTATCTACACGAACAAAAAGCTTCATCAGTGCTGTGCGGTTGGCATACGAGTCACTGAGTGGGCGTAAGAACACTGCTCATCTGTTCAGGTAAATTGGTCCTATAAGCATATGGTACAGCAGAACACTGATTTTATGCTGAATGTATAAGCAGTGACATTGAGGCCAAATATTACGCCGGCCTACTACTGGCTGAACTTACCGAATGGGCAGACGAAAACGATCTAATTCCAATCAATCAAACAGGTTTTCTCAAAAACTTGGGGACAACTACAAACATTCTCACTCTTTCACTTTTAATAGATGCCACAAAAGCAATCAATAAACCACTATTTGTCTGTTTTATAGACTATAAAGCTGCTTTTGATAGCGTTAACAGAGGGAAATTGTGGGCTAAACTAGCTGGGTGGAAAATAGCCCCAACCCTTTTGAACCAGCTATTTTTACTTCACACTAATACATGGGTCCAAATCAAGCTGGGGAGCGGCGACAGCCTGTCGAGAAGGATCCCAACCACTAAAGGGTTAAAACAGGGCTGTGTTCTTGCTCCAACCTTGTTTAACCTTTTTGTGTCAGACCTCTCAACTGAGTTGGATAATTGTCATCACCATGCCCCGAACTTGGGCGGTCTGACACTTTCAAACTTACTATACGGCGATGACCTGATACTGATCAGCCGAACCCCAGTCGGCCTACAGCATCTGATAAATGTTACGAGCAATTTCGCCAAAAAGAACGTATTAAGCATAAATCATGAGAAGTCCAAAATTATGGTATTCAATCAGCGAAGCACCAAGAATCAATTCAGATGGCTGCTGGAGGGCAGGCAGCTGGAGACAGTTAAAAGTTACAAATATTTGGGAATAATTTTTGAGAGTATGGGTACGTATCACAAACAAAAAGTGGCCATCCAAGGAAGAGGAACCCTACTGGCTGTTACGCTAAACAACATCAAGCACAAAATAACTGGTCCTAATCTTATCCCTCTATTGGAAGTACTTCGAGCAAAGCTTCTACCAACAATTACGTATGGTAGCGAATCAATGAGAGGGAAAGGCGAAATAAATTTGGATAAGGTGGTTGCTAAAGCTGCTAGAATAATATTCAATCTTCCACAACACACCTCTCCAGCACAAATAAGGCTGGAGCTAGGCCTACAAAAGCAGCAAATAACACGGAAGGGCGTCTATGCCAAAAGCTGGTATAAAATAAAGAGTGCCAAGTCTGGTTCATTAAACTCATACTTGTGGAAAGAGATGAGGAAAAACGACTGCCCCGCTATGGTTTATCTTCAGTCAGGAATTAGGTTGCTCGCTTTACAGGATTTGTGGGAATCCGGTCTTCCTTACAACAGTTTTAAGGCCTTGGTAAACAAATCAGTAAAGATAGTTTCCCTCGAAGAAGATAAAACAGACTTAAACAAGAGGGCTCACAGCTGGTTTGTGATTCAGAGCTATTCGAAATGCACACCACGGTCATATTTAGGTACAAGCTTCTCGAGAAGAATGAAGGAAAGCCTTTTGGCGATGAGACTGGGAATTTTACCGACAAAACTGCACTTACCGCTGTGAAAACGCACACATCCAACTACCCACTGCATATTATGCGGTAACCCCAAAGAGGACGTTTTACATCTACTTTGCGTTTGTAAGAGTTTAGACCTGGAACGAAGACAGCTTCTAAAGCCGCGCCTGAACGAAAATCAGATACGAACATGCAGACAGGCGGTGAAGGCTTGCTTCGAGGGGGGCGATGTCCGGTTAGCCTGCAGCTTTGTTTCGATTTATGAATGTAGTTAAAGCAAAATTAATCTTGGCAGCCTCCCAACAAACTGGCTAGTAATCACGGCTGCTGGCAATTCACTGTTATTTACTCACTGGGAATGATCAATTTTAGACTCACCACCAAACTGGTATGGATTTACATCTAATTCCATAGACATCTGAACTGAGGCGAACTCCAAGGAGGATGGTCTCCCAGCAGACATCGAGCGCCTAACATAATACACAATCATATTTTTATCTTTTGTATCATATGTAAGTTTCTATACTTCTGTATTTTATAGAATCACTAACTTTTATCGGAACAAGTGCTGTTTTACTATATATAAATGTTTTATTATGCAGTTGTTTGCTAAGATTTTTATTAATCAAGCAATAAAGATTGATTTACTTACTTATAAGCAGTGATTTGGTAAAACTGTTTGGATTTTTTTTGTATCATGATTTTCTTGTATAAAGACTGGTTTCATGCATCGGCATTAAGTGAACCGTATTTGGATGATTTGGCGAATTTTCCTGAATTTCATCAGAATAAGTGTCCTCTTTTGTGACACTCTTAATACTCATCCAGTCCGAAAGCTCATTACCAGACACAAATTCAATGGCAAATGACCATCAACACTTTGAGAGGTTACCATGATGGCAGATGCTTTGACTCATGTACTTTCACATTCAAAAGGAGTGTCTCCTCACTAGTAGCATCAGACTTTATGAGTGAATGCAGCATTGCATCCAAGTGGTTGATGTTTCTATGGAGTGGAGTGCATTTCGGAGTGGGTGAACTACCGGGATGGTCAGGACTCAGGGATGTGTAAAGTATTTGAAAAAACAGAGACAGATCTGGGGCCCTAGCTAGCATGTGGATGCCTGCCACGCAGTTTACAGGGAAGAGATAGATGGAGAGATACAATGGGGCTCAGATGCTTTACATGCAATATGAAGGCTCACATGGTATACAACAAGAGGCCAGTCTGTGTGGGAGCTGATCTGTGGAAAGTGCCCAATGGGAACCAGATCAATCCACCAATGGTTTTGTGACTACTTGTCTTTTGATTGAGACCTGCCAAGGATCAGCCCGTGATAATGGATTTATGACCCTAACCACTATACCACACTAATTGCCTCCATGGTGATATGGTAACCATTTGCTTATTTTCTCATTGGTAATGTGGTCTGATGAAACAAGAGACCAGGTGGTGATTTGGTCTGGTGGATAAGAGACTATGCTGAAAAACTGAAACCTTTCTGAAAAGCATCACCTTTTATGACAAATTTACTCTTTATTTCACTTAGGGGGCTCTCTTTCATCAATAGCACACTGTAACCAACCAGTTCTTACATCAAGAATTCCCTGGCAGAAAAAGTGCAAGAAACTTCAAAACATAATTATGGGCCCTCAAGGGCGGAACTCAATGATGGATGACTCAGCTTTGATTTTGATTAGTAGGTCTCAATACTTCGCTGATTACAGTGCTTTAACTGTGTGAGATCTACAGCTTACAATTGCATTACTGTACATCACAAAATGGATTTACAGTGCTAAATAGAAACATAAAGACTTTATTGAATGCTGCTCAATCCCCATGTGATGATATTTCATTACAAAACTGTTTCCCACAAACTGCAAGTAAAGAGATTGGAATGGTACTCTTATAACAAACATTTCAGAAATACTTGATCAAGTAGAACATACAAGACTTCTAAAGTAAACTTTTCCGATTTTATATTTAAGAAACATACTGCATTTCCATTACATAAAACAAGAATTTCATCAACAAGAGACTGAAAAGGGGTACATACAGCACCCAAATTACAGCAGACATCTAGTAATGCTCTGGTTTTTTGATCAACACTTATTTTTCACCCCTTTTCATCTTTCAGCAAAGCAACGAGGTACAGTAGAATCAGTATTATTGTGCCATTATCATGTCTTTTGGTTCTTTACAACTTCAGAAGTGTATATATGGCAAAGTAATGCTAGACTACAGGCACCACATTGCCGTTAAATTATGGATAGTTTTTGTTTTTAAAAGAAATGTTAAATGAAATTTAAAAATATATATTCTCATTTAATATACGATTCTAGTATGAAAAATAGAGCACTGTAAGAGGGTCCAAGAAAGAAAAGAATTAAGTGGTTCAAAACCTCTCCTACTTCTCTTTTTAATGTATTTTCATTTAAAATGCATGTGAGATACCAAAATTGTAGGATTGAGCTGAAGCCCACATTTGCTATAACTATTCCTAAACCTATAATAGCTACAAAATAGTGGGCAAAATGCAAAAGTCCTACAATCCTGTAAGCCCCTAACATTTTTAAGATTTTTAAAATGTAAAAACATAATGAATGTCTTTGCTGGCTTGCACTCCATAGCTTCTCCACTTAGGGCTTGGTAGTTAAAACTGATAGATCATTGGTCACCTTTCATGTTATTTTTAAAAGGAATTGTTAAGACAGAATGGGGCACTTCCACAACCACTTAAAACAAGGTGTGTTGAGCAGTACAATGGTGGCAACAGGTGCTCTGTTGAAGTGTTGTTGCCCACGTCACAGTGCAAACGTTTTCAATAATATAGCCAGCAATGCTACACTTCACATACTGGTCAGTACAAGTTAAGTGTTCAGTTGTGACATTTTCAAATTCTTAACTATTGTTATTCTATCATGCTGGAAAAACACAAGAAAGCATAAAACTCACTTTTGTACAAAATGATTTATCTGTATTGTATAGCTGCCAATGTAGAGAATAGGACTGGGACTAACAAAGGTTCAGTAAACCTAACACAAAGTTTTACATTTTTTAATACTTAAAAACAATAGGAGCCAGCTAATTTCCTTACATTAGCAATGTGCAGACTTTCTTTCCTTAACTTTTTCAAGAATACTTTTGAAGGAAAAACATCCAAAAATACAGTGCATGTTTAAAGGTAAAAAAAAAAAATATACACAGCAAGTGATCATAGTGGAAAACATTCCTACTACGTATACTAACAGTTTTATAACCAAAGAGTTTGTAAAGTATTCACCTGCCACTGTATTTGCTTTTCACACCTGAGCTGCGGTGATAAAGGTTAAAATATATAAAATGGGAAACGTAAAATTGTGGGCATTTAACTGAGTGGGGCACAGACGTACCTTAGCTTCATTTTAGGAAGTAAAGTGGAGCTAAAAGCTCTTTAATTCTAAACCAAGGTCTGCAGCAGTGTGAAAAGCACATGTAAAATAAAGGATAATGTACAAAACTAACACCTATGTGCAACACAATCAAGAAATAAAGATTTCAAGTCATTATTCTCACCACTCCCATAATTATCGCACTCATATCAGGGATGATAAAATTCATTAATTTGTGTGAAACCTTAAAAGTGACACAATAAATCAATGATTAGAAAAGTTTACAATATGTGGCCACGGTGTAACATGAGCTATTTCAAGTCCACAAAGATTTACAGTTTGCCAAAAAAGTTGGCCATTTACATTTTTTATCATACTGATGAGGTTTGGTTTGCACTTTTTACATATTTTTAAAAAATGTGTACAAAATGATGCCTATAAAGCAGAGGTTGCTGTAATTTGTATTATTTGGCAATTTTACTGTTCTGTGCATTTTGCACATTGTGATTAAATTTCTGCTTTTCAGCTAAGGCTTTCTTCAGCTTTAGCTCGTCCAACTTTCGCCATAATTCTTCACGTTCCAATTCTTTTTTTCTCTCTGTAGAAAGAAATATAAACATTAATAAAAACTACAAAGTAAAGACTGCAACACGGAGTGAGGATGTGTGGGGCCATATTAATGTGCTGTTGAGAAAATTTAAATCCTTAAGTCAATGACACTTCTAATGCACGAACAAAGCATTTTTCAGATAACATATTAATACTTTGCTTTGAAAGGATCATAAATATGGGAATGTTGAATTAATTACAACTAAAACACTTGTAGAAAACTGTACAGATTTCAAAATTATATCATTGGTAAAGTAAACAAAGGTAATATTAGGTGAATGGCAAGTATGGACAATTAAAGGTGGCTAGAAACACTGACTTTCTTAAAGACGAGATCCATGTATCTACAGAGGAAGTAGTTTACTTTTTTATCTTAATACTATGTCTTAATATGAAATATAGGACATTTAAGTGAGACACAGCATTATTTTCAATACGACAAATCAACATACCCACTGATGAGGCAGTGCTCTGATATGCTAGACGTGCATAAGATCAGTAACGTTAAGGAGCATTAAGGCAATCATTTAACATTATACAGTTGAAATGTTAGATACCACAGAGTGGTGAACAATTTAGGTTATCTACCTTGAACACTGTTTTTACAATCTTGTATCTCCCATATCTTCGCAGTTTTGCATTATTATCTCTCCGTGAGGCTGGTAGCAGAATAGTTTAAAAAAATTAAAATATAGGATCTAGGCCTCTAACATGACGACAGTGTTAATGGTAAATAACAATCCTCTTTGCATCACTGCATTAATTATAAGATTTTGTTGCACACTGGTGTAAGGTGATCATGCTTACTGCCTTACCTTCTTCAGGCTCAATATGCTATACTCCATGCAAGACATCAAGATGCAAAAGCTGGGATTACAGATACACAACTTATGTTTCATCTTGGATCTTACATAGATTCAGTGTTTGCATGGAACAGCAAGTATTAATAAGGCAGTAAGAGCATAAGTAACATAAAAAAATCCAGAATGTATATTTGCCAGCCCAATAGTTGGCATCAATCATGATCTCAATGGTACATTCTAGCAAATGCATGCAGAGAAAGGCATGTAAATGCTTTACACATTTAGCACCTTCGCTGCCAGGTTTCCACCCCAGTGCGACGCACCTTTTTTTTGCTATTTGGGGTAGTTTTCACTTAAGCCCCTATAACCTTTTGTCCACATATGGTATCCATACCAAATTTGTGTCATTTTCGTCCAACATCCTGAGGATTCTAAAGATACCCAGGATTTGTTGACTCCCCTGGAGGTGACTGAGAAATTAGGAAAAATGCAGCTAAATAGTTTTTTTTGGGAAACATGGTAAAAAAGTGCTGAACAAGAAAGCACCTGTTTTTTTCCCTGCAAATGGTATCAAGGAAGGGTTTGTGGTGCTAAAATCACCATATTCCCAGCTTTCAGGAACAGGCAGACTTTTGTCAGAAAACCAACATTTTCTACAGTTTTGGCATTTTACTGGGACATAGCCTATTTTTTGTGCTTTCAACCTCCTTCCAGTTAGTGGTAGAAATGGGTGTGAAACCAATAATGGATCCCGGAAAGCTTTACATTTCTGAAAAGTGGACAAAAGTCTGAATTCAGCAAGGGGTCATTTGTGTAGATCCTTCAAGCTTTTCCTATGGAAAGTAACAGTTGAAATAAAAAAATAATATTGACATTTTCTTGAAAAGAATCCTCTGCAAACCTCAAATATAGCTAAAAAAACGATCATATTTTCCTTACATTTCTGTCTGAGATCACCGTAGCAGCACCAGCGTTCCACTTGGTCTCCCGATAAAAAAGATACCTCACTTGTGTGGATGTACAATGCAGAATCGCCTAAAACGTATATAAAACAAATTATACCGCTTAGAGCTCGATGTACTATCCCCTCAATTTTTATGTTTTTGGCCTTTCCCAGTCGCAGGCCCTTCCCTGTCGCAGGCACTTGACCACCCACACAAGTGAGGTAGCATTGTTTATCAGGAGACCTTGGGGACCTGGGGGAACGCTGGGTGGTACGGCATTTGTGCAGTCCCGGTGATTCCACAACTTTGCCACACAGAAAGTTGAGGAAATTTGTGATTTTTTAGCTAAAATTGAGGTATCTCACAAGTGTGGATTGCACCACCAATTCCAAAAGTAATTTAGTCCATCCACTGTTTGTATAACAACATTTTCTTTATTCTTCTTTTCCATAAAAAAACAGCCAAATAGCCAACGCATTTCGTCCAACTTCCGTGGACTTCCTCATGGCTTGGTAAGTAAATGTAGTCTTCTATGGTTGTTGGTCTTTGTAAAGATAAAAGAGTCTCAGGTAAGGTATGTGTCCTTCGTTTGAACTGTTCCCTCCTGGATCCAGGGTCAGTCAGATATCGCCGCGCTGAGCAGCAGTTCAGGCCGCCATATTCCACGTCCTCGGCTCTGCGGTGTTGAGCGCGAAACCGTCGTAGTCTAAAATTGAGGTTTGCATGAGATTCAGGGTAAAAGAACATTGGGGGATCCATGCAAGCCACTCCTCTCTGGACTTCTTCGGATGTCTACTTTCCAGAAATGTCTGGGTTTGGTAGATTTCCCTAGATGGCAGCTGAGCCCTTTGCAAAAACAGGTTGTTTTGTGATAGATGGGGGCACCCGCTTTTTTGGTCCCGGGCTGGATGGGCCATCTATGGAAACCTACCAAACCCAGACATTTCAGAAAACTAGACACCAGGGGGAGTCCAGGGATCTGTGTACTCCCCCCAACATTTTCTTACTCAGAATCCCCTGCAAACCTCAAATGTAGCTAAAAAGTCACATTTTCCTCACATTTATGCGTGGGAAGGTTGTGAGATCACAGCGTCAGCACAAATTTCCCACCCCCCAGTGTTCCCCTCAGTCTCCCGGTAAAAATTATACCTTACTTATGTGGGTGCCCATAGCAGAGTCAGCCTAAAAACTTATTTTTAGGTTCTCTGCTTTGAGCACCAACACAAGGGAGGTATCATTTTTATCAGGAGACCGCTGGGTGGCGGGAAATGTGTGCCAGCGCAGTGATCCGACAACTTTTCCAAACAGAATTGTGAGGAAAGTGTGAATTGCAAGCTAAATTTGAGGTTTGCAGGGGATTCTGGGTAATAAAACGCTGGAGGATCCACGCAAGCCACACCACCAGCCAAGCGGCATCCATGTACACCACCAGCCAAGCGTCATCCAAGCACACTGCCAGCAAAGCGACAGTCCACGCACGCCGCCATCCATGTGTCATCCATGCAGACAGCTAGCCACGCGACATTCCAGTCACACTGCCAGCCAAGCGCTAGTTCACACACACCGCCAGCTAAGCGCAAGCCGGCACACACCGCCAGCAAAATGCAGGTTCACACACAGCCAGCCAAACACCCGTACACACAGACCATCAGCCAAAATCCAGTTCTCACACACAGAAACTTTCGCTAGTGGTTTTCTGTCCTTTGGGGGCAGATGAGCCTGAAAATATTGCTGATCTGCCCCCAAGGTGGGCCGAAATGGCCAAAATATGTGCACAAAAAAAGGGGAGCGGCCCTTGCCTAAGGGGCAGCTCCCTAACATGCCCATATACACATCTCTGGTGCCTGGTGTGCTTTCTGCCCCTTCCGGGGAGGCAGATCGGGGCTGTTGCCCCCATGTGGGGGCATTAGCATCCCCATTCTGGACAGCCCCGACCCCTGAACTACTAAAAAAAAAAATAGCCCCTGGCTTCTAAGTGAGCTTTGTGCCCCCCCCAGGGCTATTGCCATTTGTTTTTCAGTGGGGTGGGGGCACACGCATGCCCATTCTGGGCAGCCCTAACCCCTATTCTGGCTAAAGAAAATACTCCCTGGTGCTTAGTGGGCTTTCTGCCCCCCGTGGGGCAGATCGGGAGCTATTGCCTCCATCTACCCGGGGGGCAGAAAGACTGCCTATTTGTGGGTGGGGTACAGGCATTACAATGCCCTTTCAGGGCAGACCCCACCCCAAACTTTACATTAAAAAAAAAATACTTGGTTTCTAGTGGACTTTCTGCCCACTTAGGTGGGTGGGGGGGGAGGGGGGGCAGAAAGACTGTCTTTTGGGGATGGGGGTATTGGCATGCCCATTCTGCGCAGCCTCCACCCCTAAATTTACATAAAGATGTAATCCCTGGTTCCTACTGGGCTTTCTGTCCCGGGGGCGGGGGGGGTAAATGAGGATTGAGACATAAGGCTGGGAGCATTCAGCCGTCCGGGGTTGTGGTCAACTTGTGCTAGTGCAGCAGTCTTGTCGTAGCCGGCACAGGGTCTGGACATCCATGGTGCTTCTTTGTTGTCGTGGTAAATATGGTCTGTCTCGGATGGCAGACCTGGGGTTGCTACTAAAGTTCTGATGACAAAGTAGCAACTCTGTGTTCACAACTGCACACTGTTCATGGGCAACAGCCCTCAACTTCAATATATGAAATGGGTGATCCTGAAACAAGTAATGGCAAAACCAATAAACCTAGAGAAAGTCCAATAGATTTACAAAGTTTCCACAAAAATATCATGACTTAACGATGAAATACAGTGGTGGAATATACTATGAGAACATGTAACACCATGTAAGCACAAAACGAACACAGGTGAACACCATGAACACGTGACTCAGGACACCATGTAAACATATTACCGACACTAGAGAAAAATCTCTGTAGAGGGTCACTATATTTTATTCACAGAGTTGCAAGATGAGATCGAAAAGTGATCGTGAGGACATGCAAGTTTGGATAAATTATAAACCTCATTAACAATGGCACGGTATGTAGGGGCTTTATGAACTTATCTCAAAAAGTAATTCAATAATTTAGAAGAATCGCTTGAATAGGAAATATGATTATTGTACTGCAATTGCAAGAAGACTCTTTATAAGGGCTCAGACCTATATGCCCTTTCAACAAAGGTTTTAACCTGGGCCCTGAAATCAAAATATTTTCTAATAGTCAAGAAAAATGTTTTGGTAATTAAACGTCACTCAAGTGGCAGCACAGCTCCCCCTTGAAATATGAAGCTCGCGATCGCACGTGCGAACTACATTTCCTATGATTCCGTAGCTACGTACACAGAACCGTCATTACAGAGACCGCAAAGGTCTACACTCCGGCAGTCCAAGCCAACTGTGTGCGTTCGCCCCGCAAGAGGTTTCTTGGAATCCCGCGAACCAGAAACCAGAGAGAAAGGAAGCTTTAGAGACTATTGTCTCTGCATAGGTAACATAATATTGGTAGAACTTCAAGTTAAGGTAAGTAATCACGTGAAGTTGATAAGTATCACGTGATGACGATCACATGACAGAAAACTCCTTTCCTTGAAAACGGAAGAGACAGCCCAAACAGTAACATGCAGGGATTCGGGCAACGAAGCAGGTGTGGACGCGGTCCTTTGAGGAGGTAAGTAGGAACAAAACCTCTGAAACCTATCACCACATATGAGCGAAGCCACTGCTCTGACGCTCATTTCTTTCTGCTTTTCTCAACAGAGTGACACTACAAGGACGGTCCCCCCCAGAACACCCTATGTAGCCTAAAACAACCTTAGGCTATGTAGGCGAAATTGAGCATTTTAACCATGATGACGAAATGAGAAAATATTGCATGTTGTATAGTATGTGTCGGGTCTGGTGGCTCAGTGGACTAATGCATCCACTTCAGGGGCCTGTATTCGACCTCATGGTCACAAGTTCAAATCCCGGCAGGTCCACTCAGTCTTTCATCCATCTGAGGTCGATAAAATGAGTATCATTGAGTTGGGTAACAATAAACATCTGTTATTCAGCGCCAAGAGACCCTTCTGCGTGAACGTGCGCTTTACAAATACACATGTTATGTGTATGTATTGTCACTGTATGTCTTTCGTGCCTTTTTAAATATTTTTTTAAAACACACAAGACTTGAAATAGAGGGAGAGAAACCACATGAGTGCATGCAGAGCATCACAATAAGCATGGGAGAACAAACATGGAACATAGTAATGTATATGAATCTTGATCACTGATTTTCTGTTTATATTTCAGTATAGACCATAACAAAGGAAAGAGTCCATGAATATGGTCTGTATCAGTTGCCTGCATGTTTATTCCTTACCACATCACTGTATGAATAAATTATCATAAAAGGGGCAATAGGTAACCTTGAGATAGAGGGATAATAACTACGGGTCCTGAAGAAAGCAGTCTGACCTAGAGGGCACTTGAACGGCTGAAACATGTTGACTATAGATGTAGGGGGTCAATATACCCTCAGAACATCGCCTTGTTTTTAAACCTTGCCAAATGATCAACACATTAAAGAATTTTAATAGGATTCGGCAGGCAATTTTAAATTTTATTTTCTAATCATCTATAGTAAGTGCTCCGCTTACAAACGCGTTGAGCCTGCCCTGGAACACTAGCTGTTTGGGATATGGGTCCGATGATGAAGCAAGCCACAGGTGTTACCTGTGGGTGAGGACCCAACAATATATCCTACATGATGTATGGATCACACCGATTCACCTGGGGGTAGATACTACACTGAGTATAGACACACACTGGACTACGCAACAAACATACGGACAGTACCCTAGTCCGCATAGCATGGGTAACCCTCTCTAATGTGATATACCAGCACATGTCCTCCCCTACTTGATTAATACTGAACAATAAAGGTGTACTGTTCTGTTAATCCATCAAAACTTCACTGGTGGCTTTGAGAACTGTAAATGTCAGACAAAAAGGGGAATCATTTATAGAATACACTATCCCTCACCCACCGCAGTGACGTGCATCGTCATTTAGCCTTGCTCCTCACTGGACACGTGTTGCAATGGTGAGCAGACCCCTCTCAGGGGCTCTTTGCCGGCGATCTTTTATACACTCTGTCTTGTGATAGCCAGGCAGTGGAGCGGCACCCTTCACTAAGTTTTGGAGAATGTAAGAATTTTCATTTTTCATTTACTATCAAATTAGGTGCGAGTTTGAGCACCAGCAGGATAAACTTTTTTTTCCAGTTTATCCCATGTCAGGGTAGATTGGGGAACTCACTACTGGTCATGAAGAACTGCAATTGACTCGTTTGAGCATATTAGGCAAGAAACATGTTGACCTTTTTATAGAGCCTAAGGTTCATTACTTTGCTTGCTGGTTCATAATTTGGCATGATTTTCCTGCAGCATTAAAGATTCAAAACTAGGCAACCCATAGCCAATTTTAATCACCCTCCTCAGAACTTAGTGAAAGGCATCACTCCACTACCAGGCCATCACCAGACAGAGTGAATAAAAGATCTCCGGCAAAGAGCTTCCGAGAGAGGCCCGCTGGACATTGCAGGTCCCAATGATGAAGCATGCCACTTTGGTGGGTGAGGACTAGTGCATCCTATAAAGGATGCCCCCATTTGTCTGTTCCTGACAGTTCTCATTGACACCAGTGAAGTGTTGATGGATTAATGAAACAGCACATCTTTATTGTGGAGTCTCCTCCTCCTTAAACGGTCCTCTGGTCTTGGGTCAGGCAGCAGCTGGTGCTCCAGACTTGAGGCAAGTGTTCTCGATTCTCCTGGGTGCTGTCCTCTCACCCAGCATGGGGAGACTAGCAGACCCCCAGTCTTACTCGGAACCAGCAGAACTCATACTGATTTTCTCCGCGCTTATGTACAGCTTTAGTTTGACCATTTGGGAGTCTCAAGCTCCCCTTTTTATAATCCCTTTTCAGACACAAATATGATTTAGTGTCTCTGCTTTTGAAGTTCGTGTTCTGGGGATTGCCGGCTTTGAAGTGCCCATTCCTCCAGAGAGGAGCAATATATCACAGCAGGAGTGTCTTTAAAACCGATAGCCTCAAACACAGGCCATGGATCATACTTGGATGTCAGACTTCATGATATGTGTATCAGAGGGTTACAAAAGACCTTCAACCCTGCTCTTTATGATTCCTTTACCAACCCAATATCCTTCCTGAGATGTGCCCAGGCCCCGTTGACCAATGACCTTTCTTTAGAATCAAAGAGCGCCTTTTTGGACTGTGAGGAAGCCAATGAGCGTGAGGGTTTGAGGTATAGACTTACCAGAGGGCATCAAACTTCATATTTTCTATCATGGGTCACGCGAAAGGGGAATCCTCAAGCAATGGTCATACTCTTTTTAAAGACTGCTTTTAAAAAATATCATTTAAGAATAATTTTCTGTGCTGAATTGGTTACCTGCTGAAAACAGACAATGCCATTTTTGCACCCATGTTGAAGTTGCCCAAATAACTTCATTTAGGGGTGGCAGCTTGCATTTAGTATAAACAGAATGTCATTTGGCACTCTCAAATTAATTTAGCCACACAAAGTTAAACTAACCTGTTGTAATTTTACAGGTGAGTCAATATTGAATGAGACTGATAATGCCCTGAATAACAAGTTACTTGCCTCTGGTAATAATCTTTCTGTTGGACACTGCATCCAACAGCAGATTCCTCACCTTGTGAATATTCCCCAGGCTTCAGATTGGATCTGGAAACTTTAAAGCAGAACTCTTGCGTGCCGGTGGGTGACGTGGTGTGGCTTTTGCTCAGATGTTCTGCTCCAGTAAAGACAAGCTGAGCTGCATATAAGCTGCATCAATGTGTACTGACGCCAATTACTTTCATAGGCACTTCGCACCCTCAGACGCAGAGACCATTGGCAGATTGGATTGACCAGTTTGCAGATCTCTAAATTGGGACCTTTTTAGCTGGAAAAGGAGCCTGGTTCAACCAAGGAGGAAGTGGAGGGGTCAGTGAGGAATCTGCAATTCAACACAGTATCCACCAGAAAGATCATTACTGAAAGTAGCTTTTTCTTCTGATGATTACCTTTCTTTACCTTGTGGATAGATATCACATCAGTACCTGCCCAGGTGATGGGTCTGTGAACTGGCTCAGGCCAAAATGTCCGCCAGGACCGAGCTGTCAGAATGCCCCTCTTAACATACATGAATGTCAAGCCAGTTATGGTTCGTGAACGTATGACCGACGCCTACTTAGCTGCCTGACATGTCCAGGACTGGCACTCCATGTGCCAACGTCAGTGCATAGCAGATCTTTATGCAGACAACAATCTATTGAGAGATAGCCCACTTTTGCATTGCCTTGCCCTTCTTTGCTCCAGAGAACCCAATAAAGAGCTGACCGACGACCCGAAGTTCTTTGATGAGGTGTAAATAAAAGCTTGGTGCCTTTTTAAGGTCCAAATAAAGGAGTCGCTCTTTCTCCTTAGGGGAATAAGGTGGAACAAAGCATGAAAGAAGGGTGATAGCCGGCCCAACATAAAATGGATAACCACTTTCGGTACAAAGGAAGCTCAGGTCCTCGACACCAACTTATCTAAAAATATTATTGTATAAAGTGGGTTGACGAACAAGTTACTTACCTTCGGTAACGATATATCTGTAAGAAACATAGGTTAGTTATAGATTCCTTACCTTAGAATTACCCCCAGGCGTCAGACCGGATACGGAAAGTTTTTCGTCAGCAGTACACCTGTGCGTCGGAGGGTGGCGTCGGTGGACTCTGCGTCCGTCGTCGGCATCATGATCGCCGGGATGACGTTGCGGTAGCTACATAGGCGCCGCCCTTGCGCGGTGACGTCAGTTCTGTACACGACTTTCCACGCCAGAAGCGCAGAGCCATGCAAGACACTAACCACTGGTGCCCAAAACTAGGGGCCCTGAAAGGATGTCCTTAACCCTAGAAGTCAGTTCGCAGAACAGGGAGGATGGGTGTGGCGGTAAGGAATCTATAACTAACCTATGATTCTTACAGATATATCGTTACCGAAGGTAACAGTTAGTTATAGATTCCTTACCTTAGAATAGATACCCCAGCAATACCAACCCCCGAGATGGGTCTGCAAACCAAGTTCACACCAGAAAGTCCTGGAGAACAGAACAGCCAAAGAAGCAGTCTCTCCGGAATTGGCTGTCCAGGCAGTAGTGTTTCGTAAACGTGTGCAGCGATGCCCACGTAGCTGCCTGACAGATGTCATTCAGGGGGACTCCCCGTCCCAAAGCAGTAGTAGCTGCCGTCGCCCTGGTGGAATGGGCGCGCAGCTCCACTGGAGGCTCCTTCTTAGCCAAAGAATAGCAGACTTTGATGCACAGAACGACCCACCTGGAGATGGTCTGTTTGTGCACGGCCCGACCTTTCTTAGCGTCCACGTAACCAACAAAGAGCTGGTCGTCCACCCGGAATTGCTTGGTGCGATCCAAGTAGAAAGAAAGCGCACGTTTTGAATCCAGACGGTGGAGCCTCTCTTCCTCTTTCGAAGGATGCAGAGGCGGAAAGAAGGTGGGCAAAGTGATGATTTGGCCAATGTGGAAAGAAGTAACCACTGTGGGAAGAAAAGAATGTCGGGTTCTGAGGACGACCTTGTCCAGATGGACAGCCAGAAAGGGAGGTTTGGAAGACAAAGCTTGCAGCTCACTCACCCTGTGTGCAGAGGTGATGGCCACCAGAAAGGCAGTTTTCAAAGTGAGAAGTCTGAGAGGACAGTTATGTAGTGGCTCAAAGGGAGCACACATAAGATAAGTCAGAACTAAGTTCAAGCCCCACTGGGGCATTACGAAGGGAACAGGAGGAAAAAGATGAGTAATGCCCTTAAGAAATCTATTTACAACAGGAGACTTGAAAAGAGAAGGCTGATCAGGGAGCCTGAGGAAGGCTGAAATGGCCGAGAGGTAGCCCTTAAGAGTGCCCAGAGCAGAGCCCTGGGCCAAAGAAAGGAGGAACAAGAGGACCTCAGAAAGAGGGGCAGAATGGGGATCCACAGCCTTTGCTGTGCACCATGCCACAAATTTATTCCATCTGCAGGCACATACCGTCTTAGTGGAGAAATGCCTGGCTGCCAAGATTACATCACAGACTTCGGGAGGCAGGTCAAACGACGTCAAGTGCCGCCGCTCAATCTCTACGCAAGGAGGTGGAGGCTGGGCAGGTTCGGGTGGAGGACCGTTCCCTGCTGCTGCGACAGAAGATCCTCCCGAAGAGGCAGTCGGATCGGAGGATCGATGGCCATGTTGAGCAGCTCGGGATACCAGACTCTTCGTGCCCTATCCGGAGCGACAAGAATGACTTGGGCCAGGTCGCGCTTGATCTTCTTCAGCACTCTGGGCAGAAGTGGTATAGGCGGAAAGGCGTATAGAAGACCGCAACTCCACTCGCGACGAAAAGCGTTGCCTAGCGAGTGCCGCCTTGGAAATTCCAACGCGCAGAATTGCTGACATTTGCGCGTTCTCTTCGGTGGCAAATAAATCTAACCAAGGCGCTCCCCACTGCTGAAAGAGACCTTGCACCACCTCCGAGTGAAGACGCCATTTGTGATCCATCATGCACCTGCGGCTGAGTTAGTCTGCCCTGGCGTTCAGTGAATGAGGTGTTGAACCACCAGGGATATGCCCTGATGTTCCAGCCATCGAAACTGCGTCGTGTCGAGAACCGCCATGATGAAGAGGAGCTTCTGAGAGGGAGTCAGGTGTGACTTCGGCACGTTGATGGAGAACCCCAGCGAATGCAGGAGGTCGGCTGTAGTCTGGAGGTGGGAGACGACAGCTTGGGGCGAGCCCGCCTTCAACAGCCAGTCGTCGAGATAGGGGAAGACTGGAACCCCGGATCTGCGCAGATGAGCTGCGACCACCGCCATCACTTTCGTGAACACCCGAGGGGCGCTGGTATGGCCAAAGGAGAGCACGGTAAACTGAAAGTGCTCGTGGCCTACCGTGAACCGCAGGTAATGCCGGTGGGCCGGCAGGACGGGGATGTGAAAGTAAGCGTCCTGCAAGTCCAAAGCTACCATCCAGTCTCCAGGGTCTAGGGCAGACAAGACCTGAGCAAGCGTCAACATCTTGAACTTCTCCTTCCGGAGGAAGCGGTTGACGTCCCTGAGATCCAAGATAGGACACAGGCCTTTGTCCTTCTTGGGAACCAGAAAGTAGTGGGAATAGCAACCACGACCTACCTCTGGGGGCAGGAACCCGCTCGATGGCACCCTGGGCCAAGAGTGCCGAAACTTCCTGTTTGAGAAGGGCCAGATGATCCTCCGACATGCGATAGTACTGACGTGGCATGGAGGGAAGGGTAATCTCGAAGGGGAGGGAGTAGCCCCTTCGGACTTTTTGCAAAACCCACCTGTCAGACGTGATGGTGCGCCAGTGGGGGAGGTGATGGCGGATCCTGCCGCCCACTGGCGTTTGGTGGCCCTGAAAGGTCGGACTAGGAAGGTTTGGAGGCTGCTGCAGAGGAGGCTGTGGTGGACTGGCCCGCCCGCTGGCCCCCAGAACCACGCCGGTGGTTCCCACGTCCCCGGCCGGGCTCCGGCTGAACAGCTTGCGCCGGCCTGTGGCTCTGGGCAAGACATAGTGAGGCACCCCTTCCGTAGCCACGAAAGGGGCGAAAGGCAGACTGCGCAGGGCGGGTGGTGGAGAGGCCCAAGGACGTGGCCTTAGCCCGAGAGTCCTTAAAGCACTCCAGCGCGTTGTCTGCCTTGTCGCCGAAAAGGCGACGGCCATCAAAGGGCATGTCCCTAAGGGTGGATTGGACATCCCCCGGAAAAATCAGTCGAACGTAACCAGGCATAGCGTCGAAGGGCTACTGACGTTGAAATCGTCCTGCCAAGTGCGTCGGCGTTATCCAGCCCTCAGCGGATGGTAAACTTTGCTGCGTCTCTCCCCTCGGCAACTGCATGGGAGAGTATGGCCCGGGCCTCCTCCGGGCACTGAGGCAGCACCTGCGCCACCGTATCCCACACAGAGTGGGTTTAACGGCCCAACAGACATGCAGTGTTTACCGACCGCAGTCCCAAGCTGGCGGAAGAAAACATTTTCTTCCCAAGGTGGTCCAGCTTTTTGGATTCCTTTTCCGATGGTGCGGTAGGGAAAGCGCCCTTAGAAGTAGAGGCTTGAACCACCAAGCTCTCAGGGGTGGGGTGTTGGGAGAGGAAAGTGGGGTCGCCCGGGGCCAGGCGGTGGAATCGGGCAATCATCCTGTACACAGGAGCCCCTGTGTTGGGCCTGGACCACGTGCCCAAAAGGATGTCCGTGAGGGCTTCATTAAACGGCAGCAGGGGCTCCGAAGAGCACGCTGCCGGTTGAAGGACCTCTGTCAGGAGGTTAGTCCTGACTGCCACCGTAGGTAGCTCGAGGTGGAGAGCCTCGGCCGCCCTACGCAACACCACTGCGTATGACGCTCCCTCCTGCGTAGCCACGGTAGGAGGAGACAACATGCCTAGGTCTGGGGAGGTATCCAGACCACTGGCATCCCCCAGTTCCTCTCTCCAGTCTGGATCATACTCCAACTGGTCTTGTAAAGGGTCCCCAGACCCCTCCCAGTCTTCCTCACCCTCCTCTGGCTGCCAAACTGGCTGAAAATGGCCAGGGTGGAACACAGGGACGACAAAAGTACCCATCGGCGCCGGATCCGGCGTCGGCCGACGCCGGTCCGGGTCCACGTCGGGTTGGAAGCCGGGGTCGACGCCAGCTGGGGGTGCAGCCGGCATCGGCTGCGGACTTGGTGCCGGTGGAGGTGTCACGAGGTCGACCTGCGCCGATCCAGATCCGGGCCTGGATCCAAGGGGGCCCTGCGGTGCCGAGGCCGGAGCCACCGGCGTCGAAGACCTAGGGCCTCCAACCGAGTCCGCGGGGCCCGAAGGCGCGCCGGCGGAGTCGGGCTGCCCAAAGATGGCGTGCATCGCTTCGTAAAACTGACGAAGCTGGGCAGGGGTCGCTCCCGGTCCCAGGAAGGCTAGAGACGACCCGGACGGCTCCGCACGCGGAGCCGCAGGAGGGTCACTACCCGCACCCTGCGTTGCGTTGGCCGACGGACGAGGGGAAGTCGAAGAGCGACGATGCCTTCTTCGACTTCTTCTTATGCTTCGACTTACCTGACCCCGAGTGCGAAGACTTCGAAGAGGAGTGATGACTCCGCGATCGGTCCCTCGACCTCCCACGCGACCGGGACCTTGCGCTACGCGGAGCCGACTGCCGAGCCTCGAGGAGCTTTCGGGACCGCTCCCGCAAAGACTTCGGGGCCATGGTTCGGCAGTCGGAGCACAACTTGGGGTCATGGTCGCGCTCCATGCAGAAGAGGCACACGCGGTGCAGATCCGTTACCGACATCAGTCGGGTACAGGAACCGCAGGCCTTGAAACCGGGCATCCCTCGTGCACCAGGAGTCGGTTGAAGACTCAAAAACGAAGTCTACAAAAGTCGCAAAAACCTCAGTCAAAAAGTGACTGGGGGTACCGCTCTCTCCGGATCTGCGCTTGCTGGTGCGTAAAAAGAAAGAACTGACGTCAGTGAGCGAGGGCGGCGTCTATGTAGCTACCGCAACGTCATCCCGGCGACCACGACGCCGACTGACTCAACCGACGCCACCTTCCGACGCGCAGGGGTACTGCTGATGAAAAACTTTCCGGATCCAGTCTGACACCTGGGGGTAATTCTAAGGTAAGGAATCTATAACTGTTTCTTTCAGATAGAAGAGTATGTAGCTCACTCGCACACCTTGCTGAAGATACAGCAATGAGAAAGACAGTTTTCAACAATTAAAAGTCTCAAGATGCAATGGTGCAGTGGCTCAAAAGGGGTACACGTCAAAAAAGTGAGAACTATGTTCAAGTTCCACTGCAGCGTCACAAACTAACTTGGCAAAAACAAATATTGCAAACCTTTCAAAAATCTCATCAGAACAGATAACTTAATTAAGGAAGGCTGATCCCGCAAAGTCACAAAACACCAGAAAGAATGGATAAATAGCCTTTAGCAGTGCCCAAAGTACGTTTTTGCTCTGCCAGGAGCAAAACAAACAAAACTTCAGACAACTTGGCTTGTAGTGGCTGAATTTGTTGGGTGCTACACCAAGCCACAAATGTGTCCCAATCACTGAAGTACAGCAATTTTGTGGAGTGATGCCTCATTGCCAAGATGAAATCAATGACCTCAGAGGAAAGGCGGAAGTAGGTCAACAGCTGCTGGTCGAAGGAGGTCAACTGCTGCTGCTCAATCTACAAATATGGAGATGCAAACTGAGCAAGCCTGTGTGCAGTACCCTGCACTGCGACAGAAGATTCCCCTTAAGTGGTAGCTTGATCAGAGAACAGATGGCCATGCCCAGGTCTGCCGGGTACCACACTCTCCTGGTCCAATTTGCTGCCACTTTGACTTGGGCCCTGTTGTTCTTGACCTTCAGAATTCGGGGCAGTTGAGGCAGTGG
Source organism: Calotriton arnoldi (assembly GCA_963921515.1). Taxonomy (NCBI): domain Eukaryota; kingdom Metazoa; phylum Chordata; class Amphibia; order Caudata; family Salamandridae; genus Calotriton; species Calotriton arnoldi. Next base: position 444,331 of record CAWUFW010005019.1, read on the forward strand.
CAGGAGTCCCCAGCTCCACTCTAGATGGAAAGCGTTGCCGAGAGAGAACACGCTTGGAAAGTGGAAATGTGCTGTTCTCAGTAGTGGTTAATAGATTAAAGCAGGATTTGTCCCATTTGTGGAAGATGCCTTGCACCACCTTTGGATGCAGATGCCATTCGTGATCTACAGAGTGTAGGTGGCTGAGCTCATCCGCCCTCGCATTTAGAGGTCGCACTTAGTGGTTCACCAACAGAGAAATACCCTGGCAGTCTATCGAGTTCCAGAGGAGTAGGCTCTTGTGACAAGACCCAGGAAGCCACCCCACTCTGCTTATCACATGGTGGTGGTGTTGTCTGTGAATACTTTCACCAGCTCTCCTTTCATAGTGCGCAGGAAGGCCTTCAACACCCAGCAGATCGCACTCAACTCAAACTCTTCTGATCTCCACCTCTCCTAGATGGCCACTCCAACCCAGAAACGATGCATCCGTCACCCCTGGCAAACCCGGGTTGGGTCCAGAAAGCTACCAGTGCAGATCTTTTGCAGTCTCCTACGAAATCAGGTTAGAATCTGACAGATTTCCCTGGTGCTATGCCCACTGGGACATTAGGTCTCACTGCAGAGCCCCAATGTAACATGTGGTATGTGCAGTCAGCAGGATGCAGGAATCCAACACTCCAGGCAGCCTCGGTTTTCATCTGGACTGAGATCCAGGACAGAGGTTAAAACGTCGGGATCATAGCCTGAATGTCCAGGACTCTCCGCTCCAGGGGGAAGGCACAAAACTGTACTGTATCCAGTACACCTTTGATGAATGGGAGCATCTGCGAAGGAGTCAGGTGTGACCGTGGCATGTTGACAGTGAACCCCAACGATGTTAGGAGGTTCATCACTGTGTGGAGGTGGTTGACGACTACCTGAGGCAAGTCTGCCTTCATCAGCCAGTCGTTAACGCAGGGGAAGACTCGTAGCCCTGATCTGCAAAGATGTGCTGCAACCACCTCCATCATTCATGAACACCAGAGGGGCACTAGTGAGGCAAAAGGGAGTACTGGGAACTGAAAATTATCCTGGTCCACAATAAACCGCAGGTAGTGCCTGTGGGCCTGCAGGAGGATAATGGAAATAAGAGTCCTGCAAGTTCAACGCCACCAACCAGTCTCCGGAGTCTAGTGCAGACAAGTCCGGGGCTAGCATCAGCATCTTCAATTTGTCCTTTGGGAGGAAGGCGTTGAGAGGGCAAAGATCTTTGACCCAAGGAAGTAGTGGGTTTAACACCCAGTTACCACTTCTGAGGCCGGAAACCTCTCTATGGCCTCTTTAGCCAAGGGGCCTGCACTCCCTGCTGCAAGACAGACAGGTAGTAGGCTGCCCTGACACTGGTGGGAGGTGCAGCGGGCGGCTAGAAATAAGAGGGCACAGCCCCAGTGTAAAATCTGGGGGACCCATTTGTCTGAAGTGATGGCCTGCCATCATTAGAGGAAATAGATTCTGCCTCCTACACTGGCTGTGTGCCGCCAAGAACAAACACAAGCAGTTTTACAGCTGCTTATGCAGGGACGGGCAGGGAACTGAGCTGCTCATTGTCCCTGGGGGTTGTCTTTGAGAATTGAGGCCTTAGCCACAAAAGGGCTGAAAGGCTTACTGGACGGGTGGATGGGTCTAGCCCTGGCAAAACTAAATGCCCTGACCACAGCCATGGAGAGGGCAAAAATGTTTGAATTGTCTGGTGGGAGCAGAAAGACCATAGGAATGTGATTTGACCCTGCTTTCTTTAAACCGTTCCAGGGCCGAATCCACCTGGTCACCAAAGAGGCAACAGCCATCAAATGGGATGTCCATCAGGGATGCTTGGACATCCCCGGAGAAGCCTGTGGACCTCATTCAGGCACGGTGCCGAAGTACAACACTTGTATCAATTGCATGACCTAGGTAGTCTGTCGTGCCAGAGTCAATTTTGCTGCATTGCGGCCCTCTGGGTTAGCTTGGGATAGACATGCCCCTAAGGCATCTAGAACTGTCAGCAAAACTTAAGCCACCATGTCCCATAGGGCATGGGAATTGTGGATTAGAAGACAGCTGGCATTCACTGAGTAAGGCTGGTAGATAAAAAGCATGCTTGCGAAATGTTTCTATTCTGTTAGACTCCCGATCAGATGGTGTGGTAGGGAAGGCGTTGGTTGACTTTACTGGTGGGTGCCTATACCACCAACCTCTCTGGAGTCAGATGTTGTGTAAGAAAGGAAGGGTCACCCAGTGCTGGATGAGGGTGTTGAGCGACCCGCCTATTATTAGCAAGTGCACCAGAACATGGCTTCGCCCAAAAGCCCAAAAGTGTATCCGTGAGGGCCTCATTAAATGGCAATAGAGGTTCTGTAAGGAGCATGACCAGGCTGAAGTACATCTGTCAACGTTTTTGTCTTCACCTCCATAGTAGGAAGCTGTAGGTTCAAGGCTTCTGACCCCTTCTCATGACTAAGAAGGAGGAATTTTCCTCTGTACCAGGACCAGAAGATGACACAAAGCCAATATCTGGAACAGAATCCAGGCCACTGGAATCTTAGGAGCTCTTTATACCAGTTTTCCTGATCATATTTTGGGATATATTCCTCCCATTCTTCAAAACTGCCCTGGTCAGTGCCAGTGCATAAAAGATTGTGCAAAGTTTGGGCCCTATCGTGTGTAAGGGCGAAGTGTCAAATCTGAAAGGATTATCTGTTGACTGCATGCCAGTAGGAGCCAGACGAAGTCTTGGTTGAGGTTGTAGTGGATTTTGCTCTGAGTGGGATAGCACAATATGCTGCAATTCCTCCTCTGGCATGAGCAACATCAGTGTCGAAGCAAAGGGAACCAGCACAAGGGGCTGCACCAAAACCAAAGTCTGCACCGGAGCTGGTGCTGAACCCGATACGGCTTTGAGGGGCACCGACGGCATGCCAAAGGCAGACCTGCTGGTGGTAGTCACACTGGATACCCCTGCCGATTCCTGGAGCCCAATGGCAAACCAGAAGGAACTGTTGAAGTGTTGAAAAAGCAGAGCATGACCTTTCCGAAGGCCTCTACTTGCTGTAGCATTGCCATTGAACCCTGGAGCTTGAGGTGCATCAGGCTAGACTGGGAATCGGCTTGGATGTTCATTGGGAGTGAGACCAGGAGGCCCTTGCATCCTCTCTGGAGTCTGAGAGAGGCAGGAAAGGGCCAATTCCGGCTTCAACTTCTTATGCCTTTTCTTGGACTTGATCAAAGACTTCAACTGCAACAATGGTCTGCCGTCTGTACAACTTAGGAAGCTGGGACGGGACATTCCGTTTGACTTCGACTGATCAGAGCAGGGAGTCTTCTTATGTTTAGGGACTACCTTTTGCCTCATAGTCCCGTATAGCCTTCAGATTCAACTGGGGGCAGTCATCAAATGTCCTGGAAACGTGCCCCGACGCCAGACACCAAAGACACACTTCGTGAGGGTTGATCACAGACATCTGTTTGCAAAAGCCCCTAGACAGCTTGAATTTGGATTTAGTTGTCTCAGGGGATGACATTGTTGCTTGCATAGTGGAAAACAGAGGAAGAAAGGTCTGGAAGACCAAGGAGAAGCTCAGGATCAGAGTCTGAAGAAGCGGAATGAAAGGAACAGATGTCAGCATGCATGGGTGGCACCTTAGTATGCAGCTCTGCTCATTACTTTTGGAGCACAACGACATCAGAGGAGAGCTGCACAACGCCACCTACCGGCGCCCAGGAGTATTGCTTTAAAGTAGGAAGATCCAGTTTGACGGATGGAGAATATTCACAATGTGAGGAATCTGCGGTTGCAAGTATCCATTAGAAAAATAGGTTAACACACATGACAGTTGTTCGGTATTCACAAATGTCCATATAGGACATTAACCTGTGTATATGGTTAAGATTCACTGCTGCTATCAAAGACAGGAGTATGAACACATTCAGGGTGGCAAATATGTTGGGACTATATGGGAAGGGATTTCTCAACAGGGAACATTTTTAAAATGGAGGAAAAAAGTAAAATGTTTTTGAAATATGAACTCACTTTTTTAATCAACTCGTCATGCATTAATGTAACCCTGCTGTATTTACTGATCCATAAACGCTTATGCATATTTGTATTTCTAGAACGCTCCAATTGTCCCAGATTCTCACGATTTTTTAAGAATTCCAAAACAAAATTTATCATCAATTTACTACAAACAAACGTAAAATAGGGGCATTACGTTTAAAATTGTTTTTGAGAATCGGGCCCTTGCATAAATTTTGCTTTTGTACTGTAAACTGTTTCTTTCTTCCCCACCGCTTCTTAGACAGCACTTCTGTTCTTGCCTCTTGTAAGTGCCTTGTTTTTTTGTTCATGGAGAAACACCATGGTAACTCGTGGATGACCATGGTTTAACCTTTTCTGGGACAGTGGATATCATCCCCTTAGGTTGTGATTAAGCAACGTTTACATTGTCCTTTCTCTCCTTGTTCTTATCAGTATTAATATCAAAGTAAGCAGTCTCTAATACCTAGGGCGAACAAAGCAAACACAAGGAGATGATGGACGGAGCGCTGAAACTTTTCAGACACTCACCCCCAGTCACAGATCTGGGTTAAATCCATCATCGTTCTTTAGCTCACTTTGCCACCCCAGTTCAGACACAGCTATATGCAAATCAGTCTTGACCTTGTGCCTCATGGGAACAGTCCAGCCCGAACTGCCAAGCATATCTTCCCTGGATCGGAAACAAGCATCCTGGGACCAGTTTCGGGCTAACAGCCCTCATCAGCCAGGCTAGCTTGAATCCAGTGGCAAAGTGAGCAAGGGACCCACGTCTGGGCATACCCTGCCAACTTAGGGCTCACTTTGCCACTCGATTCAAGCTAGCCTGGCTGATGAGGGCTGTTAGCCCGAAACCGGTCCCAGGATGCTTGTTTCCGGTCCAGGGAAGACATGGCTTGGCAGTTCGGGCTGGACTGTTCCCATGAGGCCCAGGGTCAAGACTCATTTGCATATATATTAGGTCTGAACTGGGGTGGCGAAGTGAGCTAAAGAACGATGATGGATTCAACCCAGATCTGTGACTGGGGGTGAGTGTCTGAAAAGTTTCAGCGCTCCGTCCATCATCTCCTTGTGTTTTCTTTTGAATACATGCCAGACTTGAGCAGCAAAAAAGATGTATGCTTACAACCCTCATGTTTGTTGCTTTTATAGCATTCCTTCAAAGCAGGTGCCAGAGTATTCTTACAAACTTAGAAAGTCTAACCCAAAAAAAAACCACCTCTGCGATAGGGTCTGTTTCCATCACAAAGGAATTTCAGTAGGACGAATGTTATTTCCCTCTTTGTTCTCTTTTCTATTTTTGGTGTTATCCCTATTCTATTATGGTTCCCTTTTTCCTCACTTTCTAATTCTCTATGGGTCTCTTGTTACCATTTCGCTAGCTTGTTTCAAATGATTAGTCTTAAGGTATTGTCACTGTTAAGGTAAAGGAATAGCCTTCTATTTTTGGGGATGGACTGAGAAAGAAGGGGGAAGAGAAAAGAGCACCCCCTCTCAGAACTCTTATCCTACGCTCATCTTCTACAAACGGAGACCAAATTTGCAAAAATGTCAGCATCTTATTTTGTAATCTTTCATAAGAGGCTACTTTATACATTTCTGTGAGCCATTCCTCGGAGAGTGGTGGTATTGATGAACACCAATACCACAGTATGAATATTTCACCCAATGCCATTGATATTGGAAATGCTTGGTATATCGTCCATGTAGTGCAGTAATGCTAATATGCCACTGGGTGTAAGGAGGACGTCTAATATTGTCCCATATCATTCCCTGGTATGAAAGTTAAGCTGGGAAACACACCTTAAGCGTAATGAAGACCACATACAATGTCACAAAGCCTATCCTTCCATTTAGAAGTCTTCCGCATCCACCAAACACAACAGAGACTCCCTTCTTTTTCACTCGTCTCAAGTTCAAACCAGTGGGTACCAAGGTGGATAAAGAGGGAAGAATTGTGTTGGTTTAAGGCACAATCAGGGGTAAAATGTGTACAGTGGCCTCGATTTATGCTGCCAATATGGGCCAGGTGTCCTTTGTCCACTCCCTCGTATCCCTACATGGAGGTTTTAGGGAAGGGGTGATCATCTTGATGGGGAACTTTAACCTTGAGTGGGATCCCGACTTAGCTCCCACTCACATAGATCCCACATGAGTAACTTTCCCAAAGCTATGAAACAAGGCATACTTGAAATGGGTCTAGTTGATGCCTGGAGAACTATCCACCCCATTGATCATGATTACACATTCTTTTCACACTCTCATCGCACATATTCCTGGCTGGACGACATTTTCCTAAGCCAAGCCCTATGCCAATCTATTCAAGAGGCCAGACCACCTCATTACACTTTCTAACCACACTCCAATGGAAATCACGCTCGATTGCTGCACTCGGCCCAAGGTCTGGCGATTCCTTTTTACAGCATCCCTCACGCGGGACCGACTCTTCCAAGACAAACCACATAAAGCTATTAAAATACTTTTTTGCACTAAATGACCCCCGTGAAACTAACCTCTCTATTACTTGGGACGCCGTTGAGGCAGTAGTTTGAAGAAAGTGCATCTCATTGCTGTCCACTTTGTCTCAGCAGAAAGCACAGGACAGATTAGCCTTTGTTGCCGTATTACAGTCAACTGAGCGCGCCCGGGCATTTCGAGATCTTTAGAACCAACTATACACTTCTGAACCCCTCCGATAAGTCGGCTCAGTTAAACTACCTAGGACGGCTTGAGCTTCCTCAGGCGACAAACTACCAGAATGAAGACCTGGAGAGTCCCATTAGGGAAGATGAAGTAAAAGCAGTCATTGATGCACTTAAACTCCATAAATCGCCTGGTCGCGATGGGGTCACTGCTCAATTTTACAAGACTTTTAGCCCCGAGTTGGTACCCATTTGACTACCTTATTTAACTTCATAGCTGAGTCCTGCTGAGTTACGCTTACGATGGGCGAAGCACTGATATCAGTCCTATCTAAACCCGGTAAGAACCCTCTGGCTTGTGCATCATATCGCCCTATTGAAATACTGCACTTGGACGCCAAACTATATTTTGAAATCCTGGCCACTAGACTAGAAGATGTTATGCTGGTTCTGATCCACCTGGATGAGTTTAGTTTTATAAAGGGGCGCCAGAAACACAATTTGTGGAGAGTGGTCCACCTGGTCAAGAAAGCTACCAAGAAAAGCATCCCAGCTGTCCTTCTGGCACTTGATGCCGAAAAAGCTTTTGACTGAATGTACTGGTCCTTCTTGTTCCAAACTCTCAGAAGATTCAGATTTGGGATAAAATTCATAGATATGATCCAAGCCAATTAAGCTCATCCACAATCTTGAGCAATGGTTAATTTCGCTGGCTCAGATCACATCGACAGAGAGAGTCAAGAGACAGGGGTGGCCCTTATCCCCACTCCAATTTGTTTTAAGTATAGAGCCTCTGGCAGCTAAGGTGCGGGCTACAAACTCCAGCCGGGGACTTACTTTTGGCTTGGCGGAACATAAAATAACTGTTTGCAGATGATGTCCTACTTTCACTTACCACCCCCCCAGACGTCCTTGATGGCTCTTCAAGCTGAGCTGGCAAACTACGAAGCAGTGGAAGGTTTTCACATTAATCTCCACAAATCCTTCCTTTTAAAACTAACTCTCCCCTCTGTTGAGATAGAGGCACTAACCAGCTCCACCCCATTCCATTAAGACAAAAAAGAACTTGATGTTAAGATGACGTTTAAAGTGACAGATCTTTACCTGGGCAAACTACCCTCCACTTCAGCAGCTTAAAGCCGATCTCAGATGCTCGGCGCCCTTGTATCTATCCTGGTTGGGTTGTATTAATGCAATCAAGATGACTGTATTGCCGAGATTATTGTACCTCTTTCAAGGACACCCCATTTAGATTGACCTAGATTTTTTCTCAACGCTCCGCACTGTAGTTACACGATTCATTTGGCAGGACTGCATAGCCTGGCTTCTGTTGTGGGGATTCTGCTCATACACAGAACTATGCACAAGAAAACAGGACCTCAGTAAATAGGGGTGTACCTCCTATCACCTTAGTACCCAAAATCCCAACCGACTAGCAATAGTCTCACATTCGGTCTCCTACAAATATCAAGAAGCTACGAATGTTTAGACAACCCAGAACACGAGCACTCCCGACTTACCTCAGAGTCGCGGGAACAAGACACTCTTTCACTCTCACGTACTTGTCCACAATAAAAATAATCAGAGTCACTAAATCAGTTCAAAATGTTTATTTTGACTATAGTGAATCATAAAACATTATGCGAACCACAACTAGCAGCAAAATGCATAAGGCAAGAATCATTAGCATTGTTACAATACCATAGAATATAAAAGGAGTCGTCATTTTATAAAGACTGTGAAAAAGGCAAAATAACTGGGCCTAATCACCCTCCCCTCGGCAGTAAGAAGTTATTTTATATAACAGAAGATCTCTAGGCATTATTAGCAGACCCCTACCTGAAAGCCTAAACGCAAAGGTTTACATCATAGGAACAGTAGAGCTCAGCTCCATGGAACGGCTTTCTTCGAGTGGGTTTCAAAAACATGCAACAACGTTATATCAAAGCACGATTCTTCCACATTGCAGCTGTTGGTACCATGTTTTGTCTAGGTAATAGGGACTGACCAGAACAGAATAACGAGACATTGTTGACCGACCTTGCACATTATGTTCAGACAGAATTGAAGGGAAAGCTGAGAACGTGAAAAACAATCTGTTGTCATGTACAGGGCAGAGGCAAAGTGTCGCGAAAACAAACTCTTAGGAGAGGCGTGCGCAAAAGCAGCAGCATAGGGCAAGCAAAACTCATGCTAACTTAGCAATGTCGACAATGTATTTAAGGACTACATAACCCCATATAACACCCTCCCCCTGGTAAGTCAGTAGGACATAGACAGAAGAACAAAAACAGAGTTCAAAAGTCAGGCATTGTTTAAAATACTGGTGAGGGACTTTCTAAAAAACCAAATTGGAGAAAAAAGGGAAAGTTCGAAAAATAGCTAAAGGCACTTTGAGCCTGAAAAACGAGTCTGTATGCCAGACAGTGGAGTAGGGCCGAACCAAGTAGTCAATCCATGAAGGTTTGGGTGCAAAGGTATGCAATCCCTTCCAATAGTTCATCGTTGTCATTGGTAGAAAAAAGTGATGACATCCAATATAGTAAGTTGAAGGAACAACCATGTTCCTCACAAACAGGAGCATCCAAAAGCAGACAAGGCAAACTTGCGTGATATTCAATGAAACTTCGTTGTAGGACAGTCTGCTCAGCCGCACAGATCTCATTGATCCAAGATTCCAAGTAAAGCTGCACGTGTCATTTGACCATCCGCAGAACAAGCAGCGTCATGTGTCTCTAAGGGACCTATCAACTGGCTGAAATCAGGGATTGGACACCACGTGTTCGATAAGCAAAGCTCCATCGACCAGGAGAAATGGCATCTTTTGCAATTAAGCACTGGCTGCAAGCAAGTAAAATAGGCAAAGCGGAATGTCAAGTCGTAACTCACGCCAAGTGTTGCTAAAGGCAAGCATCCAAAAGCCTCATATAGGCGATCACGGCACAGTTGTAGCTGGGCCGGTCTGTTCAGAGCCACAAAGTGAGCAGCCATTACGAAGCACAAGGAGGAGAAGCAGAACTTCAGCTGCCAGCGCCAATATTAAGGGGAACCCGCCGAAGACGCTGGAAAATATAGAATGAATAAAAGCCGGTATTACCCCGAATATAGTTTGAAACAAAGACACCAGGCCAGATCCCACACATTAAAAAAAAAAAATGGGCAAGGCCTGTCGTATCAGATGCATTAAATATTTGGTGAATTAGTTCCCCAAAATGAAGTGGGAGGTTAGTGTTGAGAAGCGACTGTATCTCACTCGAGGTCCGTGCCACCTGCAACCTGAATGTTTCACGGGCGGAAGCGAGGGCCACCTCCTGTTGGAATAAAAGGGCTTTGAGCCTGCTCAACTTGTTGAACTCTGTTTTCAAAGTCGGAATGGAAGGCCAAAGCGAAGAATCTAAACTCCCTTGCGGGGGCGGGAAAAGGACATTGCTACAGCAAGTTATGCGCTGGGAAACAGTTACCAAGTATGGGACACCCGCCCGCAAACCACAGCAGTCTTGATTCTTTAAAATGAGATAGCTGCCGTTAGTAAGCAATGTAAAGACAGGCGTGACTGATGGTACTGGGGTCCCTTTTAAAAAGCAAGCTGGATTGGGCGCTGACACGTTACACTCGCCGTGTAATTTAACGTGTTTGCACACTAGAGAGTGACCCACTACCGAATCACACTCCTCCCCTGTGAGGAAAACTTCTTTATCCTCCCTCAAACACCGATAAGCAAAGGGCAGGACCCATAATTCATTCAGAAAGGCACTGCCAAGCGACTCAAAGTGGCCAACAGGAAAGTGTTGCTTACATGATTTAAATTGAAAAAGTGAAAAGGGCAAAGTGATAACGCCATGAATCAACCAAACAGCAGAATCCGTTTCCGCTACCAAGAACGGCAAAGGCTCCAATTGTTCAATATGTAACAGCGTATATACAGCATCTTTCATGGACATAAACTTCTGTTTATCAGTCAGGTTAAAAGGCAAAAAGAAAGCAGTGGCATTTAAATAATCCCAAGGCACTTTACCCATTTTCAGTGTCTGCAACGTCCAAGCAAATTGCATGACCGACCTTAACTGATTCTGACCACGATATAACACAGAAACATCACTTTGCACAATATCTATTACAGAAGAAACAATATTGTCTAAGGTGTATATGCGTGAAGAAAGCGTGTTAATGCAACATGTTGTCCACTACAGCAAGGACTTTTTCCAAGTTTGCCTGGTCAATTTGACGCAGACGGAAGGCGGCTTCCATGTGTGAAAGTTTCCAAATTTCATTATAAGAGGCATAAAGAAATCGCCAAATCTATATCATTCGATAGGAGGGAAAGGTGCTGTTTGACAGATGCCAGGGTAGAGTGTTCTAGCCACTGCTGGCATAATTTACCAACAGAGTATGTAGTCACAGAATGATGTGGTGGATAACGAGGATCAGGCTTAGTCTGAATGAAACCAGGTGTAACATTATAGAAACGCAACTGGCATGCATTAGTATTAGATTGCCACAACAACCATCCTAATGGATCAATTTCAGAGACATTAAAGGAGGCATTTTGAAGGAGAGCCTGCAAAGCCTCAATGGTGTAGTTATTATGTAACCGCCAATTATTATATTCAGCAAATGATGGAATTGAGGGGGTATTTAGGTTTTTGACAGTTGCAAGGCCATAACAGGATGTTTGATAAATGGTCCTATTTAAAAACAGCAATTGAGTCGGGATCAGGCAGGCACAATGTAATGCCTCAGTGCCCTGAACCCACCATGGCTTTGTGCCCCAGATTGATTTTAAATCTATAGTCTGTTTCCAATGGTCATCACCGTGTGTGGCCAACTGTGCTCTAAACGAGTTGGCGTAAATTAGTTTAGTGTGTGATAACAGGTATTTAGATGTAGGGGATTTCTGAAGCCGAAAAAAATAGGATTCAGGATTGGTCAAATCATAATCTGAGAAATAGGTGAACTTATTTCTAAGAGTTGTAGAACTCCCTTTTAAGGGAGTGGGACAATGTTCCCATTGGGTAAAATTAAATACAGGTCTCATTGTGTTCGCTTTGTGTAAAAAATGATGCCCATAATGTTGATGGCAAAAGAGATCACCATAATTGGCAGAATTTAAATACAAATCTTCAGCATCAAAGGCAACATAATATTTTAAATCAGAAAATAATGCATGAACTGCCTGCACATCCCAATCATCCGAATGTATGTCCCGTGTCACCACATCTCCTAATGAGACGCGAAATACGTACAGAACTCTAAGGACCTCAGTCGGGCCGTGGATTTCGTAAGCTACTTTGTCCCATACGATGCCATCGGGAACTGGGAAAGCTGAAATGTTCACAAAAGACTTGTCACGTTTCATGATATGGGACGATGTGTGAGGAGCCAAAGTTCCATCGACAATTTTTACTGCAGAGCGTTCAGGGAGATAATGGCCATTTATAAGTAAAAAGAACACTGTCACAAATCCAATTGACATGAAGAGAAATACCAGGATAAGCACCAACCAAATGTAGGTCCATGGGGGAACGAAGTACGTCTTTTTGAACCAGGAGTAAAAAATACGCAACTTAGGTGCATCAGACAAACTGGAGGATGAGCCATAAGAAAGGTGTGCCGGTTCTCTATAATAGGCACTCACTGGACTTGCAAGCAAAGGTGAAAGCGTCGAATCGTCCATTCGTACTCGTGGTTTAGATGGCATCTCACTCACGGAATCAATTCCCGGAAAAGGGCACAATATCCATAGCAGAAGAGGCTTGTCGCAAAGGCGCAAGATCAATTACAGTGTCCATCATATGAGCAGACATCCTTGTGGCAGGAGGTGACAAAGTTAACGGTGCTAAGGATATTGCGTTGCACGAAACTGCAGGTGTCACACTATTCAGAATCGGCCACACGGTCTAACTTGACATGGTCCACTGAGATGTACCTGTTGTCTTTGCGACCTGGCAATGGTGGTAGAATGACAGTACGAGCACCCTTCAGTTGAAGTACTGAAACAGGAACACGGTAAGAGGGACCAAATTCTTTTTTGTTTTCAATCTTCTCCCGCACCAGATCTCCAACTTTAGGAAGCCAACCGGTAACAGGAATCAGTTGTGCACCAGCAGGTGAAGATGGTAAATGCTCAGTTGCCAGAGTATCACGTGTCTTTTGTAGATCCTGTAACATAGCAGAATGATTATCTACGTCAAACTTAGAGGCAGCCGCCACGTTGTCCAGACCATCAAGGTCAGGAACAAACATGTGAAAGCCAAAGAGCATTTCATAAGGGGTCCGCCCACCCAGAGATCTTCTAGGGAGATTATTTAATGCACGTTGGACCCCATACAAGTGGGACAGCCAGTCCCTGCCAGTACCTAAGACTCTAGCTGTCAAGGATTGCTTTAAGTCACGGTTCATTCGCTCCACAACTGAATTGCCCTCAGGCCTGTATGGAGACGAAAACTGCACCTGTACCCCCAACGACTTCATCGCATCCTTGTAAGCCTTAGAGGCAAACGCTGGACCTTGGTTAGAATGGAAGGTACCACAGGCAAACATTCCGATAAAGACACGCAAATCCCTGATGACATTTCGAGCGTCAGCACTATGTTGTGGCCATACCCACAGGAATCGAGTGCACGAATCAACCGCAACCAAGATATACTTGTATGCAGTATCAGAAGAAAGAGGAACGCAGTGATCAAGATAGACACAGCCAAAAGGCCTATTAGAAATACATAGCTGTGTTTGTGGCGGACGTGGGACTGTAGAAGGCTTGATTTGTTGACAAACATCACAGCAAAGAACATAGTTACGAGTGTTTATATAAACCACGCCACCAGTAACGTTGCTGAAGAATAGAGACTGTTGCCGACACACCAGCATGTGCGGAAGCAATGCCTTCATGTGCGGCCTTGATCAAAGCTTGTCTGCGGTCAGTTGGGAATCAGCCGATCCCCAACTGAAGGAATGGTAGCATAAGGAACCTGTTCAGGAGTTACATGATAAGAGTATTTAGAAGGGAAACCCGCAGGATAATTACCTCCCTCCCTAGTTGCAGCGACCGCTGCCAGAATCTCATTATCAACTTTAGTCATAGATCTTGTAACTGCTGCTACGGAACACGTGGCTACTGCAGACTTGGCTGCTTCATCAGCCATAGAATTACCAAGAGCGTGCGTTCCGACACGCTGGTGGCCAAGAGTGTGAATAACATGTGTGAGAGGCAGACGTTTAAGATCTGCGACTCGAAGCCAAAGCGTTTTATGCTTAATTGCGCTGCCCTTAGAATCGCGGTAATCATTTTGAGACCAAAAGAATAAGTTGTCATTGAACTACTGGACACAATAGTAAGAATCGCACACAATAAGAGTATTCACAAGAGGATCAGCATACTCTAGAGCTAGAACAAGAGCACGCAGCTCGGCCAATTGCGCCGTGCAGTCTCCTAGTGCCTGTGTGCACACAATGGAAGACTTAAACTCTCCATCTTCAATGGAGCCAGCCACAATAGCGCAAGCCGCAGAATAAGCATGTTTGGAACCCGTGGCCGGTTGCGCCGAGCCATCGGTATAAATGATGCATTTGTATTCACTCAGAGGAAGAAGCGACAAAGGAGGAGGATGAACAAATTCATACTGCAAAAACTCCTGAGTCTGAAGAGAAGGATCAAAAACAAATGTGACATCCGAAGACGTCAAAGAAGTAGCCCACTGAATCCAACGTGGGTCCAATGCCTTAGAGTTAGGCACACTAGCTTTAGTCACCGCTTCCAAAGCAGGGAAGGGAGTGACCATAAGAATGCGTTTGCAAGTGAGCGTTCCTTTAGAATCGCCATCTGCACTGCAGTCAAGATCTTCTCAACAGATGAAAAACGCATTTCAGCCGCAGTGTACAAGTGTGATTTGTATGCAATAGGTATTGTGTCTCCTTCATTGAATGTTAAGTACGTGAAACCCACTGCCCCTGAAACGATACGTATTACCAGGTTGGTGGTGTTATCACGAGTCATTAAGAAGTTAGTCGCAAGCAAATCCGCCTGCAAAGACTGCAGAACGGAAGTATGTTCCGGAAGCCAGCTGGCAGATGAAAACTTAGGTTGTATCAACGCATAAAGCGGTTTGATACGCTGGGCATAATCGGGAATGTAAGTCCTCCCGAAATTTAAAAAACCCAGCAGGGATTGTAACTTTTTCAAAGAAGAAGGTGGTTGCAAATGTGCACATTTCTCTAGGAAGTGAGGTGCTAGACCCTTTCCCTCGTTATTGAGCTCATAGCCCAAAAAGAGCACTGCCAGATGGGCAATGTGTGACTTTGCAAAATTAAATTTATAACTGTAGCCGTCAAAAGACAATATTATGTGGTCGACTCGGTCAAGATGCGGGGCGAGGTCGTCGTCAGTCAAATAGATGTCATCAACGTACGACAAGGCCTCAGGGTCAATGTCATGCAACAGACACAATGTGTGCCGCAAATGCCCCGGGGCTGTTCTCATACCCCATAGGCAATCGTGTAAATTTTTTCTGATTTCCGACGGCACTGAATGCCGTCAGGTCACCACTCGCACGGTCGAGATTGTGACTATAGAAACCATTCGAAATGTCAAGTGTCGTTTTGTATTTTTTACAAACAATATTATGCACCAGCGCCGAGCTGTGTGTGTGTTTTGTACCGCAAAGGTGCGGCAATGGCTGTTCAAATTTCTATAATCCAATACAATCCGAAAAGAACCATCAGGATTAGGGACAGTAAAGAGGATTATTCATAGGTGATGCACATGACTCAATGACCCTCTGATACTCCAATTGTCTTAGAATGTCACAAACCGAAGCCTTCGCTTCTCGTTTGATGGGATATTGAGGTTGTGGCATAGAGCGCAATGGTACTTCATGAGCAGGCGAATCAACGTCCCAACCCACCTGATTGCGATACACCGCTGGGGCTAAGGCCAAAGCCCATTTCTCCGCGAAAGCCTGCGCATGTTCCTCAGGGACACAACGTGAAAAACTCGGAAGTATCACATCTTCCCCTCTAGAAGAGGCTAACACAAAGGGTGGCGGCCAATCTTTCTCCGCCAATAAAATGTCATATGTAGCGGTTAGATTCTCCCAGAAAACAACCTTAATGGGACGCAGTATATCACCTTCAATTTGGAAAAGGACTTCGTATAGTCTATCCAGGGGGGGCAACTCGGGTATCTGCAGTCTCAATTGTAACAAATGTGTCAGTTGCTGTCACATCCAGACGGGGACGTAGAGCCTCCTGACTATGGTAACTTCCGCCGCGCTGTCGAGCAGAGTCACTGCCCAAGTCCAATCCAGGAGTCGCGTCCTCACCGTCTGTGGCATATCTCGCTGTTAAAGCGGCAACCTTTTTCTTTGAAAAGGAGGTCGGGTTCGTGCGAAATCACCCTGCTTTTCCTTGACTTCAAACTGTCGAGGCTGTTCAGGAAGTTGTGACGCAGGTTGACGTCTACCCCGATCCTGGCGATCCCTCCACCGGCTTGTAAGCCTGATGTTTCCTGTAAAGAACGAGGAGAACGCTGGTCAGGAACCTGAAATCTATCAGGAGACTTAATTTTAGCGTTATCGCGCAAGTCATAAGTATGTTCAGAAGCATCAGGGGTCGGTGAACTGGCACGCGAACCCTGCTTCTGCTGTTGTGAACCCTGTTTCTTATTTCTTTGCCAATTCTTTTTAGGAAAGAAAGGGCGCCCATTCTGGTCAGGCTGGGCTTTCTGTTGTACTTGAGACTGCGTTTGTGTTTGAGTCGTAGGCTTATTTCCCAGACTATTGTGGCCTATGGTTTTGTAAGCCTTCGCAATAATCTTTGGTAATTCTCGTGGTCTGTCAGCCTCCGCGACCGCTTCTAAGCGGTTTGCTACTTGAAAGCTAATGGCATCGCCCTTGACATTCGCAAGGATCATATCAGCAACCACGTCGAACACTCCCACCAGTCTCATCCCCAGCTCAACAGCAGCTTCTGCTCCATGTTCATCTTGAACGCGTTTAATCACAGAGGGGAGTACGGTCATGGAGGGGGTGCCGAAACACACAAAATATACCGCTGCAAACACCCTGCCCCAGGTGTTACAATCAGCCAATTCGGGAATTAAGTCTTTAGGTAAAAAACTAATAGTTAAGATCCTGTGTTTCTCCACAGGAGTGGTATTAGGAAAGACAGCTTCACTCTGTCCAAATTTCTCGGCAAGCCAATAAGGAAATTCATCCTTATTCTGTGGGCGCTTGCCCATGACAGCATTAACCATATGGGGACTGATGGTTACGCCACCAGGACCCGCAGGTTGTACTGCAGCGCCAGGTGGACCCACCTGGACGGTGCGGGTTACGTACTGTATTACAGCTCTATATACACGCACTAACGATGTATGTAAGACGCGGAGCTCTGCCAAAGTTGCAGTTGTAAAAGCACGTGGGTGTGGGGTAAACCCAGCCAAAACGGGCCATGTGGCCCCATCTATAGATAAAGGGCCTAAACGGACTGCCGTTAATGGGTGAGGAAGGGCGCCATTAAACCAAATACGGTGTTGCCAAGCTGTAAGCGGAATCTCAAGAGCTCTATAAGGCTGATACTGATGAGGAACGGCAGTGAGAGTATATGTGTGAAACATATCAGTCCCATCCACCGCCGGAAAGGTGACCCAAGAGTAAAAAACTTCAAACTGGTGAGCCGGATCGGCTTCCACCACAAAAATAAGGTCGGCCCCAGCATCAGGGACTGCATAATGAGTCAAGTGCGCCCTCAGCGCGGCTCTGCTATGAGCCGGAATATCAACTACAGCCATTACAGAGAAGACAGTAGAACAACTTAAAGAGTGGCAGCGCAAACACGGGTTATAAGTAAAGAAATACCTTTTAAAACTTCAAGCTTGAATAAACCTATAAAAATGTCAATATAGGAGGTTACTCCGTCACAGCTGTCTCCGGAAACAGAAGTGAGGGTATTGTGGACCAGCACGAGCACTACTGAAGCGTCTCGCAGATAAGAACCAGACCAAACGTTGGCGGCGCCATGTTGCGGGGATTCTGCTCATACACAGAACTATGCACAAGAAAACAGGACCTCAGTAAATAGGGGTGTACCTCCTATCACCTTAGTACCCAAAATCCCAACCGACTAGCAATAGTGTCTCATTCGGTCTCCTACAAATATCAAGAAGCTACGAATGTTTAGACAACCCAGAACACGAGCACTCCCGACTTACCTCAGAGTCGCGGGAACAAGACACTCTTTCGCTCTCACGTACTTGTCCACAATAAAAATAATCAGTCACTAAATAAGTTCAAAATTTTTATTTTGACTATAGTGATTCATAAAACAGTATGCGAACCACAACTAGCAGCAAAATGCATAAGGCAAGAATCATTAGCATTGTTACAATACCATAGAATATAAAAGGAGTCATTTTATAAAAACTGTGAAAAAGGCAAAATAACTGGGCCTAATCACCCTCCCCTCGGCAGTAAGAAGTTATTTTATATAACAGAAGATCTCTAGGCATTATTAGCAGACCCCTACCTGAAAGCCTAAACGCAAAGGTTTACATCATAGGAACAGTAGAGCTCAGCTCCATGGAACGGCTTTCTTCGAGTGTGTTTCAAAAACATGCAACAACGTTATATCAAAGCACGATTCTTCCACATTGCAGCTGTTGGTACCATGTTTTGTCTAGGTAATAGGGACTGACCAGAACAGAATAACAAGAGACATTGTTGACCGACCTTGCACATTATGTTCAGACAGAATTGAAGGGAAAGCTGAGAACGTGAAAAACAATCTTATCATGTACAGGGCAGAGGCAAAGTGTCGCGAAAACAAACTCTTAGCAGAGGCGTGCGCAAAAGCAGCAGCATAGGGCAAGCAAAACTCATGCTAACTTAGCAATGTCGACAATGTATTTAAGGACTACATAACCCCATATAACACTTCCTTATAAAAGTTGATACTTCCCAGAGATGCTGGTGGCCTGGAAGTACCAGATTTTATGTCGTACTACAGGGCTACACAATTGCGGGTGATACCAGAGTGGTCATTAAGGGAGTCCAATAAGCACTGACTATATATGGACAGAGTTGTGGTTGGCAGATCCATCTTGGATGCAGTGCGGCTCCTCCGCTAAGGCGGAGGAGCGTTGCCCCACTGCTTTGCAGCAGTGAGAATAAAGAAAAAATAAAATGATAACTTTTTATAATTTTAATTTTTCCTGCTGCGGCAGCTTTGCGGGCGGGGCTGCTCTGCTCTCAGAGCAGGGGAACTAGTGGTGGCACTATGTAAGTGCGCATGAATGTTTGGCCGTCTGTCTTGGGCCGGCCAAACAGTCATGCACACTTTGCATGTTCTCCCCGCAGGCTGCATTACAGCAAGGGTGGAGAACATGCCCAGGCTCCAAGTCCCTGCCTGAGCGCCGAATCACGATGCTCATTCCAATCACAACGCTGCATTGCAGTGTTGTGATTGGCTTAGGAGAGCCTGGGTGCTCCATTCCTGTGCCGCGAGAGACAAAGCGAGGAGAACATTTTATTTTTTCTTTACACCCTCTCCCCCCGCTCTGCCACCCCCGATCTGTGCCAGCCGCCACTTCTTGGATGTCCTATGGAAACCAAAACCAGACAGACCACCCATCGCCTATCTGAGTACACTGACTAAGACTACTCATACAGTGTGGGATGAAGTGAACCGCTTGGCGGGTTGGGCGACGTTTCCTTCACCTTATACCCATATCTACTTTAGCTCAGCTTTTCCACCAGCACTTCAACCTGGGCCCTTTGACCTCTGGTGGGAGGGGGGCTGTCTTCTGACCCTTTTCAAAGCTGGGAAATCCTTACCTTTGAAAACTGTCAAAGAAACTTTTCGCTAGCAAAGGCTGAACGATTCTGATACATCCAGCTAAAAGCACAAGTTACTAACTTGTGTAACGATATATCTGTAAGAGACAGTAGTTAGTGACAGATTCCTTACCGTAGAATATCCCCAGGCGTCAGGCTGGATCCGGAAAGTTTTTTGCGTAGCAGTACCCTTGCGCGTCGGTAGGCGGCGTCGTGCGGCTCCGCGTCCGTCGTCGGCGTGATCGCCGGGATGACGTCGCGGGCAGTACTTGGCGCCGCCCCTGCGCGCTGACGTCAGTTCTGTACACGACTTTCCGCGCCAGGAACGCAGAGCCATGCAAGAAGCTGACATAGGTGTCTGAAAAATACTAGGGCCCTGAAAGGGATGTCCTTAACCCTAGAAATCAGTTCGCAGAACGGGGAGGATGGGTGGGGCGGTAAGGAATCTGTCACTAACTACTGTCTCTTACAGATATATCATTACACAAGTTAGTAACTTGTGCATCTGAAAGAGACACGTTAGTGACAGATTCCTTACCGTAGAATAGATACTCCAGCAATACCAACCCGGTGGTGGGTCTGCGAACAAAGATCAGACAAGGAAGTCCTGGAGGACAGAACGGCCAAAGAAGCCGTCCCTCCGGACCTGACTGTCAAGGCAGTAATGCTTAGTAAACGTGTGCAGCGAGGCCCACGTAGCTGCCTGACAGATAACCGGCAGCGGAACACCGCGGCCCAAGGCCGTGGTAGCAGCCGTTGCCCTGGTGGAATGGGCACGAAGCCCAACAGGAGGCTCCTTCTTAGCCAAAGAATAGCAGGTCTTGATGCACAAGGTAACCCAGCGGGAGATGGTTCTCTTGTGCACCGCCCGACCTTTTTGGCGCCCACGTAGCCAACAAAGAGCTGGTCATCCACCCGGAAGTGTTTTGTGCGGTCGATATAGAAGGAGAGCGCACGTTTGG
The DNA here is from genome assembly GCA_963921515.1 of Calotriton arnoldi. Classification (NCBI taxonomy): domain Eukaryota; kingdom Metazoa; phylum Chordata; class Amphibia; order Caudata; family Salamandridae; genus Calotriton; species Calotriton arnoldi. The sequence goes on from CAWUFW010005019.1 coordinate 464,798, forward strand.
GGTCCAGACGGTGGAGCCTCTCTTCCTCTCTGGAAGGATGCGGAGGCGGAAAGAAGGTGGGCAAAGTGATGGTCTGCCCAATGTGGAAAGCAGTAACCACCTTTGGCAAGAAGAACGGACGCGTCCGAAGAACAACCTTGTCTGGATGAACAGACAGAAAGGGAGGTTTACAAGATAGAGCCTGGAGCTCACTCACCCGCCGAGCGGAGGTGATGGCCACCAGAAAGGCTGTCTTCAGAGTCAGAAGACGAAGAGGACAGTTATGTAGAGGCTCAAAGGGAGCGCACATTAAAAGGTAAGAACCAAGTTCAAGTCCCACTGAGGCATCACAAACGGAACAGGAGGGAAGAGGTGTGTAATGCCTTTTAAGAACCTGTTAACAACAGGGGACTTGAAAAGGAGGGCTGATCAGGGAGCCTGAGGAAGGCCGAGATAGCACAAAGATAACCCTTGATGGTACCCAGGGCAGAACCCTGTTGGGCCAGAGAGAGAAGGAACAGAAGGACCTCAGAAAGAGGGGCAGAAAGGGGATTCACAGCCTTTGCTGTGCACCATGCCACAAATTTGTTCCACCTGCAGGCGTATACCACCTTAGTGGAGGGACGCCTGGCTGCCAGAATCACATCACAAACTTCGGAAGGCAAGTCGAAAGGAATCAACTGCCGCCGCTCAATCTCCACGCAAGCAGGTGGAGGCTGGACAGGTTCGGGTGGAGGACCGTCCCCTGCTGCTGCGACAGAAGATCCACCCGAAGAGGCAGACGGATCGGGGGATCTACGCTCATATTGAGTAGCTCGGGATACCAAACTCTTCGAGCCCAGTCCGGAGCCACAAGAATGACTTGGGCCCGGTCGTGCCGAATCTTCTTCAACACTCTGGGTAGAAGTGGTATAGGCGGAAAGGCGTACAATAGACCGCAACTCCACTCGTGACGAAAAGCGTCGCCGAGCGAGTGCCGCCTTGGAAATTCCAACGCGCAGAACTGATGACATTGCGCGTTCTCTTCGGTGGCGAATAGATCTAACCAAGGCTCTCCCCACTGTAGAAAGAGTCCTTGCGCCACTTCCGAGTGAAGACGCCATTCGTGATCCCTCATGCACCTGCGGCTGAGTTCGTCCGCCCTGGCGTTCAGGGAACCTGCCAGGTGTTGAACCATCAGGAACATGCCCTGATGTTCCAGCCATGTCCAGAGGCGCAGAGCCTCCTGACAAAGGGTCCACGACCCCACCCCGCCCTGTTTGTTGCAGTACCACATGGCGGTGGTGTTGTCTGTGAACACCTGCACTACCTTCCCTTTGACAGAGGGAAGGAATGCCTTGAGTGCAAGTCGGATCGCCCGGAGCTCCAGAAGGTTGATATGGAGCCGGGACTCCGCCGGAGACCAGAGGCCTCTGATCTCCGCCTCTCCCATGTGACCGCCCCATCCCAGAAGGGACGCGTCCGTCACAACTGTGTGCTCTGGCTGGGGAAGGGAGAGGGATCTGCCCATGACCCATTGCCGGTTCGAGAGCCACCACTGCAACTGTTTTGCAGTCCCCTCCGAGATCTGGACGTGATCGGACAGGTTGCCCTGGTGCTGCGCCCACTGGAACTTCAGGTCCCACTGCAGAGCCCGCATATGCCATCTGGCATGATTGACCAGCAGGATGCAGGAGGCCATGAGGCCCAGCAGCCTCAGGGTCATCCGTACCGAAACCCAGGATAAAGGCTGAAAGATCGGAATCATAGCCTGAATATCCCGGACTCGCCGTTCGGGAGGATAGGCCCGAAACTGCGTCGTGTCCAGAACTGCTCCGATGAAAAGGAGCTGTGGAGAAGGAATCAGATGCGACTTCGGCACATTGATGGAGAACCCCAGCGAGTGCAGGAGTTCGGCCGTAGTCTGGAGGTGGGAGACGACTGCCTGGGACGAGCCCGCCTCCAGCAGCCAGTCGTCGAGGTAGGGAAAGACTGAAACCCCTGCCCGGCGCAGATGAGCTGCGGCCACCGCCAACACTTTCGTGAACACCCGAGGGGCACTGGTAAGGCCAAAGGGGAGCACGGTGAACTGAAAATGCTCGGGGCCTACCGTGAACCGAAGGTAACGCCGGTGGGCCGGCAGGACGGGGATGTGGAAACATGCGTCCTGCAAGTCCAACGCTACCAACCAGTCTCCAGGGTCGAGGGCAGTCAAGACCTGAGCTAGGGTGAGCATCTTGAACTTCTCCTTCCGGAGGAAGCGATTGACGTTCCGGAGGTCCAAGATAGGACGCATGTCCTCCTTGTCCTTTTTGGGCACCAGGAAGTAGTGGGAGTAGCAACCACGCCCTACTTCTGGGGTCGGAACATGCTCGATGGCCCTCTTGGCCAAGAGGGCCGTGACTTCCTTCTGCAGAAGTACCAAGTGATCCCCTGACATGCGGTGGAATTGAGGTGGCATGGCTGGGGGGTGGACTCGAAGGGGAGGGAGTAGCCCCTTCGGACAATGTCCAAGACCCACCTGTCCGAGGTGATGGTACGCCAGTGGGGAAGGTGATGGTGGACCCTGCCCCCTACTGGCGTACTGTGCACCTGAAAGGAGGGACTAGGAGGGCTTGGAGGCCGCGGACGGGTTGGAGGTGGTGGCCTGACCCGCACGCTGGTTGCCCGATCCGCCACGGCGGAATCCACGTCCTCGGCCACGCGAAGACGCCTGCTGCGCGGGCCGGTGGCTGGGCTGCTGACGTGAAGGGCGCCCCTACCGTGGCCACGATAGGGGCGAAAAGCAGAAGTCAGCGGAGGGCGTGTAGCAGAAAGGCCCAGGGACTTGGCAGTAGCCCGTGAGTCTTTAAAGCGCTCCAACGCATGGTCTGCTTTGGACCCAAAAGACCGACTCCATCAAAGGGCATGTCCATGAGAGTATTCTGGACATCCCCTGAAAAACCAGTGGTTCTCAGCCAGGCGTGGCGTCGGAGCGCCACCGTCGTTGCAATCGACCTGCCCAGCGAGTCGGCGGTATCAAGGCCACATCGGATCGTGTATTTGGCCGCATCCCTTCCTTCCGCAATGGCGCGGGAAAGCAGTGTCTGGACCTCCTCAGAACACTGGGGCAAAACATTCGCCACCGAATCCCACAAGGAGTGGGTATATCGGCCCAAAAGGCAAGCGGTGTTGATGGACCGCAAGCCAGCACTGGAGGAAGAAAAACCCTTCTTCCCAAATTGATCCAGGCGTTTGGATTCCCTATCCGGAGGGGCGGTAGGGAAGGCGGTTTGGGAAGCGGAGGCTTGGACAACCAAGCTCTCAGGAGTGGGGTGGACAGAGAGAAACAGGGGGTCGCCCGGAGCTGGGCGATGGCGTCGTGACACGTTCCGATCCACAGGAGCCCCTGTGTTGGGCTTGGACCAGGCGCCCAAAAGAACGTCAGTGAGGGCGTCGTTAAACGGCAGCACAGTCTCCGCAGAGGAGGCTGCCGGCTGAAGCACCTCTGTCAAGATGTTAGGCTTGACCGCCACAGTAGGGAGCTGGAGATGTAAGGCCCCAGCCGCCCTACGCAACACCGTTACCAAAATTGGCTCCCTCCTCCGTAGCCACGGGAGGAGACAGCATGCCAGTGTCAGGGAAGTATCCAGACCACTGGCATCCCCTAGACCCTCTGTCCAGTCCTCATCGTACTGACAGCTGCTGTGTCAGAGGGTCATCAGACCCCTCCCAGTCCTCCTGGTCCTCCTCAGGTTCAAAATAAGGAGGAGGAGGGACATTTGGGACCCAAGGTCTCATCGGCGCCGGAGCCGGCGTCGAGCGACGTCGGTCCGGGTCCATGTCCGGAGCCGGAAGGAACTGGGGACGACACCGCCCGGAGCCCAGGGCGGCGTCGAGAACGGCACCGGAGACATCGGCGCCGGCGGAGGTGTCGTTAGGTCGACCGGCGTCGATGGGGGTTGTGGAGCCGGGATCGAGGCCGGGGCCGGAGCCGGGATCGAGGCTGGAGGCACGTGCGACGCCGGGGCCGGAGCCGTCGGCGACGCCGGAGCAACCCCATCAGGGCCCGCGGGGCCCGAAGGCGCACCGGAGGGACCTGAGGCCCGAAGAGGCGGGCCATGGCCGACAGGAATTCCTGTATTTGCGGATCCGTCTGGGCCCGGGAAGGGCGGGTATGACGGGGCGACTCCACAGGCATGTCCGGGGCCGCGGGGGCAGGGACGGTGCCGGGAGGGGCCTCAGCCGAGTCGCGAGACCGGCGAGGCGAAGTCCTAGAGCGATGATGCTTTTGGACTTTTTGTGTCTTGACTTACCGGACGAAGAAGACTTCGATGCCGACGACCGGTGTAGACTCCGCGATCGACCCCTGGACCTCTCACGCGACCGGGCCTTCCGCGGAGCCGAATGCCGGGCCTCGAGGAGCTTTCGAGACCGCTCTCGCAAAGCTTTCGGGTGGAGGGCCTGGCAGTCGGTACAGGACTCCGTGTCGTGGCCTCGGCGAGGCAGAAGAGACACTCCCAATGCGGGTCTGTGACGGACATCATCCGAGCACAGGCGCCGCAATCGCTTGAAACCGGGCATCCCTACGACACCTTGAAGTCAATTGAGAAAAACAGTGAAAAATTCACCCAAAAAGTTTGGTCAAAAAATGACCAGGGCACTGCTCTTCCCGGATCTGCGCTTGCTGGCGCGGAAAAGAAGAACTGACGTCCAGCGCGCAGGGCGGCGCCTAAGTACTGCCCGCGACGTCATCCCAGCGATCACGACGCCAACAACGGACGCGGAGCCGCACGACGCCGCCTACCGACGCGCAAGGGTACTGCTACGCAAAAAACTTTCCGGATCCAGCCTGACGCCTGGGGATATTCTACGGTAAGGAATCTGTCACTAACGTGTCTCTTTCAGATCATAGGGTACTTTAACCCAAAATGCATTAGGCAGCCACTAGAGACCTCTCTCACATCAAAATGTTTGTCAAAGGGACCCGTGGACTGAAGGGTTGTTTCTCCTTTCTATACTGGCTACTGCTTAACACTATCCGCGTGACTAGACCATGCCACACTAGTTTTTGGGAACCGACTCTGGGAGTGGCATTCACAGAGGAGCAGTGGCGAAAGATCTGAGGAGATAAACCCGGATTCAATCACTCGGAAGGCATGAGGGAGGCACTCTACCAAACTCAAAAAGATCTACCCCAATACCTCAGCCTTATATTGGCGGGGTTGTGGGCTTCTTGGAGACTTCAAACAAATGGTGGGATTGCCCCATTATTCAACTCATCTAGGCCAAAATATTAGCCCAAATAAAAGATATTTGGGGTATTCCAATACCAATACCCCAGAAGTCATCCTTCTGGGATTATGAGATGGCACCCTTAAGCACCAAACCTCCAGAGATTGGTCCATCCTGTGGCTGTGTCTAGGGGTGTCAAAACAGCTCTGGCTGCTGCTTGGAAGAGGCCTCGTCGATGTTCCAATGGCATGCACAGCTCTGGCAGGCTGTAACCATGGAGCAGACGGCAGATATCGTACAAGGAAATTATAAGAACTTTGAGTATATCTGGGGCCACCTAGTGCGGTATCTCTCAAAGGCCCGTCCACTTTTTGCTTGACCTACACATAGCACAGCACTCCAGCTATTCCAGTTCTAAAGTGGAGGTGAGAAGAGAAAGCCTTCCACCGGCGCGACTCCAGATCATACCACTACCCCCAGTGCTGTAGACCTACGTGCCCCTCATGGCATTCATTTCATTCCTGTATACCCTCATGCTCGTTTGTTCCTGGGTAGATAGGAGGGAGGGGGTTGAATCAGGATTATGTTTGTTTTATTGTTAAACCTCATTAATGTAATCTTATATTTGATTGTGGATTATTGTGAGATCACTGCACCACTGAAACTGCATTTTATTAGCATTCTTTGTGTATCAATATGGTCTCCTCCAAGTACACCACTGTTGTATTGATGTGTGCTTTATAAAAGTCAATAAAGAAATGGAGTAAAAAAAAAACCTGCCAACTGCTGCTGCTCAATTTCCATGCATGAAGACAGAGCATGTACAGGTTTGGGTGTAGAACCCTGCCCTCTCACTGCGACAGGAGGTCCTCCTGAAGGGGCAACCTGACCAGAGGACTGATACTCATGCTCAGGAGTTCAGGATACCATACTCTCCATGCCCAATCCAGAGCTACGAGGATGACCAGTCCGTCCTGATTTTGCCTAGAACTCGAGGCAGGAGTGGTATTAACGGGAAGGCATATAGGAGTCCCGAAACCCACTCAAGACAAGTGTCTCCGAGCAAGAGCCGCCTTAGAAACTCCAACATGCAAAAGAGCTGACATTGCGCATTCTCAGTGGTAGCAAATAGATCTAACGAAGGTCCTACCCAGTCCTAAAAGAGACCTTGCACCACCTCCAGATGGAGACTCCATTCATGATCTGCAAGGCATCGACAGCTGAGTTCATCCGCTCTGGCATTCAGAGGGCCTTCAAGGTATTGTATGACCAGGGAAATGTTCTCACATTGCAGACATGTCCAGAGATGCAGGGCCTCTTGACACAGGCTCCACGACCCCCACCCTGCCATGCATGTTGCAATACCACATTGCGGTGTTGTCAGTGAGCACCTGAAACAGCCTCCCCTTGATGAAATGTAGCAAGACCTTCAATGCTAAGCGGATTACTCTCACCTCCAACAAGTTGATGAGGAGCTGAGGCTCTGCCGGAAACCAGAGTTCTCTGATCTCCACCACTTCCAAATGGATACCCCAACCCAGAAGGGACGCGCATCTGTCACCACTGTGAGGTCTAGGAGGGGAAGGGAGACGGGGCTGCCGCTGACCCAATTGTGGTTAGTCAGCCACCACTGCAGGTATTTTACAGTTTTCCCTTATATCTGGACCAGGTTTGGGAGATTCCCCTGATGCTATGCCCACTTGGATTTCCGGTCTCACTGCAGAGCCCATAGATGCCAGAGACAAAAAAACAAACTGACTCAAGAGGGACAAATGAAACATTTTTTGTCAACAATAATACCTTAATTATTGTATTCTTATAGCGTTTTCACCACTTGAGTTTCAACATTTTAGTAATTTCAAACACTTCCAGAACATGGCTGTATCTCCATTATTTATACCTTTGATGTACATTCCATACTTAGTGCAAATGCCATACACTGCAATATATATTATATGTATATATCTAGCTAGCTATCTAGCTAGCTATCTAGCTAGCTTTGGGTCCGTCTACAAGGAATTCCACTCTAACAAACCAGTAAACCAATTTCCTAACATCCAAAAGTCCCACACTGAATGTGATTAGGCTGGTGATTCTCGTCTAGATTAGGTTTTTCCACATGTAGTGGACTCTTTTTTGATGAGTCAACGCGTTTCGGCCAGGTAATTTCCGGCCACCTCAGGACCATATAAAGACTGGTTCTTTTATCTTGCACTCTTTCTGTGTCTAATGCAGTGCAACATACCTTGCAGTCTTTCTATGGATAAAACATAGCGACTTCACTAAATGTCCCCAAGGTCCCCTGGGGATACAGCTTCCCTGTGCATACTTGAATTCTATAGACTACCCCTTGATAAGACCGTCTGCAACTACCGTGCTTAAGACTGGTCCTTGCTTAAGGCTGTCGTCTCACAATGATGTAGCGGTGCCTGCTGTAATCATAGGATCGGGAATGCGGTGACCCAGAAGGAAAATGCTACTTACCAGTATGCATCTGTTCTTGGCATGTAGAGCTGCAGATCCTCACACTGTGCATTAGATCGCCATCTGGTGTTGGGCTCGGATGCTTGCACTTTGTTGTTGTCTTCGAAGAAGTCTTTGTAGTCATGTGATAGGTGACTCCTCCTTTGGACAATAGTGCGCATGGGCATCGACTCCATCCTCAGATTGTTTTTCGCCATATTGGGGAGTGATGGAGTTAGTAGAAAAGAAAAGAGATGTCCATGTGTGTGTATCTAATTAAGATAGGACTGGAGCACATACAGGTCCCGGGGAGGTGGGTGGGCGTGTGAGGATCTGCAGCTCTACATGCCAAGAACAGATGCATACTGGTAAGTAGCATTTTCCGTTCGAGGCATGTGAGCTGCAGAGCTCACACTGTGCATAGACTGTACAGCAGTATCTCCCTAGCGGTGGTCACCTGTATGTGTTGCAGTAGTTTGAAAAAGGGTTTTAAGGACAGCTTGGCCCACGGAAGCTTGTTGCTTGGCTTGCACATCAACACAATAGTGTTTAGTGAAGGTGTGTGTTGTAGACCACGTGGCTGCCTTACATATGTCTTCTAGGGGAATGTTCCCTAAGAATGCCATGGAGGCCCCTAGTTTGCGTGTTGAGTGCGCTCTAGGGGGAACTGATAATGTGCGTTTGGCTTTTTGGTAGCAGATTTGGATACATTTAACAATCCACCTTGCAACCCCGGCTTTTGAGATGGGATTACCTTTGTGTGGTGGAGAGAAAGCCACAAACAATTGTTTGGTTTTGCGAAAGGATTTGGTTCTGTCAATGTAATACATAAGGGCTCTTTTGACATCTAGGGTGTGGAGAGCTCTTTCTGCCACGGAATCTGGGTTTTGGAAGAACACAGGTAGTTCTACTGATTGGTTAAGGTGGAAAGGCGAAATGACTTTGGGAAGGAATTTTGGGTTTGTTCTGAGAACTACCTTTTTATGATGTATTTGTAAGAACGGCTCTTGTATAGTTAGAGCTTGTAGCTCACTGACTCTCCTGAGAGAAGTGATTGCAATTAGAAACGCAACTTTCCATGTAAGGAATTGAAGTTCACATTTATGTAAGGGTTCGAAAGGTGGACCCATGAGCCTGGTAAGTACTATATTAAGATTCCACACTGGGGAAGGTGGTAATCTGGGAGGTATGATCCGCTTAAGGCCTTCCATAAAGGCTTTAATGGCGGGAACTTTGAATAGTGATAAGTGTTGTCTGTTTTGTAAGTAAGCAGCAAGGGCTGCGAGGTGCAGACGTATGGATGAGTATGCAAGATTACATCTTTGCAAATGTAGCAAATAGCAAATGATGTTTTGCGTAGAGGCTTGTAATGGTTGGATGTTATTATTAGTGCAGTAAATAGCGAATCTTTTCCATTTAGCTGCATAGCAGGCTCTGGTAGTTGGGCGTCTAGCTTCTTTTATAACGTCCATGCAGTCTGGGGGTAGGTTAAGGTAACCGAATTCTAGGACTTCAGGAGCCAAATTGCAAGGTTCAGCTGAGATGGATCTGGGTGCATTATCTCTCCATGGCTCTGCGTTAGCATTGTTGGGGAGAGGTGTAGTCTTTGGTATGGGACTACTGATAGCTCCAGTAGTGTGGTGAACCACGGTTGGCGTGCCCATGTAGGGGCTACTAGTATCATTTTGAGAGACTGTTGTCGAAGCTTGCGTACTACAAGTGGGATGAGTGGGAGCGGTGGAAAAGCGTACACAAATCTGCCGGACCAGTTCATCCATATCGCATTGCCCTTGGACTGCGGGTGTGGAAACCTGGCGGCGAAGGTTGGGCATTTGGCGTTTTGGTGTGTGGCGAACAGATCTAAGTCTGGCTGGCCCCACATCTGGAAGAAAGGTAGAAGAACTTGTGGATGTAGTTCCCACTCGTGAATCTGTTGTGTCTGTCGACTTAACAGATCTGCAATCTGATTGTGAACCCCTGGTAGGTGTTCTGCTAGAAGGTATATGTTTTGTGGAATGGCCCACCTCCAAATGTCCTGTGCTAGTTGGGACAGTTGTGGAGAGTGTGTCCCCCCTGTTTTTGTATATAGTACATAGCTGTGATGTTGTCTGTTCGGATCAGGACAGCTTTGTTTTGTACGTGGAGTTGAAAGGACTTGAGAGCTAGGAATATAGCTAGTAACTCTAGGTGGTTGATGTGGAGCAGCTTCTGCTGAGTGGTCCACTTGCCTTGTGTTGTATGATGTAACAGGTGTGCTCCCCATCCTGTAAGGGATGCGTCCGTGGTTAGTACTACTTGTGGAACCGGCTCTAGGAACGGCCGCCCCTTGGACAAATTGTTGGTGTTCCACCACTGCAGAGAGCGATGTGTGCGGCTGTCCACCAACACCAGATCTGTAAGATGTCCATGAGCCTGGTTCCATTGGCGCGCTAGGCACTGTTGTAGAGGACGCATTTGAAGTTTTGCATGAGGGACGATAAAAATGCAGGATGCCATCATGCCGATTAGCTGCATAAACACTCTGGCTGGAAGAGAGTGTTGCATTTGAAACCTGGGGACAAGGGTTTGTATACTGGCTATCCTGGCTGGGCTGGGGTAAGCTAGAGCAGTGGAAGTGTTTATTGTGGCTCCCAGATATTGAAGGACATGGGAGGGCTGAAGGTGGGACTTGGTATAGTTTATTGTGAACCCCAAGTTGTGTAATGTTTGTATCGTTTGGTGGGTGTGTTGGACACACTGGTTGAATGATTTGGCTTTGATAAGCCAGTCGTCCAGGTATGGGAAGACATGTATTTGTTGTCTTCGTAGATGCGCTGCTACTACTGCAAGGCATTTGGTAAACACTCTTGGAGCAGTGGTGACTCCGAATGGGAGTACTTTGAACTGGTAGTGCTGCCCATTGAGAACGAACCTTAGATACTTCCTGTGAGCAGGATGTATGGGAATGTGGAAGTAGGCGTCCTTGAGGTCTAATGTGGCAAGGAAGTCTTGTTGTTGTAGTAAGGGAAGCACTTGTTGGAGAGTGATCATGTGAAAATGATCTGAGTGTATGTATTGATTGAGAGGTCTGAGGTCTAAAATAGGCCTGAGAGTGCCGTCCTTTTTGGGAATGAGGAAGTACAGGGAGTAAACCCCTGTGCCCTGCTGTAGCAGAGGCACTGGCTCTATGGCGTGCTTTTGAAGCAGGGAAAGTACCTCTTGTTGTAAAAGTGTAAGATGGTCTGTGGACATTGGACGCTGCCTGGGTGGTATGGTGGGGGGGTAGCTGTTAGCTCCAGGCAGTAGCCATGTTGGATAATCTGTCTCACCCACCTGTCTGTTGTAATGGAGTTCCAGACAGGCAGGAACTGTGATAGCCTTCCCCCGACAGGGGTGTTGTGGTCGGGGGAAGTGGAGGAAAGTCACTGTTTGGGAGTGGTGGAGGTACGGGTGTTGTTATTATTACCTCGACCTCTGCCCTTAGAGTTGTTGCCTCTGTAACCACCCCTAAAGTATCCTCTATTAGGAGAGGTTTGGGTGTTTGTTCGATAGGAAGAGGAACTGTCTGCGGTGGTATTCCTGGAGCCCCCTCTGTAAAAGGAGCGGCGAAAGGAGCCACGTTGCTGCGGGGACTGCAATGCTCCCATTGATTTGGCAGTGTCAGTATCCTTCTTCATCTTTTCTAGTGCTGTGTCGACAGCAGGACCAAATAGTTGGTTTTGGTTAAATGGCTGGTTTAGTATGGTAGTCTGGACTTCTGGCTTAAAACCTGAAATGCGAAGCCAGGCGTGTCGTCTGATAAGCACGCTAGTGTTAACTGACCTAGCGGCGGTGTCGGCTGCGTCTAAGGCGCACTTAATGGAGGCATTTGAAATAAGTTTGCCTTCTTGAATGAGGTCAGTGGCTTGTGTTTTGTATTGATCAGGTAGATGTTGAAGGAGGGTTTCTAGCTGATCGTAGTGTGCCCTGTCGTACCTAGCTAGTAGAGCTTGGGTGTTAGCGATGCGCCAGATGTTGGTGGCTTGCGCAGCTACGCGTTTGCCAGAGGAATCTAACAATTTGGATTCTTTATCAGGGGCGGAGCATCCCCTGAAGTTTGGGAATTGGCGCGTTTTCTGGCATTAGAAACGACCAGTGAGTCAAGGGGAGCTGACCTTTGATGTAGGTGGGGTCATCGGGGGCAGGTCTATACTTTTTATCCACTCTAGGATTAAGGATCCTGGCTCTGACTGGGTCGTTAAAAATTTCAGGTGCGTGTTTAATGACACCCTTGATCATGGGCAAAGTTTGAACAGTCTTTTGAGACCGTTCAAAAGTGTCTAGAAGAAAGTCTTCTTCTGGTTGGTCGGTGTGAATATGCACCCCATGAAAAACGGCCGCCCTATGTATGAGTTGCCCAAAACCTATGTGATCATCTGGTGGAGATGGTTTTGTGGGATAAGGTGGAGGGCTGGGGAGGTCTGTAGGGTCTGGGGGTCATTATAACCCCAGTCATCCTGTGGTGGATTATCTGGATCCAGAAATAAATTATGAGGGTCATCCCCGTACCCCATGTTGTCCTCATACTCATGTGGGGGAGAATCCGCAGGTTGAGGAGGTGTGATAGGGATGTGGAGAGGAGGGGTGTTAGAGAGAGGTATAGGGGAAGAAGGAGGCATAGGGGAAGTGGAAGAGTCCTTCTTCTTTGGAGGGACAGGCTTGTGACGTGGCACAGAGGAAATGTGCCCTGTTTTAGGATTGATATAAAGCTTGTGTTGATTAGGATCGATGGGATCCGGTGTAAACAGTTCCTCCCCTTGAATATTAGTTTTCGGCGCCGACTTTTTCGGTTCCGAACGTGGTGATGGCTTCTTTAAATGTTCCTTTGCTTTAGAAGGCGTCGAGGCGTCCTTCGGCTTAGCTACAGGCTCGACCGGCTTTAGTTTAGGGGGTGTGTCGAGTAGCTTCGGTTTCGGTGCCGAGGGATCCGCGTGCTTGGAGGCGGATTTGGGGACCGAACTGGATTTCGGCGCCGGGTGGTCTTTGTGTTTCGGCGCCGAAGGTGCCGGTGTAACGGGCACATGTGGTTTGGTCGGTGCCGAGGAACTAGAAGGCTTTGTTTTCTTCTTCGGTGCCGAGCCCGGAGGCGGGGCGTCCGAAGCACGTTTACGGTCTCGACTGGGGCCCGTAGGCGAAGTGCTGACCGGTGCCTTCGATTTTGCAGGGAGGGTTGGGGCAGGGGCAGTAGTACTCACACGCTGCCCTGGAGGGATGGAACCGTCGGAGTCCTCTGCCTCGGAGATGATAGCGAGGTCTTCGGAGTCTTCTTCCGGAACATCGGGACCCTCATCGAAGATGTTGACGGGTTCCGGAGCGGACCTGTGCGCCATGATGTGCCTTCGGGCTCGACGATCGCGGATTGTCTTCTTGGAGCGGAAGGAGGCGCAGGCCGGACAAGTGGCCTCGTTATGGTCTGGTGAGAGGCACCGATTACAGACCTGGTGGTGGTCACTGTGAGGAAACTTTGCTCCACATTGGGGGCATTTTCGGAATGGCGTCCTTTCCATGGGCAGTAGGCCTTACGGCGTCGATGGGCCCAACGGCCCGCGTCGACGGCTGGAAAGGAGATCGAGGAAGGGACGTCGAGATGTCGATGTCGGTATCAGGTGTTGAAAAGTGGAAAACGTTGCAAAAAACAAGTTTCGAACCGGAGTGTCGAAATTGCATCCGAACCCGATGGCGGAAAAAAACAATCTGAGGATGGAGTCGATGCCCATGCGCACTATTGTCCAAAGGAGGAGTCACCTATCACATGACTACAAAGACTTCTTCGAAGACAACAACAAAGTGCAAGCATCCGAGCTCAACACCAGATGGCGATCTAATGTACAGTGTGAGCTCTGCAGCTCACATGCCTCGAACATGGCGCTCGCCGTCTACTTGGCTAGCCAATTAAATGGCGTAAGGAGAGGCAATCGTCCTCTGCACAGGAGCGCCTGTGCAGGGCTTGGCCCAGGTCCCGCGCATGACATCAAGTCAGGGCTTCATTAAAGGGGAGAAGAGTTTCAGTGGGGCTAACCCAGAGTGAGGCAACTCTGTCAAGACGTTAGTCTTGACTGCCATTGAGGGCAGCATTAGGTCCAGGACCTCAGCTGTCCTCACCACCACTATGGTAAATGAAGCACCTTTCTCTGTAGCTACACTAGGAGGAGAGGCTAAGCCAGTGTCCAGAGAGGTGTCCACACCACTTGCATCTGCCAGTTCCTCAAACCAGTTAGCTTCAACCAAGGGCTCTTCCGGGATAATCATAAGGATCCTCAGATCCGCCCCAATCGCATTCCCCACTGAGCCTGCCAGTAAAGGGAGGCGCTGTCTCAGACCCAGAGGGTCCTGGTTCATGGAGTGCTGGAGTCGACGTCAGACAATGCCAGCCTGACTTTGTATCGGAGTCTGGTATAATGATGGCGATGGTGTCGGCAGGGCCAGGAATGGCGGCACAAGAATGGACTCTAGGGATGGCCGTGGATTTGCGATCGAAGCCGATCTGGATCCAAGAACGGATCCAAAGGGCCTAATTGGCACAGAGTGCGAACCCACCAGCGGGAATTAAGTTGGAGCAATGGCAGAGCCCGAAGGTGCTCTAGAGTGGTCGACCCACCCAAATATGAGGTGCATGGCCTCACAAAATTCTTTCTGCTTGGCGGGGATAACTCCGGGAAATTATGAGAGGCGCAGAGCAAACCCAGACTCTGGCTCTGCGGCCGATGAGTGGGAGCGGGCTCCAGATTTGTTCCACGCCTTGTTCAATGACTTGGACAGGTACGATGAAGTCTAAGAAAGCTTTGACTTCTTGGATTTATTTTACTTGTGGGACTTACTAGACAAGGATTTTGAACGTGACTATGACCAGCGGGAATGACTCGGAGATCTTCCATGTGACCTGGAGTGGACTGGAGTCGTCCAGTATTGGGCGATCAGGAGCTTCATGGATCGCTCCCGGACTGCCTTGGGGGTTCATCGCTCGACAATCTGTGCAGTCCTTGGAGTTGTTGCCCAGCTCCAGGCACCGCAATCAAACCAGGTGGGAGTCTGTCACAGACATCTGTCTGTGACAGGATACACAGGCTTCAAACGCCACAGGGTCTTTATGGGACATTACTAATGCACACTAGGAGCTTAGCTCAAAAAGACAAAAATTAAAAAGATTAGTCTAAAAAAGAACTGATGTGAGCACGCTGGGGTGGCACCTATATAGGCATCGCGCACATTACTTCTGGCCCAGACGTCGCTGAGTCGATCTATGCCATTTACCGGGACGGGGAGGTACTGCTCAGCAGATCCAGTTGAATGCCTGAGGAACATTCTACGGTAAGGAATTTGTGGCTAGAAGTCTATCAGATGGAGATTTTATACCTAAATGGACGAACAATTTAAATGGTAAGGCATCTGAATTCATGGTTAATTGGGAGAAATCAATCATTGTACCAGGGCAGGTTCCCTGAAACAGTCTGGAAATCAAAATGACACACAGACTTTGAATATTTAGGCCATTATATCTCAACAAACCACCAATGAGGCTGGGAACTCAACCGAGACTCCTTAGTAGACAAGATGCAGAGAGGCATGAGGAGATGGGAAAAGCTCACCTTTAATATGCTAGGTCGAAAAGAATTATTTAAAATGGTCATGCTACCATAGATGCTTTATATACTTCAGCGATATAACTATGAGATCCCAATCCACTTCTTTGAAATGATATAGTCCCGTATCTGTAACCTCTTGTAGGCCAGAACACAAATAAGGGTGTCATTCAACAAATGTGCCCAAATGGTGTAGGACAGGTGACTGGGGGTAGCAAACATGTAATTTTATTACAAGGATGCTCAACTCATTGTCAATGATTGGCTTTTCCTTAACAGAGACGATCCTGCCCAAATACTGGAGCTTGATCTGTGTGAAGGTTCTAATCTACTTGAGCCTTCTCTGTGGTACTGCAATCCCCAAACTCCTAAATGTCCTATGGTCACATTATATCCACAGGCATAGGACTCTGAGGTGGGAGGGCAGGGATGGCAGGCTCACCAAGGAAACCTCTCTTTGGAAAGGTACAAGGCTAGCCCACTCAGCATAGCTGGCTGGCTTTAGGGCATAGGACTATACGAACAAGTTACTTACCTTCGGTAACAATATATCTGTAAGAAACATAGGTTAGTTATAGATTCCTTACCTTAGAATTACCCCCAGGCGTCAGACTGGATCCGGAAAGTTTTTTCGGCAGCAGTACCTCTGCGCGTCGTAAGGTGG
Organism: Calotriton arnoldi; assembly: GCA_963921515.1. Classification (NCBI taxonomy): domain Eukaryota; kingdom Metazoa; phylum Chordata; class Amphibia; order Caudata; family Salamandridae; genus Calotriton; species Calotriton arnoldi. Next base: position 480,695 of record CAWUFW010005019.1, read on the forward strand.
CATCGGTCGGCTCCGCGTTTGTCGTTGGCGTCGTGCCGCCGGGATGACGTCACAGTAGCTACTTAGACGCCGCCCTCGCGCGCTGACGTCAGTTCTGTACACCACTTTACGCGCCAGAAACGCAGAGCCAAGCAAGACACTGACCACTGGTGCACAAAACTAGGGCCCTGAAAGGATATCCTTAACCCTAGAAATCAGTTCGCAGAATGGGGAGGATGGGTGGGGCGGTAAGGAATATATAACTAACCTATGTTTCTTACAGATATATCGTTACCGAAGGTAAGTAACTTGTTCATCTAAAAGAAACAGTTAGTTATAGATTCCTTACCTTAGAATAGATACCCCAGCAATACCAACCCCGGAGGTGGGTCTGCGAACCAAGTTCACACCAGAAAGTCCTGGAGAACAGAACGGCCAAAGAAGTCGTCTCTCCAGACTTGGCTGTCGAGGCAGTAGTGTCTCGTAAAAGTGTGCAGTGAAGCCCACGTAGCTGCCTGACAGATGTCATGTAGAGGAACTCCTCGTCCCAAAGCAGTAGTGGCTGCAGTCGCCCTGGTGGAATGGGCGCGCAGCCACACTGGAGGCTTCTTCTTTGCTAAGGAATAGCAGGCTTTGATAGACAAAACGACCCATCAGGAGATGGTCCGTTTGTGTACGGCCCGACCTTTCTTGGCGCCCACGTAGCCAACAAAGAGCTGGTCATCCACCCGGAACGGTTTGGTGCGATCCAAATAAAAAGAAAGCGCACGTTTTGGGTCCAGACGCTGGAGCCTCTCTTCCTCTTTGGAAGGGTGCAGAGGCGGAAAGAAGGTGGGCAAAGTGATGGTTTGCCCAATGTGAAAGGAGGTGACAACCTTTGGAAGATAGGATGGACGAGTCCTGAAGACAACTTTGTCCGGATGCACAGACAGAAAAGGAGGCTTTGATGAAAGGGCCTGGAGCTCACCCACTCTTCTGGCAGATGTGATGGCCACCAGGAATGCAGTCTTAAGAGTTAAAAGCCTCAAAGGACAGTTGTGAAGCGGCTCAAAGGGAGCGCACATTAAATAGGTTAAGACCAGATTCAAGTCCCATTGAGGCATAACGAAGGGAATAGGAGGAAATAGATGCGTTATGCCTTTTAAGTAACGGTTTACAACCGGGGACTTGAAGAGAGACGGCTGATCAGGAAGCCGAAGAAAGGCAGAAATGGCCGAAAGATAGCCCTTGATAGTGCCCAGAGCAGAGCCCTGCTGGGCCAAAGAGAGAAGGAACAAAAGAACCTCAGAAAGAGGGGCAGAAAGGGGATCCACAGCCTTTGCTGTGCACCATGCCACAAATTTGTTCCACCGGCAGGCGTATACCGTCTTAGTGAAGGGACGCCTGGCTGCCAAGATTACATCACAAACCTCGGGAGGCAAGTCAAATGACTTCAACTGCCCCCGCTCAATCTCCACGCAAGGAGGTGGAGGCTGGACAGGTTCGGGTGGAGGACCGTCCCCTGCTGCTGCGACAGAAGATCCTCCCGAAGAGGCAGTCGGATCGATGGCCATGTTGAGCAGCTCGGGATACCAGCCTCTTCGTGCCAAATCCGGAGCCACAAGAATGACTTGGGCCCGGTCGCGCTTGATCTTCTTCAGCACTCTGGGCAGAAGTGGTATAGGCGGAAAGGCGTACAACAGACTTCAACTCCACTCGCAACGAAAAGCGTCGCCTAGCGAGTACCGCCTTGGAAATTCCAACGTGCAGAATTGCTGACATTGCGCGTTCTCTTCGGTGGCGAATAGATCTAACCAAGGCTCTCCGCACTGTTGAAAGAGACCTTTCACGACCTCAGAGTGAAGACGCTATTCGTGATCCATCATGCACCTGCGGCTGAGTTTGTCCGCCCTGGCGTTCAGGGAACCTGCCAGGTGTTGAACCACCAGGGAAATGCCCTGATGTTCCAGCCATGTCCAGAGGCGAAGGGCCTCCTGACATAGGGTCCAAACCCCACCCCGCCCTGTTTGTTGCAGTACCACATGTCGGTCGTGTTGTCCGTGAACACCTGCACTACTCTTCCCCGGACAGAGGGAAGGAATGCCTTCAGTGCAAGACGAATCGCCTGGAGCTCCAGAAGGTTGATGTGGAGCCCGGACTCCGCCGGAGACCAGAGGCCTCTGATCTCTGCCTGTCCCATGTGGCCGCCCCATCCCAGAAGGGATGCGTCCGTCACCACTGTGTGCTCTGGTTGGTGAGCCACCACTGCAGTTGACGTGCAGTGCCCTCCGAGATCTGGACGCAATCGGACAGATTCCCCTGATGCTGCGCCCACTGGAACTTCAGGTCCCACTGCAGAGCCCGCATATGCCACCTGGCATGATCGACCAGCAGGATGCAGGAGGCCATGAGGCCCAGCAGCCTCAGAGTCATCCTGACCGAAACCCGGGATAGAGGCTGAAAGATCGGAATCATAGCCCGAATATCCCGAAACTGCTTCGTGTCCAGACCGCTCCCATAAAGAGGAGCTTCTGAGAGGGGATCAGGTGTGACTTCGGCACATTGATGGAGAACCCCAGCGAATGCAGGAGGTCAGCCGTAGTCTGGAGGTGGGAGACGACAGTCTGGGGCGAGCCCGCCTTCAACAGCCAGTCGTCGAGATAGGGGAAGACTGGAACCCCTGATCTGCGCAGATGAGCTGCGACCACTGCCATCACTTTCGTGAACACCCAAGGGGCGCTGGTAAGGCCAAAGGGGAGCACGGTAAACTGAAAGTGCTCGTGACCTACCGTGAACCGCAGGTAACGCCGGTGGGCCGGCAGGACGGGGATGTGAAAATAAGCGTCCTGCAAGTCCAACGCTACCAACCAGTCTCCAGGGTTGAGGGCAGACAAGACCTGAGCGAGCGTCAACATTTTGAACTTCTCCTTCCGGAGGAAGCGGTTGACGTTCCCGAGATCCAAGATGGCCCTTGCCCTTCTTGGGCACCAGAAAGTAGTGGGAGTAACAACCACGACCTACTTCTGGGACAGGAACGCGCTTGATGGCTCCCTTGGCCATGAGAGCCGTAACTTCCTGTTGGAGAAGGCCCAGGTGATCCTCCGACATGCGGTGGTACTGCGGTGGCATGGCTGGAGGGGTAGCCTCGAAGGGGAGGGAGTAGCCCCTTCGGACTATCTGCAAAACCCACCTGCCCGATGTGATGGTGCGCCAGTGGGGGAGGTGATGGCGGATCCTGCCGCCCACTGGCGTTTGGTGGGCCTAAAATGTCGGACTAGGAAGGCTTGGAGGCTGCTGCAGAGGGGGGGTTGGTGGTCTGGCCCGCCCGCTGGCCCCCTGAACCACGAAGGTGGTTTCCTAGTCCCCGGCCGCGCGAAGGTTGGGGAACTTGCGTCGGCCTGTGGCTCTGGGCGGAACATAGTGGGGCACCCCTTCCGTAGCCACGAAAGGGGCGAAAAGCAGACTGCGCGGGCTGGAGAGGCCCAAGGACTTGGCCGTAGCCCGTGAGTCCTTGAAACGCTCTAGAGCGTTGTCAGCCAAAAAAGGCGGCGGCCATCAAAGGGCATGTCCAGAAAAGCCAGTCGATCTCATCCAGGCGTATCGTCGAAGGGCTACCGACGTGGAAATCGTCCTGCCTAGAGTCGGCGGTATCCAGCCCACAGCGGATGGTAAACTTTGCCGCGTCCCTCCCGGCGGCGACAGCCTGGGAGAGTAGTGTCCGGGCCTCCTCCGGGCACTGAGGCAGCACTTGCGCAACCGTGTCCCACACAGAGTGGGAATAACGGCCCAATAGACATGCGGTGTCTACCGACCGCAGTCCCAAGCTGGCGGAAGAAAAAATCTTCTTCCCAAGATGATCCAGCTTCTTGGATTCCCTATCTGGTGGAGCGTATGTCGGTGAGGGCCTCATTAAACGGAAGCAGGGGCTCCGAAGAGCTCGCTTGCGGTTGAAGCACCTCTGTCAGGAGGTTTGTCCTGACTGCCACGTTAGGAAGCTCGAGGTTGAGAGCCTCGGCCGCCCTATGCAACACCACAGCATATGACGCTCCCTCCTCCGTAGGCACTGTAGGAGGAGACAACATGCCAAGGTCAGGAGATGTATCAAGACCACTGGCATCCCCCCAGGTCCTCTCTCCAGTCCGGTTCATACTCTAACTGGTCGGTCAGAGGGTCACCTGACCCCTCCCAGTCCTCCTCCTAGTCTTCTGGGTGCCCATCTGGTCTAAAAGGGAGACCAGGAGTGAACAGGGGCACGAAAACCCTGCTCGGCGCCGGATCCGGCGTCGGGCGACGTCGGTCCGGCTCCGTGTCCACATCAGGATGGAGGCCGGGGTCGACGCCGGCCGGGGGGCAGACCGGTGTCGAATGCGGGCGCGGTGCCATAGGAAGCGGCGCCAGTGGAGGCGTAATGAGGTCAAACGGCACCAATCCGGATCCAGGCCTACATCCAAGGGGGGCCTGTGGTGCCGGAGCCGCCGGCGGAGTAGGCCTAGGCCCCCCAACCGAGTCCGCGGGGCCCGAAGGCGCGCCAGCGGGTTCAGGCTGCCCAAAGATGGCGTGTATCGCCTCATAGAACTTACGAAGCTGGGCAGGAGTCGCTCCGGGTCCCGGGAAGGGAGGGAAACTCAGAGTCGACTCTTCAGGCTCCGCATGCGGAGCCGCGGGAGGGGCACCACCCGCATCCCTTGTCGCGTCAGCCGACCGACGGGAGAAGTCGAAGAGTGACGATGCTTCTTCGACTTCTTCCTGTGCTTCAACTTACCTGACCCCGAGTGCGAAGACTTAGAAGAGCGATGATGGCTCCGCGACCGGTCCCTCTACCTCCCTCGCGACCGGGACCTCGAATGGCACGGAGCCGACTGCCGGCGCTCAAGAAGCTTTCGGGACAGCTACCGCAAAGCCTACGGAGCCATGGACCGGCAGTCGGAGCACGACTTGGGGGGGGGGGGGGGGGGGTTGTGGTCGCGCTCCAGGCAAAAGAGGCACACGCGGTGCGGATCCGTCACCGACATCAGTTGGTCACAGGAACCGCAAGCCTTGAAGCCGGGCATCCCTACGTGCATCAGGAGTCGTTCGGACTCAAAAGACGTCGACAAAAGTCGCAAAAAGTTCAGTCAAAAAGAGACTGGAGGTACCGCTCTCTCCGGATCTGCGCTGGCAGGTGCGGAAAAAGAAAGAACTGACGTCAGCGCGCGAGGGCGGCGTCTAAGTAGCTACCGCAAAGTCATCCCGGCGGCACGACGCCAACGACAAACGCGGAGCCGACCGACGCCACCTTCCGACGCGCAGAGGTACTGCCTACGAAAAAACTTTCCGGATCCAGTCTGACGCCTGGGGGTAATTCTAAGGTAAGGAATCTATAACTAACTGTTTCTTTCAGATAAGGATCTCTAATCTCGGGGATTTATGAGAAGGAAACCAGATGAAATACTTTAAAGGTTTAAGGGAAAAATTTGCTCTTCATAAATTTGTTTTTTTATACTTGCAACTAAGACATCCTGACTAACCATATCAGAGGGACCTGTTAGCCCTCCAAATTACCACTGAAGCTAATGGGCAGGAGAAGTATTTTCTGTGCATATCACTCCTTGGTAATAAATGCCCCAGGCTCCTTTAGAAAGCTCTGCCACAGTTTGAAAAAGGATGTAGGACCACCAGACGATGACCAATGGACAATGGTGAAAACAACACACAGAGCTTGCCTTATCAGTCCGGTTGCAGCTCATATAAATCAATTACTTCCAAATGACCTACTACACCTGAGAGAGGTATGGAAAATGGCAAAAACAACTCCAAGTTGTCTGAGAGAGGACACAAGTGGCAACTTTATGCATGTAGTACAGGCATGCCTGAAAATCTCAGAACTTTCATTGAGGATACAACGCACAGTGATGGCTGTAGTGGGGTGGCCTGTTGCCATTACTACGTCGCTATCAATCCTGAGGGTCATGGAGAAGGCAGGAGGGCTCTTGGGATTCCTGCATATTGATTCAATTTGGCTTCCTTCAAGGCAAAAGAGATACTGCACAACACTGGAGATCTGATAAGAGGACCCCTGGGCAGGTGAATGAGTGGCCATATGGAAGAAGCAGTTTATAAACACAGAGGGTGCCACAAGAAGAATAGCAAAGTATGGAGGCTTTAGTGGGATTGTTTACATGTTATGTTTTAACAAGCTACTATATATGCCATAAGGCACTAACCATTGACATTCCAGTGCTATTTTATATTTTAAAAAAAACTATTTCATAGTCTGTACATTTATTGTCAATTGCTCTGTAAAGACATATAGCAAAACATGGAGGCATTTGATTGGAGCATTTCCACGATATTGGTCCGGGTTGGTTGATAAATAGTCCCTAAGACACGTACCTTGGACAAACTAATGTTATCTTATTGAGACTTGTCGTATTGTATGCATGAACTTTGGTCAAGTGTCCTGCATATATCTTAGTCTGACTTTTTAAAGCTGACAACCCAATAAAAATGGTTTATAAAAAAAATGGTGTTGTTGCAGAATGCTTAGCATGTCACAGTTTATTTTCTTCCTGATGCCATGGGTACCTCCAAAGATGGGAGAAAATCTGAAAACAACTACAGAATGATTTCAATTCAAGAGCAAGATAGTCATTCAAGACCCATCAACAGTCACCTTCCAAATTTTTTATTTGGGCAAGACCATTGTACCTTTCCAAACCACAACCAGTGCAAAACGGAATTATGCATAGCGAGTAAAGCTCTAAATAATTCTTGGCAAAAAGCATTAAAATTCATGAAGAGAACGTGAATGATTACAGCATGATAACAGCAAACTAAATGCTTGAAGATGTCATACATATGTACCTAGAGCAATCAACCTGATTTCATACACATACATTTTATAAGATTGAGTTTAATAAAGTGACTATTTCACATAACTGGTCAGTGCATGCATGATTTGAAACGCATGTGCTAAAACCAAATATAGACTCATTTTTTAACCTTTAAATCTGTGGAAAAACAGATTTAAGTTTGTAGTACAGAAAAATACAACAAATATATAAGCATTAATACCTCTGTTTCTCTGCTTTGTACGAGCCAGTAAGTTCATCAAAAAGCTTTCCATTCATTTCCATTAGAGTTTTCAGCACATTATATACAAGTGCTACAATAGTGCTGGAAAAAACAAACAAAAGAATTTCGAATGTTTAACTTCACATAGAAACTATCCAATCAGTGCCAAATATTTAGTTTGACAAAACGGTTTTACTGTGCAATTATAAATTAACAGAATTAACCAAGAACTTACTATAAGTTCTCAAATTCAAACCCAGTCCTTAGAATATTGTTCGGAAATTTTTATCTGCATATTTCTCTTACCTTCTCAATAAGCACTACCATTACTTATCAGTAATCTACATTATGCTGAGTCCGAATCCTTATCACAGATCTTACTTTAATAGGTAAAGCCAAAGTAAGTGGAGGAGGAAGCAATGCTAGTAATTTACATTTAACTGATTTATACACCTCTTTTCTGGCAATTGTTATTTACCTATTTTTGAGATTCATACTCCTGGTTGATGCTGATGACCCCTCTTTGTCTGCATAGTAATTTTATCCATTTTAAAGCCAAAAATCTTAATAATGTTAATAATATACCATGCTAGGTGTTTCAAATATTTCCAAGTCTTTTCTCAGCCACAGCCTGTGGGGAAGACAGAGGAATACCTGGAAATATAATCGACCCATTGGCAATCTCTCTGGGTAGCAGTCAAACTAATCTTTTTTTGCCACTGTGCCACTTCAGAAACAGGCCCGCCTTAAGCAAATCAGTACTGACCCTAATCCTCTTAAGGACAGTCCACCCTGAACTGCTAGGTGACGCCTCCTCCTGAAGAAACAAAAGCAACCCCAGACTAGTTTAAGCCGAGAGCAATGTCTAAACCTCTTTTTCCTTTACTGTCCGGTCGGGTTGGAATGGGCAAAAAATCTCTGCTTCTAAAGATATAGAAGCCTCCTGAACAGTAACCAGCATCCGAATTGACCCAAAACCGGATTCGGTCATTGTGTCTGCTGTGGATAAAAAAAACACTTCCTTCAGCAACAGAGACGTTTGTTCCTTTGGATAGTTTGTGCAAAAGAACAGACACGCCATATCACTCAAGGCTGCAAGTGCTCCTGGAAAGATATGATTGTTATGTTACAAGTATTTGTAAAGCGCACATGCACCATAAGCAATGTTCCCTCTAATTTTTTTCCTCTGTGTGCAGCAGTGTAGGGTCTCTGTGTGCTGCAGCCATGGCTATGTGCGCCAGGAACCAGACCGCGCGTGTGCGCAGCGCCAAATATCACTTCAAACTTTTGCTTAAAAAACTGAAAAGATGGTGCATTTCCACCTGCAGTTTATAAGTTTAAATCCTAATATAGAACAGTGAGCTATTAACTATCAAAGAGCTGCATGCAAACTGTAAGGTATAGATTAGAAGAAATGCGTTACTTACCTGTAACTGCAGTTATCCAGTATTGGTATCTTTCAAAGAGACACATGCCTGAATCATTCCCGTCGCCGAGATGGGAGTCCCCGGTACATAATTATAGTAATGTCCCATTGGACATATAGAGTAATAGGCTAAAAGCCTTACATTAGTAACATATCCATGTCCTTTTGTAAAAAGGACCGAACTCTAGAAGAGAACCAATCAGCTATCACCACCCTGTGGAACCTTCCTGGAAGGAGCTCTAGTCCCTCAGATTTTCGTAAGCACAGTGCTAAGTAGGTGTATTACTGAGAGAACAAGGTGAGCCCTTCCAGGGGAGGTGGGTGGGTTGCATGTGAATCTATGAAAGATACCAATACTGGATAAGGATTAGTTACTTACCTGTAATCCTAGTTCTCTTCCAGGGGTATACTCATCAAAGTCATAAGCACTGAATTATCCCCGCCCATCTGCGGGATCCCGGAGCATATAGAAATATACATATATATATGAGTATGTTGGGGGATCACAAGTGCATAGCACTTCCGCGACATACATATATACATGTATATAAATACATAAATATGCAGCCTAACAAATTCCAATAAGGCAAAATGCCAAAATTACAAAGGTTTTCCCTGTACAGACAATCTCCTATATACACTCTGTAATAGAGAACATACACTGTAATAGTGTTATGCAAGAAAACCTTTATTTTCAGAAAAGAAAACATGTAATAGCAGGCAGTTGGCCCATAGGCTGCATAGCTGAATAAATATCACCGTACAGTAAAACACTGGCACCTTGCCTTTAAGGCTTCCAAGAACTTGGACACTTTGCCTTTAAGGCCTCCAGGAGACCCTCTGCTCCCATCATGCACCACAGGTGACAGTTAGGTCAGTTCTTTTTGCACGGTGTACTAACTTTTAACAATTACTAAAAATGCTCGTCCGGGAGGCGGAGGGTTGCTTATGACTTTGATGAGTATACCCCTGGAAGAGAACTAGGATTACAGGTAAGTAACTAATCCTTCTCTTCCAGGGGATACTCATCAATAGTCATAAGCACTGAATAGAGTAACAAGCCCATACCCACTACTCTCGCGGACGAGCAAATAGTATTAAAAACAGATCATCTTAACATGACATTAAGCAAATAAATTCCTCAGTGAGGCTTGTCCCACTTGGGCATCCTCCTGAGCATCTGAATCTAAACAGTAATGGCGAGAGAAAGTATGAACAGACCGCCATGTAGCTGCTTTGCAGATTTCTGCTATAGGGACGTTCCTGAGGAGGGCCGTAGTAGAGGCCTTTCCTCTGGTTGAATGCGCTTTAGGCCTTCCCTGAAGAGACTTATTAGCTAATTGATAGGCTAGAGATATGCAGGAGACTATCCATCTTGAAATAGACCTTTTAGAGGATGCCAATCCTGTATTAATGGGACCGTAGTTGACAAACAAGCGGTCCGTCTTTTCTTATTACCTTGGTCTTATCCAGATAAAACTTCAACACCCTCTAAGGTCTAACGAGTGTAAGGCCCTTTCAGGAGGTGTAGAAGGATTAGAGAAGAAGGTAGGCAAAGTGATAACCTGATTAATGTGGAAATCTGAAACCACTTTTGGCAGAAAACTTGGATGAGTTCTGAGAACTACCTCATTTGAGTGAAAAACAGTGTAGGGTTCCTTACAACATAATGCTTGTATCTCGCTGACTCTACGAGCCGACGTGATAGCAACCAAAAAGCCACTTTCCAAGACAAGTGCTGCAAAGAGGACTTGTGTATTGGTTCAAAAGGTGCGCCCATCAGTTTGGTAAGGACCACATTGAGCTCCCAAGGAGGAGAAGGGGCTCGTACTGGTGGGTATACCTTTTCAACCCTTCAAGAAAATCTTTCACCACTGGCATTTTGAAAAAGAAACCTGTGAAGGTGATTTTCTATATGCCGTTATTGCTGCTAAGTGTACCTTGATAGATGTAAACTGCAGGCCCGACTTAGCCAGGTGTAAGAGATACGGCAAAATGACCTGTTCCTGCCCTCTAACTGGGTCATGACCATTATTCAAACACCATAGTAAAAACGTTTCCACTTGAAAGCGTAGGAAACCCTGGTAGAAGGTCTTTAGCTTCCTTAAGTATGTTCATACAGTCCGCTGGCAAGTCTAAGTGACCATACTGCAAGACTTCAGGAGCCATGCTGTCAGCCTGAGGGAAGGAAGGTTGGGGTGAAACACTCTCCCTGGCTCTTGGATAGTAGGTCCCGGACGACAAGGCAATCTCTGTTGCGGAACTCGGAAAGTTGTAGAAGATCCGGATACCACCACTGGCGTAGGCCACTCCGGAGCGATCAGAATCATCCTGGTGTTGGACTTGTAGAACTCGTGATCACTGCTGGAATGAGAGGCAGTGGAGGAAAAGCGTAGAGTAAGCTCTGAGACCATTTTATCAACAGAGCATTCCCGCTTGAACCTGGTTGGTGATACCTGGACGCGTAGACGGGGCATTTGGCGTTTGTTGCATCTGCGAACAAGTCTATGTCCGGCACACCCCATCTTTGAAAGATATCCTGAGCCACTTCGGTGTTTAGCACCCAGTCGTGCGCTTCTACGAACTCTCTGCTTAGGAAGTCCGCCTGTACATTTAGGACGCCCGGCACATGGACAGCCGTGATGGTGAGATGCCGTGCCAGAAGCCACTTCCAAATGGCTTGTGCCTCCTGAGACAGAATTCTGGACCTGGTGCCTCCCTGCTTGTTCAGATAAAACATCGTCGTGGTGTTGTCTGTCTGAATCAAGAGGGAGTTGGACTGAAGAGAAGGAAAGAAGGATTTTAGGGCTAGTTGGACAGCCCTCAACTCCAGAAAATTGATATGGTATCCCTTTTCTTTGTCCGACCATAGCCCTTGCACTTGAAGGTGATTCATATGAGAGCCCCAACCTTGCAGGAGGCGTCTGTCACTATAGTTTGAGTCGGAGTCTCTTGATGGAAGGGAACACCTTTCATTAGATGTGATCGCCTTGTCCACCACACAATGGAGTCCCTGGCAGACTGGGGCAGAGTGATCCGATCCTCCCAGCTGCCCGAAGCTTGCACCCACTGGTCCTCCAGAGCTTGCTGCAGGGGACGCATGTGCAATCTGGCATTGGGAACTATGAAGATGCAGGAAGCCATCGAACCCAGGAGAGAGGACACTTGTCGGACTGTTGGGTGGCGAATCCGCAGGAGTTCTCTGCATTTGATCCTGATTGATGAAAACCTCTCCGCTCGAAGGACACACGCTTGCTTCCGCGGTGTCCAGCGACGCACCCTAGGTAGTGAATGTTCTGGGTCGGATTGAGAATCGATTTTTTGAAATTGACTCGTAGACCCAACTTGTTCATTAACTGGAGACTGTAGGAGAGATGAGACTGAAGCAGGGAAGGAGTTGCACTCTTCAGAAGCCAGTCGTCCAGATACGGGTAAACAAATATTTTGTGTCTGCGGAGAAAAGCTGCCACCACTGCCATGCACTTTGAAAAAGTCCGTGGGGCTGACTTCAGTCCGAAAGGTAGGACTCGGAACTGGAAGTGACGTAGAGCAACCTGAAAACGGAGAAATTTTCGATGTTTTCTGGACACTGGAATGTGGAAATAAGCGTCCTGCAGATCTATGGAGCACATCCAGTCTCCTTGATGTAGATGGGGAAAGATCTGGTGAAGGGCAAGCATTCGAAATTTCTCTTTGCGGATGTATTTGTTCAAGATGCGCAAGTCCAGAATTGGTCTGAATTCTACTGTCGGACCTTTTTTCTGACCAGGAAATATCGAGTATATTCCCTGGCGCCTCTGATGAACAGGGACGTATTCTATGGCTTTTTTCTGTAGAAGACCGTTTACCTCCTCGTGTAAAATGTGATGACACAAGCGGACTCGGTCCTTCTGGAGGAACCGAAGGAGGTGGGATCTTGAACCGTAGCAAGTATCCATCTTGAACAATGTTCAACACCCATTTGTCGATGGTTATGTTTCTCCACTCCTCCAGATGTAATGCGATACTTTCTCCTACCGGAGTGGAACACGTGTCTAGAGGAAGCACTCCCTCATTGTTTTGATGGTTGCTTTGAGGTAGAGGCCTGCTGTCTATTGGTCCCTCTTCCTCTTCCTGGTCTCCGTTGGTGGAAGTGAGACCTCTGCTGCTGCTGACCCTGAGCCGACCATTGAGGGGTTTGAACCCTCTGTTGGAACGGGCGTTTATCATAGGGACGGGAGCGCCTACGGAATTCCTTCCGTTTTTCGAGACCCACAGCTTTCACCGTGTCCAGCTCTGCTTTCATCTTTGCCATTTCTTCGTCCGCATGTGGCCCGAAGAGAGAAGACCCGTTAAAAGGCAGGTTGGTTATCTTCCGCTGGACATCGGGTTTGAGGCCAGTCAATCGTAACCAAGCAGAACGCCTCGAACAGATACCATGGGAGTATCCGTGGGCAGCCAGATCAGATGAGTCAGCGGAAGCACTAATCACCTGATTAGCCACTAGACCTCCCTCTTGTAGAATTTCTCTAAAGTCTTGCTGGTCCTCTTTGGGAGTTTGTCTGCAAAACGTCCCAGTGAATCCCACAAGGATCTATCATACCTCCCCAGCAGAGCGGAGGAACTGGAGACCTTCATGATAGAAGCTGAAGTGTTGCACATCCTTCTACCTAAAGAATCCATCAGTTTACTATCCTTATCCGGAGGCGCTGAGGAGGAAGACATAGCTGAGTGCGTCTTTTCTAGCTGCCGCCACAATGATGGAATCCGGAGGAGGATCCGATCTAAGGAACAACGGATCTTGGTCCGGAGCCTTGTACTTTTTGGCTATTCGGGAAGGAACAGCTCCCACCGTTGCCGGTGTCAAAAAAGTTTGCATAGCAGGTTCGAGAAGGCCTGGGACAAGAGGAAGCAAAGGCCGAGTCGAGGAGCGATGATGAAGAGTCTCAAAAATCACTGAGGAGGTAACAGTCGGGACATACATAGAAATGTTCAGCTTATTCGCTCCTCTACAGAGAACTTCACTAAAAGTGCTGATGTCATCGATTGGAGAAACTCTTGACGGAGGTGTAGCTGTCAAAGTTGGAGAATAGTCTCTGATAGAGGACCTGGTGGAAGAAGACCGGGTGGGAGACCTATGCCGCCTCCTCTTCGGAGAAGAATGATAAGAGCGAGATCTGTCCCTTGATCTAGCATGCAGAGCATGTGAAGATCGTGATCTGCTTGGAGTCCTCCTTCTGGAAGAAAACACAGTCGGTGATCTTGATCTTCTAGGCGTTTTAGGGGATGACAAGCGTGAAGGAGAATAGGTACGGGAAAAATCAGACCCCGGGCTACTGAGGGCCCTAGGCTTCCTGCGCCGTGCATCTTCACCAACCACCGGAGAGCCTTCCGGGGAGATCTGGACAATATGTAGTCCTGGAGAAGATCCCGATTTTGATGATAGAGATGCAGCTCTAACCTCATCCGAGGCAACAGCAGGCTCTTTAGCTCTCGACGTCGAGCGCCTCGACGTCGATCTTTGGTTTTCCTCGACGTCGACTTCTCCCTTGACGTGGGATGATGTCTAGGAGGAGTTAAGGACTTCGCTGCCCTCGACGGCGACCTCACCTCCTCAAAGGTGTCCTCGACGTCGACCGTCTACTCAGGGACTTCGACGCCGAACGTACTCGCCTCCTCGACGTCAATAGCTTCGCCGTCTTCGACGCCGACTGGTCTCGCGGCACCCTTGCCGCCGGCAAACTTCTCGACGCCGACCTACGGGGAGGTGACGGAGAGTGCCTTGACGCCGACGGATGTCTCGACGTCGATGGATGTTTTGACGTCGATCGGTCTTTGCCATGGCTATACCTCGAGCCCGAGGTAGCATGCTTCGACGTCAATACCTTTCTCGACGACGGAGACTCACGCCGTCTCGACGTCGGAGATTGTGTCGTTCGCTTCTTCGACGGCGGCAACGACGTCGACGGTGAACAGTCCGGAATCTGCCGTTTCCTCGATGTTGAAGAGGCAGAATGATGTTGGCGTCGATGTTCTTGAAGAGAGGAGGGCTCTTGACACGCAAGGCCACTTCCCAGCCGGGTTTTCCTCTCTCGATCACAGCCTGAAGGCGAATCCTCTCCCTGTCGCGAAGAGTCCTCGTAGAAAACTTACTACAATGGTAACAAGTGTCAGGCTTGTGACTGGAAGGAAGACAAGCGATACACACAGAGTGTGGATCCGAGATGGCCATCTTCTTTCCACAGGATGGACATTTTCGAAAAAGAGCTGGCATTCTGACAGAAAAAGTTTTGTCAGAGAATGATAATAAAACACTGCCAGCACAGGAAAATCGCAAAAACTAAAGAAAACAATTCCTGACAGAAAAGTCAGAAAAAACTGTCGAGCTCAAGCTCCAGGATCCTCATAGAAGGAGCCGGAAAAAGAACTGACCTAACTGTCACCTGTGGTGCATGATGGGAGCAGAGGGTCTCCTGGAGGCCTTAAAGGCAAAGTGTCCAAGTTCTTGGAAGCCTTAAAGGCAAGGTGCCAGTGTTTTACTGTACGGTGATATTTATTCAGCTATGCAGCCTATGGGCCAACTGCCTGCTATTACATGTTTTCTTTTCTGAAAATAAAGGTTTTTCTTGCATAACACTATTACAGTGTATGTTCTCTATTACAGAGTGTATATAGGAGATTGTCTGTACAGGGAAAACCTTTGTAATTTTGGCATTTTGCCTTATTGGAATTTGTTAGGCTGCATATTTATGTATTTATATACATGTATATATGTATGTCGCGGAAGTGCTATGCACTTGTGATCCCCCAACATACTCATATATATATGTATATTTCTATATGCTCCGGGATCCCGCAGATGGGCGGGGATAATTCAGTGCTTATGACTATTGATGAGTATCCCCTGGAAGAGAACTGCAGTTACAGGTAAGTAACGCATTTCTTATCCAGTATTAGGGTATCTTTCATAGATTCACATGCCTGAATCAGAATAGCAAGCAATGATAAGCACATTTCGGATGGTACATTACAGACGAAGTCACCAGATAATAACATATCAATGTGAAATATATATATCGTACCAAACTGTAATCAAAGAAGACCATGAAAGAACACAATAAAGAAATGTGCGTATAAAAAACAAGGATGGTGGGTTGAAAAGAAGGCTCACCTCTATTGGAATAGATGGCGTAACACTGCTTGTCCCACTGCAGCATCCTTCATGAGTTCTGTATCCAAGCAGTAGTGCTTGGTAAATGTATGCGGCGTCTTCCATGTTGCCGCTCTGCAAATGTCTGTGATAGGCA
Source organism: Calotriton arnoldi (assembly GCA_963921515.1). NCBI lineage: Eukaryota > Metazoa > Chordata > Amphibia > Caudata > Salamandridae > Calotriton > Calotriton arnoldi. The sequence goes on from CAWUFW010005019.1 coordinate 496,418, forward strand.
CACCTGCAAAGAGTGCCATAGAGGTAGAAACTGCTCTCGTGGAATGAGCTCCGAACCTTGGACCGCAAGGGTTGACCCGCTTGCTGGTGACAGAAAGTAATGGCTCCAGAGATCCATCGAGAGATACTTTGTTTAGTAAGCGGAAGACCTTTCCTAGGTCGACTGTAAGCCACAAAGAGTTGGTTAGATTTGCGGAACGATTTCGGTCCTGTCAAGGTAGAATTTAAGGCAGCGCTTAAGGTCTAGAGAGTGTAGAGCTTTTTCTGCCAGCGTTTGAGGATTGGGAAAAAAGGACCGTAAGATTATGGGTTCATTGAGATGAAAGTCCGAGGGGACTTTGGGCACAAATTTAGGATTAGTTAGTAATATAACCCTGTTGTGTTTGAATTGCAGGAAAGGGTCTTGAATTGAAAAAGCCTGAAGCTCACTTACTCGCCTTGTTGAGGTAAGGGCTAGAAGGAGTGCCGTCTTCCAAGAAAGGTATTTAAGATCAGTTCTGTGTATTGGCTCGAAGGGGTGTTTCATGATCTGAGCAAGAACAGTGTTGAGATGCCAAGTGGGAGGCAGAGGTTTTACGGGAGGAAAAGTCCTGAATAGGCCTTTGAGAAATTGCTTAATCAGTCTATCAGACCAGAGAGAAGGACCTGTTGAAGATCTCCTGAAACGGGATATTGCTGCGAGGTGCACTTTAATGGAGGCATGAACAAGACCTGAAGTTGCCAGATGGAGAAGGTAAGGCAGTATTTGTTGTGGAGAAGACGAAAAAGGGTGTATGTTTGCCGACTTACACCAAATACAGAATCTCTTCCATTTTAGGGAATATGTTTTGTTAGTACTTTCGGCTCGAGCCCGAGCTAGAACTGCCCTGCAGTCCGGAGGAATGTCTAGGCGAGGAAACTCTCTGAACTCAGGAGCCAAGCCGATAACCTGAGAGATGCTGGAACCGGATGTTGGACTTGTTCCCTGTTCATTGTTAGGAGAGAGGGAAATGGTTTCAAAGGGATTGGCGGCTCCAGAGAGAGATGGTGGAGCTCCGTGAACCAATGCTGGCGTAGCCACGCAGGAGCTATCAGAATGAGCGTGCAGGGTTCTGCTTTCAACTTCCTGAGGACCCTGGAAATTAAGGGAATCGGTGGAAAAGCGTACGCAAAGACGTTGAACCATGCGATCGAAAATGCATTCCCTAGAGATCCTTGCTGGGGATGCCAACTTGCGAAGCTTTGGCATTTGGCGTTCTGCTTGGTAGCAAAGAGGTCCAAGGAAGGAGTGCCCCATTGGGAGAATATGCGGTTGAGAGTCCGTTGATTCAGCTCCCATTCGTGACATGTTGTATGTTGCCTGCTTAGAGAATCGGCCAGTATGTTGTCTGAACCTGGAACATACTCCGCCCGAAGGGAGATGTTGTGGAGAAGTAGCCAGTTCCAAATTTTTTGAGATTCGTGAGAGAGTGCCAATGAACGAGTACCTCCCTGTTTGTTCAGGTAGTGCATTGTGGTGGTATTGTCCGTTCGGACAAGCACTAGAGAACCTTTGATCCTGGGAAGGAATGCCAGGAGAGCCAGATACACAGCTCGCAGCTCGAGGAGGTTTATGTGAAGTTTCCGTTCGGAAGGAGACCACTTTCCGTTGATGCGGAGTTCCTGGAGGAAAGCTCCCCAACCCTCCAGGGACGCATCTGTTGTGATGATTTGTGGAGAAGCTTGAAGCAAGAAGGGCAGGCCTTGAGAGAGATTGCGAGGACAGGTCCACCACTGCAGCGCAGTGACTATCTGATGGGTCACGTGAATGACGTCGTCGAAGGATCCCTGGGATTGAATCCATTGAGCTGACAGCGCTTCTTGGAGAGGGCGCATGTGGAGGCGACAGTAAGGAAGGAGAAGAATGCAGGACGACATCATGCCTAGAAGAGATTTGAAAAGGCGCACTGAGATGGACTTCTTGGCTTTTACCTTGTTTGCCAAATGAAGTAGTTTGATCTGTCGCTCTCGTGACGGGAAAGCTTTCTTCTGGGTTGTGTCGAGAGTAGCGCCCAGAAAAGTTATTCGACAAGAAGGTTGGAGGACAGACTTGTCCTGGATTGAGAGTGAGTCCCAGGCGATCGAAAAGCTGTAGACAGGCGTTGGAAGACTTGGTTGCGCCCGTCTAAAGAAGGTGCTTTGACGAGCCAGTCGTCGAGATAGGGAAAGACCTGATGGTGTTGTTTCCGGAGATATGCCGCCACTGGAGAAAGGCATTTGGTAAAAATGCGTGGAGCCGATTTGAGTCCGAAAGGCAGGACACAAAATTGGTAATGTTTGCCTGCCACGGTGAACCTGAGAAACTTTTTGTGATTTTTGTGGATGGGGATATGGAAGTAGGCATCTTGAAGATCTAAAGACACCATGAAGTCGTTTGCGTTGAGAAGTTGCAACACTTCTTGGATAGTGACCATGCGAAACGACGGTTTCTTTAAGAATTTGTTGAGAGCTCGTAAGTCTAGAATTGGTCTCCATTTTTTCTCCTTTTTCGCACCAGGAAAAACGGGAGTAAAAACCTTTCCTCGTTGACGGAGAGGAACCTTCTCTATGGCTCCTTCCGGTGCATGAGTGAAAGTTCCAGAAGTAAAGGGCGGAGATGTTTGTGAACCATAGGTCGAGGCGGGGTTTGGGGAGGAATTTGAACGAACTCTAGCGAATGTCCGAACTGTATTAGTTGAAGAACCCAACGGTCCGTTATTTTTTGCCAATTGCATAAGAACTTGGAAATTTTTCCTCCTAACCTGGAAGGTGGAAAGGAAATGGAGGCCGGGCGGGAGAGACAAGTCATTGTCGTCGAGCAGCGTCCTTCTGTCGTCCTCCCCTCCCTCGAAAGGAGGTTTTGGTGTAAGACGATTGCTGTTGGCGTTGTTGGTATTGCGGCCGATACTGCTGGTTGGAGGAGGAATAGGAGGAGCAATAGCGTTGGTAGTCTCCTCTGGAGGTAGATTGACCTCTGCCCCTTGAGCCACGAAAAGGAGGGTTTTTAAATTGAAGGGTACCCAGAGCCCTAGCCGTGTCGGTGTCCTTTTTATACCTTGAAGAGCGTCGTCAATATGTGGTCCGAAAAGAAGCTGACCATCATAGGGCATGTCCAGGACTTTTGTCTGGACCTCTGGCCGGAAAGAAGCTGCCTTCAGCCAACCTTGGCGTCGTGAGTACGGCAGCACCGCCAGTTGGCGGAAGCCAGTGGAGGCGATATCCATCGCGCAATCTATAATTTCAGAGGCCGAACGTTCGCCTTCCAGCAAAATCTTCCTTGCCTCTTCCTTGGAACTATCTGGTAATGTCCCCAAGTAAGGAGCAATGTCCGCCCACATTTGCCTGTTATAGCGTCCTAACAACGCTAGGGAATTCGACGCACTAACTGTTAGTGCAGACATTGATGAAAAACGTTTTCCAATATTGTCAAGCCTCCTACCCTCCTTGTCTGGAGGAGCGGACAGTGGAGCAGAAGGGTTTTTGATTTCAGCTGCGCAGCCTGAGTGATGACTGAATCAGGCTTGGGATGTCCGGTAAGGCAGGCCGGAGCGGTGTCCGGAGCTTTATATTTTTTGTCCAGCCGAGGTAACACTGGGGGAAGCGAAGATGGATTGTGCATTATTTTAACACCCTGATTCCAGATGTAGTCGATGATGGGCACCGATCTTACTGACTTTTTAAAAGGTTCCTTAAAATCATAGAGGAAACAATCCTGCTGGTAAGAAGGTATAGGAATCTGGAAACGGTGTGCCGCTCTCTCTAAAACACTATGAAAACCCCCTATGTCCTCAGGAGGCGAATCAGCTTGAGTAGGCACCGGGGAAGCTGGACACGGGATAACGTAATCATCCCACTCATCATGAGTCGATTGTGAATCATGGAGTTCTCCCTCCTCCTGTTGATCATCCTCCTCATCATCATCCGTGTCAGGTGGAGGTGGTATCGTTACAGGTACCGACTGTGGAGGCAGAAGCGAAAGCTGTGGTCCTTGTTGTGGAGAGACAACTGGGACAGGAGCCGTAGCAGATGTAGGGAACCTCTGCTTATAATCAGCAATGAGGAATTGGAGGTCAGAAACCAAAGCCGCTGGAAGACAAACCATGGGAGGTTGGGAAGGATGGCTGTCGTCAGGATAATACGTTTGGTTTTCTGGGTCTTGTTCTTCGTAGTCGGAACTGTCCTGGCATTTGACCTGAAGTTCAGAAGGACTCGTAGCAGCCCTGAACATGCTGTCGTCCGAGTCTTCCTCCTCATCCAAGAAGCGAGTTGGAAGCAATATTTGAACTTTGCTTGGAGAAGTGAGAGCAGGTGTTAACGTGCGTTTAGATATTTTGAGGCGGACAGACTCACTTTCCACTTCAGACTGAGGTGTCGTCGACGAGCCCGTCGTCGGTGTAATGATCGTTGGTGGAGCACCCACAGAAAGAGGTAACAGCGTCGAAGCTCCCGTCGACGCTCCCGTCGACGGTGTTGTCTTCGTCGTCGACGGTGCTGCAGTCGTCGACGGGGCTCTCGTCGACGGAGCCGTCGTCGACGTCCTCAGTGAAGGTCTCGTCATCGACGAGGTAGACATCGACGCTGGTGTCGACGCGCTCACCGGCGATGAAAGTTTCGACGCTGACTTGGTCGTCGTCGATTTCTTTATTTTTATCGTCGACGATATCGGTTTAGCCGCCATCGACGATGAAGTCAAGTGCGTCGCCGATGCGGACAATGTTGACGCCAAAGCAGTAGAGACAGTCGTCGTCGATGAAGTCACCACCACAGCCGTGGATGGGGTTTTTCTCGCCGACGAAGCCACCGTCGACGATGTGGTCGACTGACGACGTGGAGGCAGGCCTCTTAAAGGTGTGTAACCCCTCCTGTGGAGAAACCTTTGCTGGCAAGGTCTTAGGGTGTCCCTCTGAAGACTTTTTGTGCGTCTTCTTTGGAGGGGGCTGCGACTGAGGGTCCTGGAGAGGTAACCCTAGGTCTTTGTGAGAGGACTTTGAAGATTTGTAAGAGTCCTCACTTTCCGCAGAAGACAAAGCCTGGTCTTTGTCCTTAAGTCTCTGCAGCCAAGTTAAAAGGCGTCCCTCCCGGTCTCTGAGGGTTTTTGTAGAAAAGGTATGACATACCTTACAGTCCTTAGAGGAGTGATCCGGATAGAGGCAATACAGGCAATCTTTATGTTGGTCGTCAACATGCAGCCTCTTTTTGCCACAGGAATCACAGGGCCTAAAAGGCCTTTCTTAGAAGACTCTGCCATGACAGAATGGTGAAGAAAAAAACACTGGAAATCCAGAAGCAAGAAAGACCTGAGCAGAGCTCAGTGGAGACTCCCTTAGCACGACGTGCGGTAGAAAATCTGAGGGACTAGAGCTCCTTCCAGGAAGGTTCCACAGGGTGGTGATAGCTGATTGGTTCTCTTCTAGAGTTCGGTCCTTTTTACAAAAGGACATGGATAGGTTACTAATGTAAGGCTCTTAGCCTATTACTCTATATGTCCAATGGGACATTACTATAATTATGTACCGGGGACTCCCATCTCGGCGACGGGGAATGATTCAGGCATGTGAATCTATGAAAGATACCCTAATACTGGATAAATGAAATAATATTAACAAATTAATAAAGTGAATATAAAGAAAGAAGCAAAATGTAGGATTGAAAATTGTTTAAATGTTCTGTAAATGTAAAGGAATTTGAAATTGGAGGCTAAAAATTAATTTAGTATCCTCCAATTGATTCGTGGGAGCAGAGCAAGTACTTCAAACAGAATATCGCATAAACAATTAATGGCCTTAATTGAATTACAACCTCCCCATTATAATAATTGTTTTTTTTTTATTGAACGTAATAAAATGTTTCATCATTTGTGTATTGATTTGATGAATGCTTATTTTCTCTGTATTGTTTTGCGGTTCAGATTATCAAAAATGCATAGGAAGGGGTTCCAGTCTTCCGGTAATGACTCAGTGGGGTCCCTGAATTCCAATAATGATTCACTGGGGGTCTCTGGGTTCCAGTAATGATTAAGTGGGGGTTCACAGAAGTGAAAAGGTTAGGAATCACTGAGGTAAAGTATCCACTAGAAAGAGTGTCTTTCTGACTGGGCTGTCAAGGCAGTAGTGCTTTGTGAACGCACGCAACCATGCTGACGTTGCAGTCTGGCAGATGGCAAAGACAAGCACCACTCGTGCTAACGCTATTGTAGCGTCCTTGGTCCTGCTAGAATGGGCTCTTAGACCCTCAGGGGAGGCTGGTCGTTTTTGGCCAATGAGTATCACATCCTGATACAGATGACTATTCACCTTGAAGAGGGTCTTCTTCTGCACATCTTTTCCTTACATTGCTACAGAAACCCCACAAAGAGTTGAGCGTCTATTTAATATGCCTCGCTAGATCAATATAAAAATACAAAGCCCTTTTGGGATGCCACCACTGGAGCCTCACCTTTTCTTTCTAGGGCTGAGGGGGATCAAAGAACACTAGCAGAGTGATCGACTGGCCAACATGGACAGGAGTCAAAAGCTTTGCTAAGAGAGCCACCCAGTTCTCTTCATCATCAGTTTGTACTGAAATATTTGGGGGTGGGCGCACTGAAAATTTCTACAGGTCACCCAGTGATGAATTGATGTAATCACAATAAGGAAGATAGTTTTCACTGTCATCAAGAGATGCAGTAAGCAAATATGTATAAGCTCCAAGGGTGTAGACCTGAGAAATGTCAACACCAAGATAAGGTCTCACTGGGGGATCAATAAACTGTGTTGACTGGGACATGTGTGCCAAACGTTTACAAAACAGTGTCACTACTGGTGATTTAAACAAGGATGGCTGGTCTGGAAAAAGTAGAAAGGTCGACAGGGCCGCCAAACAACCTTTTGCATTGTCCACTACAAGGTCTTACTGGACTAAAGAAACAAACAGCAGACTGTCTGAAAGGTTAGACAGATGGGGGGGGGGGGGGTATGGGAGGAGAAGGCTTCACTGATTTGTGCACCAGGTAAGAAATTTGTTACAGCACAGATGGTTTTGTGGAAGGGTGTCTGGCCACAGGATGACATCTGCTACCTCAGATGACAAATATAGTGAATTGCTGTTGCTCAATCACCATGCACAGAGGTGCAAGTTGCAGAGGTTCGGAATTTGGACTCTGCCAGGTTGCTGAGACAGGATATCCTCCTGAAAATGTAGCCTGATCGGAGGACTGATGCTCATGCTGAGAAGTTCTGGATGCCACACTAACCCGGTCCATTTCAGGGCAATTAGGATGACTTGGGCCCAGCCGTTCTCGAACTTCTTCAGAACACGGGGCAAGAGATGTAGAGGTGGGAAGGTATACATGAGTTCCTTGTTCCACAGAAAAAATCCAGACCCATTGAAAGACATGTTTATCAGCGATGCTTGAACATAGCCAAAAGAAATCATTTATGCCTTCAAAGTACAACAATGGTACAAAGTGCTCTGCCAATGCAGTCCATAGTGCCTAGGCCTGCAGGGATAATGCATTTCACCGGATACCTCCCAACATGGACGGTCTGCGCCAGGGAGGCCCTAATGTCTTCTTGGACCCGCTGCAAGATCTCACTTGCAATGTCCCATAAGTTATGCATGTAACAGCCCAACAGGCAACCTGCATTCCTGGAACGTAGTGCCAAACTGTCAGAAAAAAATATCAGTTTGCCAAACGCATCAATACATTTGGATTCTCTATCCAAGGGATTGGTGGGAAATGAGTTGGGATTAACCTGACTGGACGAAGCTTGCACATTAAGACCTTCTGGCATGGGATGCTTGTGGAGGAAATCTAGATCACTGGGCCTAGCTTGGTTACTTGTTGACTACGTAGCCATCAAGGTATCTGTGAAGGTACTATTGAATTGAAGCAAGAGCTCTGATGCAGTTTACCCAAGTTTGAGAACCTCCGTCAGAACATTTGTCTTAGTCTAAAAGGAAGAATACTGCAATTCTCGTACCTCCTTTCCCTCCAGTGGTGGCCCATGTGGCAAGTCCAGTTCTGTTTCAGGGGAGGTGTTAAGCCCACTTACACTTTGTAAGTCAAGGTATAAGGAATCATTAGCATATGGAAATGAAAGTAAACTATATATATCTCCCCATCATAGACAGTATAAAGAAAGTTACTTACCTGTACACTGTGGTTCTCCAGTATTGATATCTTTTATAGATTCAAATGCTTGAATCTTCCCCGTCATCATGGTGGGAGTCCCACGGTAACAGTAAAATAGCAGTACCAAGCTTTAAACTTAATTCCCCTTGAAATTCAATAGTATTTAGTAACATCATTTGAGAACATCCAAACTCCAGCCAATAACAGCATAGACCCAGAGCATCCATCCCCTGCAGGGCCACCATACTTCAGATTTCAAGCACGAGTGCAGTTAGAAGAATAATAGAGGTATGGAAGGTGAGCCTGAAATGGGAGGACGGAGGGTCGCATATGAATCTATAAAAGATATCAATACTGGAGAACCACAGTGTACAGGAAAGTAACTTATTTTTTCTACGGTATTGTATCTTTTACAGATTCACATGCTTGAATCACAATAGCAAGCAGTAACAATGAGCTAAAGGAGGGGGGAAAAACAGGTGAACGATCCCACCATATATAGAGAGAGAGACAATTACCAAACAACATCGTAAGAAAAAGAAGAGACCTTAATAAGACAAGGCCTACCTTATGCGAACAGACGTCGTAAGGCCGCTAGCCCAACTGCAATATCCGCCTTCCGCCATGTATCCAGGCAATAGTGCCTCGTGAAGGTATGGACGCTTGTCCATGTCGCTGCCCTGCAGATGTCAGGTAAAGACTCTCCAGCAAACAGGGCCAAGGATGCCACCATCTTCCTGGTGGAGGGAGCTGCGACTTTAGACGTAAGCGGGCGTCCCGCTTTCTCATGGCAGAAAGTTATAGTGGAGGAGACCCAGCGTGCAATAGATGCTCGAGTCAAGGCCTTACGTTTCCTAGGGGCAGAGAAGGCGATGAGCAGCTGGGTTGATTTACGAAAAGCTTTCGTCCTTTGCAAGTAGATGTCCAAAGAATGGAGAGCTCTCTCTGCAGGCGTCGACAGAGAGGGGAAAAAAGGAAGGCAGAACCACCGGCTCATTGAGATGGAACGTGGTAGGCACCTTGGGAATGAAGGAAGGATTAGTGCGGAGTACTACTCTGTCCCGATGAAACTGCAGGTAAGGCTCCGTTGCAGCGAAGGGTTGAATTTCGCTAATGCATCTAGCAGACGTGATGGCCAAGAGAAAGGCCATCTTCCATGAGAGATGCTTCAAATCACATTTGTGAATCAGCTCGAAGGGAGACCTCATAAGTTGCGACAAGACAATCTTCAGCTGCCAGAGAATTGGAGGGGGCCGAATTGTGGGTAGGCCCTAAAGAGACCCTTCATAAACTCTTTCACCAGTCTGTTGGACCACAGAGACAACTGGCTCGAACGTTTCCTGTACCTGGAAATTGCTGCTAAGTGCACTTAAATCGATGAATGGGAAAGACCAGTCTTGGCGAGATACAAAAGATACAGCAAAACGTCCTCTGGAGGCAAAGAGAGAGGATGACAAGAGTGTTCGACACAGCAGGAACAGTATCGCCTCCATTTAGCCGAGTAGTACTTGATTGTGGAAGGAGCTCGGGCTCTGTTAAGTATGGATCGGCAATTTTCAGAGAGCACTAACTCTCCAAACTCTGTTTGGTGAGGAGCCAAGCTGACAATTGAAGCATGTGAATCTGTGGATGAACCACTTGGCCTTGGTCCATGGAGAGCAGATTCTCCGTTGGTTGGAAACGGATTGGCGAAGACTCTGATGGGCGAAACAGCTCGGTGTACCAATACGGTCTTGACCACGCCGGGTCAATGAGAATAATGCGGCAGGGCTCCCGCTTGAGTTTCTGCAGAACTTTCGGAATGAGCGGGAACGCGTAAGCAAATGTTCCTTCCCAGGAAAAGTGGAAGGCGTTCCCCAGAAAGCCTGGTTTAGGAAACCTGCTGGCGTAAAAATCACATTTTTTGTTGAGTGATGTACCGAATAAGTCTAGGGTTGGTAATCCCCAGCACTGAAATACCCTTCTTAGCTGAGTGGCATTTAGCTCCCATTCGTGACACTGTTTGGTGTCCCTGCTGAAGGAATCCGCCGATTCGTTCTGTACTCCGGGAATGTGTTGGACTTGCATAGATATGTTGTGGCCTATTCGACATTTCCAAATCTGCTGTGCTAGGCTTGACAGGGCATGAGGCCTCGTCCCCCCTTGTTTCTGTAGATAGAACATGGTGGTTGTGTTGTACGTGCAGACTAGTACGGACGATCCTTTGATTCTTGGTTGAAACGATTGGAGGCCTAGAAAGACTACTTTCAGTTCCAACAGATTTATGCGACAATGCCTTTTGGTCCGACCACCTCCCTTGGACCTGAAGCTCCTGGAGGTGAGCTCCCCATCCTTCCATGGAAGCGTCTGTTGTCATTACCATTTACGGTTTTGCTGGGAGGAAGGACAGGCCTTGAGAGAGATTGTTCCTGATTGCCCACCAGGACATTTCAATCACTCCGGAAACGGCTGTGGCAAAGATGTCGTCGAAGGAGCATCAAGATTGAATCCACTGAGATTCGAGCTGGTCCTGGAGAGGTCTCATCCGCAAGTGGCAGTGTGGGATTAACGGGATGCAGGATGACCTCATCCCCAATATTGACTTGTAAGTCCTTACAGAAACGCACCTTTCTGAGGAGAGGGACTGTGCCATCCTTTGCAGACATGAAATCCTCTCTTCTGTGGGAAAGGCCATTGAGCGATTGGTATCCAAGCTCGCTCCCAGAACATAAGCGAACTGGAGGGGACGAGAGAGGACTTTTCCCTGTTGAGATTGAGACCCAGGGAGCGAAAAAAACAGAGACAGGCTCTCGTAGACTCCTTGGCGACTTGAAGGGATGGGGCCTTGACGAACCAATCGTCCAGGTAGGGAAATACCTGGTGACCGGAACGCCGGAGAAAAGCTGCCACTGGCACCAGGTGAAAAACCTGGGTGCTGATTTTAGCCCGAAAGGCAGCACTTTGAATTGATAATGGCACCCTGCCGCCTCGAACCTGAGAAAGCGACGATGCTTCGGGTGTATGGGAATATGAAAGTACTCATCCAGAAGATCCAGGGAGGTCATATAACCCCCCATGTCCATGAGAAGAAGAATCTCCTGAAGCGGCAACATCCTGAAAGGTTGACCTTTGATGAACTTGTTCAACAACCTGAGGTCCATAATTTGCCTCCATTTCCCGTCTTTTTCTTTATTAAAAAGAAATGAGAGGAGAAGCCTACGTTGTTGACTGCCTGGCACCTCTTCAGTAGAAGCAGACTGATTTCTTTTTTGAGAAGTGCAAGGTGACGGTGTGCAGTTTTCTGAGGAGGGAAATTAGAAGCTTATTGAAGAAATTCCAGGGTGTGACCATGATGAAAGATGTCTAACAACCATTTGTCAGAAGAAATAGTATTCCATTGAGCTTAGAATTTGGAGCAAGTCTGAGCCAATTGAAGTGGGACTGGGGTGACGGGTGACTGCAAATTTTCATTGCCTCCTGTTGGCATCGAGAGACTTTCCTCCAGACTGGTGCTCCTGTGTATGCTGACGTGGAAGTTTGGCGAAAGGACTGCGTAGAATATTGCAGCCGAAACCCCTGCTGATAGTAGGGCTGAAAACGCTGCTGGAGTTGGGGCCGAGAAAGAAATTGGCCTCTTCCTCGAAAAGAAGAAAATTTCTTTTGCTGCAAATTAGCCAAGGACTTGGCCTTGTCAGTGTCCAATTTACTTGACTGTAGCACTTCATCACTTCATCCACGTGCTTGCCAAATAGATATTCACCATCAAACGGCATATCTAGCACTTTAGCGTGAACCTCTGGGTGGAATGCTGTTGCCCTAAGCCATCTCTGTCTTCGCAACACAGCAGCACCCGCCATTTGCCTAAAGGCGGTAGAAGAGCTATCCAGCATTACAGCTATGATCTCTGATGAGGCTCTTTCTCCTTCTGAAAGTATATTGTTCTCCTACTACTTCTTATCCTCGGGCAGATATTCCAGCAAGGGGTGTGTCGGACCACATTTGCCGGTCATACCTCCCGAGGATAGCCATGGCGTTGGAGTGTAGCGCTCACACTTAAGGAGACCGCCACACAGGCACGTACACACCTTCTTTGTATGCGAGGGCCCAGTTGTAAGCGGAAGAAGAGCCTGATGCACTACAACTCCCAGCAGGTAGTGGGGCACTTCAGGATGCAACACGGAAGACGCCGCCTCCCTATTTAAACACCTCCTCCTCCTGAGGAAAGTGCTTGACAACTGCTCCCGAGCTTTGCAAGTGGCGGATGGTGTTCCCCGCCGGATTTCAGCAAGAAGAATACCGCGTTTCAGAGACCCTGAAGATTTCCTGTTGGCTCCACCCGTCAGATTCCCAAACCGGCTCCCGTTTTGCAGGCACAGCTCTGTCAGAGGCACAGACTCATAGCAGGTACTTGGAAGGAGCGCCGGAGCGCTACCTTCATTACTGTTCCTGATTAACTAGAATTCAGCTGAGCCTCATCAGCCCGCCTACCTCTCTGTTCTGGTATCGCGGTTTAGGAACCGCCATTACGTAACCGGAGAGGAGTTTTGTTTTTTCCTTTTCATATCGTTTGACACTGCTTCTTACCATGATATATCGTCCAACACAGTCTTATGGCAGGAATACCTTGATTGTGTGCTGGATTTTCCTTTCATTTGGTGTTTCTTGCTCTCTACCAATTATTCAGTGATATTGAATAATATATATATATAGACGACTTTCATTCTTATTATAGCAACGCTACTGGGATATACCTTACTGTGCTTTTTCTAACAGTAGGCTTTGACTCTCGGCATACTTATTTTAAAAGCCAGCTCTCTTCCCGGTTGGACTCTTTTTGAATTGATGAACTATCTGGTGGAGCTATGCTGACTCAAGTTACTTAGAAGTGTAGCTGCAGGGCTCTTGGTGAGTGTATGTATGGTTTAAACTTTCTGGAAACACATTTGTTTATAGAAGTGTGGTGCTTCTCATGCTTGTTTGTTTTCTCTTACACTGCAGAGCCTAAAAAACCTAGAAGGGTGTTATTGGATTCCTTGACCAGACCAGAGAGGTACTAGAGTACTGCAGCACAGTTTATTGTTTTATCCCTTTCCCTTTTTCCCCGGAGCACGACCTCTCGCAGCAGTGTTCTCTTTCTCTGTTGGGGGTTGCGTTCAGGGGAATTGGGGAAATTGTCAACGTCCATCGTCTCCGCTGGCCACGGTGAAAAGGTTAGTGGCGTTGTTTGTTTCTTGTGCTGCTGACAACCCTGACATGGAGGCCCTGATGGCTGTTGCCACCAGCACGGAGAATCTCTTTCCAATATTATCCAACCTGTGCCCTTCCTTATATGGCGGGGCAGCACATGGCGATGCATGATTCTTGGATCTTCTTTGGGCGGCCAGAATAATAACGGAGTCAATTTTGGATGGCCGATAAGACACGCAGAAGAGTCCTCAGGTGCCCTGTATTTTTTATCCAATTCCGGGATAACAGCCGGTACGGAAGCTGGAGTCATCCTCAGCTTAAGGCCCTTCTGCCACAGGACGTCCACTATGAAGATGGCTCTGGTGGAGCGCTGCGTAGTTGCCTTGAAGTCGTATAAAAAACACTTTGTCTGCTTGACGGGCATGGGGAAATCAAAACGTTTTGATGCCCGCTCTAAAAGGTCATTAAAACCGCCGATATCCGCCGGCGGCGAATCGGCCATCGTCAGAGTGGGAGAAGGTGGCGTGTGTGCCACATAGTCATTCCATTAGTCTCGGACATCTGGGTCCAACTGCAGCTCTCCCTCTTCTAGCGGCTGGCCACCACTGTCCAGAGCCTGAACAGGAATTTGCAAGGGCGGTAAGGTCTTCTGTTTCGGCGGCACAGACGTCGCCTGATCTGATATGACGGTAAGTTCCTCGTGTGTAGGAGGTGGCTTTTGAGTAGCACTGGCCTCAGGGAAATGCTAGTAATAGTCACTGAGCATCAGACGCAAGTCCATGACTAGAGAAATAGGGATGTTAATGGAGGGCTCCTGCTGACGCTCCTTCTCCTGTTCATCATAAGGATAATGCTCCTGAAAAGTATCTAAGCGTTGCATGCAGGGATGTCCTGTGTCCGAGAAGGAATATTCACCCTCCAGATACGCAGAAGGGTCATCCAGTCCGTCCTCAGATTCTTGCCATTTGACCCTCAGTTGCGAAGGGCTATATGCAAGACCACAAGGACCCTCATCCTCTGATTCTTGGAAGTCCCAGAGGCGAGTAGGAGGCAATGGGGAGATCTTGGAAAAGTCATTCCCCTTCGTCGATGGGCCGTCGACGGGGTCATAGACATTATCGTTGATGGTATGACTGCGTCGACGGGATGGGGAGGCTCGTCGACGGCGTGGCGCCGAGCTGAACCGTCGACAGTGAAGCGCTCGTCGACATTAAGTCCTCACAACTGCTGCCGACATCACTTCAGTCTTCGTTGACGCTACAGCTGACCGTCGACGGCGTAGAAGTCGCCGATACAGTCGACGGCGTACTAGATCCAGCAGAGACAGAGGTCGTAGACGGAGAGTGTCTCGTTGACGGGTGGATTTTTTGTGAGGGAGTATGCGGCGCAGATGGAGGCGCAGAGCCAGATCTTTGCTGGGTATGAGATGGGCCAGGCTGCTCTTTTTTAGCCCTTTTTTCCACTGATGTTTCCTTACTCTGAGACCTGGATTTCTTTGGATCTCTCTTGACAGGAGGAGAATCTTCTTCCTTCCTCTTCCTGGAGGAGGTATGAGGCCTCTCCTCACTCGGAGTCTGAATCCCTCACAGACTTCCTCTTTTGTAGCCAGAGGAGCAGTCTTCCCTCACGATCCTTGAGGGTTTTAAAAAGGAAGTTCGACAGTGCTTACAGTCTCTGGGCTTATGATCCGGGTATAAGCAATACAGGCATTCCTTATGTGGATCCTCAGAGAAAAGCCTGGACTTTCCACAAGTCTTGCAGGGCCTAAACAGCCCTTTTTTTAGATTCAGACATTCTGCAGTAAATACAGAAAAGGGTACACTCACTTTCAACAGTGCCTCAGCTGAACAGACGGTTGAAGAAAAATAACTGATAGCTGGGAGTTGAAACGGTTAAGGTAGAAACACTGACTGAACAGAGCTCAGGGAGACTCCTTAACACACAACGTGCGGTAAGAAATCTAAAGTATGGTGGCCCTGCAGGGGATGGATACTCTGGGTCTATGCTGTGATTGGATGAAGTTTGGATGTTCTCAAATGATGTTAACTGGTTACTAAATGCTATTAAATTTCAAGGGGAATTAAATTTAAAGCTTGATACTGCTATTTTACTGTTACAGTGGGACTCCAACCATGACGACAGGGGAAGATTCAAGAATGTGAATCTATAAAAGATACAATACTGGAGAACCTGGGGTGCTCCCTGTTCTGATACAGGGTCAGAGGCACAAAATGAAAACAAGCATTTGCAATGCAATAGGTCTCGCATTTACGCGAGTTTGAGCTATTGACATTGAAAATAACAATGCCTTTTATTTTTGTTTTCGTTTTTAAAACATAAATAAAAGGCATTGTCATTTACAACGCCATTACTTGATTAATGCTTCACGAAGGGAAAAAAAACCAATAACATTTGCAATGCCAATAGCTCAAAACAATGTCATTGCGAGACCTATTGCATTGTAAATGCTTGTTGGGATTGTTGCGTGGAGTATACATTTACGAAACCAGCGCCTGGCGGCCCCTTTAGTCAGACATACAAACGCACTTCACGGCACCTCGCGCTGCAATTTCATTGGGTACTGAAACCACTACTAGGTCCTACGCAAAGCCTCCCCTGCCTGCCAGAGTACAAGGGAAGGTGTTTCTTTTCATACAGGTGCCCATTCAGAGCAACCCCATTACAGCCCCATAAACTGTGGGGCGCCCCCTAATCCGCATTAGCATTTCTGGTGGGGCCCACGGAAGACTACTATCCCTTGATATAAGCCCTTTGAAATGCAGTCATAGGTGATCTGCTGGTTGTCCCCCCGGGGCGCTTGGAAGGCAGACAGACGTCCCAAGGAGACCTTGCGTCACTACGGCGGGCAGCGTCGGGTCATCCAAAGCCAATAGCAGCGGGCTCCAATGCGCGCGCCTTAAAGAGGATCAGTTCATGTCAATGGGGCCCTACAGGCCGCTTTTTTGTTGCAGCCAACTTCAGCCCTATTATGAGACGAACCCTGTTATCTGCTCTGCATTCTCATAATGGCAACTGTTGGGTTTTCTTTTTCATCCTGAGAGGGAAACAGTAAACAAACCAGGGAGGAGGAAAGTTCTTCAATTGGGCTTTTGCTTTTAAAGGGCTTGGCTCCAGAGTCAGCTCGGGAGTCGCACATCTGCGGTGTTGTTTAATACTAGATTTCTTATTGTGATGGTGAGGAGGTATCTTGCTTTTTTTCTTTATTATTTTTGACCACCCGTGCTGCTTTGCAGCTTAAAAACAAAAAATAACGAATTAAAAAAAAGAACCAAAGTTTACATTTTGTCTTCTACCTATATTTATTGTTCTGCAACTGGGGCGGAGTGGGTGATTTGGTGCTAAACACACATTACAGTTTGCACCGCCCACGCAATGCATGTAATCGGACCCAAAGTAAGCCTAGAAGAAATGGTAGCAAGATATTACGTTGTGTTAAATATAAATAGAAAATAATAAAGAACAAATGGAGATTTAATACGTTTCAGGAAATCGGAGACTGCACTATAAGCCTATTCCACCCTACTTTTCGTATGAAAGTAAACCGTGTATTTAGGCGCAGGTACTTTTAAAACGTTTGTGACTTGCATTTTTTGTATACAGTGAGTTGTTAGGAATAACGTGTGAAAAAACGCACTCCATTTGATTTTGGGGGCAAATGATTGGACAAAGAGTTTTACACAGCAAGTAGATTAGATTGTGTAACCTTGCATTCGTTAATGAAAACTTGCAAAACATGGAGGGGTTTGGATTTTTTAAGGAGGTGTGAATTTACCACACGGCGGTAGTTAATTGCCTTGCAGCAAATTAAAATACTGTAAACCGCTTTGCAGTGTACACAACATTGAATCGTATCCTACCTTTGGCGTGTTTAATATGTCTTTCCCCACAAATAGGCCCCAGGAGTCCCTATTACCACATTTAGAGCTCTTTTAACAAGAGACTTGTATAACTTCCCGAGTGGTGGTGAGGTTTATATTTTTAGCAGAACTCTTAAAGTGGGTTGACTGACTATTTCCTCCCCGACATATGTTGTGTTTCCTAGAACTGGCAATAAAGCGGCTTATACTATGAAGCCCTGTGGAGTCAGTGACTCGTGGACTAGTTCACGCCACCAACCTGTTTAATAATGTATTTATTGCGCAGATAGCGCCGGGAAGGGGCGTGGGGGGTTGTGCCCCGGTTTTATAGCCGATGCACAGAGCGGTTTATAACCGCTCCAGAGTTCGTATCACCTTTGATGTGGCGTCCCTGATAGCAACCACGGACTCCCACATTTCTAGCATGACAGTGGCTTAACTAGGGATTTATTATATAAACGAGTTTGCGAGTTGATGTATGTACCAAACGTGCCTCTGCAAGGAGGTTTTACGAGAGGAGAAAGTTCAATAAACCGGTTCTGAAAGGCTAAATTGCAAGTTCGGTATTTTTCAAGGTTGTGATTTTTTTAATTCGCTCGTTAAGTCCTGCTTATCCACACATCGTCGCCTAGAAAATGTAAATATGAGTTTCTCACATTTTAAAGGTCAGTGATCTGTTTGTTTACGTAAGAAATTCATAAAGCGCCCCGTGTCATATAGGCACTTCGAATCGTTGTTCCACCTGAAAATAATTTGCTCCGGTGTCCAAGTCCAGGCCTCCTATATTTTTCCAGCATCCTGCGTTTTTTCAAGAAGAGCGTCTGCCTATCGCATGCAAAAATGTAACTTTCCAACCGCTTTCAGAATAGAATCTGCTAGTTCCATAAGAGACTATTACCTTTATTTATTTTTTTTAGGATACCAAGCACGTAGAGGTCGTTGCAGGTAAAATTGTGGGTTTAGCTGCTGGCACATGTTCGAAAGGACCCAGTCGTCCTTAAGATGACGATAAACTGGTCATGGATAATCTTAACGCGCGTTAATTACAGTGCATCAAATCTCTTGGCGCTTTATAAAAAGACAAGGTATCCTACAAAGTAACCCGTTTAAAGAAATATATATACTTAAAAGGGTTGCGCAACTCCTAAAAAGATTTATATTTTGTTTTCCAAATATTGCAGCCGGTTTAATGAAGGATTTATACTATAAATCGCTCGTAGCACCGCTTGATTTAAACCGAAGAGGCTGCGCGCTGGAAGCAGCGCTGCTCCGCACACCCCTCCAAGGAGGCAGATTTGCATTTGGCGCACTGTGTACAAGGTCCTAGCATCACCGGCCCCGGGGGTGTTTTTATAAGAGCATTCCAGCGGGTAGGGCTCTTGAGAGAATAAAGCGCTGTTTAATCCCAACACCCTCATAATAATCCCTTATTAGACTACACACAAAGCGAGAGCGACAGTCTACACAACACAAGAAAGCGTCAGACTCCGAGAAACAGATTCGATAAACTCCTTTTCCGTTACATTTAAACCGCTTTTCGCTTCCAGTAGGAGGTGTAAGGGCCTTCATCGCAGAGTCCTCTGAGGAGTTCTCTGTGGGGGTATATTTTGGCAACTAAAATCACCTGTCAATGTTTATTAATAGCAGCCGACTGATTTAATTCAATTTATTTTGGCAGCGGCGCTGCGAACACCACCCAAAAAGCCCCACATGCCGCAAAAAAAAAACAAACAAAAAAAAAGTATCGCTTAAAAGACCCTCCCCTGGCGCTAGTGAGGTGTAAGTGCTTAGCGGAGTAGTGGTCACCAAAAGGACGGTCGTACAACGTATATAGTTATTAATGTCCCACCTCTTCTCGTGTGATCATCCCAAAAACAATCAACACAAGAGGATGGAGACAACCTCCTCATTACGAAAACGTGGCTTCAAAAACATGGAGAATTGCCTCAACACCCCACACACAAACAAAAACCTTTCGGTGTGCAGGCGAGCTGTTTGATGGGACGAGAGAAACATGGGATGAGCATGCTTGCCTTGATCTACCAGCTCCAGAAAGGGGGAGAGGGGAGCAGAAAACACAAGAACCAACATACAGGCGATTTCCGAGATGAAACCGCACGCACAGCACCCCCAGTCCCCCCAAACAAAAGTACAAGATTTCGTACATCCAGTATTTAATCGCGTGTATGTTGCAGGTTTTGAAACAAGCAACCTATGGCAGAAATTTGCTGCCGCCTCTATAAGGACAGGATGTGTATAAGAGCATGTGAGGGAGCTTCGAGCAATGTCAAAATACCACTGTCACCCCGCCCCACACCCCGTAAAACAGACTGTACCAGGATGTGTCAGCGGTCAAGGAACCTCTTAAAGCCGTGTCAAACAAGCATCGATCTCTTGTCTTTATGGGGCCATGTGTTTCTAATTAGAAACACATGGCCCCATAAAGATAAGTGCTTTGCGACAGCAGCAAAGCAGGCGACCCAGTCCGGATCGGAGGCGAAAGGGCGTCAACAAAAAACCCTCATTTCCAATGGCAGGCCACCGTTTAGCATAAACGGTGACGCCAGCCAATGAAAATGAGGGACGGGGCTTCAAGTCCCTTTCTCAAATCTACTCTCCTACAAAATCTCTCGCCCAGCGAGCAGCGCTTTGCGCTGCAACGCCAGGCGAGACCTAAAAATGGAGCCTATGTTGATAGTAGTGTCTCGCTGAGGCATCAAGTTCGAATCAGGAAGCATGCAACCCGTTGCAACTTTGTTATTTCATAGAACATCATGGGTAAGCTCAGGATGATGCCAGTTCGAGGTCTGACTTGAGAACATAAAACCGTGCTGGTGGAGCTAGCAACAGAGTTGGTGTGGCAGAAAGCGGCGTACACCATGGGGCCATCATGGAAGTTTGTACCGGTGTTGGTATAGGCACAGTAACAGGACCCAAAGGATAAGACAGTGTCAGTGTAGGACCTGCCAACAGTAGAGGCCCCTGCAGCTCTTCAAAGGCATGTCAGAGGGAGCAGGAAGAACACTTAAGATTTGCAGCAGGGCTTTCTTGAATGGCTAACTGCTGTAGGGTCGATGATGGCCTGAGGAACTTATACACATCAAAATCAGTTGAGGTATTGGTTCAATTGCCAGAGACCTCAAAGGTGTGCAGACTAGGTCTTGATGATCACATGTTTTCAATTGGGAAACACAGTGGCTGGATGCAGTTGAGTCCTACTTCTTTTCCTTGTGATTGCGTTAGGACTTCGATCTGCCTGAAGATTTTGAGCTAGAAGTGGAACAGTCTAATAACGGACAATGGGCCTGTGACTTCGACCAGGAATGATACCTGTGTGATGCCTGGTGATAGATTCACCTCCTGGTCTTGGGTCGCCTCTGAGAGCATTAGAGCGCATTGGTCACTTGACTGACTTGTGACTGGAGCTCAGTTACCAAATATATACCTCCTGTGGGTCCACAACAGGCATCTGCTTGTGGCAGACTCAGCATGGCTTATAGCCAGTTGTTTTCGGAGGGGACATCGTTTGTTAGCACACTGTCATGTGCAATTTCAAAATTGCTAGAAGACTTATGAAGTTGGGAACTGAGCTAGAGATCTGCACCAGAAGACACAGAAAGAAAAACTGACATCAGGCAGTATGGTGGCGCTTATATTTGACTCTGTTGTGTCATTAACAGAGAGGTGGGAAACTTGCATAGTGCCATCTACAGGCACGCGAGGAATATTCTGAAGGTGAGGAATCTATAGTTCGAAGTATATATAAGAAACTGCCGCTGTTAGGGTAGGCAGAGAGGTGACACCCCTGAATGGCTATACCATCATGCCAACAGCAGAAACAGGAGCTGGATCCACAGGACAAGACAGATTTAGAGATACAGTACGCCAAAACCAACTTCTGAAACACCATGACCAACGTAGTCAAATGGATGAGAGACAACTGCCTCCAACTGAAGTCCGACAAAACGAAGTACTGATCTTCGGGAAGAACACCTCCGCATGGGACCACAGTTGGTGGCCTGCAGAAATCGGACCTACACCAATACCGACCGACCATGCACGCAACCTCGGCATCATCCTAGACAGCCAACTGACCATGAAACGACAAGTATGAAACTGAGAAATGACCTGTGCAGTACTCCCAGCTTACTTCATAGGCTAGGTCTGCAGATATAGTATCACAAATGAATCATGACAACAGTCCAGTTGATCACTTATCTGGGGGTACTTCTGGTGTCATCCATTTTACCTCATGACTATCAATCCAAAGGTGTGCTAGATCTGGTCATTGCTTGGCCATGACCTTTTGTATAGCTACTATCCAGAATGCAAGGCTACATTTAATGAAACTTCAACAATGCCTAAATGACCACTGCTTGCAAAAAATGGACAGGAGGGATGACGAACTGAAATTGACTCAAGTGGAAGCTCCATCTCTCTCACTGTGGTGCAAAGTAGCAAACCTTTACAGGATGTACCGTTTCAACAAAGCCTACCCATTCAGACTTTAGTGACAGCTGCCTCGCTGTCAGGCTTGGAAGCTCATCTTGGGAATCCATCTATTCATTAACGATGGTCAATGAAAGACAGACCGTACCACATCCTAGAGCTCAAAACCCTTCAACTATTGCTGAAAGCCTTTCTGCCGTAACCCTGGCTGGAAAGGCTACCTAGGTCTATAAGCCAACCCCCTGAAATAGCCTCTACACTTGTGGAACTGATCAGGGAATTGCTTCAAAAGCCCCAGGGAACTTGCTGTGGCCCTATTGTCTTTAAACCGTTCCAGGACAGAAAAAGTCTAGACACACAGACCGGCATGTTCATCAGACATGCTTTCACATCACCAGAAAATCTGGTCGTCCTCATCCAGGCATGTCTTCATAGCTTAAGCTGGTACCAAATGCTTTGCCAGAACAGGTCGCAGTGTCTAGGCCTGCACAGATAATGGATTTTTCAGCATCCCTCTCATCCAGGACTGTCTGAGACAGTGAGGCTTTAAGGACCAAGGCTCGCACTAACATTGAAGTGTATTTTAGTGCATTTTAGTGCAAACAGACAACACGTTAACAATGTAATACTAAGCAAGCAAGGAGGAACATGATTCATACCTCTGTCAAGAATTTGGCTGTGGCTTTTGGCCAGAATCCTTTCCATAAAAGCAATTCACCTTCCAGGAAGCCAGAAGCAACAAAAGGATTTCCTCAACAGATTCTCAGAGGAAAATAATGATTGGGTGTTAAAGACTACAAAGTATTTCACAATGTCTCTTCAGAATGGAGCTTCCCAAGAGTAGATATATTTGCAAGATGACAAATGTCCTAGCTTCGACTATATGGAATGGAAACAAGATGGGCCTTTTTGACCAACTGACCAGGGATGCTACTTTACACTTTATCCACATTTGCTAATTCCATCAGTAATACGGAGTGCCCCAGGGCAGACAAGACAATGGCTGTTTCTGGACCGTCTGTATTTCTCGATAGATCTACACGAGGCTGCCACACAAACTGAGCTTCTCGAGCAGGTTGCAAGGTTGATTGTTCCAGTTTTGTACTTAGAGGCCAGTGATATGTATCATTGCCTTTTGATTATACAGATGGATTATTATCTTCAAGCATTTCTTCAACTGATTTTCTCAAAGCAGTTTGAAGACTGCATGCATTTAAAGGCTCATGTCCATCAAATAATCTTACTTTTTTGTTTTGCTTTTTACCTTGCGAATAGACACTTTTTTGCTCCCAAAGAGCACTCTGCCTCGTTTACCTAAAATAAGTTAGCCACTGACCCATGGCTACATGCAATTGCACAGAATCATCTTTAGAACTCAGTTTGACTACACTTGGATTGAGCCTTTTCTGAGCTCCATTCAAACTATCAAACATAAAATGTCTATCTACTAAAATCACAACCAACAACCTAGTGACAACTAGCCAGAGGTTTGTCCTCATTTACAGACGCAAGCTAAAAAGCTGCTTTATCTGTGTGTTTCACGAATTCTAGATTTTCCATATTATATTGCAGCTCATTTGCTTCAGACTCGATCATAAATGTTTTTAAGTTGAAAGCAACTTCATACGACTCATCACTGAGTTGTCAGTCTGGCTGCAGAAGGCATTTAGAAACCATCTTCTATAACTCCAAGAAGATCCAAAATGCTCTACTTGACTTTTAATTCAACAGTGTTGTTGCAAATGGTAAATCAGAGAAGATAGGGTGTGCTAAAGAGCCACCACAGCAGATATTTTGGGGCCGTTTACATTCGGGGGCGTTACTCAAATGATGTGCTGTAGCGTAATTACGCATAATTACTGCAAAATTAAGCAAGATTATGCAGAATTACACGAGGAGCATAACCCAGCATTAAAGCACTATTTTCTTTGTGTAAAATGCACCCGCATACTCAACTTGGACCAGAGGAGGCATTTTGCGCAAAAAAAATCGCGCTAAGTGCAACAGAACTGCGACAGAAGCAGTCGCTTTCGAAATTCGTTGTTCTTGTGCTCCTGCAGTATGATTTTTGTGCCAAATTACTAATAATTACACAAAGCGGTCTAATGGAGTAATGTTTGGAAATTTTGTGCCAATTACCCAAATTATTCCGATTACTCCTGCATAATAAAACTTTCGCCCATGCCTAGTTCGAGTACAATTTTCAAAATCTACAGAGTATAAACTTCAACTATAAGAAACTGACAAATCGCCATCAATTAGTTTCCCATCTCAGTCAGATTCCTAATGTAAAAACACACTAATTAAATTGCACATAAAAAGAGAAAGAAAACATGCTCAAATGTGTATAATATATGAAAAATTCTTTTTCACCACAACATTCAATTTTAAATGACCAGCAGTTTTCATTCCATATATGGGTCGGCAAAACAAAATTTGTAAAATAAAATAATGAACTGCACATAATACATACGGGTTCCAGTGTTCTTTGGAGATTTTGTATAAACTACCAAACATAATTGGTAGAATTTTGTCAATGTTCTCCTCAATGAGACTTAGAATATATTCGTTATTCCAAAAATACAAGGCCCTTTCTGCAACCTGAAATAAAAATTTTGATTTTAACCTACTGAAACAGGTTAAAAAATAATTCTGTTTTTTCGCTATGTCTGATTAAAAATAAATAAATGCAATTACCTGAAAATGAGAACTAGAGACACATTTTGAAATTTGCTTGAACAGTGGTTCTTGAATCTTTTTGAACTGTGTTGGTTCTATGACATCAAGGATTTCCTCAATTTCACCTAAAAACATAACCTGTGTGGATGAAATAAGTTACTTTAAGGGACTAATAACAAACATACTTTACATAACACCGACTTCAAGAAGATGACTCCAAATAGAAAGAGAAAAAACGAACACCAAAAAGAGATATTTTTGTTTGTGGACACTATATCATAAAATAGGCCTGGAGACAAATCGGGAAATGCTATTTACATAGACATCAGGTAGCAACTTGCTTCTGTTGTAGATTTATACTCGAACTATTAATGTGCAAAATATTCCCAAAATTCATTTCGGAATATGCAATATGTTGCACTACATAACCCAGAAAACATCCATGCATCTGGATTCAAAACCTCAGTTATTATTCCATTGAGCGATGTGTCCACGTATGTGTAATACAAGGGTCTTAAACAAGAGGCGTAAAGCACTACTTTATAAGAGAATTACCCAGGCCTTGTAGAAAGATGACACGTAGGATTTAAGGTAAGTTTATTGTAAGTAAAACCCCAGCACGACCAGCAGCTGTCCACGCAGGGATGCAACTGACAGGTCTAACGTTTACAACTGTAAGAATGGAATCTTGGGGATGGGGTGATGAGGGACATCAATAGTAAGGGTAGAAACAGTGACATCACAATGGTCCTGAGGTAGGACCATAATACGGCATTACAACACATCTTCCCTTATACAATAAAGAAAGGTAAACAAAAGACTTCAAGTAAAGCTCTATGCATTGTATGTGGGAAGACGTGAGCATATAACAGTTAATCAAAAGCAATATAGTCTTTGAATTTCTTTGGTTTGTTGATGGGTCTTCCACATCTGCTAGAGGTGATGTGATTACCTAATGATGGCCCTGTATTGGAAGAGGAGACATTTCCATCATTGCAATCAGACCTGAGTCTGGAACTCTCACCTAAAAGGGATGATCGTCTATCTACAATGGTTCTGCTACTGTCATCCATGTTACTTGAGCTAATATGTGCCTTGTTGGACATGTTGTCTGTATCATCAAAATCAAGCCACAAATCACTGTTGTTGCGCATTTTACATCCAGAATCATCGAGTGTTTTCTCACTTGTGCATTTGGCTAATCTACTAATGTGCCATATTTTCCCGTAACTTAATTGTGCAGCGTTGCAATAAAGTTTGCATATTTCAAGTGGAGGAGAGAATCTGCTCTCGCCCTTTCTGACTTTTTTTCAAGACGAACTTTGACAAGATCTCCACATTTGAAATGCAAGCTTCTCACTCTATGTTTGTCAAACTAATTTTTGTAGTAATCCTGTGCTAAATTAATTTTTTTCCTTACACGGTCCGGTGACCACTCAATTTGTTTGGACACAGGCATCCAACTCAAATCTTTGCTCATG
Organism: Calotriton arnoldi; assembly: GCA_963921515.1. Taxonomy (NCBI): domain Eukaryota; kingdom Metazoa; phylum Chordata; class Amphibia; order Caudata; family Salamandridae; genus Calotriton; species Calotriton arnoldi. Next base: position 522,180 of record CAWUFW010005019.1, read on the forward strand.
GCCTGTCTGCCACGCATCAAAACAAAAGGACTTTTGCTTGTAACCAAACTGGGAGTAATTCTATAAGCCCAGATGAGTTTAAAGATTTCACTTTCCCAGTTCAAATTACTATTTCTTGAAAGTTGAATACAACCTTTGAGCACTCTATTAAAGTGCTCCACGAGTCCATTGCCTTCAGGGTGATAAAGTGAAGTAGTTTTGAGCGCAATACAATTCCTGTTTAAAAATGACTTGAAAGAAGATGAGGTAAATTGAGTGCCATTGTCTGTTAGTATACATTTAGGTAATTCTTCACTTAAAAACACATAGTCCAGAAATGATATCACACTGTCACAATACTATTTTAATTTCCGGCCATTTAGAGAAATGGTCCACAAGAACGAAGATGTATTTGAGAGTGCCATCATGACCTTCTACTGGTCCAATTATGTCAAGACCGAATCTCTCCCAAGACATGCTAAGGCATTTGATGGGACACAGGGGTGCTTTAAATGTTTTCAAACTTTTATCAGAGTCATTACAGATGACACATTCTCTAACTAGAGTTTCAATTTGTTTGTCAAGACCTGGCCATCAATAATTATTTTTGAACCTTTGTTTGGTTTTCGAAATTCCTAGATGTCCTTCGTGACATATATTGAGTAATAGTTTCCTTAAACTGGTGGGGGGAATTATTTTGCCAGATCTGAAAAGTAATACACTTTCTTCATAAAGTTCATTTCTGACTTCCCATAGAATTCTTTCCTCGTTTTTAAGATCACATTTCTTGGGCCATTTTTTATAAATGGAATCAAGTACTAGCTCTAGACACTTGTCCTTTAACATGTGATGTTTCCACTCAGAAAGAGCAATACCTTCCAGACCATCATTGAAAATCAAAGCTACTTTGTCATCAACATCAAGAAGTGGTTCACTACCCTTTATGGGAGGTAAGGGTAGTCTGCTTCGAAATTCAGCAACACGATTCTTGACGCCGGACAAGTATTCTACATCGTAGGTGTAATCAAGAAGTTTTACTGACATTTTACTGATCCTAGGGGAGGCATTTTGCAAACCAGTGGTGGATAGGACTTTTGTAAGAGGTTTGTGATCAGATATTAGCAGTATTTTGAAACCCCAAATGTATAAACGAAAATGATTTAGTGCCCATGCACAAGCTAATGTTTCACGCTCAATCACTGAATATTTTTCTTCACAAGGAGTGAGCGAGATGCAAATGCAACAACCCATTCATTATTCTCACTGTCACGTTGAGACAAGACTGCCCCTAGACCCTTGTTGCTAGCATCGGTTGTGATAATGATTTTGGCAGAAGGGTCAAAGCCCTTTAGAAAGGGTGCGTTGCTTATCTCTTGTTTAATGTTTTCAAAAGATTGTTGACATGGCACTAACCGTTCAAATTTGACCTTGTTTTTAAGTAGTTGGCGTATGTAGTAGGTTTTTTCAGAAAAGTTGCGAATTAATTTTTAGTATTCAGTTAGTCCTAAAAATGCTCTGACCTCCTCTTTGGAAGTGGGACATGGTGCCTTGACTATGGCATCTACTAGACCTTGTTTAGGTGTGATACCATCCTTACTGATGCAATGTCCCAAATAAATAAATTCGTTTTGTGCGAATTTACATTTGTTGAGTTCTAGAATGAGGCCTTTCTTTTTTTAAATGTCTAAGACTTGCTTTAGTCGGGTGTCGTGTTACGCTTTTTTACAGCCCATGACTAAAATGTCATCTTGGAAGAATTTGACTCCTGCAACTCCATCAAACAAGTTAGACATTAACCTCTGGAAAAGAGCTGCTGCGGAAGCTAACCCGAAAGGTACCCTGGTGAAGCGAAATAACCGAAAGGTGTTATGAAGGTTGTATATTTTTTACTATCAGCATGTAATGGTACCTGGTGGTAGGCTGATTTTAAGTCAATGGTGGAGTACCAACACATGCCTTTAGTAATGCTGAACATTTCATTTATGCGAGGCAACGGGAACTGATCAACAAGTATGTGTTTATTAAGCTCTCTGAGGTCAATACAAAGTCTGACCTTGCCATTGGTACGTTTGATCACGACTAATGGAGAAACCCATTCTGCAGATTCTACTTGTTCAATTATACCATCAGAAACTAGTCTTTGTAATTCTCTATGAACATCATCCCTAACTGAGATGGGTAAGTGCCTGGCTTTATATATAAAGGGTTTTGCATTGTCTTTTAGTTCAATTTTGTGTTCAAAATAATTTAGTAAACCAATTTTCCCAGAGAATACATCAGGAAATTCTCTAAGTATTTCTGTACTACTATTGTCTGTTTCGTCTATTACCAGAACAGGTTCTACATTTGGATTAAGGATGATTCCTAGTTGACCCTGATCGCTCCATCCCAGAACAGAGGGTCCTTTTTTTGCAACAAATAACTTACATACAGCCATTCTGTCTTTGAATTTGAATTCTAGATGTCTAGAACCAATAAAATCAATGGTATCACCAGTGTAACTCTTTGCAATCACATTGGATTTATCTAGATGGTTACCAATTTTCACTATAAATATCCCCATTGACTATAGTAAATGGTGACCCTGAATCAGCAATAACATTAAGTAGTACGCCACCCATGTTAATCTCACACATTGTTTTTTTGATTTTAGTAAAATTCACGTCAAGAATGTCATAGTCAATACAGAAAACATAATTGACATTGGAGGAATCTGATTCCTCCGAAGTCTCAGAGTATCCTTCTGTGTATTCTGAAACCTGTTTAACTGTATTATTTCTCCTGAATTTGTTCTTTCGACAAACTTTAGCGAAGTGACCAGTAAGACCACATTGGGCACATATTTGATATTTTGCAGGACTTTCTTATAATCTGCAAACATGCTCAGTAGAGCCACAACGATAACATACTCTAGTATTCTGTATTTCATTACTAGATTTTCCACTAGTTTTCTTTTCCTCATTTTCATGTTTCTGCTGAGGAACTTCCTTTGTGTTAAGGTTCTTATTACTATTCATTTTAGACTTGTTTACATTACATTTGTTGATGAGTTTGATTTCATTACACTCATCCAGCACTGCCTTTGCACATCTCCCAGTGAGTTCCGCTTTTTTAACTAAAGCTACAACTTCTTTGAGGGGCGATTCACCATTAACCCAAAGCTTATACTGGATATTGGGATTACTAGTGTGCATTATAATTTGATCTTGTATAAATTCTTCTTGTAGGTTGCCAAACCTGCATGTTAATGCCAACGCCCTTAGAGCAGATACGTATTTGTCAACATTTTCATTCTTTCCTTGTTTGCGCTGAAAAGACATATCTATCAACAGCTACACAAACTATAGGTGAAAAATGTGAGTCCAGATCTTCTAAAGCATGCAAAAATACATTATCACCTTCACGAGTTTTTTTTTTCAATCTGGTTATATGTTTTAAGACCACCTGGGCCTAAACAATGTAATAGTACCTTCTTTTTCTTTTCAGGACTAAAATCTTCATCATCAAAGGTCTCTATATAGTTACAGAAATACTCTTTCCATTCCTTCAATGGCATGCAAGGTTCACCTTTTGCAGGAAGGAAGGGTTGTGGATTGGATAAGTTCATTAAATTCATTGCACACATGTTGGTACAACACGCCCTTAAACTAACTTGTAAGTAAATTAGAAGAAATTGCAGAGTATTTGGAATTTTTTGGTAAATATAATACTGTAGTGTGCACAGTTTGAAAGTACTGCTAAATGTATATTAAAAGATATAAGTACATTTTGTATTGCCAAACTTGACAGAAAACTGAATACAAGAATGTTCAGTATTTAATGCAGATGTTGCATAGTTCCTAAGTGATGGAGTGTACCTTTGATTTTCAAATTGTTTCTTGCACGATGAAAGCCACATAAAGTACTGTTTCTTTGAAAAGAAGCTTGGTCCGCAAATGTTCTTGAGGTAAATGATGGTTTAAGATTGACGCTGTGTGTGCCGTGCGTCCGATTTCTATGGTGAGTTGGGCACACACTTCAGTTTGCAAGACCGTAGCTCCGCCCTGAACGATGACGCGCGAATGAATGTGTCATCACTTTCCATGAGATCTCGATGAGTGAACTTCTCTGTGTCGATTACCTCATCTGAAGCTGAAATGTGGCGCAAAGTCAGCTGGTGCACCAACGGTTGCCGATGCGCTTGTGTACTTGATCCGACACTCGAGAAGACCGGAAGCAGACTTCAGACCCGCAAGGAGATCAACGCAGACCCAGCAGCAGGACGGCCACGAACACCATACTGATGCCAATCAGCAGTACAAGAATCAGCTGGATGCAAAGGCTGCCGTCACGTCTGAGCGCTTCATTCAGGACAGAGAGCATGAACTTTTACTCCAGCACGAACATCCAACCTAACACAGGTTAGACGCGAAGAGTGCCATGATTCTGCCCGACATCAGACATACTGCACAAAGTGAATCAAGGAATGACAGTCACTGATGCGACAACGGGTCTTGCTTAAGCAGCTGCTTACACGCACATGGAGATTACATACAGGAAACGTGGAACGACGAACATTTGACAGAGGACGGACCGTAAGCATTCAGATCCAAGCTACTCAGGATCTCTCACCGCATTACGCTTCGCAGTGTCCTCTACTTATTGTCCAAAGATGAATCTCTAACAATCTTCATGGTGAAGTTGCCAAGCGTCATGTGGGGTTGTCCGCTCGTTGCCACTTGTAGAAAGAGGACGCGTAGGATTTAAGGTAAGTTTATTGTAAGTAAAACCCCAGCACGACCAGCAGCTGTCCACGCAGGGATGCAACTGACAGGTCTAACGTTTACAACTGTAAGAATGGAATCTTGGGGATGGGGTGATGAGGGACACCAATAGGAAGGGTAGAAACAGTGACATCACAATGGTCATGAGGTAGGACCATAATACGTCATTACAAGAGGCCTCCAATTTATCAACAGAATTATTTTACAATACAGCCAAGCTATCCTTCAACCCAGCAAAAAACACTTAACTACTTTTATTTCAGCCAAGCCAAAATCTTTTTTTTCTTGTAAAGATGATCAAAGTTTATGATGCTATCACCCAGGAAGATATTACTCTGCCAGATGACTAACAAACATTAGAACACTGGAATGTTGGGTGCTCCATTGAAGACAATGGAGTGCTCCGGAATTCTAATAGCTGGGAGAAGACCAACATTCCAATGTTTTATCCATTTCACAGCTGTTGCTGTTAACAAAGGCCTCTCGGAGCCAGAGGGGATTTAAACCCTTAGGGCTCCGAGAGGCCTTTGTTTTTATAAATTAGAACATTCTGCCCTCTAGGGGTGGAATGTTCTAATAGCCTTAGAGCCCTCCGTTGCGGGCTCTACCAGCCATTAAAGGCCTGCTCCCTTGTTTAAGGCCGTCTCCTGACACTGGAGTGGGTCTTTAATGGCTGGTATAGACCGCTACGGTGGGCTCTAAGGCTCTATTAGGCCTGCCAGTGCTTTACAGTGAAAATTTTGAAGCAGTCCTTCAAACTCCATTAATGGCTCCCTTTAAAGAAAACCGTTCCTCTGGATGCCCCAACGATCTGTGTCCGGCTAGAATCATGAAACTGCTTTGTTTGTTCCTTAGAAATGAAGGCATCATGCTGTTTAACATCTCCTTGGGTCAAGGTAACATTCCCAGAGGCTGTTAAAAAAAAATAAAACCTCAGTTGAGACGAGGTGAAAGAGGACCTTCAGTCAGATTTCTTTACTGCCCTACTCGGGAAAGAGCCTAGACCCATTTGCTCTAATCCCGCTCAACCAATTTGCGGAAGGAAACTGGTCTCTCAATCTCTTCTCTGGCAGCTTTTCTCCAGGCAACAGCACAGAGGCAGTGAAGCTATCAGTTTGGGGTGACTTTTGGAGACCGGACGATGACAGTGGTGTTGGACGCCAACTCTTAGATCGGTCAGTTACCATGAACTCCATTGGCCATGACACCCTAATCACAACATTAAGGGAAGCAGGCTTCGCTTGCACTTTTCTTAAGTGGCTAAAATCTTTTCTAATCAACGCGTTATGTTAATCGCACTTATAGAGCGCACTGTTACCCTGGGGTGTCCTGGCGCTAAGCACTGCCTGCTGGGGAGACGTGGAAAATTGTTCTACTGGGAGAAGAGCCAAGTCTTCAACCCTTTCCTGAAGGAGAGGAGATCCGGAGCATTCCTGAGATGAAAGGGAAGCTCATTCCATGCCCGAGAGGCACAAGTGATAAAGCTCCTGCCTCCCCAGTTGACTTTTTTAAATAAGGGGACAAGAACTTGTTTAGATCCAAAGGAGCTTAACATTCTACCAGGCACATACCATTGGAATTTACGCACAAGAAGTCAGGTCCTGTTCCGTTGATAGCTTTAAAGACAGTGCAGAGGGCCTTAAAGCGTACTCTTTGTTTGACCGGAAGCCAATGAAGTTGCCTTAATTCCTCCTTTACTGAGACAAATTTCGGGATTCCTGACACCAATCTGGCCGCAGCATTTTGGGCGAGTTGGAGCCGATTGATGTGTTGCTTTTGGGCGTTAAGATATAAGCCATTGCAGTAGTCGAAGCACGACATCATTAGGGCTGTTACTACTGTCTTTAGGCTGTTTTCAGTAAGAAAAAACTTGATTTTTCTTATGATTCTTAGGGCTAGAAAGCAGGCCGAGATCACCTTACCTATTTGATCCCCCATGGTGAGTTTGTTATTCACCAATACCCTAGGTTTTTTGCCTTCCTAGTAGGTATGGGGCAGGATCCAAGAGCCTTCGGCCACCATTCTGGTGTCCACACACGTGGATTATTGCCAAACTTTATGACCTCGGTCTTGCTGGAATTAAGTTTTAGACAATTGGAGGACATCCAACCAGAAATGGCACACATACAGTTGTGGAAGCGTGCCCCTGTTTCTTTTCCACCCCCTCCGTCAATGACAACACTATTTGAGTGTCGTCAGCGTATGAACGTGGTTGATGCCCTTAGACCATTTGGTTCAGAAGACCAAGAACTGAAGAACTAATTACCTATCTTCAGTAACACTCTTTCTGGTAGAGACTGTATCTAGCTGAAGTTTCCTCACCTTATGAATATTACCCAGACGTCAGACTGGATTTGAAAACTTTTCTGTAGTACCTCTGAGCGCCAGCAGGTGGCACCATGCCGCTCTGCACTAATGGCATTCCACTCCGGAAATAAGATGCAGGGCCTATGTAGGTATCAGTCCCCCATGCGGACGTCTGTTGCTTTTGAGACTGTTCGCACTCCCAGATGCTGAGCCCAAAAAGCAAATGGGTGTGACCAGTGTGCAGATTCTCAGATTTGGGGTCTTTTAATAGAGAACCAGGACAGGTATGATGGGAGGGTCTGTGAGGAATCCGCAGCAAGACAGTCTCTACAAGAAAGAGCGTTATTGAAGGTAACTTGTTCTTATAGAAACTTCTGGCCTCAGATTCCTCACTTACTGAATAGAAACCAAAGCAGTGCTTATATGGTGTTGTGTACGTATGAATGGGCTCAAAAGAGAAAGTCCTGCAGGTCAGAGAGAACAAAATGTCCCTCTCGGCGAACCAGACTATCCAGACAATAGTGTTTTGTGAACATATGGAGGGATGCCCACGTAGCCCCCAGAAAAACGTCTAAGGACAGGGATTCCGCATGCTATTGCAGTGGCAGCAGCTTTGGCCCTGGTAGAACGAGTATGCAGTCCTTCGGAAGGTGGCTTTTTAGCCACTGCGTAGCAGATCTTAATGCAGAGCACGATCCAGCAGGAGAAGAGTTACTTCTGCATAGTGTTGCCTTTTTTCGCTCCAGGGAACCCCACAAAGAGCTGATTGTCCACTTGGTGTTCTTTGGTACGATCTATGCAGAAGCTTAGTGCTCTTTTGGGAGCCCGAGCGACGGAGTCTCTCCTCCTCGGATGGAAGAGGCCGACCATAGAACGCTGGGCATGGTGATGTTTTGAACGATGTGGAACAACATCACAACTTTAGACAAGAAGGGGGCCCGGGTCTGCAGAACAAGTTTGTCTGGGAAGGTGGTGGTGTATGGTAGGTGGACACAAAGAGCTTGAAGCTCACTCACGCCGTGCCAATGTGATGGTGACAAGGAACACTGTCTTGAGGGTGAGAAGCTGCAAGAAACAGCTGTGAAGCTGCTCGAATAAGAGTGCACATTAGAAATGTGACGACCAAGTTAAAGTACTAATGTGGCATGACAAAGGGAGAGGAAGGAAACATATTGTAAAGCTTTCAAAAAACATAACTGGAGACTTAAAGAGGGCTGATCTGGCAACTGCGAAAAAGCTGGAAGGGCTGAAAGGTATCCATTAACTGTGCCCTGAGTAAGGCCCAGTAGGGCTAAGGACAAAACAAAAAACAAAGGATCAGACATCTTTACCTGTAAGGGGTCTATCTGCTGATCACCACACAAAGTGCCAAATTTGTGCGTGCCTGATGCCTGACCCCGAAAGGACTGCGAAGACTGTTGCGGGGGCCTCTGGCATTGCCTGTACGCCAAATCTCTTTAGTAGCCCAGAACGAGTTTAAATTTCTGAGGGAACGGTCTGGCAGAGGTAGAAAGGCCCAAAGAAAACAGCATGGCCTGGTACTCGAAGTGTTCCAGGGCAGATTCAGCCTTCTCACCAAAAAATACAAGATTTATCAAAAGGCATAAGGACTGCTTGCAAATCTCCAGAGGAGCCCCTAGACCTCATCCATGCATGGCAAAGGAGCACCACACGAGTGCAGACTGCTCGTCCCAAGCAATCAATGGTGTCCTGACCAGAGGGAGTTACATATTTGGCTGCAGACTCACCATGCTTAATGCCAGGGAGGCCCAATACTCCCCAGGAACCGCCGCCAAAATCTCAATGACCATGTCCCAGAGGATGTGTATAATGTCTGACCAGGCAATTGGTACTGACCGACTTTAAGGCCAGGTTGGTCGACAAGAGCATCGGTTTCCTGAATGCCTCAATCTTCTTTCATTCTCATTCTGGGGGGCTGGTGGGATTAGGGTTAGGGGGAATAAGAAAACAAGTTACTTACCTGTAACTACGGTTATCCAGTATTGGTATCTTTCATAGATTCACAAGCCTGAATCATTACCCGTCGTCGAGATGGGAGTCCCACGGTAAAATATACAAGCAGTGCCATAAATAATACATAGGATAAAATGGCCCGCCATCTAATAGTAGCCTATCTATGTCCTTTTTAAAAAAGGACCAAATGTTGGCTTCAGCCAATCAGCTGTTAGCACCCTCCAGAATACTCCCAGCAGAGGCAAGTTCTCTTCAGATTTTCTAAGCACAAGTGGGAAGCAAGGATCCCAAAATCAATGAGAACTGACTCCACAGGGAGGAGGGTGGGTTGCATGTCAATCTATGAAAGATACGAATACTGGATAACCGTAGTTACAGGTAAGTAACTTGTTTTCTTATCCAGTATTGGGGTATCTATCATAGATTCACATGCCTGATTCAGAATAGCAAGCAGTACCATATCTGTACTGTCGTTAGCGGAAGGTGGGAGACATGCGATTTTAAACTCCCAATAATTATCCACTATCCTTTACACAATCCATGTGCTAAACGTTACAGTATAGTGAAATATTAAAACCAGTAATGTTGAGGTAAATATCCAAAGATACATCCCAAACCATATTATGGTACAAATTGTCAAATACAGTTACATGATCATTTACCTTGATTCAAATAAAGAAAGAAAGCAAGCATTCCTCTTATGTAAAATAAAGAGGCTGACCTTAGTTAAAGAGATGACGCAGTACAGCTTGGCCAACCGCTGCATCCTCTCGTTGTGTAGATTGCAGGCAGTAATGCTTCGTAAACGTGTGGACATTCTTCCATGTCGCAGCACGGCATAACTTGTCTAATGTCACTCCTGCAAACAAGGCTGCAGATGCAGAGACTGTTCTTGTGGAGTGTGCTTTAGTCCTTACTGTCAGAGGTTTGTTAGCCTTTTTGTGGCAAAATTGTATCGCAGATGCGACCCATCTGGCGATCGTGGCTTTCGTTACTGCCGTCACTTGTCTTCCTTGTCCGTAAGCTACTAGGAGCTGATCTGTTTTCCTTATTTCCTTTGTCTTGTGAAGATAAAATTTCAAACATCTTTTGATATCCAACGTATGCAAGGCCTGTTCTGCTGGACTAGATGGGTTTGGAAAGAAAGATTGTAATATCACCGGCTTGTTGAGGTGAAATTGCGTTGGTACTTTTGGAATGAACGTTGGGTTCATCCGTAGAGTTACGTAATTTTCAGTGAAATGTAGAAAAGGTTCTTTGACTAAAGGCTTGTATCTTACTCACTCTTCTTGCAGAAGTAAGAGCTAGCAAGAGGGATACTTTCCATGTGAGTAATTTAAGTTCCGCTTTGTGAATCGGTTTAAACAGTTGTCTCATCAACTGCGCCAGGAACACATTGAGTTTCCACTCCGGAGGAGGAGCGCGCACTGGGGGAAAAGCGCGGAAAAGACCTCTCATGAACTGCTTTATAAAATTAGATGCACAGAGAGAAGGAATCTGAGGAGATTTCCTGTACCGGGAAATTGCAGCCAGGTGAACCTTTACTGAAGAGAAAGGGAGACCTGATTTGGCCAGAGAAAGGAGATACGGCAAAATCTGTTCAGCAGGAGCTTGGAGTGGGTGAACATTATTCCTTTCGCACCAGAAACAGAATCATCTCCATTTGAAACGATATGTTTTGATAGTGCTTTCAGCACAGGATTTGGCAATGATCTCTCTGCATTCTTGTGGTATATTTAAGTCCTTAAATTCAAGGAATTCAGGAGCCATGCGTTCAAATGAAGCGAGTGAGGGTCCGGATGGTTCACTTGGCCCTTGTCCCTCGATAACATCGTTGAGGATGGCAACAGGCGATTGGGTTTCGACTCCGATAGAAGTAGTTCTGGGAACCAGTATTGTCTGCGTTGCGAAGAGGTCTAACGCTGGTTTCCCCCATTTTCGAAATATCCTGTCCAGCTGAATTTGCTCGAGTTCCCACTCGTGACAACTGGTTTGGGACCTGCTTAATGTGTCTGCTAGGGTATTGTGCAGACCTCCGACATGCTCGGCCTTTAACGAGATTCCATGGTGTGTTGTCCACTCCCATAATTCTTGTGCTTCCTCGGATAGTGTAATGGTTCTTGTTCCTCCTTGTTTGTTGACATAGTACATGCTGGTTGTATTGTCTGTACGAACCAACACGGAGGAGCCTGCTATCCTTGGTAGGAAAGCTTGAAGGGAGAGGAATATGGCTTTGAGCTCCAAGCTGTTGATGTGCTGCTTCTTTTGCACTGAGGACCATTTGCCCTGGATCTGTAAATCCTGTAATGACCTCCCCAGCCTTCCATGGATGCGTCCGTTGTTAGGATGAAATCTGGGGTGCTCTGTAAGAAAGTCAGGCCCTGAACAAGATTTGTTGTCTGACACCACCACAGTAGAGCTTTCACCATCCGTGAAGTTATTTGAATTACATCTTCGAAGGACCCCACAGCTTGTTGCCACTGTTTTTGTAATTCCTCCTGAAGAGGCCTCATTTTCAGTCTGGCTAGAGGTACCAGATTTATCGCGGACGAGCACATTCCCAGGAGCGATTTGTACCTCTGTACAGAAATTGACTCTTCTTGAAATGGTCTTTGCAGACGTATCTGTCTTTCCTGAGACAAGAACGCTTTGCATTGAATGGTGTCTAAGGATGCTCCCAGGAAAAATATTACTTGAGTTGGATGCAAGACCGATTTTTCTCTGTTTAGGGTTAGTCCCAACGTATTGAACAAATGAAGGCAGGCATTCGTTGCTCTGTTGGCCTCTGTTGGCCTCCTGTGCAGTTGCTGCTTTGAGCAGCCAATCGTCGAGGTATGGAAATACTTGAAACCCCTGGGACCGCAAGGTCGCTGCTACTGGCGCCAGGCATCTGGTGAAAATCCGTGGTGCCGACTTGAGGCCAAACTGGAGCACTTTGAATTGATAGTGGGTACCAGCCACTGTGAACCTTAGGAATTTCCGATGTTTCGGATGGATTGGGATATGGAAATATGCGTCTTCCATGTCGAGCGAAGTAATGAAATCTCCTCTGTTTAAGCAGCCCAGGATATCGGAGAGTGCTTCATCCTGAACGTCTGCTTCTTGAGAAATTTGTTGAGATTCCTTAGGTCCAGAATTGGTCTCCATTCTCCCGAATTCATTTTTATTAGTAAAAAGCGAGAATAAAACCTTTCCCCTTCTGAGTGAACAACACTTACTCTTTTGCATCTTTGAGAAGCATGGTCAAGACCTATTTTCGTAATAAGTGAAGACGAGGGGGAGGGGGACCCCTGGGTGGAGTGGTTGGTGGTCGCTGGAGGAACTCCAAAGTGTGACCATTGGTGACTAGGTCCAACACCCAGCGATCTGATGGTATTTCGTGCCACCGTTGCACATGACTGGAAATTTTCGCGCCCACGGGTAGGGAGGGAAGATGGGCTGGTACCCTGCCACAGTCATTGCTTTCTGCCTGAGTTGGGGGCCTTGTTGGGACGCTCGCTTGCGGCCTCCTTGGCGAGAGAAACCAGCTGTAGATGGTTGGCGATAAGATGGTGTTATTTGACTGCTGATATTGGGTTTGATACGGCTGATATTGTTCAGCCCTCTGGTATCCTCCTTTGCAATTGGCGAATCCTCGCCCTCTAGCACCTCTTAATGGTATTCTTTTGTACTGTAGAGAGCCCAATGACTTTGCAGTATCAGTATCACTTTTTATTGCCAAAAGAGCGTCATCAATGTGCTTTCCGAAGAGTGACTCACTGTCAAAAGCCATATCTAGAACTTTCGCTTGTACTTCAGGTCTAAAGGTGGTCGCTCTTAGCCATCCCTGACGTCGAAGTACAGCCGCTCCAGCTAACTTTCTAAAACCAGTATTAGCCACATCAAGGGCACAGTCAATTGTTTCTGCCGCTGCACGCTCACCCTCCAGCAGTATCTTGCGTGCATCTTGTCTGCTTTCTTCCGGGATGAGGTCTATTAGCCCTGCCATGTCGGACCACATCTGGCGGTCATAGCGGCCGATAATGGCTAGGGCATTCGCTGCTCTGATAGTTACAGCTGTCATAGAAGAAAATCTTTTGCCAAGAATGTCCATTCTACGCCCTTCCTAGCCGGGTTTTTAGATCGTCTTTGTGCAGCCTGAGAGATGACCGAGTCTGCCTTAGGATGTCCAATTAGGCAAGATGGAGAATCGTCCGGAGCTCTATACTTCTTTTCCACACGAGGTAGTACTGGTGGAATGGACGCAGGTGTCTTCATAATTCTTATGCCCTATATGGTTAATGATAGGTATGGAGCGTACCACTTTCCTTGTGTCCTCCTTGAAATCGTATAGGAAGCACTCAGTTTGCTTCACAGTCATGGGCAGATGAAACCTGTTGGCTGCCCTCTGCATTAAATTGTGAACCCCCCCCCCCCCGATATCCTCTGGAGGAGAGTCTGACGGAAGGTGTGGAGGAGGGGATGGTGTAGGAATCACAGTCATCCCAAGGATCAGGAGCAGATATTGGATCTGGCAGTTCACCTTCCTCTACCTCTTCTTCAGAGGAGGAAGTGTGTGCTCCGGGGTCAACTGCCCCTGAGCCCAGTAAAATCCCAGGTGTGCTAGGCAGTTGAGGACCTGGTGTTCCTGTAGGCTCTTCCACTTGAGGAACCCGATTCCCTGACTGATGTTGCGTGGGAGGGAATCTGTTTATAATCAGCCAGCATGGCTTGAAGGTCCTCAATTAATGATGGCGGTAAATGGGCCGTGTCCCTGGGACGTGGTTCCGGTCGGAAATTAAATTGGTAACTGACGTGGCATGTAACCTTGTTGGTAATACTGCGCCTCTTCTTGAAAATCTTCATCTTCCTCGTCATCTTCCTGGCACTTCACATGAAGCTCAGATGGGCTGTGAGCTACACCATATAGGCCATCATCATCCTCTTCCTCTACATACCCTCCCAATAGATGTGATGGAAGTAGAGGCGATACTTTGCTATAGTCTTGCATAGACGGGTGTAAGAATGTCTTTGTCACTCTAGTGACCCAAGTGATCCTCGTCGACGGTGCAGAAATCACTGGAAAAGGTATTTCCTTCGTCGACGGTGCTGTCGTCGACAGAGCTGGTATAAACGATATCTTCGTCGACGATGTCTCCGCCGCCGACGATGTCTCCGCCGCCGACGATGTCTCCGCCGCCGACGATGTCTCCGCCGCCGACGATGTCTCCGCCGCCGACGGTCTCTTCGTCGACGGACAAACAGTGGACGAGTATTTCGCCACAGGGATCTTCGTTGATGGCGTAGCAGCCGACGGCGAGACGTCGGCGGTCTTCGACGACGATGAAGCCTTCGTCGCCGATGTGGAAACTGACAGAGAATAGGAGACTGGATCACCGTCGTCGTTGCAGTCGACGATGTTACACAGATTGTCGTCGACAAGAGAGAGATTGTCATTGGCGACGGTTTTTTCAAAGTTTTCTTACTCACAGGATCAGAAGAGGAGGTTCTAGGGCGATCTCTTTCTTTCCTGACAGGTGTAGAGGGCACAGACAACGCTGGTTCAGAAGCGTGTTTAGCCGCCTCCTCCTTACTTGAAGCCCTTTCCTGGGAAGTTTTAAGGTGTTTTCTCCCCTCACCTGAGGAACTGTCTTTGGATCTAGCCCTCTTCTGGGATGATGAAGCTCTGCCCTCTTCTTCATCCGAGGAATGAGATTGCTGTTTTGCGGTTTGGAGCCACAATAACAGTCTTCCCTCTCTGTCCTTGAGGGTCTTATTTGAGAAGGTGCGACAGATTTTACAATCTCTCACCTCATGCCTAGGATATAGGCAATAAATACATTCCTTGTGTGGATCATCCACATGGACCCTTTTCTTCCCACAGGTATTACAAGGGCGGAAAAGGCCTTTTTTGTCAGACATGATGTCCAGATTTGTTGAAGAGAAGAAACTGAGTAGCACTCAGGGAGACTCCCTTCCACACAACTTGCGGTGAAAATCAGAAGAGAACTTGCCTCTGCTGGGAGTGTTCTAGAGGGTGTTAACAGCTGATTGGCTGAAGCCAACATTTGGTCCTTTTTTAAAAAGGACATAGATAGGCTACTATTAGATGGCGTTGGGCCATTTTAGCCTATGTATTATTTATGGCACTGCTTATATATTTTACCGTGGGACTCCCATCTCGACGACGGGGAATGATTCAGGCATGTGAATCTATGAAAGATACCCCAATACTGGATAAGTTGGGGTTCACCTTGCTGGTGGAAGCCTGTACCACCAGATTCTCTGGATTAGGGTGTTCAGGCAAACAATTAGGGTCACCTGGGGCCAGTCAGTGTGTGGAGTCTCGCTACCTCTTGTTCACCGGTAGGCAAGAACAAGGCTCAGACGATCCCCATTAATGTGCTACTTAGGGCTTAATGAACAAGTTACTTAACCTTCAGTAACGCCTTATCTGGTAGTAACTATCTAGCAGCAAATTCTTTACCTTGCAATATTCCTCAGGCATCAGACTGACCCTCCAGGCTGATGTAATGCCCGTTAGAAAGGCAGTTTTGGTTTCAATAGCTGAAGAGGGCAAAATTGTGCAGAGGCTCAAAAGGTGCACAATTTAAGATTAGAAGATTTAGATCCTACTGGGGCATGATGAACGGCCTAGGGGAAGTGTGATGCAAGCCTTTGAGAAACATAGCCATAACAGGTGATTTGAATAAAGAAGGCTGGTCCGGTAACCACAAAAATGCCAAAATGGCTGATAGATACTCTTTGCTGGGCCAAAGATAGAGCAAACAGAGAAACCTTAGAAAGAGTTGATGTTGTTCGAATCACACCATGTCACAAACCTATCCCAATGGCAGGTGTATACAGACTTGGTGGAGGGACACTTAGCTGCCAGAATAAAAACACGTTCTTCGGGAGGAAGGTCAAAAGCTGTCAACTGTCGCCGCTCAATCTCCATGCATGGTGTAGGGTGCGCAGATTCGGGTGCAGAACCCTCCTCTGTTGCTGCAAAAGAAGATCCTCTCGAAAAGGTAGCCTGAACGGGGGACCTATGGTCATGCTCAACAGCTCGTAATACTAGACCTAACCCGCAACCACAAGAATAACTTGGGGCCGGTTGCTCCCGATCTTCTTGAAAACTCTGAGCAGGAGTAGTATAGGTGGAAAGGCGAGCATGAGGCTGGAGCTCCTCAAGACAAAAAGCACCTCCGAGCGAGATTCACCTTTGAAACTCCAGTGCGCACACTGCTGACAATGTACGTTCTCGGCTTTGGCGAATTAATCTAACCAAGGCTCTCCCCACTGCTGAAAGAAGCCTTGCACACCTCCGGGTGAAGACACCATTTGTGATTGGCTAGGCATCTTCGGCTGAGTTTGTCCACCTTGGCATTCAGAGAGCCCGCCAGGTGTTGAACCATCGGGGAAATGCCCTGGAATTCCCGCCATGTCCAGAGACGCAGAGCCTCTTGACAAAGGGTCCACAACCACACCCCGCCCTGTTTGTTGCGGTACCACATGGAGGTGGTGTTGTTTGTGACCCCCTGTGCCAATCTTCCCTTGATTGAAGGAAGATAGGCCTTCAAAGCCAAGCAAATTGCCCGAAGTTCCAACAGGTTGATGTGAAGCCCACACTCCACCGGAGACCAGGGCCCTCTGATCTCCACCTTTCCCAGATGGCTGCCTGTAGGAAAGTGACCCTTTTTGCATGGTTGCCTCCACCTTTTTGGCGAACGTTGATGCTCTTTGAGTGTGCCCTGGGTTCCTGCCAACCAAGTACGCAGGGCCTATGTTCTTTCCCTAAACTGTACTGTCGCAAAACCCAATTGGCAACTCTCTGGCTACATGCAAGTCCCTTGTAAAAGGTACCGTAGGTACCAAGGGCACTGTGACCAGGGAAGGCCTCTTAGGTCTGCAGCACTTATTGTGCCATCCTTAGAGGCCCTGTATCTTAACATACACTGCCATTGCAGGCTGCATGTTTTGGTGCAGAGCAAAGTGACGAGTCGACATGGCACACATCCATGTGTGCCATGCCCACAATCCACTTCGCTGGCATAGGTAAGCCACCCCTCTAGCTGGGTGCACTATACCAGTGGTGAGGGTGCAGGAGCATGAGCCCTGTACCCCTACAGTGTCTATTCTTAGACATTGTAAATGCTGTAAAGCCATAAAGAGTATATGGTATGAGAGTTTGTCATTACGAACTCAACAGCACCAAAATGGCTTTACTGAATTTTGGGAAGTTTGGTCTCAAACTTCTCAGCACATTAAACCCACACTGATGCCTGTGTGGGATTCAATAAAAAAATGCACTCAGAGGGCATCTTAGAGATGCGCCCTGAAAAACGGCCTAACTCTAGTGTCCTGGCTGAGTGGCTGCTCGACAGCTGCCACCACCAGACTTGTTTTTGGACCCCTGGGTCGAGAGCCTGCGCTCTCGGGGTCCTCAAACAAAGCACATCCTGGGTCGAGGTACCAAGCCTCCTCCCCCAGGATGGGCAGGGTCCACAAAGGAGAAGTTTCAAAGGCTTTCCGCCTTTGTGAGCTACCCCAGCCATTTACTGCTCCAAGCAACTGTCCCCCACCGGTTCTGACCCTCGGCTGGGGGAGGTAAGGTGAAGCACAATTCTATGAACCCGACATCTTGAAGATGGGGGGACCCAGCCAACCAGAGTGAGGCTTATGCCCCCTCCCACTGGAGAGTGGTATAATAGGGGGTGTACCCACCCCAAGGAAGGGACACATTGGTCTCGACCTGTACCTACCTGTATCACTCCTAAATTTAGTATTTAGGGGCCCCCCTGAACCTTGCCTCCTCAGACAACAAGAAAAATTACCAAAGATCCTTGCTAAAGGAAGAAGGCGGACACCAATTGACTAAGGCCCAGCACTACCGGCCTGTCCTGACCTCGACCTGCTCCAGTGAAATCCCCATGTGTCCTGCAGCCAGCAGCCCCCCAGAACCCAGAGGGCCTGCCCTGCCTTCCCCAACCAGACTTTGTCTCCCGTGAGCACCGGATTTGCTCACCAACAGACTCTGGCTCCGGCCAAATCCAGAGTCTGCACCACTCTGCACACGACGCCCACGGCCCGAGTGGCCCAACACCACGAGGTGGTCTCCCCGGCGATCCTAACCTGGGATCTGGTGATCCCTGACCTACCTCAAGTCTCCAGCCGACGCCTGCAGCCCCTTTCTGGAGGATCCCACCCACCGCGACCTGAGCCGTTAAGAAAAACCCAACGCCAAAAGACACCCCTGTACCAGACGCCCCACGGCTTTCGGTGGCCCAACCGACGGTGTCCAGGCATCCTTCAACATCCCAACTTACCTCTCCAACCGGTGGTCGCCTCCAGAAGATCTTCGTTCCCGAGCCTGCAGGGTTTGTTGCAACCGGAGAATCCCATTGAAAACAGGGCACCCAACGCCAAAACAGCACCCTGCCGCCGCTGTGGGTGCACCTTGTGTACTAAATCGGATCCCCTTTGCCCTGAGCTTAAGTCCAGGAGCTTTGCTCCCACAACCTTGTGGCCTGTTCGTGAGCAGCCACCAACCGGAGGCCCCCTATCTCCTATTGGATAACATTGGGCCTCCGCGCTCTACACCGGGCCGCCCAAGTGCCGCTGAGGGTGCTTTGAGAGTGCATCCTTGACCCTGGGGAACCTTTGTTCTAACCCCAGAATCCCAACTTTAAAAAAAGCCTAATTTGAATCCAACTGATCCAGTAAACTATCGACCTATTGCAAGAATTCCTTTGCCTGCAAAGATAATAGAGAAAGTTTTAAATGCTGAACTCTCCACCTTTATCACGGACAGTCAGGTTTTAGATCATAGCCAGTTCGGTTTTAGAGCTAATCATAGCACGGAAACGGCGTTGATAAAAACAACGGAAGAGATTCGGTCTTCTTTAGATGGCGGTGGGTCAGCAGTTCTTATACTGTTGGACCTATCCGCAGCATTTGATACGGTAGATCATACTCTTCTTGTCCAGCAACTAAAAACAATAGGGATAGGAGGAGAAGCCCTCTCCCTACTGACGTCATTCCTATCAGAAAGAACTCAAACAGTCCAGATAGGTAAATTTAAATCGGCACCTTTTACTTTGCAGTGCGGAGTCCCCCAGGGCTCCTCGCTGAGTCCTACGCTTTTTAACATTTATGTGGCTGAATTGGCACCATTGATTAGAAGTTTTAATTTGATTCCTACCTCCTAGGCCGATGATACCCAGTTGGTAATCTCGACAGTGGATATGTATATCAATCACTCTCAAAAACTTCACGAATGTATGATTAAATTAAGTGACTGGATGGGCAATCATTGCCTGAAACTGAATTCTAGCAAAACGGAAGTGATCATGTTTGGCAATCTCTTTCCGCCTTGGTCCCCAGAGTGGTGGGCCAGACAATCTTGGCCCCCCTCCCACACCGGTAACCAAAGCCAAGAATCTTGGCGTTATTATAGATGAGTAAATTGAGTCTGAAGCCCCAAGTATCTAAGGTGGTGTCTTCCGCGTACTTTATGATTAAAATTCTAAGAAAAATACTCCCTTTATTCCCATAAAAACTAGGAAGACGGCCGTGGACCTCTCTGGTTTTATCGAAACTTGATTATTGCAATGGCCTATACATCAATATCCAATCCACTCTTCTCAGAAAGCTGCAAATGGTACAAAATGCCGCTGCAAGACTTGTACTAGATATTCCCAAATATCAATCTGTTAGATCAGGTATTCGTGACCTGCACTGGCTGCCAGTTGGGCAGCGGGTAAAATTCAAGGCGCTCTGCGCATTGCTCACAAGGCGCTTCACAAAGAAGGCCCAGAATTTTTATGTGACCTTTTCAGATGGTACTTACCTAACAGACCTCTGCGATCGGCCAACACCAATTTGATGCCGACTGTCAGGATCAAAAAATGAATTGGGGTGGGAGGAGTTTTAGTTACAATACCACAAAAGAATGGAACTCCCTTCCATTATATCTTAGGAAGATTCCCGCTCTCCTCGAATTCAGAAAGCAACTAAAGACATGGCTCTTTTAGCAATAGTGGTCTGCAATTATAGTATGGAGAACCGGAAGCGCCAAGACACCCAAGGGTATACGTTGCGCTATATAAATTATAATAACATAACATAACTCACAAAACAAAGTACTTACCTTGAAACCGATTGTAGGAAGCTGGCTCTGTATATACTATACCAAAGTGAGGTATAATGTGCAGAGTCAAAGGAACCACACATGTAGGCAGAGGTAAAAGTAGATAGCACCTTACTCTCCATTTGTGGTAGTGTGGACGAGCAGTAAGGCTTTATCAGAGTGTAGTGTTAAGCATTTGTTGTACACACTCAATCCGCAAATGATTGTCACATACTCAAAGACTGAACTCAGACCAATTGGTTTTGTATAAAAATATTCTTTTAGTTATTTTATTTCCTAGAACCAAGCAAGTCTGGCACAGGTAAGTGACTTATACTTTGCAGTAATAATACAGTTTGAATTGCAGGTTGTATATATACTTTGGTTTGATTCCAGTAGAACTACTAGTAATGCAATGCTTTGATATATTGTACATATACTTTGTATTGGCTTTTCAATAGAATGCCAAGTAGATTACTTTGCAGATTACTTTTCTTGCACAGTGTAGTATACCTGGATACTGCACTGGGACATTTCCTGTAAATAGGTAAGTAAAAGTGTTTTAGTTATTTGGTTACAGTTTTAAAAACTTTTATAGATTTTCCAACTCCACACTTAAAAACTTTTCATAGAAAAACAGTCAATGTTATCCTATAGGAGGAAATAGTGTTATTGGTTAACAGGTAAGTACTTTGTTGTGGGAGTTGGTATTCTGGGGTTAGACTCAGGGGTCCCCCAGGGTCAAGGATGCCCTCTTGTTACACCCTCAGCGGCACTAGGGCGGCCGGGTGCAGAGTGCTGAGGCCCAATGTTATCCAATGTGGGATAGGGGGCCTACGGTTGGTAGCTGCTTACGAGCAGGCCACGACGTTGTGGGAGCAAAGCTCCTGGACTTAAGCTCAGGGCAAATGGGGGATCAAGACAGCACCAAAGGTGCACACTCAGCGGCACTAGGGCGGCCGGGTGCAGAGTGCTGTTTTGGCGTCGGGCGCCCTGTTGCTTTCAATGGGGTTTCTTCGGTTTGCAAACACACTGCAGGCTTGAGGACGAAGGTCTTCTGGGTGCGACCACCACTTGGAGAGGTAAGTTAGGAGGCTGGGGGTTGGCTAGACACCGTCGGTTGGGCAGCCCAAGGCCGTGGGGCGTCGGGTGCAGGGGTGTCTTCTAGGGTCAGATCTTCTTACCAGCTCATGGTCGCGGTTGGGGGGACCTTCCGGTTTGAGGCTGCAGGCGTCAGCTGGAGGCTTGAGGCAAGTCAGGGATCACTGGATCTCGGGTCATGATCGCCGGGGAGACCTCCTTGTGGTGTTGGGCCACTCAAACTCGGGCCGTGGGCGTCGGGTGCAGACTCGCGGATCTTGCCAGAGCTGGAGTCTGTTGGTGAACAAATCTGGTGTTCACAGGAGACAGTCTCTTTTCTTTCGAAGGCAGGGCAGGTCCTCTGGGTTATTGAGGCTGCAGGACACACCGGAGTTTCGCTTCTGCTGGTTCGAGGTAGGGATAGGCCAGTAGGGCTGGGGCCACGTTAGTGGGCGTCCTCCTCTTCTTAGCTTCGGCACGGCTGTTTGGTCCTTCTTTTCTTCTTGTAGTTTCTTGTCTGAGGAGGCAAGGTTCGGGGTGCCTCTAAATACTAGATTTAGGGGCTTTACAGGTAAGTAAAGGTTGGGACCAATGGGTCCCTTCCTTGGGATGGGTACACCCCCTATTATGCCACCCTCCAGTGGGAGGGGGGCATATGCCTCACTCTGGTTGGCTGGGTCCCCCCATCTGCAGGATGGTGGGGACTGAGATGTGCTTCACCTCGCCTACCCCACCTGAGGGGTGGGGTTGGCAGAGGTGGGCACACCTTCCTTCCTCACTTGGTTTTCCTGCCAGTTCTCCCGCCCAAAGTGGGGGTCAGAACCGGTGGGGACCAGTTGCTGGGAGCAGCAAAAGGCCTGGGGAAGCTCACAAAGGCAGCAAGCCTTTGAAGCTTCCCCTTCGTGGACCCTGCCCATCCTGGGGGGGGAGGCTTGGCACCTCGTCCCACCAGGATGTGCATTGTTTCAGAGCCCCGAGAGCAGCAGGCTCTCGACCCAGGGGTCCAGAAACATGTCTGGGGGTGGCAGCTGGTGAGCAGCCACTCAGCCAGGACACTAGTGGTAGGTCGTTTTTCAGGGGGTATCTCTAAGATGCCCTCTGTATGCATTTTTCATTAAATCCCACACTGGCATCAGTGTGGGTTTAATGTGCTGAGAAGTTTGAGACCAAACTTCTCAGTTTTCAGTGCCACCATTATGGTACTGTGGAGTTCATAATGACAAACTCCCAGCACCATATACTCTTAATGGCAGCACTGCACTTACAATGTCTAAGAATTTACTTAGACACTGTAGGGGTACAGGGCTCATGCACCTGTACCCTCACCACTGGTATAGTGCACCCAGCTAGAGGGGTGACTGATCTATGCCAGGGCAGTGGGTTGTAGGCATGGCACACAGGGATGTGTGCATGTCAATTCTTCACTTAGTTCTGCACCAAAACACGCAGCCTGCAAAGGCAATGTGCGAGTGTAAAGGTACAGGGCCTCTAAGGGTGGCACAATAAGTGCTGCAGCACTTAGAGGCCTTCCCTGGTCACAGTACCCTGGGCACCTGTGGTACCATTTACCAGGGACTGACCTGTGGCCAGAGAGTGCCAATTGGGTTTGATCTCCAATGCAGGTCTAGGGAAAGAACATAGGCCCTGGGTACCTGATTGGCAGGGCACACTCAGTCAAGGCACATCAGCAGTTCAGCAAAAAGGGGGGGCAACCATGCAGAAAGAGGGCACTTTCTCACACCGATAACTTCATTTCCTCCCATAGGATTGCATTGACTGCTTTTCTGTAAAATGTTTTAAGTGTGGAGTTGGAAATTCTATGAAAAAGCATACAAGTGTGTTGTGATAACAAATGGCATTACTCAACTTTATCCAGGAAATGTCCCAGTGTGGTATCTAGGTATACCACACTGAGTAAGGAAAGTAATCTGAAAAGTGACGAAAACAATCTCAATAGTAACTGTAAAGCAATTACAATAGTAACTGAAATGTAATGTTCACTGTTGACTTACCTGTAAACAAACCATTTGCATTCTACTGCATTATTCTTTCAAAGTACTATTACACTTACCTGTACCAGGCTTGGCTTGGCTCCAGAAATAAAATACAACTAATACTTTTATACAAAACAAATTGCTCAAAGTTCAGTCTGAGGGTGTGAAATAATTTCTTGTCTGAGTGTGTACAATAAATGCTTAACACTACCTTCTGATAAAGCCTTACTGCTTTGCCCACACTACCACAGAGAGTAAGGTATTATCTACTTTTACCTCTGCCTACCTTTGGGGATTCACTGGACTCTGTGCACACTATACCTTACTTTGGTATAGTATATACAGGGCCAGCTTCCTACAGCGCTCCATCCTAGAAGTGACGCTTCTGTCATCACAGTCAGCTCTGGTTGGGGAAGGGAGAGGAGTCTGCCACTGACCCAATCACGGCTCGTCAGCCACCACTGCAGATTTATTGCAGTTCCCTCCGTGATCTTGGCCATGTTGGAGGGATTTCCCTGATGCTGTGCCCACTAGGACTTCAGGTCCCACTGCAGAGTCTGCATATGCCAATGGGAAAAGGGTTACAAGCAGGATGCAGGAGGCTATGAGGACAAACAACCAAAGGGTCATTCTCATCGAAAAGATAGAGGCTGAAACATCGGTATTATAGCCTGAATATCCTGGACTCGCTGTTCTGGAGGATAGGCCCGAAACAGCAATGAGTCCAGAACAGCTCCAATGAAAAGGAGCGTCTGAGAGGGAATCGGGTGTGGCTTTGACACGTTGATAGTGAACCCCAGCGATTGCAGAAGGTTCGCCATAGTCTGGAGGTGGGAGATGGCTGCCTGGTGCAAGCCTGCCGTTAACAGCGAATAGTCGAGGTGGGGAAAGACTAGAAACCCTGAGCAACCAGCATAACTTTTGTGAAAACCCAAGGGGGCTGGTAAGGCCGAAGGGGAGCCAAGCACACAAAGTGCTCTTGGCCCACCGTGAACCGCAGGTAATACTGTGGGCAGGCAGAACTGGGATGGTGAAGAAAACAAGTTACTTACCTGTAACTTTGGTTCTCCAGTATTGGAAACTTTCATAGATTCCCATGCTTGAATCATTCCCCGTCGTCGAGATGGGAGTCCCCGGTATATATAAAATAGCAATAGAAACCATTACAAAAGAAGAAACCAGGCCTAGGCCCATTCTAGTTTTGTAACATATCCACCTCTTTTTGTAAAAGAGACCAAATAAAGTGAACAACCAATCAGATTAGCCTCACCCTGTAGAACACTCCTGAGAGAACCTCAGATTTTCGTAGCCGTAGTGTAAAAGAATAACTTAAACTGCTGAAGTCTGAGCTTTCCCAGGGGAGGAGGGTGAATCTATGTAAGTTTCCAATACTGGAGAACCAAAGTTACAGGTAAGTAACTTGTTTTCTTACTCCAGTATTGGAACTTTCATACATTACCATGTTTGAATCAGAGTAGCTAGCAGTTATGAGCAAATTTTTTGAACTGTGATTCCTTATTCCATAGTATAAGCATTAACATCAAAGTCAATGGAAAAATAACACATTTATATACATAGGGAAAACCATTGAGGAAACAAGTAAATGTACTTAAAAAAAGTGCAAAGAGGATAAGTAGAAAAAACGGAAGGAGGGTAGAAAGGGAAAGCTCACCACTCAATGAAAGAGGTTCCTCAGGACTGCCTGGCCCACTGCTGTGTCACTCTGCGCTGAAGAATCCAGGCAGTAATGTCTTGTAAACATATGAGTACTGCTCCAGGTTGCTGCCCTGCAGATCTCCCGGATAGGAACTCCGGCAAAGAGGGCTGTCGAAGAAGAAATCGCCCTCGTGGAGTGAGCACGGACCCGACCCTCAAGGTACTTGCCCGCTGCTCTGTGACAATACTGGATAGCGCTGGTAATCCAACGAGCAATCCCCTGCTTGGAAAGGGGAAAACCCTTACGGGGGTGTTGAAAGATACAAATAGTTGAGGAGACTTCCTGAAGTTCTTAGTACGTTGAAGATACAACTTTAAGCACCTCTGAATGTCCAGCGAGTGGAGTGCCTTTTCTGCCGGAGTAGAAGGCTGAGGGAAAAAAGTTTTGAGTATGACCGGCTCATTCAAATGAAAGTCTGAAGGCACTTTCGGTATGAACTTTGGGTTAGAACAGAGTATCACTGTCCCCTTTTACAATTGGAGAAAAGGTTCCTGAATGGTGAGAGCCTGCAATTCACCTACTCTCCTAGCCGAAGTCAAGGCCAGCAGAAGAGCCACCTTCCAGGAGAGGAATTTCAAATCCGCCCGGTGAACAGGTTCAAAGGGATGCTTCATGAGCTGGGTGAGAACCAAGTTAAGGTGCCAAAGAGGAGGCGGAGGTTTGACTGGAGGGAAGACTCTGAAAAGGCTCTTGAGAAACTGCTTAATTATCCTTGCCGACCAGACGGAAGGACCAGAAGACGTGCGTCTGAAGCGAGAGATGGCGGCAAGATGAACTTTGATGGATGAGTGAGCCAACCCTGATTTCGCTAATGAAAGTATGTAAGGAAGAACTTCATGCGGTTCAGAAGAAAGAGGATTGATACCCTCTTGTTGGCACCAAATGCAGAAACGCTTCCACTTTAACCGGTATGTCTTGTTGGTACTTGGGGCTCGTGCCTGAGAAAGTACATCCCTACATTCTGCTGAAAGGGTCAAACCAAGAAACTCTCGGTGCTCAGGAGCCATGCCGATAACTGCAGGGATTGAGGATCCGGGTGCCAGACCTGACCCTGGGACATTGTCAGCAGCGAAGGAATCGGCTGCAACATAAGTGGAAGGTCCAGGGAGAGGAGATGCAGCTCTGTGAACCAAAACCGTCGAGGCCACGCTGGAGCTATCAAGATCATCTTGCAAGGTTCCGCCTTGAGCTTCCTGAGAAGCCTGGGAATCAGCGGAATGGGGGGAAAAGTGTAAACAAATGCGCCTGACCAGGCCATCGAAAGCGCATTCCCCAATGAACCAGGATGGTGAAGCCTGCTTGCGTAAAAACGACATTTCTTGTTCTCCGGAGTGGCAAAGAGGTCTATGGAGGGCCTGCCCCATAGGCGAAAAACCTGTTCGAGTGGACTGGTCCAGTTCCCATTCGTGGCTGACTGATTTCAGTCTGCTCAGCGTGTCCGCCGTCTCGTTGAGAACGCCTGGAAGGTGCTCCGCTTTGAGCGATATTCCCTGCTGGATAGCCTATTCCCAAATTATCTGCGCTTCTTGCGACAAAAGACGAGATCTGGTGCCGCCTTCTTTGTTTATGTAATGCATGGCCGTCGTATTGTCTGTACGTACTGGAACTGCAGACTGCTGTATCCGCGAAAGAAAAGCCTGCAAGGCCAGACGAATCGCTCTGAGCTCCAGAAGATTGATATGCAGAAGACTATGTTGGGGTAGCCAACGGCCGCTTACATGAAGGTCTTGCAAGACCGCTCCCGAGCCCTCCAGCGAGGCGTCTGTAGTTATTATCTGAGGAGCTGGGGAGATCCTGAAGGATAGACCCTGAGAAATATTGTCCACGTTTGTCCACCATGATGCGGCGTCCCTCATGGACGCGGTGACGTAGATCTTGTCGTCGAAGGATCCGTCGACTTGGCGCCACTGCAAGTCCAGCTCCTCCTGGAGAGGGCGCATCCGCAACCTGCAGTGAGGAATTAGAGGAATGCAGGAGGAAATGGACCCTAGGAGGGACTTGTAGAGGCGAACTGAAAGAGACTCTTTTTAACAGCAGACGGGCCATGGACATCAGCTTTTCTTGCCTCTCCAGGGTCGGAAAGGCTTTGTTGAGGGACGTGTCCAGAATGGCTCCCAGGAATCGAGCTGTTCTGGATGGACAGATAGACGATTTTTCTGTGTTGAGAGTCAGACCAAGACTGTCGAAAAGGCGTGTGCACGCCGCGACTGATTCCTCTGCCGCGTGCTTGGTAGGAGCCTTTAGCAACCAGTCGTCCAGGTAAGGGAAAACCTGAAGCTGTTATTTTCGCAGAAAAGCTGCCACAAGAGCTAATATCTTTGTAAAGATCCGCGGAGCAGACCTGAGTCCAAAAGGCAGGACCTTGAATTGAAAGTGGCTCTTGGCTACTGTGAAGCGCAGAAACCTCCTGTGGGCTGGATGGATGGGTACATGAAAGTATGCGTCCTCTAGATCCAATGTGGCCATGAAGTACCCTGAGTTAAGACGAAGGATGTCCTGCAGAGAAACCATCCGAAACGATTGTTTGATGAGATAGGTGTTGAGCTCCCTCAGATCTAGAATAGGGTGCCACTTTTCTAAAGTCTTCCGGACCAGGAAGAACCGGGAGTAGAAACCCTCTCCCCGCTGAGAGAGAGGAACTGGCTCCATCGCTCCTTTGAGGAGCATTTGATGGACTTCCAACCGTAGAAGACGGAGATGTCTTGACGTAGTGGCGCGAGGGGCTTGGAAGGTGGTGCATGGACAAATTCCAAGGTATGGCCGCATTGAATGATCTTCAGCACCCAACGGTCCGATGTTATTTGCTGCCAGTTGTGGAGGTAATTCGAAATTCTGCCTCCCACTGATGTTACAGGAGGAGAAGGGACAGTAGTAAGAGCCAGCAAGCCGCTATTGATGCTTAGAGGTGTCTCTCCCCTGGCGTGCTTGTCTCCCTCTGTTATTCGATCCAGAGAAAGAGTATGATTGATTTTGCCTCTGGTTATAATTCGGCCGGTAAGATTGCGAGTTTGATCCATATGAGGAATACTGTTGTTGCTGGTATCCTCCTCTGTATGTGGCATTACCTCTACCTCTGGCTCCACGGAAGGGGACCTTGCGGTACTGCAGAGTCCCTAAGGATTTTGCGGTTTCCGTGTCTTTTTTAATGTCCTGTAGCGCATCATCAATATGTTTCTCAAAGAGCGCCTCCCCATCAAAGGGAAGATCCAAGATCTTGTTCTGGATCTCAGGACGAAACCATGTGGCCCGCAGCCAGCCTTGAGGACGGACAGCAGCGCCCGCAAGGGAGCGGAACGCAGTCGTTGCAATGTCCATTGCACAGTCAATGACTTCAGAAGATGTTATCTATCCCTCTTGAAGAATCTTCCTTGCTTCTTTTTTCGCATCTTCCGGCAATTGGTCCAGAAAGGGGGAAAGGTCGCACCACATCTGGCGATCGTAGCGACCAAGTATCGCTAAGGCGTTCGCAGCCCTGACCAACAGGCTGGACATGGAGGAAAACCTCTTGCCCACGTTATCGAGGCGTCTGCCCTCTTTATCTGGAGGTGTCGTGAGGGGAGCAGAAGGATTCCTAGACTTTCTATGGGCAGCCTGAGAGATGACAGAGTCCAGTTTAGGCTGGCTGACCAAGCAGGCCGGGCTATCATCCGGAGCCTTATATTTCTTCTCCAGGCGAAGCAGTACCGGAATTACCGTGGCTGGACTCCGTATCACTTTCAACCCCTCATCCCAGACGTGACCAACAATAGGAATAGACCGAACGGATTTCTTGTAAGGCTCCTTGAAGTCATAAAGGAAGCATTCAGACTGCACCGTGGGCATGGGCAGTTCAAATCTCTTAGCGGCCCTCTCCATCAAATTATGGAAACCCCCCTATGTCTGCGGGGGGAGAATCAACAGGTGCTGGTGAAGGAGAAGCTGGATCAGGAATGACAGTCATCCCACTCAGCGTCTGGATCTGGTATTGTGACTTTGCCCTGGTCCTCATCAGAGGTGTCATCCTGAATGAGAGGCACGATAGGTGGTGCATCCTGGGCCACAGGCATTGGTTGAGGTGGTGGCAATTGAGGGGTAGCAGGCTGAGCAGGCGGAACAGCTGTAACTGGCGCTACAACTGGAGCTGGAGGTTGTGTTGCGAATCTCCTCCTATAGTCCAAAAGCATAGACTGCAAGTCTGCTAGCAGGGAGGAAGGCATAGAGACCATCTCCTGTTGGTAGTCGTCCTGATAATCTGAGGAAGGATCATATTGCTGTTCCT
The DNA here is from genome assembly GCA_963921515.1 of Calotriton arnoldi. Lineage (NCBI taxonomy): Eukaryota > Metazoa > Chordata > Amphibia > Caudata > Salamandridae > Calotriton > Calotriton arnoldi. The sequence continues at coordinate 551,362 of CAWUFW010005019.1, forward strand.
CTACGTATTCCCCCTCAGAGTCTGAGTCCTGACACTTGACGTGTAATTGAGAAGGGCTATCGGCATAGCCAAACGGTCCGTCACCCTCTTCAGATCCCTCTTCTTCGAGGAGGAGTGCAGGAGGTAGAGGAGTCACCCTCCTGGGGGAAGTCATCTCAGGTGTAATCTGGCGCTTTCTGACAAATAGTAATTTTTTCCTTCGTCGAGACCGTCGTCGACGGGACTGTTAACGACGATGTGAGAGTCGTCGACAAAGAAGTGGACGTCGTCGACGCAGCCGTCGTCGAGACCGTCGTCACCACAGCCGTCATCGCCGTTGGTAGCCGTCATCTTCGTCGACACAGCCACCACCGGCGTCGAAGTCATCGACGAGGAAATCACCGTCGACGAGCCCGTCGACGGAGCCATAGTTGAAGACTTCGAAAGTACCTTTGATGTCGTCGACGGAGTCGTAGACGATAGCGTCGTCGAGTGGACTTTCTTCACAGATTTTACCTCAGAAGAGAGAGGTGAGGGCTTTTTGAAAGTCTTTGGAACCGCTGGAGGAGAAGATGGAGGAACAGAGCTGGATTTCCTCTCAGAAATCACTCTTTTTGACAGTCTCTCCTTTACACCTCGGTGAGGAGATTCGCCAGGACTACGCCCTTCAGACCTATGAGATGTCTTTTTTAAGGCCTTACCAGGACGTTCTTCAGAAGGCGAAGGAGAAGATCTACCCCTTTTAACGGACTTCTGGAAGATGTAGCAGAGGATGCCTCATCACTGTCACTGGAAACTGGTTCTTTCCTTGACTTGAGCTTCTGGAGCCAGGTCAAGAGACACCCCTCACGGTCTCGTAGAGTCTTCGTAGAAAAGGTGCGGCATTTTCTACAGTCTGCTGCCTTATTGTCTGGGTACAGACAGTAAATACAATCCTTGTGCTTGTCCTCCACATATAACCTCTTCTTAGCACAAGTTGCAAAAGCTTTAAAGAGGGCTTTCTTCTCCTTATCAGACATCTTGACGCGAAGTCCAAGCAGGTCTTGAAGAAAAACAGGTGAAAAAACTGTAGAAGTAAGGTTAACAGGAAAAAACTGAGCAGAGCTCAGTGGAGACTCCCTTGCACAACGTGCGGTAGAAAATCTGAGGCTCTGAGGTTCTCTCAGGAGGGTTCTACAGGGTGAGGCTAATCTGATTGCTTGTTCACTTTATTTGGTCTCTTTTACAAAAAGAGGTGGATATGTTACAAAACTAGCATGGGCCTAGGCCTGGTTTCTTCTTTTGTAATGGTTTCTATTGCTATATTATATATACCGGGGACTCCCATCTCGACGACTGGGAATGATTCAAGCATGGGAATCTATGAAAGTTCCAATACTGGAGTAAATACGTATTCTGCAAGTCCATCGCTACCATCCAGTTTCCCGGGTCCAGGGCAGACAGAACTTGCACAAGCATTTGGAATTTCTCCATTTCCAGGAAGAGATTGACAAGATGCAATTCTAGGATAGGACGAAGGCCTCTGTCCTTCTTGAGCACCAGAAAGTAGCAGGAATAACAACCATGACCTACTTCTGTAGACGGCACACACACTATGGCTTCCTTAGACAAGAGAGTCCGCATTTCCACAAGTAAGGAGAGGTGGCGCTCCGGTCGTTAAGTGGATGGCATGGGTAGAGTGGTGGTCATAAAGGGTAGTAGACCCTTTGGATGATGTGCAAAACCGAGTAGTCTGATGTTACTGACTGAAGGTGCAGGTAATGGTGGATCCTGCCCCCTCAGGATGCATATGATGGTCAGAGGGCAAACTAAAGGGCTTTCGAAGTTACGGTTATTGTGGACTTTGCTGCATCTCTCCTGCCAGCGTTAGATTAGGAGGGTATGCCTTGGGCCTACTCTGAGACCATAGACTTGGGAAACCAAATCCCAGATAGTATCGGAATAACGGCCAAAAAGGCATGAGGTGTTCAATGACCGGGGCGATGGTGGTGGGCAATTAGCTATCCACAGGAGCACCTGTGCAGAACTAGGACTAGATCCCGAGTATGACGTCTGTAAGAGCTTCATTAAAGGGGAGAAATGGTTCGGTGGGACAAGTCCCAGCTGAAGCACCTCTGTCAAGACATTTGTCTTGACTGCCACGGAGGGTAGCTGAAGGTCCAAGACCTGAGCCATCCTACACATCACCATAATGAAAGAGGCTGCCTCCTCTGTAGCCATATTAGGAGGAGAGATCAAGCCAGTGTCAGGTGAGGTGTCTAACCCACTGGCCTCTGCCAGTTCTTCATACCAGTTGACATCATTCTCATCTAGGGGATGCTAGTATCCATAAGGGTCTTTAGACCCCTCCCATTCATATACCTCTCACGGCCCGTCAAAGGCAAAAAGCACTGCATTTTGATCCGGAGAGCATGGTCCCGGTAGGCGCCGGAACTGGCATCAGGTGGCGCTCATATGGCTCTGTGTCCGAGGCGCAAAAGACCATGAAGATGGCGCCATCGTGGGGCGTCGGCACTGGGGCGGGCACCGAGAAAGGTCTCTGTCTCGCTGGCGGCTCCACTCCATATCCAAAATCCATGGGACCAGACTGGTGCCGAGGGCGAACCCGCAGGCGAGGATCCAGTGGGGGGCCCCTCTCGAGCCTAAAGGCATCCCAGAGGGGCCTGACCACCTAAATATGAGGTACCTGGCCTCATAAGGATAAGTTACTTACCTGTAATCCTAGTTCTCTTCCAGGGGTATCCTCATCAAAGTCATAAGCACTGAATATTCCCGCCCATGTGCGGGGACCCCGGAAATAATAAAAAATATATATGAAAGACATATATATATATATATACACATATATTATTTTTTCTCATACCAATGCATCCCCCATATAGAAGGCTAAACAATGCAATAATAAATCACTGCTTTTGTAAACACAATGAATATATAGACCACAGGAGGGCAAGTATCACTTGAACTCTTTTTACTGAGTAAAACTCATGAAAACTGCAAAAGAGCAGGCATTGTTAGCCTACAGGCTGCATTGTAAACCAATAGCATAGAAAATGAAAGCAATTGTACAAAAAACTGGCACCGTGCCTTTAAGGCAGCCATGACCCCTAGCTTTCCATCATGCCTCAGGGGTGACAGTTAGGTCAGTTGTTCTTTGCGGAGACCCGAAGGTCAGGGCATAAAGATATAACTTAACAATACAACAGTCTCATTTGCCTGGGGAGGCGGGTGGGTTGCTTATGACTTTGATGAGGATACCCCTGGAAGAGAACTAGGATTACAGGTAAGTAACTTATCCTGCTCTTCCAGGGGATCCTCATCAATAGTCATAAGCACTGAATAGAATAGCAAGCCCATCCTCCGCCTGCGGGCAAATGAGAAGAAATGACCCAACAAACAACCATAATTTATCAGTGTTGGAACAGATTCCTCAAGGAGGCCTGGCCTACTTGGGTGTCTGCTCTTGTATCTGAATCAAGACAATAGTGTCTTGTAAATGTATGTATAGATCTCCAAGTAGCTGCTTTACAGATCTCAGAAATCGGTACATTATGAAGGAAAGCAGTTGTAGCCGCTTTTCCTCTAGTGGAATGAGCCTTGGGTGTAGACTAGAGTGGCTTTTGTGCTGATAAGCCAATTTGATACATGAAACTATCCACTTTTGAGATGGAACGCTTGGAGGCTGGACAACCTGTTCTGATCGAGCCATAATTAATGAATAGTTGATCAGATTTTCTGGTTGATTTAGACTTGTCCAAGTAGAACCTCAAAACCCTTTTCAGGTCTAATGAGTGAAGAGACCTCTCAGCTGGGGTAGAGGGATTAGGAAAGAAGGAAGGTAGTGGAATGGTTTGGTTGACATGGAAATCTGACACCACCTTCGGAAGGAAGGAGGGGTGGGTTCTTAACACAACTCTATTGAGATGGAACACCGTGTATGGCTCTTTTGAGCAGAGGGCTTGAATTTCGCTCACCCTGCGAGCTGAGGTAATCGCCACTAAGAAAGCTACCTTCCACGTAAGGTGTTGTAGGGTTGCTTTGTGGATAGGCTCAAATGGGGGACCCATCAGTTTAGGAAGGACCAAACTCAGCTCCCAGGGGGTGAAGGAGGCCGAACAGGAGAGTAGACCTTCTTTAGACCTTGTAAGAAGTCCTTTACTACCTGTAGCTGGAAAAAGGATGGTTGAGAAGGGGAGCGACTATATGCCGTAATGGCAGCAAGGTGCACTTTAATGGAAGAGAATTTTAGGCCTGCCTTAGCTAAGTGAAGCAGGTATGGTAAAATCACTTCCTCCTGCCCTTTGGTAGGGTTACAATTATTTTGCACACACCATAAGTAAAAATGTTTCCATTTACAAGCATAGGAGTGCCTTGTGGAGGGTCTTCTAGCTTCTTTCAAGATGGTCATGCAGTCTTGAGGAAGTCCTAAATGACCATACTGGAGGACCTCAGGAGCCATGCTGCCAAGTTCAGAGAGGGAAGGTTGGGGTGATGAATGCTCCCGTTCAACTTGGACAGCAGGTCCGGTCTGCACGGCAGTCTCCTGTGGGGGCATTCTGACAGGTGCAGAAGGTTCGGGTACCACCATTGTCTGGGCCAGTCTGGAGCAATCAGAAACATCCTTGTGTCTGAGTGCGAGAGTTTGGTCACCACCTTAGGTATGAGTGGAAGAGGTGGAAAGGCGTACACAAATGCCCCAGACCAGCTGATCAAAAGGGCATTCCCTTTCGACCCTGGTCGGTAGTACCTTGAGGCGAAGTCTCGCATTTTTTGTTTGTGTCGTCTGCGAACAGATCGATGCTTGTACGACCCCATTCTTGGAAAATGTCTTCGACGACTTCGTCGTTTAGAACCCAGTCCTGCTGGTCCTCGAAGTGCCGACTGAGCGCGTCTGCCTGTGAATTCTGCTCTCCCGGTAGGTGTATTGCTGTTAGACAGATTTCTCGCTAAGAGCCAATGCCAGAGGGCCTGAGCTTCCAGCGATAGAGTCCTCGATCGAGTTCCTCCCTGTTTGTTCAGGTAGTACATGGTGGTCGTATTGTCCGTCTGTACTAGAATGGAATTGGTCTGAATCGAAGGGAGGAAAGCCTTGAGAGCCAGATGACCACCCCTCAACTCCAGTATATTGATGTGGTACAACTGCTCTTTTGTTGACCATCGACCTTGAGTCTGGAGGGACCCCATGTGAGCTTCCCAACCCTGAAGGGAGGCATCCGTGATCAACGATTGGGAGGGAGGTGTCTGATGGAATGGAATCCCTACCAGTAGATTCTCCTGCCGTATCCACCATGGGATTGATGCTCTGGCTGTTTTTGACAGTTGTATCCTGTCATCCCACCGAGCCGTTCTTTGATCCCATTTGTCCTCCAGGTCCTGCTGTAAAGGACGCATTCTCAGTCTGGCATTGGGGACGAGAAAAATGCAGGATGCCATCGATCCTAGTAGAGATGCAATCTGATGGACCGACGGGAAGTTGGTGCTTAAAATCTGCTTGCTTTTCAGTGTGATAGATAACAGTCTCTCCTCCGAAGGAAACACTTTTCCTATTGCGGAGTCTACTGTAGCACCCAGATAATGAATTCTTTGCGTGGGTTGCAGAGTCGACTTTTCGAAGTTGACATGGAGACCCAGCTGCTGACAAAGGTCTAGACACTGTTGGAAATGATTCTTCACGCTCTGGAGGGAAGGCCCGTTCAGGAGCCAGTCATCCAGATAGGGGTACACAAAGATGCCCTTGCGTCGTAGAGCGGCCACTACTGCCATGCACTTTGTGAACACTCGGGGAGCTGATTTCAACCCGAAGGGCAGCACTTTGAACTGATAATGGGATGTTCCCACCAGAAAGCGTAGGAACTTTCTGTGATGAGGACTGATCGGAACATGAAAGTATGCATCTTGCAGATCCAGCGAACACATCCAATCTCCCTGTTGCAGATGTGGATATATTTGATGAAGAGCCAACATGCGAAACTTTTCTTTTTTGATGGACTTGTTGAGTGTCCGAAGGTCTAGAATAGGTCTGTATTCTGATTTCCGACCTTTCTTCTTCACTAGGAAGTATCTTGAATATACTCCTTGACCTCGTTTCGCTATAGGAACCTTCTCGATGGCTGACTTTCGCAGAAGGATAGATACTTCCCTCTGCAGTATTTTCATCTGGTGGCATGTTGTTTTCACTGGCGGGATCGAGGGAGGTCGATGTTGAAAACGTAGAGAGTATCCATTCTGCAGCGTAGCTAACACCCATTGGTCTTTTGTGATACCACGCCACTCTTCTAGATGATTGGCAATACTTCCCCCCCACTGGAGTGGGAAACGGCGACGGGGGAAGCGGACACTGATTGTTTAGCTGGTGTTTTTGCCAAGGTAGTAGACTGACGAGGGGTTTCTCTTCCTCCGGGGGTACGACGGCCCTGGTAATGGGATTTCGATTGACCCTGCTGCTGCTGTTGCCTCTGCCAGTGAGGGGTTTGAACCCTCTGATGGAAGGGCCGCCGATCATAGGGCCTGTAACGGCGTCGGAACACTTTCTTTTTCTCAAGTCCAACCGCCTTCAGAGTATCAAGTTCCGATTTCATCCTTGCCATCTCATCAGTGTGAGTGCTAAACAAAGATGAGCCTGAAAAAGGGAGATTGAGGATTCGAGACTGTGCTTCCGGTTTAAACGCAGTAAGACAGAGCCAGGATGATCTTCTGGCGCGGATTCCATGTGCATATGAGTGTGCAGATAGCGTCGCTCCATCAGCTGCGGCGCTGATCACTTGGTTTGCTACTAAGCTTCCTTCCTATAAAATGTCCTCGAAATCTCTGCGGTCTTCCCTTGGCAGCTTTTCTGTGAACCTTTGGAGGGAGTCCCACAAGGATCTGTCATAGCGCCCCAACAAAGCCGAAGCGCTGGAAACCATCATGAGTTACAGCAAACAAATGATGGACGGAATGCTGACAATGCAAACATTCTCCCCCAGTCAAAAGATCTGGGTTAAATCCATCGTTCTTTTGCCCACTACGCCACCCCAGTTTGGACCCAGCCATATGCAAATCAGTCTCCATGCCACTGGAATCAAGCTATTCTGGCTGAAGAGAGGTGAAACCCCGAAACCGGTCCTAGGATGCTTGTTTCCAGTCCAGGGAGGACCTGGCTTGGCAGTTCGGGCTGGTCTGTTCCCATGAGGCACAGGGTCAAGACTGATTTGCATATGGCTGGATTCAAACTGGAATGGCATGGTGAGCAAAAAAACGATGGATTTAGGCCCAGATCTCTGTACTGGGGTGAATGTATGACATTGTTCTGCATTCTGTCCATCAACTGTTGTTTTTGCGGAAACCATCATGAGGCTGACGTGCCACAGACCTTTCTCCCCCATGCATCCTGTGCTTTGCTCTCCTTATCCGGTGGAACTGCAGATGAGGAGGCTACTGCATGCGTTTTCTTAGCCGCAGCAATAATAAAGTAATCTGGTGGAGGGTCAGATCTGAGAAACAAAGGGTCTTCCTCAGGGGGCCTGTATTTCTTCAAGATTCTCGCTGGCGCGGTCTTGAGGGTCGCCGGTGTAAGAAAGATGTCCATCACAGGTTGAAGTAGTCCCGGCACCAAAGGTAGCAATGGCTTGGCTGCTGATCTCTGATGCAAAGTTTCGAAGATAACTGATGATGAGCAGCTCTGCTGAGTGGGCATGGCGATGTTTAATTTGCTTGCCCCTCTAGATAGAACATCATGGAAAGTAAAGACGTCATCCACTGGAGAGATCCTCGACAGTGGGCTGTCTGTCAGAGTCGGGGAGTAGTCCCTCTTCGAGGAGTGGGTAGGCCCTAGTTACCTAAAAGACAAATTCGTCAGGTACCTGCCCTCCAGACCCCTCCGTTCCGGATCCAAAGCACTTCTCCAAATCCCGCGCTTCAAAAAAGCACGCATGGGTGGCAGAGCCTTCTACCACCTGGCCCCACGCTACTGGAACCAACTCCCCATCCACTTACGACAATGCACGGACTACCTGAGGTTTAGAAAGCTGTTGAAAACGACTTTGTTTTGATTTGTATCCCCTTGGTTGCTTATAGCAGTCTGAGCGTGGAGATACCCTGATGGGGTGATTCGGGCGCTTTATAAATAAATAAATAAAATAAAAAAATAAATAAAAGAGGGTGAACGTGTTGGAGACCTGTGTCTTCTCCTTTTTCCTCGAGATCTGTACCTCCTTCTTGAAGAGGGAGTAGGAGTATGCGTGCAAGCTCTACCCCTCGATGGAGTAGTAGGAGACAGATCTGCCGCTTGCACCAGTCGGGTTAGGGGAGATCTGTGCAGAGGGCTGGAATAGTCCTGAACATCTCTTGATTGTGCAGTGTCAGCTTTCCGCCAGTGATGTAGAGGTAACAACCATCTGGGCGAGAGGTGTACAGATGGAGATTTTCGCCCCTCTTCCCGCACAGGAGCCTCAGGTGAAAGTGGGCGATGTGCAGATGGAGATTCATGTTTCTCCGTTCTTGCAGGATCCTCAGCGGGACTGGGCCGTACAGGTGAAGACGCCGGGCTATTTGACGTCGAAATGACCACCGGTGACCTTGAGGAAGAAACAGAAGAACGTCTTGATAACGTGCGGTGAGATTCTCCCCCGTCGTCGGTGATGGCGACGGAGAAAAACTCACTGAACGTGAGCCTGCTCGATTCCGATGTCTCAACGTCGATCTTTCCCTGGGAGCAGATTTGTGCTTCGACGTCGAACGTCTGAGGTTTGACGCCGACGGAGTCACTTGTCTCGACGTCGAAGCCTCGACGGCGACCGTCTTCGTGATGCTGTGGACGGCGTCTTCTGCCTCGACGTCGACCTGATCTGTGCTGACGTCGACGGAGATCTTTGTCACGACGTTGAACGCCTCTGCGCCGAAGTCTGGTGTCTCGACGTCAACCTTCCCTGGGAGGAAGCAGACGGAGTCCTCTGCTTCGGCGACGGCGTCTTATGCCTCGACGTCGATGATCTATGTAAAGATCTTGGAGACTTGTGCCTTGACGTCGACCGCTCAAGGATGTGCGTCGACGGAGTGTCCTGTCTCGACGTCGAACGCTTAGCCAACGCTGACGGAGACCTGCTCCTCGACGTTGACAGTCGCCTGGTTGACGTCAACGGAGGGTCTTTTACCTGACTCGACGTTGAAGCTGCTGTCTTCGGTGTTGAATGATGCGTGTGCACCGCCGAAGACTTCGACGACGACATCTGCTTCTTCGCCGCTGGTAAGTTCGACGCCGATCCTGACGGTGAACAGATCGGTATCCTGCTTCTCGACGTCGATCTTGTTCGCCTCTTCTTCTGTCTCACAGGAGACCTACCTCTTTCAGAGAGACCATATAAACGAATTCTCTCTCTCTCTCTCTCGAGAGAGAGAGTTCTCCTGGACAGCTTTTTACAATGTTGACAGGTCTCTGGAGTGTGTGTGTCAGAGGATACACACAGAATGTGTGTCAGACCTAGCCTTCTTCTTGCCACAGGAAGGACAAGGATCAAAAAGTGAAGGCATTCTGACAGAAAATAAATCACTTTCTGCCCAAAAACTGGTTACACCTTACTCTAAAGTCAAAAAGACATCGAGCGAAAGGTAGAAAACCACAATAAATTTAGAATAATTTGACAAAAAAGTCAAAAAAGACAGAGCTGTGAATTTCAGGGTCCTGACTGAAGGAACCGGAAAGAACAACTGACCTAACGGTCACCCCTGAGGCATGATGGAAAGCTAGGGGTCATGGCTGCATTAAAGGCACGGTGCCAGTTTTTTGTACAATTGCTTTCATTTTCTATGCTATTGGTTTACAATGCAGCCTGTAGGCAAACAATGCCTGCTCTTTTGCAGTTTTCATGAGTTTTACTCATTAAAAAGAGTTCAAGTGATACTTGCCCTCCTGTGGTCTATCTATTCATTATGTGTTTACAAAAGCAGTGATTTATTATTGCATTGTTTAGCCTTCTATATAGGGGCTGCATTGGTATGAGAAAAAATAATATATGTTTTTATATATAGAGCTGTATATATATGTCTTTCATATATATTTTTTTATTATTTCCGGGGTCCCCGCACATGGGCGGGAATATTCAGTGCTTATGACTATTGATGAGGATCCCCTGGAAGAGAAAATTCTTTTAAGGTCAGCGAGGGTCACTCCGGCTCCAGGAAAGTCAGGGAAGCGCGGAGCGGACCCTGACTCAGGCGCCGAAGCGCAAGACATGGAGTGCCTAAGCTCCTGCGTCTCTACAGAAGCTTTCGATGGCTTGGCAAAGTCGAAGACCTCTTCCACTTCTTATGTTTGTAGGACTTACCAGATGACTTCGAGCGGGACAATACCACCCGATGCAGCAACATGAGCGTTGCGGTACTTTTGGCGTGAACGGGATCTTAAGTGTGAGGAAATGGGGTTTATTATTTGGTGTGGTTATGCGACCTCATCAAGTAATACACTTACCAACCCCTTCAGATTGAGTAGGTTTTGTCTGTAAAACCCTCAGCTCAACTCTGGGTAGCTGTGACACTGAGCAGCAAGGCTTGCACAGAGGAACAAGTGTTAAGCATTTAAACAGCACCAAAACAATTTAAGAAATAGACACGACATTCAAGAAATCCGACACTAATTTATAAAAACAGACTGTATTTTTAGAAGAATTTAGACACTGGAACGGAAAAGATCCACCAGAGGGTTCCGGGATATAGATTTTGCAAGCAATAATAAATCAGAGCAATTGAACTCAGCCGTGAAAAGGCCTTGGCAAAATCAACAAATTGTACACTTTTACAAGGCGGTCATTACCACACAATACCTTTACCACGCATCCATTACCACGCATATGTTTTTACCACGCATGTCTTTACAACAAAAATGTAAGCATTTTACAGGTATACACATACACACATATATATATATACACATGTGAACAAGGCCGAAACGCGTCATTTGGACATTTGATGCTGCAATAAATCATCATTAATTCTCTTAGTTTTGCCTGCGGAGTCTGTTTCCTGGTGCTGCGCCGCTCCTTTGGAAGGTTGTACCCCTGGGATCCTGATGTGACGTGTATATATATATATATATATATATATATACACACACACACATATATATATACACACACATATATATCCTACTACTGGAACTCGTCAGTAGGTAGTTCTAGTTAGGACCATGTTTCCATATGAAAAGCGTTTTTTGACTTGCATATATCTTTGTGAATCTTCACAAAAGTTTCCTAAGAAAGTGCCCCGGTGATTCTTATTGTGCAGGGAAAGTTTTGGGGCAATCAGTCAAGCCGGAACCGAGAAAAAAAAAAAAAAACAAGAGTTTTTCCAATGTTAATTCCCATAGAGATTTTAGTTGCGACTACAGCCCAAACTGCTGGACGGAATTACACCAAATTCGGCAGAAAGGCAGCTTTTGGGCCAGAAAGAACCCTTTCCGTTATTTGTTATAAATCTGTTCAGTATTTTTTGAGATATTAAAAAATTTTATTTTTATTTTTATATATATAGAGATGCGGATCATCCAAGTATCCCACAGTCCCCATGCTGAAATCTGATTGGTTGCCAACACTTGAACCAGGAAGTGTTGGCAGCCATCTTGGGACTCCGCTTCAGCCAAGTCCCACTAGAAACGTTTAAAAGAAAGAAAAAGGGGCAGGGTAGGAAAACCATGACCCCCTAACAGTGGTTGTGGGGTCACTCTGTGACCTTGACAGGCCGACAAGCACTTTTTATTTTTTTATGAAGCCCCAGGTGGGCCAGGTCCCGGGGGAATTTATTAAAATAAGAGGGGGGCACACATGGCCTGTCTCCTAAGGCTCTATTAGCCCCGGAGACCACCACCTCGCCGGGGCTTTATTTAAATAATGAAGGAGAGGGGCGAACGGGCACCTTCCTCAGGCTCTATTAGCCCCGGGGACCACTACCTCCGTGGGGCAAGCAAACACTGTTGGGTGGGCCATGCAGCCCCCACCCCCCCAGGGACTGCCACATCCCCAGGGCTAAATAACACAAAATGGGGGGTCCACAGGCCCCAAAGTTTTTTTAAAAGTTGGGAAAGGGGCCACGAGGCCCCTGTCCTGGGTCGTTCTGGGCCCCGGGGACCACGACCTCCCCAGAGTGGCCCGTGCACAAGAAAGAAGGTGGGCCGCAGGCCCCCCCCATCCTGGAGCCATACCTGCCACTGGGGACCGCCACCCCCCAGGGCCGGCTCCTATGTCCCGGGGTGCCCATCCCAGGGACACAGCAGTTTGCTTTTCCTTGGTGGGAGTTTTGACAGCTCTCCCGCCTGCCGGAAGCGAATGCTTCATCTCTTTCTTCTGACAGATACCTATAACAGCAGATCCCTCACCTTAGAATAGATATGAAAGAAGTACCTCCCCAAGGTGGCGAGAGACAACCCCACATGTCCTGCAGAACTGAGTGTGTGAAGTGACCTTCCTGCAGAGGCCTCGCTGTCACAACAGTAGTGCTTCGTGAACGTATACACAAACATCCAAGTCGCAGCCAAGCAGATGTGAAGGACAGGCATCTGTCATGCCAACGCAGTTGAAGCTGGGCCCTTGTGGTATGGGCTCAGATCTTCTCGGGTGGGCGTATTGGCCAGTACGTAGCAAATCTTAATGCAGAGGGCTATCTCACTTGACAAGGCCATCTACTTAACAGTCTTTCCTCTCTTTGCTCCAGTGAACCTCACCAAAAGTTGTTAGTATACTCAATAGCCCTTGATGCTATCAATGTGAAAGCTGAAAACCCTTTAAAGATCCAACTGATGGGGCTCCCTCCCTTTTTGAGGGAGGAGATTGGGGAGGGGATACAGGAGGGGAGCAAAGAAGACTGGTAGAGTGATGGATGTGGAAGGAAGTCACAACTTTTGGTCGCCGAAGTCCTCAGCACCATTTTGTCTGGGAAAAACATTGTGAAGGGTGGTTGCTCTGACAGTGACTGCAGTTCACTTATGTGATGAGTTGACGTTATCGAAATAAGGAATATAGTCTTCAAAGTCAGGAGATGTAGTGACCAGCTATTCAAAACTTTGACAGGCAGACAATTGAGGACCAAGTTAACCTCCCAATGTGGCATCACAAAGTGTTTGGGCAGAAAACTAGGAAATATCATTGACAGCAAACTGGACATGACAGCACAGGCAACGCCATCACTGCATCCTGCTTTCACAACCTGAGGATGCTGAGGAAGATCTTTAAATGGCTCCCAAGCAATACCAGAAAAACCATTACTGATGCCAGCAAGTTGAACTATGGTAACACCAAGCAACTCACCAGAAGCCTACATACAACTGGCTCCCGATTCACGAATGAGCTCATTTCAAATTTCTCATTCATTCAAGGAACTATACAACTTAGGCCCTACCTACCTGAAAAGTCTCCTTTCCTCCCCCCAACCAACCAGACACCTCTGTTCCGCAGGACTCCTACTCACATACATCCCATGCACACACAGAACCAGATCAAGAGGACAGGCATTTTCTTAATATTGCTCCTAAAACGTGGAACGATCTCCCACTCCACATCAGAGCCTCCTCCTCTCTTCTTGAGTTCTGCACGACGTTGAGGACCTGGCTTTTCAACTTTCAAACCTACTCTAGGCATGGCTAGGCACACACTACTGCTCAGCGCCAGTATACCCTTGCATGCGATAGCCTGCTTTACAAAACATGTTTCAAACCTTTAATAACTGCTTAACAGGTGAATTAAACAAGGATAGTTGGTTCGGCAAATGTAGTAAGACTGAAAGAGCAGACAAATAACCTTTTACAGTGCTTACTATAAGGACATGTTTAGCTAAAGACAAAAACAAAAGGACATCTGACGGCTTCACTTGTAAGTGACTGGTGTCCCCAGCATCACAGTGGGTTACTAAATTGTCCCAGCAGAAACGTATTTCTTGGAGGGGCATCTTGAAGCGGGGATAATATCTACGACCTCTGGTAGCAGATCGAAAGCTATTAACTGCAGCCACTAAATCTCCACACACAGAGGTGTATGTTGTGCAAATTCGGATGCGCTGCTGCTGGGATAGGAAGTCCTCCCGAAGTGGTAGCCTCATCAGAGGACAGATGTTCATGCTCAGGAGCTCCATGTACCACACTCTCCTGGCCTAATCCAGAGCCACGAGGATGACTTGGGCCTAGTCATTCTTCATCTGCTTCATGACTTGGGTAGGAGGAAATGAAAGGAGTGCTTCAGTAGTCCATTGTTCCATTACAGCCGGAATGTATCTCCTAACTAATGTTCCTGCAGAAACTCCAGCTCACAAAATTATTGTTCTCGACAGTGGCAAAAAGATCAACCCAGGATTTTCCCCACTGGTGGAAAATGCCCAGCACCCTTTCGGAACTTAGACACCACTTGTCAGCTGCCAGACGACTGCTCAATTTGACCACTCTGGCATTCAGGGATCATGCCAGGTTGTTGGCAATCATAAAAATACCCGGGCCACCCTCACCTGGAGTGAGCATAAAACCATCAGGATCATAGCCAAAATGTGCTGGACTCATTGCTGTGAGGGGAAAAGCCCTGAACTTTGTGTCCAGGTTCACCCCAAGGAAGGGAAGCCTCGGTGAGGGAATCAGGTGGGACTTCGACTCATTTATGGTGCAACTCAACAATGCTAAACGTTCTGCTTTTATCCGGAAGTGGTCAAGACTGACTACGGCAAGCCTGTCTTCAGCAGCCAGTCACCAAGCTGCAGGAATACAGGCACACCTGACAAAGGAAGGCAGGGACCATTGCCATCACTTTTGAGAACACCTGAGAGATGCTGGTGAGGCTGAAGTGGAGCACCGCATAAAGAAAATGCTCCAGGCCCCCTTTGAACACTAGGTTATGCATAAAGGCCAACATTTTATATATAGGAAAGTGGGAGATTTTGGGGATAAAAAAAACAGGGGGGGGGGGGGCATTCTCACCATTCACTTATATTGAAGCAGAGTCATTTTTAGGTGGAAGCCTTTTTTGGCATCAAAGTTCTGGAGTTTCCTGCCTGAATTGGGTCTGTTGGCCAGTAATGCCTGTGAGACTACAGGATGGTTATATGAAAATATGCATCCTGCAAGTCCAAGGACACCATTCAGTCTCCTGGGTCCAGAGCAGATAGGATCTGAGTCAATGCGAGTATTTTTAATTTGTTCTTCCGCAAGAAGGTGAGCAGGGGGTCAGAGGTACAAGGTAGGCCTGAGACCCCTGTCATTTTTTCAGAGTAAGGAAATGGCAAGAACAAACCCCCTCACCCCCCCACCCCCAACTTTCCCGTAGTCCGGGAACCTAAGGCACCACTGGGAAGTAATATGCATACTTCCTGTAGCAGGATCGACAGTTGCTCTGCTGAGATTAATTCCGGTGTGGGAGGAATATTGGGAGAGAAAGGAAGGGTGTCGCCTGCTTGTGCAATTTGAAAGACCCATCAGTCGAATGCTATGGATTGCCAACCAAGTAGAGAGTACCAGATTCTGCTTCCCACTGGGTGGGCTTGTGCCGCTACTGGCGAACTAAAGCGGCTTGGTTGCTCTTTTCCCAGGTGAAGAGGAGTTAGAGGAATAATGCCCCTGCTGCCTGTACGTTATCTGCCAGTTTCACATCAGCAGCCCCGAAAAGGACTCAGCTGTCTGCTGCATTATAGGCTGCGAAGATGGTCTCTGCCAATACGCCAGCCCCCTGGAACAGCCTACAAATATCCTGAACTGGTGTGGAAATTGTTTAGCAAGGGTCAACAGCCCCAAGGAAGGAGTTGTGGCTCTGCTGTCTTGAAAGCTTTCCAAAGCAGTCTGCCTTCTCCTGAAAAAGGAAAGACCTATCAAAGGGCATGCCCAGTGGTGAAGCAAGTACGTTGCCAGAAAACAATGGACCTCATCCAGGCATGTCTATAAGAGAACAACACTGGTACCGGCCACCCAGTCAAGGCAATCTATTATATGCAGACTGGTACAGATAACATCCTTGACAGAGTCATGCTCATCATGTATCCCCCGAGCCAGAGAGGCCCCAAGATCTTCCGGCACTGCAGGCAAGGTCTTGCTGGCAATGTCCCCAATGGTTTGTATCTCCCCAATGGATAGACTGTGTTTACAGATCGGAGTGCCAAGCTGGCAGAAGAAAACATGTATATGCCAAAGGTGTAAATCCTTTTGAATTCTCTATCTGGAGAACTGACAGGAAATGAGTTAGGGTTCACCTTACTGGTCAAGTCCTGTACAATAAGGCTCTCAAGATTAGGTGCTTGGTGAGAAAATCTGGGTCTTCTGGCTCGATCTAGAAAGTCTGGCTACTTGCCTGTTTACAGGTGGGCAAGAACATGGTTTCAACCATGCAGTCACCACAATATATGTTAGTGGATAATAAAATGGTATGATAGATGTTGTCGGCCCAAGCAGTAGGATTCCATCAAAACATTTGTCTTAGTCTCAGTAGAGGGATGATGTAATTCTACTACTTAGGCTGCCCTATGAACTACGGCGAAGGAGGCACTTTCTTCCTTTGGTGGCCCATGTGGTGAGTAAAGGTCTAAGGGGAGGCATCATGCCCATTGGCATTCTAGTAAATCAAGGTATAGGGCATCATCAGTGCAATGAGGGGAAAGCAGCCATCCTCTTCTCAATTACCATCAACATCCTGGGGTGTCGGCAGGGCTAGAGTCAGGGTCTAAGACAACAGCTTGTGCTTTTATAATATCATAGTAGGACATTGGTCAAGCGGACTTCTGTTCGGGATGTGAGATGGGCATAGACACTGGGTTATCCACCGATACCGGCGGCATCTACAAAGCCAGAGTAGAGGCCCCTGCAGTTCTTTGGGGCCTGAATGGGAGGCAAAGGGAGCTGGAAGCGCAGTGAAAATTTGGAGCATTGTCTCTCTGAAGGCTTTGATGTGGTGCGGTGTGGACGACAACTCAGGAGACTGAGTGAATCCAGGAATTGGCTCTGTGGCTGATGACCTTGACAGAGTGCGACTGACTTGTAAACCCCCTGGCACTCTCTCTTTGGAGTCAGAGTGGCAAGGTAGAGTCCTGCTTCAATTTTTCTTCCTTGTGCTCGGACTTTGAGAGGGAAGTCAAATAGTCGCCAGTGCGGTCAAATGACCGTTACTGAGACCAGGCCTGAGACTTGGAATGGGATCTATGCAAAGGTCGCACCTACTTCTTGTCTTCAGTTATATACAACTTTGCCTCCTAGTCTCGAATCACCTTCAGGTGCTTGAGGGTACACTTGACATAACCTCAAGTAGTGTTCTGAGCCCAGGCACCAAAAGCACACCTAGTGTGGGTTTGTTCCCAACATTTGCTACCTGCAGTCGCAGACGGCTTGAATCCGGTCCTTTTTGGTGGCAGCATTATTCCCTAGAACACTGAAAAAAGTCTGGGGTTATCGGAAAATCATGAAAAGATAGGCAATAACATCTGAGCAGAGGTGTGTGTTTATATGTGGCTCTGCTCTGTCACTTCCAGGCAAAGTATGGAGTCCGCACAGAGCCGCACATCACGTGAGGGGATCCGGGGAGGGGGGTGGGTGTAAAAGCCCTACTCCCTTAAATAGACTTGCACTGAAAAAGGAAACAAGTCAGCAGAACTAGGAACACGCCAGGAGACTTTGGGGGCTGAAAGGTGGAAGGGGCCTGGGGAGGCAGATTTAACATATACAGTCTTGTGCTAAATAGACATTTATTTCAAGATAACTATTGCGTATAGCTAGTCAATGCAAGGATTTCAAAATAATTGAAACATGATTCAGTTTACAAGCATCTGAAAGCAGTTGTGCGGCTATGTTTTGTACATGCTGAGGGAGTAGTAGTAATATGAGGGGAAGTCTAGTATACTGATTTAGCATAATCTAGTATAGAATGGATCAGAGCATTAATGACAAGAATATGGTATCAGTATCCAAATGAGGACACAACATTTAAAGACTTTTAGTTGCAGGAAGCAGCAAATGATTGCTTTGGAGGCCAGAAGGTCCAGAGAAAGAGCACAATTGAGGTGTATGCTTAGATTCTTTACAAAATTTGAGAGTGCTGGGCATAGGCCCATCACACCACACCAGGAAATATTGCGACACTGGGCTGAATTGGTAGGGCCAGGCAAAAACTCCATCTTCAGTGGGTTTAGTCTCAGAACATTTCATGGCATCCATCATCAACTTAGGGCAAGCCAGTCATTTCACTTCTGATGGGTGGAGTATGATTTGTAAGCATTTTACCAGCAGGAGATGGTAAAAAGGAATTGTATGCATGTAGAACCGAGTCCTCTGGAGGTATTCTGGCTAAGGGACGCATGTACAAACGGTAAAGCTGCAGAGAACGTGCAGAACCATGAGGGCACCACAATTTACCAGTCTCGGTAGAGCAGAGGTCTTCAAACTGTGGGGCGCGCCCCCCTGGGGGGGCGTGGATGGGTTCCCAGGGGGGGCGCAAAGGCCTCTGCAAGCACATGTAAATGAAGACGCCTGGAAGTGCAGCGATGTTTATTTGCTGTATTTCCAGGCTGTCTTCATTTACTCCAAAGCCCTCAGAGTGCCGTGGGGCCAGAGGTCAGTGAGTGTGCTGCTGGGGGCTCCGCTGGGCAGTGTCTGGAGTCTTATTAAGACTCCGGCATGACCCAGTTTTCAAAGGTCTTTAAGGACAATTTGCATACCTTTGGAAACTGTTTACTGAGGCTTAGTTTTCCTTTCGGTTTCCAGTACCCCCTGGGCCCCGACTCTGCCTATTTCTTACATTTGTATTTTAAATTTACTGCTGTAGTGTGAAAATGCATTTCATGAAAAGGAATCTAAAAAGGGTTGCCAATAGAAAAATGCCAGCCATGTATGTTGAAAGAGCCTGCAAAGACCTTGTTTTGACAATAAACAGGGTTTTAAATGAAAAAGTATGTATTCATTTGTAATCTGACTTTCTGTCTGTTCCCTTTATTTTCAGTCATGAATCATTCAGGCAGCCCTAGAACACATTTAAAAATGCTTTCTATTTATATTTGCTTTTCGAAGTACGTACAGATAAGTGCTGTAAATAGGGCTTTAGGTGACTGTTTATTTTTGTACCGTCTGCGACATCAAAATAATGAGCTGGTAACCCTAATCATAAGACTGGAAGTGTGTTGCAGGATCAGCACATTATTTATTTCCTCCACCCTCGATCCCTAATTAATGCAATAATAGCAATTGTTTAATTTATATCTGAAACCCTACGCCCCGTCAATAACATGCTGATTTACTTCAAATGTCTGGGAATGCACCCTGCATTCAGACAACTCACTCCTCATTTTCACCCTTCACTTTCACGCTCACCCTGCACTCTCAGCGCATAGTTATGGATTTCCCGCATTTGCCACATAATCCATCATCTGCTGCATAATATGCAGATTAAAAAAATGCAGCAACACGTTACCTCACAGTGGAAGGCCCTTTCTAAAGGTTGAATGGTCACCTTTCTGCTGCTTATTGCTATATGTGGGTGTTAATGTGATACTTATGAGGGGCAATAAAGGCCAGGACAGTGTTAACAAGTGTAAAAATAGCAAAATAATGCAGTAATGCTATCACAAAATATGCAGCATAATTCTCCTTTGCTTGCTGCAGAATGTAGTCAACCATGCTGCATAATCTGGCCTTCTCCGCCGCATAATTCCAATGGCCCTGTTTATGGTGCTATGAGGTCCCAGCCTGTGGCAGAAAGCACTGTGAAAATGTAAGTCATTATTTTAAAACAGTATTTACATACTCTAAGCTAGGCTGCTGCAAAATGATGCAGTGATTGAGATAACAAGTTCTTACAAAATATACTTTTTAGTAATAATTAATCACACTATCTAATGCAGACATTTTTGTAAGTGTCTCCACTATTCGAGATCTCAGCTGATAACACCCTTACATCACATCTCAAAAAGAATAGATCTTTGCCACCATGAAGCTTTAAGCAGAGCCACTGGAATTATTCAGCAGAAGAGGACAATATTATGCGGCAGGTTTGACTAAATTATGCAGCAACAAAAGGTAAATTATGCGGCACAATGCGCCACATTTTCTGGTCAGCATTACTTCATTATTTTGTCATTTTAACTCAAGGTAACGCTGTCAGGGGAAATATTTCACCTCATTAGTACCAGTTTAACACCCAAATACAGCAGTAAGCAACTACAAGATTACCAGTCAATCTTTGCAAAGGGCCTTCCACTGCTCAGGAACATTTTGTCACGCTTTAAGTAACTTTTGTTCCGTTTGAGCTAGAATCAAGTTTTTTTGTTAAAAATCTGCAGATTATGTAGCAAATGCAGTAAACTGATAATTATGTGGAAAACACTGCTGCTGCAGAAACTCATAATTCCAGTGGCCCTGGCTTTAAGTGACTCAATCAATTAATGGCTGGTAAGAAGGCTGGTTTCTTTTTAACTTTCTGCACTACCACCACACCCTTCAATTTCAGGCAGAGGCATCTCAAAGTCAGTATTAACCATTCAGGGGCATTGTGAAAGCGGAGTTCATGGGGTGGCAGGTGGCAGGCCAGAAGGGTTGCATTCAGATGCAGAGCCCTAATCCTCTCAATCCCTGGGGCCTCACAGTAATGGTCTAGGAGACAGAGGAAAGGAGCGAGATTCATAGATATTGTCAAAGAGTAGGCCCAGAATAGGGAGCACTGTATGTGGACTCATTTTTGTGTGTACAAATGGCCAGAGGCAGTTCCTTTAGAGAGATGCCCGAAAGAAGGGGACAATCTGAGTTTTTTTTTTAAAGGGACATTCATTAGTGAAGCTGGTATGGCTGCCAAGTGTGTAAGTGGCCACTGCTGGTTATCATTAAGGAGCAGATGCAGCAGGACTGGGGCCCAGGGATTTGAGGGGCCCACTGCATCACAGTTATGACTGTCTACCTTTAAAAAAGGGTCATCGAAGCTTATTTTCCTTTCAAACATTAGGACCGAGGTGAAGATCCGTCATGGTGGGGAAGAGGTAAAAGATGCAGAGGAGATAGCCTGCTACTCAGGACTGCAGTTATCATTAGTGCAGCAGGTATAGTTGCATTGGGGTCAAAGAGTGTGAGGGGCTCACAGCACCCCAATTATGGGGAGCAGTTTGTTTGGGATATCTGTTTTTGTTTGATGCATTTGCTGTTTTATAAGTCTCATATTTAGTGCGGTTCATAAGCTATAGAAAAAGTATTCCTGAAATCCTCTCATAAGCACCGCTCCCTGCACGTAGCCATGTCCCTCCCACTCCTGCCATAAAGTTTTGGAGGGGGCCCGACCTCAAAACATTTTGTTTAGGGGGGGCTCAGAGTAAAAAAGTTTGAAGACCTCTGCGGTAGAGGGAAGCTCTTGAAACGGGTAAGTGCCATGGACTGCTGTCCATGAGGAAGGAAAGAATGAATCCAAATTGGTGCCTGACCTGAGATGTTGGTTTCTTGTAAGGTCTTGAAAAGGTTGACTGGTCAATGGTGTCAATGTAGCAAAGAGACCTAAAAGTATGAGCGTGTCAACACCACTGTTATCTACCAATCTGCAGAGGTCATCTAAGACTGAAAGTACCACCAGCTCAGTGCTGTGGCTGAGCCTCAGCCTAAAACGTCTCAAACAGTTCATTCTCATCCATTAAATTTTGGAGTTGGTTGAAAATAAGTCTTTCCATTATTTTCCATAGACAGGGTTGGAGTGAAATTAGGTGAAAGTTGGACAAGTCACTCATTTAGCAAGGGCTTTTTTAATAGGGGGTTGACTATTGCCTGCCACTCATCCAGGACTAATCTCCAAGAGAGGCAGCAATTTAAAGGTTTCAGTAGGTCATCATTTAAAAAAAAGGTAGAAATACTTCATGTGGATTGCAGGACATGAGTGACACAGGGATTCCAAAGAACAGTTATTCAGAAAAGTTTTAGTTAGCTGACATTCAGTAATAATGGCAAAGACTGGGAATGTGATGTTCAGTTTGTCAGGGGGATGATTAGGTTTCAGTCAGCAGGTGGGTGAGATGTTTTCCTTGAGGGCTGCCTCCCCGACAATAACTTTTTCCTAAAAGTACACTGAAAACTTCTCACAAAGGTTTCTGGAAGGATGGATAGCTGAAAGTGTGTGGGGGTGGGTATTGGAGGTGCAGGGGGCTAATTCTGAACCAATACAAAACAGTTCTCCAGTGAGATTCAGAGAGGAGGTTAAAGCGATGAAAGAAATCAGACTTTTTGGTTTCTTGAACTTATATAAGGACTACTGACTAAAACTGTCCTCAAGTTCAGTGCAGTAATGGGATCTCCATTTCCTCTCAGCTTCTCTGGTTCGCTACTTCACAATTTTAAGGTCTGGGGAGAACTACCTGTTACAAAAGGGGAGGAGTTATTAAGTTGCTTACCCTTGGCGGGAAAGTGGCATCAATGACGTATAGAATGCCATAATTGACTGAGTAGAAATGTAAGGTTCCCTGACTCAAAGGGGGCTTTTTTGGAGTCAAATGAATTGTATACAGGGCTGGTGAGGATGGGATACAACTATTTCCAGTTGCGTGAGAAGCACTGGGAAGTTTGTGAACTAACACTTGACACCATAGAAGGAAAAGGAACGCCAAAATGATCAGTCCATGCACAGTTAATAGGGTCCCTCAAGTGTATTATGATCTAGCGTGGACCAAAAGAGATCCAGCGTGTGTCCTCATTTATGGGTAACTCTACTGATTAGTAATCTTAAATTAAATTTTTTTTTTTTTATGGGAACTGGTAGCGTATGATTCCTCTAACCAGAGATGTTTTTTGGGGCTGCAAAAAAATGGCCTGTGAAAGTGGAAGAAGGTTCACGAGGGGAGACTTAGGGGGTCAAATGTGCAGGAAGTATGACCTGCTTCTTTCAAATTGAAGGAGAAGGCCAATGTCACACAAATAGCAATGGGTAGGATTTGAAGGTCCAATGTAGAGTGGGTTATAACAGACAACACCCCCTCCCATACTCTCCCTTTTCCCAGCCCCCAATCTGTATCATCACCACACAAGTGGAAATCTATTTGATCAATCTGATAGAGTAGAGTCTCCTTGTGAGCCCCATGATAATTCCTGTGAAATGGCCTTAATGAATTCGTAAAATAGGCAACAAAAATCTAAAAAAATCAACTTTGCAAAGCTGATTGAGTTGTTAATAATGTTGATATTTAGAACCGGTCTCAGGCCTATAGATGGAGCTTTCTTTTTGTATCAAGAAACCGCTAGAGAAAGTTTCTTCTTTGACATGACACTCAAATTTTCTTCATCTCTTTTTTGCTTAAGGTGAAGATCTCCGATTTTAACAAAAAGTGAACACAAGCACATGAATGTCTGCTGCATTGAAGGCAACCAAGCTGTTACAGTTCAGAATATAACAACCCTTCTAAAAATAATCTAGCATTCAAAATTCCTTGGCAATCTGCTCCATGACTGAAATAAATCTGAAATCCACACTCTCACCAGATAACTTTACAGAGGCAAAAGAACCAAAGAGACTGATACACAGTTAGAGAATGGGCCTTCCCAAGAAATGCTGATGTTTGAGAAGTTTCCCATATTTTTCCCAAAGAATATTTAGATGTGGAAGTACATTTTATGTTGCTACTAGGAAGCTGCCTCTGACTTATCTCCAACTCCAGTTCTCCAACGTTGGTATCTTTTATATATTCAAATGATTTAACCATTCCCCGTTGTCAGGCAGTGAGACACTGGTGCATTAAAATAGAAGTAAATAGTGTTAAAATAGCCAAGACTGAAACAACATCATTTGTTTAGAAGCACATCCACTTCATTTGAAAGAACCTAAACCTCAGCCAATGAGGTGGAAGCTTCAGCTCTCATATTCCCCTTGAGGCATAACTCAGAATTCAAAGCACAAGAGTGAGAAAAGTAAATTAAAAAATGAGACTGACCGGGAAAGGGGTAGGGTTGCATGTGAATATATAAAAGATACCAACATTGGAGTTATAGGTAACTAGTTTCGTCTCCAACATGGAGTGTTTTATTTATTCATGTGCTTGAATCAGAATAGCAAGCAGTACACATCATAATACATTAAAAAAACAGGAAGCATTCTCACCTTTATTGAAAGAGGTTTCTTAGTACCGCCTGTCCCGCTGCTGCATAAGCCTTTGAATACACATCAAGGAAATAATGCTTCGTGAACGTGTGCATGCTCTTCCAGGTGGCAGCACAGCAGATGTCTTTCAAAAGCACACCAGCATAGAGTGCTGCAGTTGATGCCATGCTCCTGGTGGAATGCGCCCTCGCTCTTTCATGAAGCGGATGATTGGCCTGGTCATGACAGAAGGTAATGCAGGTTGATAGCCAACTAGCTTTCCCCTGTTTGGGCAGGAATTACCTCTTCATGGTTGTCCAAAAGACACAACAGCTGGTCTGAAATGCGTACATCTTTTGTCTCGTCTATGGAGAACCTGAGACATCTACGCAAGTCTAAAGAATGCAACAATCTTACTGATGTCGAAGATGGCGTTGGGAAGAAAGATCGGAAAATGACAGGTTCATTGAAGTGAAAGTCAGTAGGAACCTTGGGTATAAATTTAAGGTTGGTTCTCAAAATTACTTTTTCCTTGGTGAAACTGAGGAATGGGTCCTTGATAGTAAACGCTTGAATTTCACTCACTTTCCTAGCAGAAATCAAAGCTAGGAGAAGTGCTGTTTTCCATGAGACAAATTTCAAATGCGCCTTATATATCGTCTCAAAAGGAGGTAGCATCAACTGACTGAGGAAAGTATTAAGTCCATGGAATTGGAGGATGTCGAAGAGTCGGGAATGCTCCGAAGAGCCTTTTCATGAAGTGTTTTATAATCCGCTGGCGGAACAGAGTAGATGACAGCTCAGTTCTCTTAAATCTTGAAACTGCGGCCAGATGGACCCTGACTGAATAATATTTAAGTTGACCCTTGGCCAGGTCCAACAAATACGGGGGAATTTGATGAGGTATTATTCGAAGTGGATGAGGACCGTTTTTCCTGCACAAGACACAAAAGCGTTTCCACTTGGCGTCCTAAGTCTTTGTGGTCGCTGGAGCTCTAGCCTGCGGCAAAATATTTCTGAAGTCTTGTGGTACATCCAAATGACCAAATTCTAAGTGGTCAAGTACAATGCTATGAAATTCAAAGAGTTAGGGGTGTGATGTAGGACCTCTTCGTGGTGTCTGGAGAGGAACTTGGGATGCATTTTCAGAGGAATGGCTGGACATGCTAAGAACTGAAAGAGATCTCTGTACCCCTATTGGTGTGGCCACGTGGGAGCAATGAGGATCAGAGTGCAGTGATCTATCTTCGCCTTCCTGAGTACCCTGGGGCTCAGGGGAAAACTGAGGAAAAGCATAAGCAAAGATTTTGGACCAACTAATCTGCTTCCGAAGTACTGGCGTTTGCTGCTGTCCAGAGTGGTTAACAAATCGATCCGCTATACTCCACCACAACAATGCTTGCTTCAGATACATTGCGACTCCTACGGTAACATGAGCCTTCGATTTCAGGTTCAGTTCTTGCTGAACAGGTCTCATTTGGAGCTTGCAAAATGAAATGAGGGAGATATATGATGACATTATTTGCATTGTCTTACTTTGAATGATTGTTTTGCAAAAGGACTCTTTGGTGCCATTTGCAATTTCCTCACTCTTTCCGCTGACAGAAAAGCCTTTCCCAAAAGTGCGACGAGTATCGCACCAAAAAACTGGATTTCTGTCTGAGGTTCTGAGGATGATTGCTCTCTGTTCAAAGTGAGACTCAATCTCCGGAAAGATGGATGTAGGAGTCATTGAAGCTTTTGCTTCTTCCCTTTATGATGCATTGACGAGCCAGTAGTCCAGGCATGGAAACACTTGGTGACCGTCTCACCTGAGAAATGCAGCTACTGAAGCAAGACATTTGGTGACTATCTGAGGTGCTGTTTCGAGACTGAAAGGAAGCGCCTTTAACTGGTAATGTTATCCTGCAATAAAAATCGAAGATATTTTGTGTTTTCTTTGAATAGATATGTGAAGATATGCGTCCTAGGGAGATCATAAAATCCCTTTCCTGCCATCACCAGGAGGACTTTTGCAGAGTTATCATCCAAAATGACTTTCTTAAAAAAATTGTTAAACTGTCTGGGATCCAGGATTAGTCTCCATTAAACAGTGTTTCTTTTAGATTAGGAAGAATCTGAAATAGAACCCTTGGTTTCTTTGGGATTTTGGGTACAATCTCTATGGCACCCTTGAGCAGATGCATGACAATTTCCTTTTGAAGCTCCTTCAAATGGAGATGATGGTCTTTCTTGGGTGGGTGCAAACTGATGGTCTCTGAACAAACTCCACCGTATGACCTGTATGGATAATTTGCCTCACCCATTTGTCCACTGGTATAGTCTACCAAGCTGGACTATAAAGGGAAATTCTCTCTCCCAGCTTCTGAGTACCAGATGGTAGAGGAGGCAAGGGAGGAGAGTCAAGCTCTCCTCCGATTGCCATGTATATGTGCTTGTGAAGATTCTTTCTTCCTTCCCAAAGACCTCCCATAAGAGTGTCATTAGTATTATTGTAGGAGTATCCTTGATAGCATCCAGACTGCCTCTGGGAATAGTATGAAGACACTTGGCCTCCATATTGGTTAAATCCTCCTCTGAAATTCTGCAGACTTCATGCGCCACTAAAATGATCAGTTCCAAATTTACAGTACTGCTAAGGTGTAGGAGGCTGACTTAGTATATGGCGCACACTTTTCAATCCAGGCAACCCTTATAGTGATTTTAGTGGTCTTTGATAACCATAGAAAGGTCTCAAAGTGGTAGCTGTGGGGAATCTGCCTTCAGGCTTATCTTGAAGGAGTGCAAAGCAGCTTCTTTTAGCAACTCTAATCAACAGTGCAAGTTAAAACGAAAAAGAACTGCACAGTGTTTATGCAAAAATAAGTCTATTTATTCACAACACAATTACTAACACATTGGTATATCTCCTACCCGGAGATATCAATAGCATGCACAAGAATACTTTGAAAACAATCAGGTAAGTAGCACAACATACAGTGGTCTCCAGGGGAGACCAAACCATATATTAAGAAAGTGGTATGCGAACTGGAAAGGGACTTGGGCCAGAAGACTCAGAAGAGCTGGGGACACAAGGAGCCACCCAAGGTAAGTACCCAGGAACCCCACGGAGGCTGTGTGGAAACACAGCTGCATGCCCAATGAAAGTAAATGGAGAAGTTGCGGTTGCAGTTTTAAAGCAGAAGGACCCTTGCCAGAGGACCCCGAAAAAAACCATGTGGAAGACAGACAGACAGACAGAAGGTTGGAGAGTCGTCCCACTCGTGGATTCTCCAGGAACCAGGTTACCTGCACCAGAGAAGCCGGGTGCATAGGTGTGAAGTGACGATGGAGCCTGCCATAGATGACAATGGGAGACTTCAAAGATACCTCTGGAGAAGACTGTGAAGGAGTCCGGTAGAATCCAAGGGTGGATTCTTGAAGTGAAGAACCTGCAAGCAGAGGTGACCAGGAGGCGCGGAAGCACAATGCCCACCAATGTCGAGAGGTTCAGAAGAGTCGACGGCGACCTTGTCGCTGCAGCTGTGAGGACCAGGCGATGCTGAGGAAGACCAGGAGCTGCTCACAAGCTGCCCTACGTCAGATGTTGGTGTCCAGTGGGAGCACCAACAAGCCTTGGTAGCCGCAGCTGGCGTGGAGAACAAAAAGGAGCAAACGTTGGGACCAGCAAGGTCCAAGGGACTTGCCAAAGGCAGGAGAGTCTGAGCTGGCCCTGAGAGAGCAGGGGAGCCCACTGAAGCAAGAGAAGACCCTCAGGAGGACCCACTGGCTGGAGGCCCAGGAGGAGCTCAAGCAGCTCACCAAAGTCAGAGTCCCATGATGCAGGAGATGCAGGGAGGACTCTGTTCTTCAGGAAGTGAGGCGCTGGAGGACGGAGCTTTTTGTAGCCCGAAGATCACTGGAGTGCAGAGACAACGAGCCTTGGCAAAGGCAAGTCAATGCGGTAAACAGGGATTTGGTCCCAGCAGCCCCGATGAGGGATACCGTCCTCAAAATTACTGAGAAGACAGGCCAGGCCAGGCCTCTAGGGAGCCACAGAACCAGCACCTGTGTTGTTGGGCTTTGGGAAGTCCATAGGACAACAGGAGCAGCAGACCGGTCACCTTTGTTGCGGTGCCTGCAAATGCAGGGGAATGACTCCACTCCAAGGGAGATTTATTCGCTTTACCTTGATGCCCACAGGTCTCCTGCAGAAGCTGGATTAAGCACAAACACAGATGACGCAGAAGACAAAGAACAGTGAGACCAGAAGCAGCAGGAGCCTTCCTTGATGCAGTCTCAGTTCCAGTCGAAGTCCAATGAGGTCCAAGTGTCCAGACGATTGAGGAGCGACTTAGTTTCAGGGTTGAGTCTGGTCCCACAACAAATCTGAGGACCTACCCACAGGGGAGCCCTTAAGTACCCTAACGAAAGGGTTGGGACAACCGGGGGTTCCCTCCCAGAGGAGGGGCTGGGCAGAGGGGAGGATACTCCCCTGTCCTTTGTCCAGTTTCACGCCAAAGCGGGAACCAAGGGTTCCTGGACTGGCTCAAACTGGAGTATGCAAGGAGGGCACCATCTGTACCCTTCAAAGCAGTCTGGTGGCGCTGGCAAGCACCCTCACCACAGCCCAATACACTAAGTCCTGTCTCGGAGGTGGTCACACCTCCCTGCGACAGGAAACCTATTGTTCTACCTCTCCCTGCTCGCGCCTGGCTCCGCAGCAGGAGGGCAGAATTGTGTCTGTGGTTGGAAGCAGCACTAGCTTGCTTTCAGACCCTGAAAAGCTGTTACCGGGAGTACAGGGGGGTCCCTTACGGGGCCCCTCAGTACATGAGATCACACTTCCAAAACTGGAATCGGTGTTGGTGTATGATTCCAACATGTTTGATACCAAACATGACCAGGTTCAGTGCAGCCATTATATAGTTAGGCAACTCATGACGACTGATGTCCACTATATGTCTTAAAATGGCTAGCCGCACTTACAAAGCCTGAAGAATAGACTCTGGGGTTTGTAGAGGTTTTCGTCTCATGCAGGGGCACCCTCACACTTGTAACCAAGCACCCTGCCCTCAGGAATGAAGAGCCTGCCATAGAGGTGACTTATAGGTTATAAGTGCAGTGACCTCAGATATAAGGAAACGATTGCCTGTTGTGAGAGGTGCAAGCACCATCTCACAGAGGCTGCATTGACAGGCATGTAGTCACAGTTTAAGTGGACTCCCACGGGTAGCACAATACATGCTGCAGCCTATAGGAGACCCCTGGTGTACCTTTGTGCTGGATACCTTAGTACCATATACTAGACTTATAAGGGTACACCAGTAGCCAATTTTGGAGGTACAAAAGCACTTATCAAAACAATTTTAGGGGAGAGAGCACAACTACTGGGGTCCTGATTAGCAGGATCCCAGCAGATTAAGTCAAAAACACACCGACACCAGACAAAAAGTGGGGGTAACCATGCTAGAAGGATCCTACCTTCCCACATAAGGTCCTAATGCTTTTGCTGCGTCAGTTTTGAGGCGTTGAATAGCCTCATCTGTGTGCTTTGCAAAAATAAGGTAGGTCAGCAAAAGGCATGTGGATCTCAGGGCGGAAAGCTGTGGACTTTAATCAGCCTTGTTTTCTTAATACAGTACCTCCTGCAAGATGGTTAAAAACTGTGTTTGAGGCATCCACAGCAGTATCAACAATAAAGTAGTATGTTCTCCTTCCTAAGGGACGTTTCTTGCCTTAACTCATCTTCTTCCGGGATGAGTTCCAGCACTACAGTGATGTTATTCCACATTTGTAGACCATATCATTCTACAATTGTTATGGAATTAGCTGCTTTAATTGGAGTAGCTGCTGTAGATGAAATGCTCCACCCCAAACTACCAATACGTCTGCTATCCTTGTCCAGAGGAACAGAGAATGGTGTGACTGGCATAGCTAGTAAAGTAGAGGAGATGGCAGAAAGGTGCAGCAGGTAACCTCGTTTTGGGATTATCAGCTGGATGTTGTGGTAGTTAGCTTGTGTCAATTATCTGCTGTAATGTAGATAAAAAAGCCAATTACCTGGACATTAGGCTCCCTGTATTGTCTACGCAGTGTTGTCGCATGCAAGAATAAGAGGTTTGAGGTATAGGAAATCCTGATGACATTTATATTCGCTGGATACATTGTCGTACATATCTTCTCCAAAATCCGGGACATAGCTTACATCTGGATGCGTTGGGCTGTAAGCTGTCTGTGAAGCATAATCACTAGCATCATCTTCCTG
Source organism: Calotriton arnoldi (assembly GCA_963921515.1). Taxonomy (NCBI): domain Eukaryota; kingdom Metazoa; phylum Chordata; class Amphibia; order Caudata; family Salamandridae; genus Calotriton; species Calotriton arnoldi. The sequence goes on from CAWUFW010005019.1 coordinate 581,593, forward strand.
GTCCGACTGTAAAATTTGTGTTGGGGGTAAAGTTGACACTTTCAATGGTGAAAAGACTGGTATCTTCAAAGTCGCTGTCTACGGTGTTGAAATCTACGGTATGGTCGACAGACGTCTCCGATGTTATAGGATTAGTTAGTAGTGCCGTTGGTGGTCTTGTCGACGGAGCAGATCTCATCAACGATATCTTCGTCGACGTTCTCGTCGTCTACGATGATTTCCTGGTTGATGACATTCTTAAAAGGCTTTTTCATTTTTTCCAATGGCTGATGCTCCTTGGATTGGTTACAGGAATGTTTTCCTTGTTTAATATTTGAGCAGGTGGCTGTAAGCGCTGTACCACATAAGTACAGTTCAGGAAGGAGATGGCTTCACATGTGGTGTCTACGCTATACCATAACATATACACCAATCAAACCCCGGTACGTTGTGATGCATGGGAGAAATGGGAAATAGAGCTGGAGCAAACAATAACAGAGAAACAGTGGCTCTACTGCTGTAAACAGACAGAGCAGGTATCATCTAGTTGTCGCTTATGCATTATACATTATAAATTCTTACACCGCATATATCATACACCTGTTAAAATGTATGGGTACAAATTGCGGGATAAAAACTGCTGTGACAGATGTGGGATGGAACAGGCAGACTTTTTACACCTTGCTTGGGATTGCCCCAGCATCACAGATTACTGGAAGCAAGTGTTCGAAGCATTGCAACAGAGAACATCACCACTGATTCAGATTTCGCCATTGACTGCTCTCCTGAGCTACACAGAGGCTATAGAGGTGGGATACCGGCGATTCACTTCCTTAGGGCTGCTACTGGCCAAGCGGAAAATAGCATGCAGATGGGGACGGGGTAAATTCAAGGATTGGATTAAAGACATGATATTCTGGCAGGATCAAACACTCACTTATGCGGAACTGCTACCATTGGCCTCGAGGCCCAGGGACATATGTGACCCTCTCAAAACATATCTCCTTGCGCACCCGATTGACACCACAAATAATACGTAGATACGCGAATGTATGTTATTTGGAAATGGCCCTCGCACGAATAAAGATCCGGGGACAAGGGGGGGAAGATTGTTTGGTCATAAACGTAACATTCTTATTCCACGTTTTGTGTTCTAATATTACAAGCAACCAATGTGTAAACTAGTGTATTACAGATCTCCTGCAAAATGCTACTACAAATACTGTCAAACATATTTTTCTCTCTGCTGTTAATACCTACAATGTATCAGCATTCACCTGCCTGTGCAATTCAAGTATCATGAATGTTTTATGGTTTTAAACTAATAAAAACAGTTAAAAAAAAAAAAAAAAGTCCAGTTCAGGAAACTGAATAAGTCTCCTATTTGCGCTGGCTTCATGGAAGTGATTGGAGGGACACTTTTCTTGGAATCTTCCCCTGAAGAGGGGGCATCTCCCTTAAGAGGACAATTCTCAATACGCACGAACTTATAATGCCAACCTCCTATCTCTGTCTTAATTGTAAAAGTCTTACATAAATTACATTTTGATGCCTTAAGAGTATGGTAATAAATACACTGAGTGTAATGGTCATCAGTTTAAATCTTCTTGTGTCCACAAGCAGAACAAGGTTTGAAAAGAGATTTTTTTCTCTGTTAGGCATGATGACAGTTGGTGACAGTTAACTGTCAGATAAAAAGATCTTGCTGGCCCAGAAAAGACAGAATCTTCCCTAAAAACAACTCACAGCACTTCAGTGTTGAAGATGGGGCTTGTTCAAATCCAGGGAAGAACAAAATAGTACCAGATTCTAGTTCACTGAAAAGTTAGAGCAGAACTCTGACAGGTAATTACCTCACATACAACAGGTGATATAAATTTGAGGTATGGTGCCCTCTACTGAGAGTAGGAGAGCTGAAGCTTCCACCTCACTGCTTACGTTTGGGTTCATTCAAATGAGATGAATGTGCTACTAACCAAATGATGACGGCCTATGGCCATTTTAATACCGTTTACAGTTATTTTAATGTACCAGGGAATCCCAGCCTGAAGGCGGGGAATGATTCAAGCATGTGAATATATAAAAGATCCAATGTTGGAGAACAAACCTTTACGCCTAGATACTACATTCTATTACTCTCCTTCTCCACAGTAACAAAAGGCCCTGCTAAAATTTCCTTTAATTTCTTTTGGCAGCAGGCAAAATTATTTAAGTACCTTCATTTCTCAAAGAACAGAAAAGCAAGAAATGCTGCTCATGCATCAAGCTGCATATTCCATGTTGTGGTTCAGAGCCCTAACTCATGGGTGACCTCCTGATATATATATCTCCTCCATTGGGACGATGTAAACTAACATAAAATAACTAGCAAATTGTTTTTTGGACTAGGTTGAGGGGCATTGTGAAAACAACTTTGAAGTCCAAAGGAAACAAGTCACCAGCTTTACTCTATTCAAGACGATTAACTCAGTGGTTAACCGTGGGGTACAGATGGAATATCAAATTTAACAAATGTCAAAGCGACAGGGGGAATGGGCAATATTATGTTGACTATAATGGTAAATCCTGGGAGTTGTCTAGCATGCTAGTGGTAATACCGGAACAGTGAAACAAAAACAAAAAATTAAAATTCTTTTTTTAAACACCACAAACTTTGCACACTTTACACTGAGAGTATGTTTTGAAGTTTATTAGCAGCAAGACCTTACCTCTTTCTGGCTACATGTTTTTGGCCAAAATTTGAGAAGCCCCCGAATGACCTGCATAAAAAAATATAATCATCAGAAACCAGACTGACAAAAAACGTACGTGTTAAAATCATTTATGTAGCAATCCTGATCATCTGTAAATTGTTTTGTGGGACTATCTAGCATACCTCAGATATAAGCAAATAAAAAGTTCCCTATAGGATCACTAAGTTACATTGGCTCATTGACTTTTTCACATTATTTACATTACCCCTAAGTGGCTGGAGTGGAAGAAAAGATTACTTACCTCCGGTAGAACATTTCTAAAGTTTTCAACATTGCCAGGTGGCAGCACCGGACTCCAATCACAGCACCATCATTTCCAGATATGACTACATCCACAGTTACATTGCGCATTTGCTTCCGTTTTCCATGCCTGATGGAGTCTGGCGTAGAGGAACTGAGAACTTTTATGACAGCAACTAAACAGAAGCACATCTGCATACCTTCAGCTCTTTTTACCTCCAGCACTAAATCATCATTTGAGGAAGCTGCAGTAAGATCTATTATGCATCAGAAGTATCATAACTGAAGGTAAATAACCTTTCATTCTGATGGATATATATTTCTGCTGATTCCTCACCTTATAAATAAGTTTCAAAACAAAATAGACTAACTCCCAGATCCTAAAGGCTGAAGCTATCGCCACAAAGAAATCAGACTTCAGGGTAAGCATATTAAGCTAGCAACTGTGCATTAGATCAAACGGCAAAACGTTAAGTAAATTTGCAGCAGGACAGAATTGCAGGAATGAGGCAAACTCCTAATTTCAACTATGTGGTGTGTGATGCTTTTTAAAATATGCGCCTCACCTGAGAGCTTCTGTTCACTACAAAACTCCCCCTTTGAATAACCGACTCAGTTCATCCTCAAGCCAAGGAATATGAGGCGCTCTTAATTGTGGTGGGATCCCCTGGGTGGCCCTAAACAAGTGCTACCAACCCACATACAATGAGAGGTTAACGGATGGCAGACCTCCAACTGTAATATTGTAAATGAATGACTGTTTCAGAAGGGAGCTGACCTTCCAACTGGAAGAAGACTATTACTGACATTCCAGTGACAAAGCTGCAGCATGGCGTTGAGACGCTAGATGGACTTTGCCGTGCTGCATAAGTACTATTCTCATGCGGGCATAAAGTACTTTAAAAAGAAGTTACTTACCGTTGGTAACGCTTTTTCTGGTGGATACTCTAAATCCAGATTCCTCACCTTTTGAATACTCACCCAGGCGTAAGACTGGATCTGGAAATTATCAAGCAGTACCCCTTCGCGCCAGTAGGTCATACTGTAAGGCTCCCCCCCCCCCACTATTATACATCACTCAATGGTATGTACATGCCTAACGCACAGCAGTTGCGCTTGATTTGGATTGTTTCATGTATAATGTCATCATGTGCCCTTTCTGATTTTTCTTACATCCGGGTGGGGTTGTCTCAAAATGGTTGAGGGTCCCACATGCCTTTTATTGCTTCCCCCCTACACTCACATTGGGAAGGACTCCCACATAGGACTACAATCAGGCCCTGTGTTTCTTGTCGGACTATAGCCCGGGAAGCGCGCCTTTCACATACACCAAGGCAGATTGCTTTTAGTTACACCTTGTGTTACTAGCCTGGGAAACGCGCTTTTCATACATATATTGGTAGATTTTTTAATTTTTTTTTAGCCACACTTTGAATTACATGTCCATCACACACATGGTTTTATATATAATATGTCACTTATTTTGTGCGTTCATGTCTTGCCATACATCCTCTGTTCCCATTTTGTAAAGGTGTTTTTATGCTCTCTGGTTATTACTTTGTCCTGTTACTCGTACTTCACTTCTATTCTCCCCTGTCTCCCCCTTTTTTTCTCCATTACTTATATTTTTTTTTCTCCATTACTTAGATTTTTTTCTCTATTATTTATATTCTTTGCCTTTCTTGTTTTTTTCTGCTTATAATTCTTTTTTCTCTTTGTTGCAAAAGTCCTGTGTCAAGTGTATTTTAATGTGTGTATGTATACATATTTATGTTTTTTATATTGTAACTTACAGCCCTGAAGAAGTTAATTTCATATGAACGAAATGCGTTGCCTGGTAACTTTTACTGTTGGATGTTTAGCAAAATAAAGGATTTACTGATACAATACAACAAGACTAAATGACTTATTGATATACAACTATTGCTTCGGAGTATTGCACCACTCCAACTTTGGGTCTGTTCTTCCTCTGCCTAGCAGTTGGCACCCAACGACGGCAGGTGCTGGAGTTGCATGTGCACACGCGTTTGGACATACTGTTGACACAATTACGAAGGGAACACAGCAGGAAAGTGCGGTTACCATGTCCGCAATTGTTTCAGCTTGAATCATTGGACCAACCAGCACACCTGCGCATCCCGTAAAAAAATGCCTAAACTAATCGACAGAAGAGAAGAGATGGCACAGGACCTTTTCGGCAAAGGGTTCAGTTGGCGGCTGCCGCACCATCCACAGAACAACGTAATACTGGACTACGATCATGCTTTATGAGATTGGAAAAGGTAAAAAAACAAGAACTGGCCCGCTGGTGGGATGGCATAACCCTCCAGCAATATATGGACAACAATAAAATTCCCCGAGGCCTCAGAATCCTCATCTTTCCTACATTCGAGAACCTCAGCGGGAGCCTCTTGGAGGAATGGGAGCACAATCTAAAGGGAGCATCATTCACAATGATGAAAATTTTGGTCAAACATGCTAGCGAGAAAGGCCAGAAATTACAGGCAGAAATAGATGAAATAGAGAAACAGATAGAATCTATGGACTGCCAGGACCTAGTGGAAAAAAATTATGCCATCCTCAATAAAGTCATAGAGGAGTACCAACAATACCTTAGAGACAAAAAGATGGGAAAGATCAAGAGGGATGATCGCGATTACAGGGATGGCAGAATTTACACTTTTGCCAGAAAGTATGATAATCCCACAAACAACGATGATAGAAAAAGGGGTAGAGAAGAAAGTCTGGAAACCAAATCAGTGAGTAGCAGTTCACTGGCTTCAAGTGAAAGTACCACATCAAGCACAGCGCAGCCCCCAATCCCTTTGGGAGAGGGTACCTCCAACTTCCAAAGGGAATTGGAAAGATTACGCATAGGCGAGAGACAGACAAAAAAGAACACTATAGACTTTTCTTGTACGTCACCCCACCTGACCCTCCTTCCGCACCGACTGTCAACCCCAATTTTTGGCAACTAGTGCTGACGCTGCCCCTTCCCCGAATATACTGAGCGAGGACCTGGATTCTTCCGCCTCTCTATTAGCCACTAGAGGCCTCGCCTTGATCCAGGAACACTACACTGCAATTTATACCATCTTATATCACACTCAGACCAAACTACAGGCGTAGCTCACACGACGTCTATTCCCGATCCCACCTTTGTTGTAACCTTGATGCCCAGTGTGATCACACTGACTGCTTACCTTTGTGGCAACTTGTACTGATGCTGCCCTCCCAGGTCGCACCCACCACTCACTTGATAAGTGTCAACTTGCGCTGACGCTGCCTCTCACTAGACATGCCATCAGGGACACGGATTTATCTGCCTTTCTATTAGCCACTAGAGGCCCTTTCCCATTGCTCATGTGGTTTCCTTCGTTTGTTTCGCGTTTTCACGTACGCCCATGACGTTCCCCCGCGCTTCTCGGCGTATATCTTTCGGTTTCCCAACCTGCATCATTTATCTTCGAACGGATCCGACAGCAGCACCCTGCACCTCAGGTACGAGTCTCTCCTGCGCCTTTTACTTTGCTGGGCACCCGATCCCGTGTTTCCTCACCCCCGATGGACCCTAGCTAAGACTCTGCTCGGCTTCATGCCATTCGCGTTTCCTTACTCCTGATGGACCTTAGCTATAACTCTGCTCGGCTTTATGCCGTTCTCATAACGAGTGTATGAGTCATCATGCATGTTTTCCGCACTTACTGAGTTTTCTTTTGCCCCTATTATGCGCCCATTTTATTCACCCGCTTCCGCCCCTTTCTTGCCCAGCAGTCCCATGGGGTCTCACGCAGGCCTGTCACTCTCCTTTTCTTTTGCACCACAGTTCGTTTTTAGGGAACCCAGACGTGAGTGACCCCCATCACCATCGATCACCCGTCACTCGGCCCCATAGACGCTATAACGTTTAGGCCTCGCGTTATCATAGAAGGCAGTGCTCACTACACACAGGTAGCGTATCCTGCCCCGTTTTCGTCTGTATTTACTTTTGTTTCCTTCGGGCTTTCGCGCTGAGCTGTGTCCATTTGGGCGTGTCAGACGCGACCCGCCCCCACGATCTCTGCCCCACCATCACTTGCTTTCCCTTTCTTTGTATCCTTTATCCTTTACCCTTTTTGCGATCACGGGCTCTTTTTATACCATCTACCTCCATTTTTCGTCCAAATGTTCATTTCTTTTCTCCATTTTCATGGTGGACTTCTGCTGATTCGTATCCTGTTCTTCTCCTTAGACTCACCGAGTGCTGGCCCTTATCAAGGAGGCCCAAACAGTCACATTAATTTGTGCACCTCATATTCTTCTATGCTACGTATTGAACATACTGGACCAAGTTCGCGCTATGCACATGAGAACACCTGGGAGAACCAAGGACCATCCCCCCCCCCCCCCCACTATTATACATCACTCAATGGTATGTACATGCCTAACGCACAGCAATTGCGCTTGATTTGGATTTGTTTCATGTATAATGTCATCATGTGCCCTTTCTGATTTTTTAGGTCGAGCCTCGAGTAGCGCGCAAGCGCTGCTTAGAGGCGAAGACTTTTAGTAAGCGGGTTTAAAAGCAGTCCCAAAAACGCTCGTGCGTCGTGGCTGGCCTTTTTGGGATGGGTACGCGCGGCAAACATGTGTTTCCAATTATCGTGCCCAGACGCGGGCGCGATAGTTGGAAACACATGCCGGCAAAGGCCATGACGCACGAGCGTCTGGTCAGCTGAGCATGCTGCCGCGCTCGCTCGCCCTCGCCCCGCTCCTCTCTTGTTTCCTACTGGAGGCAGGACGACGTGCGCAGCCCGGACAATGGCGGCTGCTTCTTGCATTTGGAGAGCGCCCAGACTGGACAATGGTGGCCGCTTTTCACATTGAGCGCTATGCTGCTCTAACCATAAAAGTTACACAATGGCAATGTTTTTTTTGTATTTTATTATTTTTGAGATGAACGCTGCGTCCGCTTCAGGGACACCGCGCTTTCTCTCAGCTTTTATATATATTTTTTAAATAAAATTGCATGCTGAGCGCGGCACCTGCTTTAGGAACACCGCACTCATTTTCATTTTTTTTATTTTAACTTTATTGGTGAGCGCGACACCGCGCTCTGCAAGACAGTCTCACTGACGGCCCCGTTCCGGAATTGGAGTCACCCAGGACAGCTCGATCATTATGGAGGTAATAATAATTGGGCTGCGGGAGGATGAGAACGGGGAAGTGGATGTATCTCTCCAGCAAATGATCTCTACCATCGTGGAGGAGAGGTACCGTAGCAACATACGACACGAGACCAGCGGGCTGGGTTAGATACTTTTGAGAGAGTGACATCATTAAAGAGAGACTGTCGGGTTCTGAGCGAGTGATTAACAAGAGAGTGACTGTCGACAGATCCTCGGTGTGAGAGATGGCGAAAGGTTCCTGAGTGGCGACAGAGACAGTGTCTTCCTATAGAGTGAATGGTGCAAGACGGGGAAAGTGACTGCCAAGTAACTTAGTGAGTGCCGGGAAAGTGACTGGTATGAGACGATGGTATTGAGTAAGCATAACTTAACAGAGTAACTACCGAAAGAGTTACGATTGAGACCTTTTGTTGGTGAGTGTTGTGGGACTAGCTGATCAACAAAGTGACGGCTCGGGAGTGAATGCTGCCAGTTCAGGCTCTCGTCTAGTGACTGCTGTGTAACTGCTGACTGAAGGGAGTACTCCTTTAGAGAGCGGAATCCTTGATGGCTGATTATTAGGAGATCAGGTGGATGTTGGTTAGAGACTACTGAGACAGAGTTGATGCTTTTAAGAGATGTTTTTACCGGCTAGGTGACTGCAAGGACAGTTCCATGTGGTAGAGTTATAATCCATTTTTAAGACGCTGTTTTATTAATGTCGTAGGTCGATGTCACATCAAATGGAACACTGGACCAGACTAAAAGTAACTTATTTGACTAATTAGAGCAATCAATGGGTGTAATCATAACATTCATGCTAGTCGCTTAAGATTTGACCTTTTGGGGGGCATTGATGGACAATTCTCTGTACTCTGGCTACACCCAGTACATATATCTTTTACGGGAATATCCAGAGAAAGCCGTGCACCACTCAGCATTGCTTGTGAGAGCAGAGATCTGAAGTCTGAAAGAGGGAAAGGCATCATTAACAATCATTGCGGAAACGTCCAAACATGGCAGCCGTGGTTAATTTGTAAAAAATAAGTGCCGGGGCTCTTGTCAGGAGGAGCTTCGACCAGCCCTTTTCTCCACAGAACCAACAGACCTTACAAGTGGGGAGAGGAAATTGCATAATGGCCAGAGCTGCCGACCCAGGTTCGAGTCTGGGCTTTGGCTCAACATCCTGTGATTCTGGGCGAATCACTTAATCGACCTCTGCCTACCAAAAACAAGCATTGGCATAGCCAATAGGTCTCGCTTTTGGGACTTTATAACTATTTAGTTATGCACCACAATATCCTTGTTGCAACAACATCAGCAACAGTTGATGTTGTTGCACCAAGGATATTGTGCTGCATAACTAAATAGTTATAAGGTCCCAAAAGCGAGACCTATTGGCTATGCCAATGCTTGTCTTCCATACGGACGGGTGGGGTTGTCTCAAAATGGTTGAGGGTCCCACATGCCTTTTATTGCTTCCCCCTACACTCACATTGGGAAGGACTCCCACATAGGACTACAATCAGGCCCTGTATTTCTTGTCGGACTATAGCCCGGGAAGCGCGCCTTTCACATACACCAAGGCAGATTGCTTTTAGTTACACCTTCTGTTACTAGCCTGGGAAACGCGCTTTTCATACATATATTGGTAGATTTTTTTTTTAAAATTTTTTTTGCCACACTTTGAATTACATGTCCATCACACACATGGTTTTATATGTAATATGTCACTTATTTTGTGCGTTCTTGTCTTGCCATACATCCTCTGTTCCCATTTTGTAAAGGTGTTTTTATGCTCTCTGGTTATTACTTTGTCCTGTTACTCGTACTTAACTTATTCTCCCCTGTCTCCCCCCTTTTTTCTCCATTACTTATATATATATTTTTCTCCATTACTTATATTTTTTTCTCCATTACTTATATTTTGCCTTTCTTGTTTTTTTCTGCTTATAATTCTTTTTTCTCTCTTTATTGTTGCAAAAGTCCTGTGTCAAGTGTATTTTAATGTGTGTATGTATACATATTTATGTTTTTTATATTGTAACTTACAGCCTTGAAGAAGTTCATTTCATATGAACGAAACGCGTTGGCTGGTATCTTTTACTGTTGGATGTTTATGAAAATAAAGGATTTACTGATACAATACAACAAGACTTAATGACTTATTGATATACAACTATTGCTTCGGAGTAGTGCACCACTCCAACTTTGGGTCTGTTTCAGAAGGGAGCTGACCTTCCAACTGGAAGAAGACTTGATTACTGACATTCCAGTGACAAAGCTGCAGCATGGCGTTGAGACGCTAGATGGATTTTACCCTGCTGCATAAGTACTATTCTCATGCGGGCATAAAGTACTTTAAAAACAAGTTACTTACCGTTGGTAACGCTTTTTCTGGTGGATACTCTAACTCCAGATTCCTCACCTTTTGAATACTCACCCAGGCGTAAGACTGGATCTGGAAATTATCAAGCAGTACTCCTTCGCGCCAGTAGGTCATACTGTAAGGCTCCACGCAGACATCTTTCAACTCTGGAAATGACGTGTGGAGTTGCATACAAGTGCAACTCAAGCATGTCAACGTCAGTTACTTTCTTGGCTATCCGTGCCCCCAGACAAGTGTGCATATCTCTAAACTTGGGACCTATTTAGAATGAAAATAAGTCCAATTCACAAAAAGGGGAGGCGGGAGGGACAGTGAGGAATCTGGGATTACATACAGCATCCCAGAAAAAGCATTACCAAACGTAGGTAGCTTGTTCTGATGGATACTTCTAACCGCAGATTCCTCACCTTCTGAATAGACACCAAGCAGTACTGCCTAGGTGATGTGTCTGTGAACAGGTTCAAAATAAAAAGGTAGTTCAGGACAGATTGAGCAAAGAACTTTTCTTGTTGGACCTGGCTGTCCAGACAGTAGTGCTCATGAAAGTGTGGAACGAAGCCCACGTAGCAGCCTGACATATTAAGATAAGTATTCCGCGTGACAATGCAGTGTTAGCAGCTATAACTCTGGTGGAACAAGCCTGCAACCTTCTGGAGGCAGCTTCTTATCGAGTGCGTAGCAGATTTTGATGCAGAGAACGATGCAGTTAGAAATTGCCATCTTCTGCACTGGACTGCCTTTTTTCACTTTGGCAAATTCAATGAAGAGTTGATCATCTACACAATGTTCCCTAGTGCCATAAATGTAGAAGCTGAGAGCTCTTTTGGGATCATACCGATGGAATCTCTCCTCCTACTTAGAAGGATTGATATGCAGAGAAGAGTGCAGGGAGGGTGATGTTCTACTCGACATGAAAGACAGTCACCACTTTGGGAAGAGAAGAGGCTCTAGTTTTCAACACCAGTTTGTCTGGAAAGAATGTCGTACACGTGGGCTGACAGAGAGCCTGTAGTTTACTCACATGCCTCACAGATGTTATGGCGATGAGGAAACATGTCTTTAGAGTACAAATCAGCAATGGACAGCTGTGCAGTGGTTCAAAGAGAGTACACATTAGGAATGTGAGAACCAGATTCGGGTCCCACTGGGGCATGATGAAGAGTAGGGGCAGAAACAAATGCTGCAGTCCTTTATAAACACACATCCCAATGGGTGATTTAAGTAAAGAAGGCTAGTCCAGCAAACACAAAAAAAAGTGGAAAGAGCCAACAGATAACCTTTAATTGTGCCCTCAGCAAGTTCTTGCTGGTCTAAAATCACAAAAAGCAACACTTCAGATATTTTGGCCTGAAGAGGGTTCAATCTGCCGAGTACTGCACCATCAGATATTTTGGCTTGAAGTTGGTCAATCTGCTGAGTACTGCATCAAACCACTAACTTATCCAAACACTAACTTGTTCCAACAGCAGGCATATACTGCTTCCGTGGAGGGATGACTGGCTGCTAGAATGACATTAACTACCTCAGGAGGAAGGTCAAATTAATTCAACAATCTCCAAGCATGCAGCAGAAGACTCTGTAGGTCTGGGTGCAGGACCCGGCCATGCTGCTGCGACAGAAGATCCTCCTGATGCGACAGTCTGGTCGGAGAACAAATACTCATGCACAGGACTTCTGTGTACCAAACTCTCCGTGCCTAATTTGGTGTCACTTAGATCTGATCGTTCCTGGTCTTCAGAACTCGAGGCAGGAAAGGTGCAGCATAAAAGGAGCTCCAAATTGCACTCTAGGCAGAATAAGTCTCCGGGAGAGAGTAGTTTAGGAACTCCAATTCGGAAAATTGCTGACATTGCACATTCTCAGTGGTGGCAAAGATATAAAGCCATTATTCTCCCCATTTAGGAAAGAGACCAGGCGCCACCTAGAGTGAAGCCGCCATTCTAGATCCGCTAGGTGGCGGCTGAGTTCGTCCACCCTGGCATTCAAAGATCTGCTCTATTGTTTAGGCAGACATAAAGGCACTGGGGACACAAAGGGTAAAACAATTGTCAAACTTATTTCAGGGGCATGTAGCCTGTTGGTAGCCACACCCCTGGGTTGGGCTAGGGGCTCTACATGCTGCGAGAGGGGTTCTGTCATATTGACAGTGGGCAGAATAGAGACTTCTGGGTCTGAGATAGCTAGATGCCACACTTCATAGAAATTATCAGGAGAGAGGGAGCCTAATAGCCCATTGGCTAGTGACTACAACCTCTCCTGAGGACATAAAAAAGGCACCCAGAACTCAGATCTCACTGTACTGGAGGAGGACCGAAGGAGTGCCCTGCTGCAGCAAAGACCCGGCGAAGAAAAGCTGCAACGGCGTGGACTGGCCCTGCTGTACCCGGTAACAAGCAAAAGAGTAGAGACTGTGCCTGATGTGTCCTACATGTCGAAAAGTAGACTCCTGAGTCCAGCTGAAGCGAGAGACTCCAAGGGTTAGTTGACTTACCTTCTGTTCGCAGCACAGGGCTACAACAGCTGATGCCTGCTGGGGCGAGTTTGTAGGCCAGATTTCCAAAATTGCCACTCCTCGTCGCCGTGCAGCTTAAGGGACCAAGACCTGACACTCAAAAGTTGTCTCAAGTCTGGATACGCATTGCGGAGACAATCTGTAGTGTTGAGGAAGCAAGAAGGCGCCTATGTAACACTCTGCTACACTGCCTCCCGCGCTACGTGACATTTCTCGGCTATCAGCTATGCCGCCTGGTCTAGTGACGCCGCATTTCAAACCTTTACCTCTTTCTGGACGAGGTGGCTGCTGTGTCGGGTGCGGCGGATCTGCTGTTGCCGAGGGCGTTCTGCAAGCTGCCACGGCCCGAGTGTTCCTCCGGATGAGATTGCTTTCTGGTCAATGGCTGCTTTTTTTAGTATTTTCTGCGGATATATTGAGGACTCTTTGTAAGAAAGTGGCTCTGTATATACTGTTCCCAAATAGGTACAGTGTGCACAGAGTCCACCGTCCCCAGAGGTTTGGCAGAGGCTAAAGTTAGATATAACCTTACTCTCTAAAGTGGTAGCTTGGTCGAGCAGTAAGGCAGTATCAGAGGACAGTGTAAAGCATTTGTTGTACACACTCAGTCAGCAAATGGTCTCACACACTCAAGAACTGAACTCTAGGCCAATGGTTTTGTATCAAAATATATAGTTGTTTTATTTTAGAACCAACAATAGGTATCAAAATATACTTTCTCAGAATGAGTTACTTTAGTTAAATACTTGTCAAATAGGCAATAGACTTTTGAATACAATAGTTACAGTTGTTACAATAGGCAACACAATTTCAAACACAATAATACATTGAGCTCAATGGGAATTTCTAGATGAATGCAATAGATTACTTTTTGGATTACTTTTCTTACCACAGGACTGGATCCTAGATTCAGTCCTGGGACATCTCCTATAAACAGTTGAGTAAAAACGTTTTGGTTACAGTTGTGATTTTTAAGGAATATTATTGTATTTTAAAAGTTGACACTTAGAAACTTTTTCACATAGAATCACCAATGTTATCCTATGGGAGGAAATTCACTTAGCAGGTAAGTGGGGTTATTGTTACTTTTTCTAACTCAGTGTTGGATCCTGGATCCAGCACTGGTGCATCTCCTGTAAACAGTTGAAAGAATGTGTTTTTGTTATACAGGCGATTTTTAACGAATATTTGTAAGTTTGCAAAATCGACACTTAGAAACTTTTTCAGCAAAAACCAGGCAATGTTATCCTATGGAAGGAAATTCAAGTTACCGGTAAGTACAGTTATGATTACTCTTCAGGGTCAGTGCTGGGCACCAAGATCCAGCACTGGGATCTCTCCTGATAACAGGTGAGTAATTTCGTTTTTGTTGATCGGGCGATTTTTAAGGAATATTTGTATGTTTCAAAAATCGACACTTAGAAGAATTTCTGGCAAAAACCAGGCAATGTTATCCTATGGAGGAAAATCAAGTTATCGGTAAGTACAGTTGTAATTACTTTTCAGGGTCAGTGCTGGGCACCAAGATCCAGCACTGCGATCTCTCCTGATAACAGGTGAGTAATTTCGTTTTCGTTGATCGGACGATTTTTAGTGATTATTTTAAAGTTTCAAAACTCGACACTTAGAAGAAATTTCAGTGTAAACCAGTCAATGTTACCCTATGGAGAAAATGTAGGTTATCGGTTTTCAGGTAAGTACTCGACTGGCAGAGTTAAGGTTCTGGGCATAGACTCAGGGGTCTCCCAGGGTCAGGTAGGTATAGTTGGTACACCCTCAGCGGCACAGGGGCGGCCGGGTGCAGAGTGAGTTAGGCCCAATGTTAGCCTATGGCGGGCAGGGGGCCCTTGGTTGGTGGCTGCTGGCAGGCCACTCGGCTGTGGGAGCAAAGCTCCTGGTCACTTACTCAGGGCAAGTGGGGAAGTCGAACAGGGTAGTTGGTGCACCCTCAGCGGCACTGGGGCGGCCGGGTGCAGTGGGCTTTTGGGCCGTCGGGCGCCCAATGGTTTTCAATGGGAAAGCTGCGTGACGAACAAAGGCTGCAAGCTCGGGGACGGTGATTCTTCAGGTGCGACCACCACTTCGAGAGGTAAGTTGGGAAGCTGTAGGAAGGGTAGGCACCCAGGAGTTGGGCACAGGAGGCCATGGGGCACCGGGTGCAGGGGTGTCTTTAGGCGTCGGAAATCTTACCCTCGGCTGGTCGCGGTTGGAGGGGTCCCTGGTTCTGAGGCTGCAGGCGTCGTCAGGAGCGTCGAGGAGGGTCCTTGGGTGCTGGATTCTGGGTCACAGTAGCCGGGGGGACGTCCTCGTGGTCTTTGTCCACTCAGGCACAGGCCGGGCTCGGCGGGTGCAGAGTGTGCAGGAGTTGCGGTTCCTGGCTGGCACCAGGGGTTTGTTTACTTGCTTTTGAGCAGTACCACTGCTCGTGGGAGTCCCAGTCTTTGTAGAATTACAAGGCAGTCAGGTCCTCCGGGGTTTTCGAGGTTGCTGACCACTGGAGACGCCGGGTTTCAGCAGGAGCAGGTTCGAGGGTCGATAGGCCTGTAGGGCTGGGGCCCAAGTCAGTTGGTGTCTCCCTCTTGTTAGCAGCTGCACGGCAGGTCTTCTTTCTTCTTCTTCTTCTTGCTTGTTTCTGTTTCGGGATCTAAGGAAGGAAGGTTCAGGGTGCCCCTAAATACTAGATTTAGGGGCGTTACAGGTAGGTAAAGGGCAGGGACCAATGGGTCCCTTCCCTGGGGTGGGTACACCCCCTATCTTGCCACTCTCCAGTGGGAGGGGGGCAGGAGCCTAGTCCTGATTGGGCAGGGCTCCCCATCTTCAAGATGGCGAGAGCCCGGAGATGTGCTTCACCTCGCTTCCCCCACCTGAGGGGTGGGGTTGGCAGAGGCTGGCACACCCCCTCTCCTCCCTTGGGGTTTCCCGCCAGTCTTCCCGCCAGAGTGGGGGCTAGAACCGGTGGGGACCAGTTGCTGAGTACAGCAAGTGGTCTGGGGAGGCTCACAAAGGCGGCATGCCTTTGAAGCTTCCCCTTGCCCATCCTGGGGGAGGTGACCTAGCACCTCACCCAGGACGTGCATTGTTGCAGGCCCGGGAGAGCGGATGGCTCTCTACCCAGGGGTCCAGCAACGTGTCTGCTGGGTGGCAGCCTAGGCAGCCTCTCAGACAGGACGTGGATTGTAGGTTAGGTTCAGGGAGCAACTCTAAGTTGCCCTCTGTCGTGCATCTGACATTAAATCCCACACTGGCATCAGTGTGGGTTTAATGTGCTGAGAAGTTTGATACCAAACTTCTCAGTCTTCAGTGTAGCCATCATGGTGCTGTGGAGTTCGTAATGACGACCTCCCAGCACCATATACTCTTAATGGCTGCACTTACAGTGCCCAGGAATGGACCTGGGTACTGTAGGGGTACAGGGCTCATGCACCTGTACCCTCACCACTGGCATAGTGCACCCAGCTAGAGGGGT
This sequence comes from Calotriton arnoldi, assembly GCA_963921515.1. NCBI lineage: Eukaryota > Metazoa > Chordata > Amphibia > Caudata > Salamandridae > Calotriton > Calotriton arnoldi. The sequence goes on from CAWUFW010005019.1 coordinate 598,079, forward strand.
GACTGAGGTATGCCAGGGCAGTGTGTTTGTGGGCATGGCACACAGGGATGTGTGCCATGTCGACTGTTTTGTTCTGCACCAAGACACTCAGCCTGCAAAGGCAGTGTGTGTGTGTCAGGGTACAGGGCCTCTAAGGGTGGCACAATAAGTGCTGCAGCCCTTAGAGGCCTTCTCTGGTCACAGTGCCCTGGGTACCATTTACCAGGGGCTGACATGTGGCCAGAGATGCCAATTGGGTACAGATTTGGGGAAAGAACACAGGCCCTGGGAACCTGATTGGCAGGGACCCAGGGCACATCAAGTCAAAGTGCATCAGTGGTCTGGCAAAAAGTGGGGGGGTTACTGCAACAGAAACCCACTTCCTTACACACTTGAAAAGGTGAGCCGCACTCTGCGGAGGAGGATGGCTGCCCGCGGCGCAAGAGGACCTAAGAAGAACGCGCCAGGATCTTCCATCACAGGGGGGTTGACATCTGATGCGGAACCGGGGATAAAAGTTAAACGAGACACTGGGGCAACAAAAGGGCCACAGGAAAATCTGCTGGGGTGGGAGCGCCCTAGGATGGTGAGGGCTCCGAACCGTCCAAAGCTAAAATATGCTCTACTGCGGGCCCAAAATCTTTTTCAGCAAATCTGGAGGGAGGTGCAGAATTGTGGTTTGTGGCTGTATGCAACACGGGGTTACTGAGTTTGGAGGCGCAGAATGACCCTAATTTTATTGAAACCCTTGACCAATTCAAACAACAGACCTCAGCAATCAAGATATTTTTATTGCGGAGGGTTTGGAGTCTGTAGCTCCTTTACTAACTGGTACTGTTAGGGATTCTGCCACACAAGATGGGCCACTCTCTGCTGGAAGTGAACAGATTACTGACAATGTTGCCACCCCCCGTTCTTGCTGCTAGTGTAAATAAAAATACTACTGGCTCTGGCATTCAAGGAATCCTGTCCCCAGAACTGGCAGGCGAACATTTCTTCTCAGTATCGGACGGTTCGGATTTTGCGGACGAAGGGAGCTCAATTACATCAAGTGATGGGGATCAATCGGACACCAGCCATTTTTCCAAAGAAACGGGCACAGTTCAACGCCAGAAAAGGGTCTCCAATAAGCAAAAAGAGAAAAAAAAAAAAAAGAGAAGAGATCCTTTGAAAAGCATAATCAACTAAAATGGGATTATTCTGGACTACAAATTATGTCCCCCTATAGCGAAGAGCCTAATAAGATCTCCGGCTCTGGAAATGCGAGAACTGCATCGGACTGCCCCGAAGAACCTTCCTTGTCTGCTATCCTTTTGTCAATAAAACAGTTCCAGGAGGAGGTGCGGACTGACAATAAGCAAGCTAAAGGGGCAGCCAAAAAACTGCAAGGGGGGCTTAGAAAGTTGAACAAAATTTGCTCAGACATTGGAGAACGAGTAACTATGGTGGAAAGCCGCACAGAAAGCTTGGAGGCCGAAGTCACTTCTCTTAAAGACCAGTGCTCCTCCCAAGGGGCATGCATAACAGACTTCATGTGGAAAAATCGAGGATCAGGAGAATAGACAACAGCGAAATAATCTCCGCCTGCTGGGGATCCCTGAAGGGGTGGACCCTCGCCGGTACATAGTGAAGCTTCTGAAGGGAGCCCTCCCTGAGCATGCGGAGTGGAACTGGGACCATGAGATCCACCATGAGATCCAACGGGCTCACCGCTTCCCCTTCACCCTGAAGAAGAAGAAAAGTTACTTACCTGCAACTACAGTTATCCAGTATTGGTATCTTTCATAGATTCACATGCCTGAATCATTCCCCGTCGCCGAGGCGGGAGTCCCACGGTAAATACAAAAGTAGTGCCAAAAGCAAATAACAGTAGTAGGCTAAAAGAAAAAAGCCTAAGGCCTAAATCTTAGTAGCCTATCTACATCATTATAGTAAAAAGAACC